>OY728126.1:1210275452-1211525452 GCA_963277665.1 Viscum album | reverse complement strand
GATAGGTGACTCTATTCCATACCCTTATAAAAATATTTATTGATTTAAAAAATCTATATAATAGTGTCTCCACCACTACATAAGGGCATTTGGGTGTTGTTAAATCACATGTAAGGGTATCTTAGTTATTAAATAGTTTATATAAGTGTTTGTTCCATCCAACATAACGTCACTTTGTGAATCCTTCTTCTCACATAAGGCTATACCTTTTATCACAAAAATTTAAGCCAACAATATTTAATCCTACGTAATGATAACCAACCACACAAGTGTAATACCATGTTACCCTTACATAGAGAAAAATTTATAGGTGAGGGTAATGATTTTTACCCTAATGTTTTATTCTATCTTTATTTAGTAACCCTGGATCAACCACCATTAATGGCTTTAAATTCATTAAATCGTGATTTAAATGTCCCTCAACTCATTTAAAATATATTCAACATTTTAAATTGTTTTATATGGATCAAAATTATGATTTTACTCAAATGAATGTAAATATATTTTTTAAAAGAAATATTGTGAATTAAATTTTCATGTGGATACTGTATCTAAGTATTCGGAATTTCTAGATCTCCCTCATTCAAGTATTTAACTATTTCATTAATGTCTTAGTGATTCAATATATAATATTTCAGTTTATAGGGTATTATTCAACGCAATTTCATCTCATCTCAAATTTCCAACCTACATGCATACCCTGTCTCTCACCTCTATTTTTGTATTACAGTGTGGAAGATTCTTCTTCTCCAATAATGGGACCTAATGCACCTACTATTTTATGTGAAAATTTGAATCCACTGTGATTTAGATCCTTTTTCTAAATATATTTGATTAACAATAGTCAAATAAAAAAGTCTAAAATGATCGCGTGATGGAAGATTATATTATAATTTTAAAAATCTAAAGGATGATGATAAATTACATTTAGTGTTTTATTATTAATGAATAATTTATCTTTATTTCTGTATTTAAATTATAAATAATATTACATATAGATAATTACGATTATCATAGGATCTAGAAACCACATGTGGAAATAAATATATTTTTAATATTATTGATAGATATTCCAAGAATGGGACTTTGCATTTTACCACATGCATAGGGAATTATTATTCACCTTTTTCATCATTTTTTGTGTTTGAATAATCATAAAATTATCATGGAAATAACAAGTAATTATTAGATGAATATAATTAAAATTATTTATATTTACAATAAATAAAATATGTAGTTTAAATATGTGTTATTATTTGCTGATTATAAAATTAAATTATTGATGTAGGATTAATATTTCATGATGGAATTAGTATATTTCATTAAAAATGTGTTGTTATTTCATGTTAATTAACTTCCACAATGTGACAATAAAAAATATATCTTATAATTATTTCATTTTATAATTTATAATTTTCTTCATAATATAATTTTACAATACATGCTAGGTTCTATATAATTATTTTAATATTAATTAAGATATTGAAATTGGATAGTCAAATACTTGTTGAAAATATTACGTAATAATATATAAATGGAATGTTACATTAATTTATGAATTATTATATAATTCTATGATTTGGATAATTTAAAAAGGATAATTAGTGAATGATTGGGTATTCTTGTTATTATTAATGAAATTAAAGGTTTAACATATATTATTCAAGTAATTTTTGATGATATGAAAATTGTAAGTTGTCAAATTTAATTTGTTGAGATTATCACATGTTATAGAGTAATTACAACTGTTATAGATATTATAAATGATAGAAAAAATAAAAACTTTATATTGATATGATTACCTGAATCATATATTTATGAAAATAATTATTTAAACAATTTTTGAATGATTAAATTTAAAATGGGAATTTTTTTCATGATTATATTGTTAAATGTGGAGATTAAATTATTTATTGAACTTTGTGATCAAATATTTTTATTATTTAATCTTGGTATTTACTATATTATGCATTATCTATTATTATTGTAACACTCGAATCTTCAACACTACGTTTCCCTTTGAATAATGAAATAGCTTGCATCGTACTCAACTTCGAGATTCTAACACACCATGACCAATCAAACTAGCCTTTATGAATAATAATACCCTCTTTTTGAAAATTTATAAATTTTATATTTCAAAATAGATTTCATTTTTGGATTCAGAATATCGAAATTAGATTAGGTTGAATCTTCGGTATATTTCTGAAAACTTTAAATTTTTGATGAATAGTGAAAAACACCGTGTTATTAGTTAAAGCCGACATTTTATTTAAATAATTATTTTTTTTATTTATATTTATTTTAATTGAAAATAGATACATAATAACAATTTTAGTTCAATGTAATTCATTGGAGTAATTTGTATAATAAAATTTGATAAATAAAATTTTATTGAACTTTTTTATGCCTTTTACCCACCTCCTAAAAGCTTTTGCAAATTTTCATAAAACATAATTTTACCAATTCTGTGAGTTTAATTTCAAAAATACGAGAGACAAGATTGATATCAATAAGTAAAATGTGGTTCAATGAGTTGAAAATAATTTTTGTTGAATAATAACTTTTGACTTTTACTTACCACCGTTAAAAGTAAATAGGGTAATTAAAGATAAAAACGATATTATTATTACCCTAACACATGTCCTAATTCTATTGGATAAGTGTAATTCGACCAAAAAATCGTTTTGAATAAAATATGATCTTTTAGGTCCACTTGGATTAGATTATGAAATTTATTATTATTTTATTTAAAGAAGAGTTAAAAGTGTTAAATTCAAATTTTAATAACTAAAACAGTTTTAATATAGGGTTATACTTAAGATAAATTTGACAGTAAATATTCATTAGAAATATAAAACTATTTCCTACTTAATTTTATTTTGTTTATAATTTTTAGACATTGAATAATTAAATTTATTTATGACACAATTATGATGCAGTAATTACCTTATAAATGAAAGATTGAAATAATTGATATTATAAATATCCAAATAAATGTTATTTGATACTTTTAATGAAATAAAATAATTTTCAAGGTCAATATGACTTATCAGGGTTGATTAAATGGATTTATTTCGATGTAATAATGATCTTGTGAATTTAACAAAAACAAAATACCAAATAGTCTCAAAATTGACATAAAATAGTTTTTAAAATAAATATTATATTATTAATTGATATTCTATTCCTAAAAATATAATGTTCGGACAAAGGGATTAAGTAAAATTATATATGTCATTAATTAACCATTTTAGGTTCTCTTCGATGTTTACATTAAGATTTTTTACCATATAATATAAAAATATAAAGATACATGGTAAATGTCAAACTATTTATCTAAGAGTTAAATCTAAATGATAAGATAAATATAGTGACCTAAACCTTTCTAAAACCCATTATATGATAGGATTTATATCCATACACACCTTATACTTTAAATAAATCATTTTCAAGCCATTATAAACCGAATATGAATTTATTATAAAATAATATTTTATGTTTTTTCTAAGGTGCCCCTCACCCCTCTTATAAAAGGCTAGTTCACATTCTCTCAAATTCACACCTCCCAAGCCATTTGACTTGGCCAAACCCTAACCAAATATCCTACCAACTATCCTACCTTCATACTAGAGGCCTTAAATTAGTTAGAAAGCCATCATAAGGATCCCTTTTGATCAAATCAAAAGAAAGAACCTGAAGAAGAGATAAATATTTAATCACCTCTTTCAAGTTCTTTTCTTCATCCACTTCCTCTTTCTTTGATTTTTACATTATAAAATAATATTTCCAGTATATTCTATATAATTTGATTTTATTATAAAAATTTTTCATCGAAATTCATTATTCTATCCATCCTATAAATGACAAAGTCACCATACGTGCGTACATATGGCTTACCATCTCAACGTTGTGGTGTAGTTTTTCATTCAACACTTAACTGTTTAGATGAGTATAATAATTAAGTATAATTGATGTAAATAATAAATATAACCTGTTAATTATTCTTTATTTATGATATACCATCCAATTATGAACTATTTTAATATCAATATAATGATATTGTTGCTCGTGCGCACGTACGGATTACCGTCTCCACGAACGTGATGAGATTTATTCCCCATCGTATCCATTCAAGACAAATTTTCATTTGATGAATAAAAATAATTTTTAAAGACTTAAAATTATACTGAATATGAATAAGATACATCCTATCCATTCCAAACATTACTTATGAAACAATGCATATAAAGGAAAACGAATCAGTTAACACCCAAAACGATGATACTGCTGAAATATCATTAACAAAGAAATTTTAGAAGATCATATATGATATCATATAAATGTATATGGTTCTTGAATAATTTAATAACAATTATTTCACCATTATATAGGAGGATAACCTACCCTCGACCAAGGAAAAGTACAAGGTAAGGGTCAATTTTACAATCTCATTAATATCCGAGGTTGTTTTTACGTGAGTAACTACTCGGACATATTTATTATCCATGCCCATGTTTAATAAAATATTTTTCAAAGGGATTATTTTTAAGGAAATTTTTTACTAAACATAATTTTAAATGTTTTAAATATTTATTCTTCTAAATCATTCTCATTAATGTCCATGTTTTCAAAATGGTTTGAAAGGATTTATTTATATAGACATGAATGTTTTTAAAATATTAATTCCTTTCAAAAGATTCAAAGTGGTATGAAAGACTTTGATTCAAAAATTTCTCTAAATGTCTGCATTTATAAATGGTGTGACTTTTAAATTTTTTCATGAAAAAGGTTATTTCTCTCAAAGAGTTTTACAAATCATTTTCATCCATGTTAATATCATTTGATGGATTTTAAACTTTCTTGAAGTTGATTTAGTAGGATACAAATATTCCATATTGTATTGAAGGTGTTGTGTTATATTTGACTATGGATGTTTTATTTTTATACTAATCATTGTTTGTGGACAAAGTATTGACATTTCATATTCTAGTTTTAATATGAATGTTTATGTTATGTTTAAGCCTTTTCATATGAGGAATGCATTGGATATAGTATGTGATGGGTGACTCCCACTATACCTCCTCGATGCATCGGTAGGTCTCATGAGACAAAATAGTGTCTTGGAATAAGGCCTTGAAAAAATATTATTTGTAGTCTTGGCACAACTCCTTGACTATGTGGTTATGAAAGTCAGGAATTATGCATTCCATCATTATAAAAGTGGCTATTGATGTTGAATGTGATTATTCGACTAGTAGAAAATCCATGTGAATAAGTAAATTGAATTATTTGATTTATATTTTCCATATTATGCTGAAGTTTATGTTAAAAGGATTAAGTTTTAGTCTTATACATTGCCTTAAAATGATTTATCTTATTTATGAATGTTTCTGCTATACTGTTATCCTTACTGAGCATCTGAGCTCACCCCTTTTTATGTTATATTATTCCCAGGATTCGAATAAGTATATTATGACCGACCTGTAGAGATATTCTAAGGGATATAAATGTGGTCTAGGGAGACAATTTTGTTATAGTTTTTCATTTTACAACATAATGTAAAACTTATGAATGTATCCAGTGTTTATAAGGCTACTAAACTAATCTGTCTTTTGAGACAAGATCCATTGTGATCATGACTATGTTATGTAATAATGCACCAACTATACATAACTAGGGTTGGGGAATTATAGTTGGTATCATAGGATGTTTAGTAAAAACCTTGGGAACTATATTTAGATAAACTCTGATTAGAGCACATTACCCTAAGATAGATTTTGAGGATTAGTATAAAAGAACATCCAAGAATATTGGTACTGTAGAGATTTTGTGAGATTTACAATAAATGCATCCCTGTCTGTATATGAGGAGGTAGACGTAGCTTTAGGACAGATGTACCTAGGGGTAAAACAAGAAAGCACCGCTTTGAGCTAGACTCGAACAGGAACTGGTGCATGACAACGGGTCTTGCTGAACTCTTGGTTATGAAACTCTCAGGGGATATGATTAGGATAATTCTCATTTTCATTAAAAACCATTATGAAGGATTTATGATTATATACCTCCTCAAATAATTTTTTTTATGATTATTGATTATATCCATAAACACCTAAATTTATGTTAAGTGTTTTACAAGTTTGGAATTATGTATTGAGATTCAAAATCTAATCTAGTGTATGTCATTGTTTAGCAATGGTGCCATGTGGATGAAATCGAAACTGTATCAATGCACATAATCCATGTAGGGATTTCCCTCATACTCAAGAAAATTATAGTGGAGCTGGTGAGCAACTCGTGCTGATCAGCTTATCACCATACAGGGACAACTCACTCAGGTTATGAATAATAACCTTACCCGTATAGAGCACCATAAATCACAACACGGATGACCAATGTTAGATCGCTTCATGAGGAAAAAACCACCAACATTCAATGGGAGTTCAAATCCATTGGTAGCTGATAAATGGATTAGTTTCTTAGAAAACTTATTTCATGCTTTATGGAGTAGCGAATAGAAAAACGCTTTCATGGCAGTTTATCACCTCACGGTAGATGCTGATCAATAGTTGTCATTAATTCAAAACAAAAAGGAAGATGGAGAATTATGAATTATGGAATAGAGGAAGTTTAAAAATATTTTCTTATAAAAATAATTTCCCTGTGACCATCGAGTGGAAATGGAAAGGCAATTTCTAATTCTGAGGAAAAAAAGAGGATGATAAAGTCGCAAAGTATGAGGCTAACTTTACAAGGTTAGCAAGGCAGGCTGTGAATTATATACGTAGTCGAAAAAGTAATATTGATCATTTCTATGATAGTTTAAAACCATTTCTCCGTCAATAATTAGTCGCACAATCCTTCTCATTGTACGAAGATATTGTCTCATGTGCTATCAAGACAGAAAAGAAACTATCTATATCTTAGGACTTCAAAGTAAAACAAGGGAAGAAGAGATGTATTGAACACTCTAGAAATGGAAATAAGGGGAAGAAGGGAAAAGTTGAATATCTATCCTTTAGTAAATGTAGGAAGAAACACCCCAGCACTTGCTTGAAGAGAATGGGATTCTTTTACAAGTGTGGTAAAAAAGGCCACCAAGCTCCTGATTACAAGGGGAAGAAAGAGGCTATCAATGTAGAATGATAAAATTTTAGAGAAAGGGGGCATTATGAAAATGAATTTCCTAAGTTCCAAAGAAAAATACCTAAAAATAGGCTATGGAATCAATGAAAAGATTATTATATCACTACTGTTGAGGTTTAAAGTCTTCAAGGCGTGGTGGAAGGTAATTTAATGGCATACTCATGTTTATCCAATGATTTATTTTATTCTAGATCATCTCATTGTTTCATATATTCTATGTTTTCCTAGAAAATTATATATTTCCAATTTGATTTAAAAAGGGAGTTGTTAGTAAAAACTCATAAGGGAAGTATCATTACAAGAATGTTTTGTGAATCAGTTCTCTTTAAGGAATATGAATGTAATTTATCTAATGATCTCATCATCATACCCATCATTGCATTTGATATAATACTCGGTATGGATTGGCTTTCAGACCGTGATGTGAAAATTTATTATAAGAAGAAGGAGGTTACAATTTTTGATGATGATAAGGAGTACCATATCTTTAAAAGAGAAACATCACCATATTATTATAATCTAGATCCACCCACAGTAGCTCAACTAAATTCAATTTCTGGGGAGGAAGATAATGAAATAACTATGGGCGAGGAAAGGAATGTTCAAATAGAGTATGTATCTATTGTGCAAGAATATATTGATGTGTTTCTGGAGGATTTAACTGGACATCGTACAGAATGAGAAATTTAGTTTTCCATTGACTTAATTTTTGGTTTGAGTCCTATATCGAAGACCCCCTATAAAATAGCCACTGTGGAATTAGTGGAACTGAAGAAACAACTAGAGGAATTGAGTAATAATGGATTTATTCACCCTAGTGTTTCTCTATGGGATTCCCCTATCCTTTTTGTTAAATAGAAATATGGGTCTATGAGGTTGTGCATTGACTACATAAAGATCAATCCTATAACAATAATGAACAAGTATCCCCAACCTCACATTGATGATTTATTCGAACAACTTCATGGAGCTCAATATTTTTCAAAGATAGACCTTCAATATGGATATCATTAGTTGTGTGTAAATAATGAAGACATTCCGAAAACAACATTCCAATCCAGGTACGGGCATTACGAGTTTATAGTAATGCCTTTTGGGTTGGCTAATGCACCCTCTGTTTTCAAGGATCTAATGATCAAAGTTTTCAATGAATATCTTGATGTCTTTGTAGTGGTATTTATTGATGTTATCCTGGTATACTCCAAAAGCTATTAAGATCATTAAAATCACTTGCGCACTATTCTGAAAACCCTCAGAAGAAATGAGTTATACAGGAAGTTTAGCAAGTGTGAATTATGGCTTCTGATGATTTTTTTTCTTTGTCATTTTGTCTCTAAGGATGGAATCTCTTTTGATCCTTCTAATATGATAGCAATCCAAGAATGTATAGAACTAAAGAGTATAACTAAGGTACATATTTATATTGGTTTAACAAGTTATTATCGACGTTTCATCCAGATTTTTACCTGAATGGATAACCCATTAACCAAGCTCACACGTAAAGGGGTTAAATTTGTTTAGATAAAAAAGTGTGAAAAATGTTATGAAGAATTGATCAGAGTATTAGTCAATGCTCCTATCTTGAATCTACCATCGGGGAATTATGGGTTTGTTATTTATATTGATGCATCAATGAAAGTACTTGGTTGTGTCCTTATGAAGAATGATAGGGTTATTTCCTATGCATCATGACAACGAAAAATTCATGAGAAAAACTTTCCTACTCATGATCTTGAGTTAGAACCTGTAATATTTTCTTTGAAGATATGAAGAAATTTTTTCTATGGTGAAAAATGTGAGATATATACCGATCAAAAGAGTTTGAGTTATATTTTCTCACATAAATAATTCAACATGAGGCAAAGGAGATGGCTTGAACTACTCAAAAATTATGATTTCACAATACACTACCACCTCGGGAAGGCAAATATGGTGGAAGATGTTTTGAGCCGAAAGGATCATGGAGTTTTAAAAAAGATGAGAGTTGAAAGGGATCATATTTTCATGGATCTAGTGAAAATGGATTTGGGAATAACCATTGAAGGTGAAACTTCAATACTTTTTCAAATGGTTACCAAACCATATTTACTACAAAGAATAAAAAGTTCTCAGGCTCATTATGAGGATTATCAAAAGAAAATTAAAGCTGTGAACGATGTGAGATTGAGTGACTTCATATATGAAGATGGAATTATGAAATTTGGAAAGATACTTTGTGGTCCAAATATACATGATCTGAAAAGGTCATTTTTGGACGATGCTCATAGCTCCATTTTCTCTATATACCCTGGTTGCACCAAGATGTATAGAGATTTGAAGGAACATTTTAGGTGGGACAAAATGTAGAGGGAGATTGCAGATAATGTGTTAACATGTATGGTTTGAAAACAAGTAAAAGATGGAAGATAGCATCCTAGAGGAGTCATGCAACCTCTTCCCATACCTGAGTGGAAATGGGATGATATTACAATGGACTTTGTCATGGGGCTACCAAGACTCCTAGAGGAAATGACGCAATATGGGTCATTGTTGATTTTCATACCAAGTCAGCATATTTTTATACTATAAGATAATATTTACCACTTGGACATCTAGAAATGAAATATATTAATGAAGTTGTAAGAAATCATGGAGTACCCTTATTGATTTTTTCTGACCGTGATCCCCATTTTAAATCAATATTCTGGAAAAGTCATTAAAAAGCCCTGGATACTGAACTTCTTTTGAGCAGTGCTTACCACCCTCAAACCGATAGAAAATCTGAACTAACTATTCAAACTTTATAATACATGTTGAGATCTTGCTCACATTAATTTCAAGGTATGTGGGATCAATATTTAGCTCGGGTAGAATTTTCCTATAGCAATAGCTTCCATTCAAGTATTCAGATGGAACCATATAAAGCATTAAATGGAAAGAGATTTCACAAACCAATGTGTTGGGATGATGTTTTTGAAAGAAAACTCATTGGCCCAGAACTTGTTGAGGAAAAAATGAAATAGGTGAAGGTTATCCAAACCGACATCAAAGTAGCACAAAGTAAGTAGAAGATCTATGCCGATAATTGAATAAAGGATTTGAAATTTCAGGTAGGAGATCTTTTTTTCTTGAAGGAATCTCCATGGAATGGAGTTATAAGATTCATTAAGAAATGTAAATTGAGTCCTAGGTACGTCGGACCTTTCAAAATTCTAGAACAAATTGGGGTTGTAGCTTACTGTTTTGCAATGCCTCCAAGCCTCTCCAAAGTTCATGATGTGTTCCACGTGTCACTGTTGAGAAAATACATGCCTGGCCCAACACATGTACTCACCAATGAGAAATTTGAACTGGAACCCGATCTGTCTTATAGTGAAGATCCTATCAAGGTTATTGATACCAAATAACAAGTGTTGAAAAACCAGACAACTCGTCTGGTAAAAGTGCTTTGGAGAAACCATAAGATGGAAGAGGCAACGTGGGAACCGGAGGAACTTATGATGAAGAACCATCCGAATATTTTTATGAGGTAGTATTCTAGAAATATAAAGGGTGAAATTAATTTAAGGAGTGGAGAATGTAACACCCCAAGCTTCCACGATATGTTTCCCCTTAAATAATGAAATAGCTTGCATTGTACGCAACTTTGAGATTCTAACACACCGTGACCAATCAAACTAGCCTTTATGAATAGCAATACCCACTTTTTGAAATTTTATAAATTTTATCTTTCAAAATGTACTTCAGTTTTGGATTCGGAATATCAGAATTATCTTAGGGTGATTTTTTTTTATTTTTCAGAAAATGTTCAATGTTGATGAATAGTGAAAACCAATGCGTTATTAGTTAAAACAATCTTTTTATTTAAAAAAATTATTTATTTTTTTTAATATATTTTAAGTCACAATAGATACATAATACCAATATTACTTCAATTTAATTCATTGGAGTCATTTTTATAAAAAAATTAGATATATAAAATTTTATTGAACATTTTTCCATCTTTTACCCACATCCTAAGAGATTTTGAAAATATGTATAAAATTTAATTTTACTACTTCTGTTAGTTGAATTTCAAAATCCTAGAGACATGGTTGATATTAGTAAGTAAAAAGTGGTTCAATGAGATTAAGATAATTTTTGGTGAATAGAAACATTTGACTTTTATTTACCACGGTTAAAATTTAATAGGGTAATTAAAGGTAAAAAAATGATATTATTATTACCCTAACACATGTCCAAATTCTATTGGACAAGTGTAATTCGACCAAAAAAAATCTTAGGAATAAAATATGATCCTTAAGGTCCACTTGTATTAGACCATGAAATTGATTATTATATTTTTTAAAGAAGAGTTGAAAGTGTTAAATTTAATGTTCAATAACTAAACCATTTTTAATATAGGGTTTTAAATAAGTTATATTAGACTATAAAAATTCATTATAAAGATAAAAATATTTCCTACATAATGGTATTGTATTTATGTTGTTTATAAATTAAATAATTAAATTTATTTATGACACAATGATGAGGAAGTAATTACCTTATTAATGAACGATTGAAATTATTGATATTATAAATATCCAAATAAATGTAATTTGAGGCTATTAATGAATTAAACTAATTTTATAGATTAATATGACATGTTAGGGTTGATTAAATGAATTTTTTTTCGAAGAAATAATTCTGTTATGAATTAAAAAAAATACCAAATAGTGTCAAAGTTGACATAAAAGTGTTTTTAAAACTTATATTATGTTATTAATTGATATTCTATTCCTAAAAATATGCGATTCAGAAAAAGGTCTTAAATAATATTATATATGACTTTAATGAACTAATCAAGGTTCTCTTGGATTTTTATAGTATGTTTGTTAACCCTATAATATAAAAATACAATGAGACGTGGTAACTGTAAAACTATTTAACTAAAATTTAAATATAAATTATAAGGTTAATACGGTGACATAAACCTGTATAAAACCCATTTGTTGAGAGGATTTCTACCCTTCACACCTTAGCCTATAAAAAAATTATTTTGGAGCCATTATAAACCAAATATGAACTTATTATAATATAATATTTTATGATTTTTCTAAGGTTCCCCTCAGTCCTCTTATAAAAGGGCACTTCCACATGTCTCATATTCACACCTCCAAAGCCTTTTGACTCAGCCAAACCCTTCTAAAATATTCTCCAAACCATCATCTATTTATACTAGAAGAATTCCTTTAGTCATAAAGCCAACATATAGAGCCCTTTTGATGAATTCCAATTAAGAACCCGAAGAAGAGGTAAATATTTAATCACCTCTTTCAAGTTTTTTTCTACTTCCACTTATTATTTCTTTTTTGTTTCCATTCTAAAATAATAAATCCAGTATATTATATATACTGTGATATTATTATAAAAATGGTATGATGATATTTTTTATTCTATCCATCCTATAAATGACAAAGTCACCATACATGCGCACGTACGGCTCACTGTCTCCATGCTGTGGTGTAGTTTGTCATTCAAAACTTCACTGTTTGGATGGGTATAATAATGATGTATAATTTATGTAAATAATATATATAACATGTTAATTATTATGTATATATGATATAAAATCCAATTATATACTATTTTAATATCAAAACAATGATATTGTCGCTCATGCGTACGTACGAATTAATTTCTTCAAAAATGCAATGAGATTCATTCCCCATCATATCCATTCAAGAATAATTTTCATTTGATGATTAAAAATAATTTTTAAATACTTAATATAATTATTAATATGAATATGATACACCCTATACATACCAAACATTACTTATATAACAAATCATATAAAAAGAAAAATGAATCAGTTAACACCCAGAACGATGATACTGCTGAAATATCATTAACAAAGCAATATTAGAAGACCATATATGATCACATATTAATGTATATAGTTGTTGTAAAATTTAATAACAATTATTTCACAATTATACTGGAGTTTAACCTACCCTAGACCCCGGAAAATTACAAGGTAGAGGTTAATTTCACATTCTCATTATTATCCGAGGTTGTTTTTACATAAGTATCAACCCGAAAATATTTATTATCCATGACCATGTTTCATAAAAAAGTTTTAAAAGGGATTATATTTATGGAATTTTTTTACTAATACGTCATTTTAAATGTTTTAAATATTTATTCTTCTAAATCATTCTCATTAATTTCCATGTTATCAAAATGGGTTTTAAGGATTTATTTATATGGACATGAATGTTTTTAAAATATTAATTCCTTTACAAAGTTTCAAAGTGGTATGGGACACTTTGATTCAAAAATGTCTTTAAATTTCTTCCTTTCTAAATTTTGTAACTTTTAATGTTTTTCATGAAAAATGGATATTTCTCTCATAGAGTTTTACAAATAATTTTCTTCTATGTCAACATACTTTGATGGATTTTAAACATGCTTGGAGTTGATTTGTTATGATACAAACCTTCCATATTTCATTGAAGGCTTTGTGACATGTTTTATTGTTGGTGTTTTTTATACCATTCATGGTTTCTACATAATGTTTTGACATTTCATATGCTAGTTTTATTACAAATGTTTATGTTATGTTTAAACCTTTTCATATGAGGAATGCATTGGACTTAGTAAGTGACTGGTGGAGCCCGGTATAGCTCCTTGATGCATCGGTATGTCTCTTGAGACAAACTACTATCTTGTCACAAGACCTTGACAAAATCTTATTTTTAGTCTTGGCACAAGGCCTTGACTATGTGGTTGTGAATGTCTGGCATTATGCACTCCATTATTATGAAAGTGGAAATTGAAGTTTCATTTGATTTTTCAAATAATATAATATCCATGTGAATAACTAAATGGCATTATTCAATTTTTATTTTCCATATTATTCTAATGTTTATGCTTAAAAGGATTAATTTTTAGTCTTATTCATTACATTAAAATTTTAATCTTATTTATGAAAGTTTTTCCTATATTTTTATCCTTACTGAGTATCTGAGATCACGCCATTCTATATTTTATTTTCCCCATGATGCAAATAAGTATAGTATGACTGAACTGCAAGGATAGTATAATGTATATGAGTGTTGTCTATGGAGACAATGTTGTTGTAGTTTTTCATTTTACAATGTCATGTGAAACATATGATTGTATCTAGTTTTTCTAAGGCTACTAAACAAATTGGTCTTTTGAGACTTGATCTTCTGTGATCATGCCAATGTAATGTAATAATGAACGGACTCTAGGTAACTACGGTTGGGGAATTAAAATTGTGGTTGTTAAGAATGTTTGATATTATTGTAATTAAATAACAACATAAAGATAGTAATTCTTTGATTATAAAAAAATAATGTTGAATAACCATTGAGTTTTTTTTATATAGGAAAGAGAGTCTTAAGCAGAGACACTTGAATAAAAAAATAATATTTATCCTTGGTAATTATTATGTGTAGATCTATAAGGATTTATTCTTGAATAATCAGTTAATTAAATATGGTAAAGAGAATGTAATGATAGTTTAATCATTAATTTTAGGCTAATTGATCCCATATTTGTTTGAAAAAGGTAATAATTCCTTGAAAGATGTGGTATTTGATTCCTTTAAAATTATGTGTGTAATAATCCATTCAATATTTATTTGTTCTATACGGATTTATATACTTTACATGATTGATTGATAACATCATGTGGTTTGAATATTTGATAACTAATGGGTAGGGATGCTTAAGGCTATGATGTTGGCACTGGGTTCTGGATATAGTGATGACATTGGAATGTGGTACTAGTTATGATGATGGTGGTGGAATGAGGTTATAGTTCTCATGATGATGTTTTCATGGGATGTTGAATGTGATATTATGTGAAATGGTGTGGAAAACCCGGATAGTTGGGATGAGTTCAGAGCCAGCATAGCTCATTGTTTCTTACTTCTAGATTGATATTTCTTTGTGACTTGATGTCTGATTTATATTCTTAGGACCATTTTTTAATTATGTGAATAGTTTCATATTATGTGCAATAAGTTAATATTTTATGCGTTATCTTGGGTTGAGTTCTATAGTACACTGATATTTATGAAATTGGTTTTTAAATTATAAAGAATGAGGTTAGTTCTTGATGATCACTTAAAATGAATATAAACATGATCATACAGAAAAATAATTAATATTGACATATGAACATGTATTGGAAAATTAAAATTTTAATCTTAAATGTGAATAATATTAATTAATTTATAATAAATCAATTAGTATTGAACATGATTCTTGTATGCTTATATGATATCTAGCCCTTAGCAGTGGAAGTTGGGTGTGTTGTGTGACAATAACATCATATGTGTCTAAGACTATATAGTTTTTCTTAGTACTGTTGTATGATATATCTAGTCTGTATGTTTTTTATTTAATACGCACCCCATCCATGTAAAAAGGGTAACAAAAAAACAGAGGTTCTACGGGTGTTTTCATAATCATCTAGATTACTGATGATTCATATGTCTGAATATCCCCCCTCCCATGCTTTCTCATTATCTATAGTGTTACATGCAAGTATACACAAAGGTGATTTCCCATACATTTATGATGTTGGTTGAGATTGATTGATGTTATAGTGCATACTTATATATGGTGATGGTGTATTTGGATTTCCATATGTGTACATAAATGGGATATGATGTCTCAAAGTATAATTCATTTTCATGGAATATAGTGGGTTCAAAACATTCAATTGTTTTTTGAATTGATGGAGATGATAATGAGATGGACATAAGGACTAATTATATAATGAGATGTTAGGACATGCATGGGATTCAATTCGGTAGGATGAAGTACCAACCTGCATCAGGGATGTCTTGATTTATGGACGGGATGGGGGATCATGATGAGAGACAGTGGGGAGTGAGAGTAGAAAACAATTTTTGAAGTTCTTGTGAGGTCACATTTCTCTCTTTCTCTCTCTCTATATATGCTATCACTACTGTGGCTATAGGTCTATGTATATTTTGGTGATTAATCCATGATGAGTATAGATAATATTTATAAACATCTTTTGGTTATGAGTTGATTTCATTTGATTATATCACTTAACATAAGTATGTTTCTTTTTCATTTTTCACAAGTGGTTTAGAGACAATCCTATTAAGTATACATATTTTTTTCACCATATATCGATATATATAAATATATATAGATATATATAATATTTTTCAATTTAGGATAAGATGGTTGGGGATTGATCTAGACAATACTATTTCAAGGAATTTATTTGGAGTGATTAGAGCCTCATGGTTATTATCGAGGATTATCACTATAATATTTTATCAATTGTATCAGCTTTATGTCATTACATCATGAATTGTGATTAATTTTTTATTTATTTGAGTAGAAGTTATTTGGCTGTTGTTCTCATCTTATCAGTTACTTCCCAAGTCATTTTAAGGGCAATTACTACTAAGTGTGTGAGTATATACCCACATTGGTTCTTTTTAACCCATGTCCCAATGGAGGCGGTATTCAAGAAGCATTTTCTCTCTTTCTATATTAAAGACCCTGGAGGTTTACCTTTTGATGGAGGGGTCATGATAGAGTGGTATCAAAGGTGATGGTTGAGAGATAGGATAGATTTTGGAGTAATGCACCAGTGAGGATGCATGATCTGGTAGAGAAATAGTGTAATCGAGGTATAATACATGCCATAAAAAGGGGGAACAACTAAGACATGTGATTTTATGTGCCTCTTTAATCTGACACAAGTACCTTCAAGATTACTAAACATGATAATCAAAGTGATGCTTCTTGTGGGGTATAGATCTGGAAAAGGATCATGTATCATGATTTTATGTGCCTGTCTATGAACTGGGTAGATAATTTGAAATATGTTAAAAATATTAATTAATAAACTAACCTAAAAAAATGTATGTCCCAGAATAAAATACCCTAATGTCTATTATTTTGTAAGAGTGGTTCTAGGTCCACCTCCCAATCTACAAGATACTCCATAAAATCATTTCCGAGTACAGTCCTATGAAAATGATGCTTGAGGAAGGTGACTCTAAGAGTTAACTCCCACTCTACGAACTTTTTTTTGAAATTTATAAAAATCCACATTTTGGTATTGGGAACCATACAGGGAATCCCCATCAACAAGCATTTGAAAACCACGACATTCCATATTCAAAATTCAAAATTCATAAGATAAAATTCAAATCAAACGCCATCATCATCCTTGAGCCACTAACCTCGATTTACGTACCGACCGAGATACACAATTTGTCATCCATTAGGTGGCATCCTCAAACCACATTAGAAGGTCACGTCACTACCTTCCGCTATCAAGATGCATCATCTTCATTGATGTCCACCATTACAATGGGAAAACCTATGAACAACAAAATCATCGCATCGCTATCCATGGGGAAATCATGCCACCATCGTGAACAACACAGACCATAGCCATCAAAATCAGCAACAAACAATACCAACAACTGGAGATGAAAACAGCTTCACTGATAACATTAACGAAGAAAAACTAAAAAAAAAATCCATTGAACAAAAGACAATCCCCATTATTGTTTTTAAATCCACAACTTAAATTCACCATCCACAAAGAGAAAGTGTACCATATCCATCTTCATAGGAGAAATCTAAAGGAACATTGAAACTGAAGAAAGCCACCACAACTCGTTCCGCCTAGAAACACTTACTGCACCCCGAAAACATCCTAAAGCCTCATTGGTATCTGTCACATCCGACCGACCTAAAAGGGAGAATAGGACCCATAAGCCAGAGAAAGGAGGTGTGGCAGAGAAGGGGAAAGGGAGATATTAAACCACCATGAAATGATAAAGAGGATAACTGGAACCCTAAGGGAAACCAGAACAAAGGTGTTGAATCAGATCCATTGAAAGAACCAGAAAGAAATGAGAAAGGGGAATCCAGGGATGAACCCCTAGAAGAATGAACTGAAGAAGCTGAAACCAAGGATATCCAAGGTCCACCGCTACGGGTAGACTTACGAGCAATGGTGGCGCCGATGGAGAAGGGTTTTAGATAGAATCCTAAGAAATCACGAGAACCGACCGAGTGAGCCAGAGAGGATTGGGGACGAATCCACCGATGCCGAACCGAATCCAAATAAGAGGAATCCATAAAGGGGAGAAAGGATGAAAAGATTAAGAAAACAGAGCGGAAAGGATGCTTGTGAGTGACGACGCTGGATAATGATATTAGGGAGAACCCCTAGAAATTGCCAGCACTGAGAGAGCAAGGGAGCAATGGTGGCGGGATGACCGGGAGAATGCGGAGCATTCCGGGAGACTCTAAGAGTTACAATTCTAGATTATGAAGATTTTTGAAGGCCCCATTATAGATCAAGTAACAACGGTTTGGTTATAGGAGGTAGTGATATCCTTCAGTTTGAATCACGCTTGAATAGAGAACTAGTTTTCCTTGACTATGAAGGATATCACTACCTCCTATAACCAAACCGTTGTTACTTGATCTATAATGGGGCCTTCAAAAATCTTCATAATCTAGAATTGTAACTCTTAGAGTCTCCCGGAATGCTCCGCATTCTCCCGGTCCTCCCGCCACCATTGCTCCCTTGCTCTCTCAGTGATCGCAATTTCTAGGGGTTCTCCCTAATATCATTATCCAGCGTCGTCACTCACAAGCATCCTTTCCTCTTTGTTTTCTTCATCTTTTCATCCTTTCTCCCCTTTCTGGATTCCTCTTATGGGGTATTTTTTGTGATATGTTACTTGGATTATTCACTTTCCTCACCATTAATGGAAATATTTAATATGTAGATGTTTTCCCTTTAAATGGGAATTTTAGTTAACTTTTCTTGATATGTGGTGAGACCATTTAATTAGATTATTAATCTATAAACACTTCAATAATTGGGCCAATAAATTTTATGACTAGTATTTTTTTCATTTATTGATTTTTATCCCTTCATAATGAGTGTTCAGAAATCTCATTATTCACTTTATTGAAACCCACCTATTAAATCATTCAGACATGATTATATGTACCACTTCAACCATTATATTCTAACCCACACCAAATTTCCTTCAGAGATGGTATGTATAAATCATTCCTTAAGCCTATTTCTTTTATGGGGGTATGGTTTAGGAAAACATTTCTATGAACCTATTCTTATCACTCTATAACTCCCTCATATGTCTCAATAATGTGAAGCTATAGTTGAGGTGGAGGGGTTATTATCAACATATACATAATGTAATCTTCTCCTGGGCCTGTTGTGGTGAAGATTTAGTTAATGGGGAAGGGTCCTTATATTAATATAATCTTCACATAGACTAGGTGATATGGGAATTGGTTCAGGAAAAGAAAGTATTATATTTTATCTTGAATTTATTTTATTCCTAGTATTTGATTAATTATTATGTATGTTGTGAATTAAATTATTGAATATTTTGGTTTGTTCATCTGACCTTTTTTATGATGTGGTTATGTACTAGTGTGTTTACATCTCCAAAAATTATATCTCTTGTATTGGTAATGTGTGATATGGACCCACTCATATGAAAATATGGGAAAATCAACCCATCTTGATAAGATACTTTTTTGATACATTTTAAAACAATGAGGGTTATTTAGTGTCTCCCAATGTGGATAACAACACGGTATGTTTGATATGTTCCTATATTTTTTTATATTTACAATGGATCTATTTATATTGATATAAGTTCTTGTGTTGGTTGAGGAATGTTATGTGGTGTTAATTTAGAACTCTTAAAAGTAATGACATGCATCTATGTAAAATGGAAATTGAAACATTAATTCATAATTTTTTATAATTGTGTTCCTATTAAATGATTAGTTTTTAAAAAAATTCAAAAAATTTAAATCTTGATATACTTTATTTTTTTTACTGGATATATTTTTTTATGATTCATGTCATATATTAAATTGAGTTTTCTAATTTCAAATTTATGTGTATTGATAATAACATAGTAATGATAATTATAGAGGTGAGTTAGTTGAATATTTTTTTATACATGCATGTAAATTTTCTATTTATGTAAGTCAATTAAGAATACATGTTAAATAAGGTTTTTTAAAAATCATTCTTTGAATTTTTTTCTCTTAAATATGATTTTCTTAATAACAAACATGTTAAATATTAACTACAGTTATTGGTGTATTATTTATTTTTTTGATGCATGTCAAATTATTATTTTTAATATACATGATAGGTAATTTATTTTAACTTGTGATAATTTTTTCTGAAATATTTACATTTAAAAATGATTATTGAAATTTTCTGTATGGAAGATTTATTCTATGAAATTTTCATTACACTATGTGATAATATGCATAATAATGTTTAATGAGATCCACATAAAAAGTAAATTACTATAGTTCCATGATTTCTTTAATAATAAATATCAATTCTTCTATGAAAAATTATTTTTTTCAATATAAATTTTACAAAATATATTGACTGTCTTTTCAAAATAACAAATATGAAAAATACATTGTTATGAGGGAAGATTAAATGGTTTTCATTATAACGTTTCTTAACCTATCAGATTTTAAATTCAATAGGATTAGTGAAAATTTATTATTAGAATGTGTCACACCCATGACTCCTTTTAAAGGTATTTGTTTCTTTTAACTTCCATTCTTTCTTTGTTTTGTAGGTTTACCATTCATTTTTTGGAAATAGTGGGTTTTTAAAATTTGGGCCAAATTGTGAGGCCATCTTAGTTTTTAAAAAAATGTTTCTTTTATAACTCCTTCATTTTCCAACTTTTTACACCCATTCCACTTCCCAATTGGCATCCCCTAGTATATTAAAACCACCATATCAATTTGGATCCCATATGAATCCAAAATAATGATGGATTACGGTTTTTTATTAGGGTTTTGGGCCATCCCATAATCCCGTTTCCTTCTTTAAATTATTTGTTTAATGTCTTAATTTCTCATTCATTTTTTACTGTTTTTAGGTGATTCTACATCCCACCCAAATCCAAAAACCCATGTCTCTCTCTCATTATCTATTTCTCAGATTTAGAGCTTATTTGGATCCCAGATTAGGGAGAAACTTCTCAAGGTCTCTCAAATCTTCCAGATTTGAGACGGTAATTTGATTCTTTAAAAAAACATTCAATTTTTACACTTATTTCCCCATTTAAGTCCCCACATAACCTAATAATCCTCATCAAATCCTACCTATCAGTTTTTTTACATGGAGATTCAATTTTTTTTATTTGGGGTGATTTCTTCATGATTGTTCAAGGTATGTGATTTCTTCTTGAATTCTTGGATTTTTCTAAGGGTTGACTCCCTCTTTCATGATGTTCTAAAATGTTCATAAGTTAGGGATCAAACATAGGATTTTTTAATATTTGGTCAAATATTGTGGTTTAGGGTTGGTTTTCACCCCCTTGTCGTGCGACACTGTTGTGGTTGATGTCTCACACCATGTTTTGAGGGTTTCAATTCAAAAGTTAGGTAATTATATGGCAAACCATTTTATGATGAGTTATCTTGCTGTATATACTTATTTTTCATATTTATTATATGTTTTTTTGAGGTAATAAATCTATTTTCGATTGATTTGGTTAATATTTTAATATTATAGTTGCGTTTTAGCTTGAAATTGGGTGTTTTTCATGTGTAACTCTTGGGGTATTATTTGGGTGTATTTTATAACATATGAAATTGGTTTACTAAATCTTTTTTGGGCTGGAAATTCTACTTTGGTATGGTCTTGGTGTTCCATTGTGTTTGAAATATGGTTTTAAAAGGGTTTTATGTGTAAAACCATGTTATACATCTTAAAGTTGTTTTATGAAAATGTGTCTGTTTTCATGTGCATCTTTTGTGGTATTATTTGAGGTGATTTTATAATAGTTGAGAGTGGTTTGTTAAATCTTTATAGGGATGAAAACATTGTTTTGGATTGGTATTGGTGTAATTTTTTCCTTGAAAGATGGTTTTGAAATGGCTTTTATGTGCAAAGCATAGGTATACACCTTAGAATTGTTTTATGAATGATTTGAATGGTTTAATGATTTATATATGTGGTGAAACAATATTTATAAAATATTTTGGATTGTTTATATTTTGAAATATTAAATTTTAAATTTGAAAGGAGCTTTCATGTGATGTGTATCATCTTGGATATTTTTTTAAAAAAATTTAATGGAATTACTAAAATGTGAAAGTGATGTGAAAATGATATTAAAGTGATGTGAACGTGATGTGGGATGTTTTGTGTAAGTGTCATGTGAAAAATGGATACTATTTTTGAAAAGGGTATTGTTTAACATATTAGTGTGTTGTTATATGATGTTTAACAACTTGGGAAAGATTTTATAAAATTGTTAAAAGATGCGTTGAATTGTGAATGACATGAAAAACGTGTTGTGGTCCATTTGGTTGTGAGTTAGAATTCAAAATAAATTTGAATGAAAAGGGCTATTATGTGATTTTGTGATGTAAAGTTGGGATTTTTGGTTGATGTGTGATGTGGACGTGGTATTTTCATGTGAAAATTATATTTCATGGCTTGTTGAACGTTTTTTAGCACAAAAGGGAAACCGTGTATCTAGGTGGGTCGATGTGTGCTAGTATGCTAGTAATCTATTGGGGTTTGGCCATGGTTTCACATAGCATTATTGATTCTTAAAACACTAACTAAACTATTATTATGATGAATAATTAGTACCACTAGGTTATTGGTATGTTCTGTACTAGTGGCTCGTGCACGAGAATAGATATTGCGATGGTTTCTCTCAGCGAGATACGAGGTACCTGGGACCCACAATGAGCTAGTGCCTAGAGGTTATTTCCTATTTCTTGTGTTAATTAATTGGTTTACTCTTAACATTATCCTATGATATGTTTGGATGGATTTTTTGTAGCTTTTCCATTTTTTTAAAAGTATTGATTCTTCAAAATAGCCCACTTGAAAATTGTTTTAATTTTTGAAGTTCCATATTTTAGAAATTGTAACTTGAATTTCTTGTTTTTCAAAACATCCATGATTTTCATCATTGAATTTTTATCACATGGAATCTGTTAGTGGTTCTATCCTACTGGGATTTAGCTCACAACCTACTTTAACCTTTGGGTGTAAGTAGACTTTCTGATTTTGTTGCTGCATGTTTGGGTAAAACTTTATGCCTATGGTTCGGGTTTTAGTGGTCCCACGTGATGCGGTGTTATGAAGATGTATTGAGTGTGATGAATATTTCCATGTGGAGGTTCTTGGGATGTAATTTATGTTTATTTACATTTGTAATAGTCTTTTAGAATTGTTTTAAGTTGTGTAATTAAATTCTGAAATTTTATAAAAGATGATTTTGTTTGAAAAATATATATTTTTAATTGGATTTGTTTACTATTTTATGTTTATAAACTCAGGTAAATCATTCCAAATTTTATGTTTATGATAACATAGAACTTAGGCCATCCCATGAAGATTGGGAATGCCCTTCAGGCCTTATAGCGGGCCAGGTTTGGTGCCAATTTAGATGGAAAACAGATTCGGTTCGGGAAATAATGGTATCAAAGGAGGTTTGCTCTTTTGGGTCATTTTATATGGGGAACAGTCAGGATAGTATGGAGTTAGGACTATCAGGACATGACATTCCAGTTATGGGTATTGCACCTACCTAGAACACCCTGTAATGGGATTCGAATCACCATGGGAAGTCAGGATTTTTGTGAGTCATTTGGTTTTCTTGGTTTGATGATGAGTAGGGGAAATGAAAAGAGAGTTTGGTAAATGGTCTCAGGGTTCTCATAGGGATTGGAAAGCCATGTGAAGCTGGGGATACTTACCTAGAGCACTCCTTGAGATGGTGAAGTGATTGGTGTGTGACTACCAACCATATGTCTAAGTCACCCACTGAAACTAGTTTTCTATCAAATTGTATTGTGATCTTTAGTTTTGAAATATACGAAGTTTGGTTTTAACGAAAAAATGACTTGGTTTTAAGAAGAGAAATGTTTTTGTGAAATGATTTTATAATAAAGAGGGAATTATTTTATTTTTGAAATGGTGGAACTGAATATTCAGAATTTTTTTTAAATGGAGAACGTTGTGTTTACACCTCTTTTGAAAGTAGGAAATTATGTAATAGTTGGTTTTGAAAAAGTGTCCCCAATAGATTATTCTAAACTATTGAAAGGTGTTTTAATGGGATGAGATATTTTGAAATTGAAGAATATGACTTGAAAGTGATTATTCATTTGAATGATTGAGATTGAGATTTTTTGTTTAGCGTTCTTAAGAAAAATGTAATATTGGTTGATTGTTTTGGTTTTGAAAAGTGGACAAAATTTTTATTTTAACAATTTCTATTTCCATGAGTGACCACATGCATGGGGTTATATGGGATGATGGATGGTTAATGGAACTTCTGGATGAGTTTTGTGATGGATATGAGGAGGTTATCTAATTTGGCACAATAACATTCATGTTTGTGGCCCATAGGGTGCCATTAGTGGATACGCTTACTGCTAAACCGTTTGTTTTCAAAGAATTTTTTTTAAAGGAAAAAAGGTTGTCTTGATGACTGGTTTAGTATGGTGTTTATTATGTGTTTTTTTAAAATGTTAATATTGTGTGACTTTTTGTGTCTAAGAACCCCTCCTTTTTGAACTGTGTTTTGGGTTTGAGTTTTGTCTGTAAGCTCGGTTAAAGGGATGGTTAGTGGTCTCTTTTGAGAAGATATTGGGAAGCCATTATGGTGGTTCCCCTCACATGTTCGGTTCTGGTTTGTGGCACGTTTTGACTAATGTACCAGCATGGTTGGCTCATTGAGTTCTTTCTTTGGACAAGTTACGCCCCCATTAAGGGTTAATGACCGATGAAGTGTAACCTAGATTGTTTCGCCAATGGAAAATCCTCTAGTTGATCAATATAAGGAATCCTTTTCTTGATTTTGGGAGATTGAGTTTACTCCATTTAGTTTTATTATTTTGTGGACACTCTTGTATAGAGATTGTTCTCATGGAAGGTTGAATGAGACATTAGATTCTAAAGTTACCTAAATCATTAAAGGTGGAAATGGTATGGGGTTATTTGTGTGGATGGGTATATGGATGGTGTCTACGAAATTCATTCAGTACTTTATAGTCTCTTCGAAGAAGGGGTTTATGATATACCACTGGTGTAGGAAATATGGTCATGATAAGATAATATTGCCACTTTCTAGCATTGTGTGTTGTTTGGGGTCTTGGTATACGGTCCCCTTCCATGTATTCTTCCTATCAGTAGCAATGGTCATGTTCAATGACGCATTGTGATGTCATGTTATCATTGACAATAAAGGTGAGGGTCAAGAAATACAATCATAGTCTTTGAGTTGATGGGAGTATGTCTCTCAGGGGAAAATTCAAAATCCTCTATTTTAGAGGAAGGTGATTTTATGGGTCCTTTGATTCTGTTGATTATCACCCGAAGAAACATGGTGTGATGTGTGTGTGTGCATCTTATAAGCTCTTGTTTCAGTGAAATGGAGGGTTAGGGTAAATTGTGTTTTAGAATGTGTTATTTCTTGGTGAACCCATCTAGGATTAGGGTCTAGTTTTTATGACACTTAAAGGAATGTTTCGGTTTAGGGGTTTCTGAATACTAACTACGAGGCCACAAATACTTCAATCATTTGATCACTTGAAATAGGTCCTAAAGCGAATCAAGCCCGTAGTTAGGGTAAATCCCAAGGTCGTTTGAAACCATGTACAATATTCTATCCTCAGTATGAAATATTTGTAATAGTTTTAACATATAATGTTTATATCATTATTTTTTTGTTCCCATTCTATGGAAAGAGGTGGGAGGACCTCATATCTATGTTATTTCCCAATATCATTATTTTTCCCAATGGATTCCATTGTGTTTTTGGAGTATGGTTGAGAATTTGGCTAGACAAGTTGAGAACATGATTTGCGCATGATTAATAGAAACCATTACCCAAAAAAACATGCATGTAGAAGGATCCACATGGTTAGAGAATAGTTTCTCAAATTTTACAGATTAAATATGCGGTATTCCCAACTTTTTAAATTTGGATTCGTCTGGTGTCGGCCCATGCCGGTCGGTTAAGATGGTTGGTTGTTACGGTGGGGAGACCCACTATGATTATCATGTATGTTCCTTTTAAAATTTCTAATAGAGTTATAACCCTTGTACTAGGGAGTCCATTTGGGCCTCACCCTATTAGTGTCCCAATCCTATGTCGAGAAAATTTGAGTTTTCTCTTATGGTGGGGAGCCCATTTGTGTCTCCCCATACTAGTAAATCAAATTGGTCCTTGGCCTTAGCTTGGTGGTAGGTAATCTTGATCAAAGATATATAAATACCTACATCTTCCTTGGGAAAATGTTAGGAGTGGAGAATGCCCAATGGACTGCTTAAATCAAGGTAACTGCAACTTTGTTCGTTCTTATTGTTTGTTTGGGTAAATTGTTGAAATCCTATTTGGATAATGTTTGAGGAGTCTTCTTTTGGGATAAAATATGAATATACTTGATTATTTTAGAAAGTGGTGTATGTTTTGGTTGGTGATAGTATTATGTCCTTTATTGATCAATTGGAGGTGTTTTGTCCTTTTAGGGGTGGGTGACACTTGGCAAAGAAGTCCATTTTGGCATTTCAGTTTGGTTTGGATTTTTCCTTTGGCCTCATTGTGGCTTTTTGAGGGAGGAAATATTTATGGTGGGTACAATTTTCACAACCATGACTCAATTTAAAGGTATTTTTTCATTTTATTTCCATTATTTATTTGTTTGGGAGGTTTCCCATTCATTTTGGTGGAAATGGTCGGTTTTCAAAATTTTGGCCAAATTGTGAGCCCATTTTCCGATTTAAAAATAAATTTTGTTTCTTTTATAACTCCTTAATTTTTCAACATTTTAGACTCATTCTACTCCTCAATTGAAATACCTTGTCATATTAATACCATTATATCAATTTTTCCCCATAGGAATACATAATAGTGATGGATTTGAGTTTTTTATTAAGGTTTTGGGCTACCCCGTAAACCTATTTCCTGTATTAATTTATTTTTTTTAAATTTTAATATCTTATTAATTGTTTAATATTTTTTGGTGATTCTTCCTCCCACCCAAATCCAAACACCAGAGGTTCACTCTCATTATCTATTTCTCCACTTTGGACATCATTTGGATCACGGATTAGGGAGAACATTCTCAGGGTTTCTCAAATAATACATATTTGAGAAGGTAATTTGATTCTTTCATAAACCATTCAATTTTCACTATTTCTCCACCATTTTAGTCTACACATAACCTAATTAGCCTCATTAGATCCTAACTATCAGTTTGGGTTGCTTGGATATTCATACATTGTTGGATTTGGGGTGATTTCTTCAAGATTGTTCAAGTTAAGTTATTCATTCTTAGTTTCTTCCATTTTCCATAGTGTTTCCTCCCTCTTTCATGAAGCTATAAAATGTCCTTAAGTTAGGTATAGAACCTAGGATTTCATTTGATTCCTTTTTTGGTGAAATATTGTGGTT
Organism: Viscum album; assembly: GCA_963277665.1. Classification (NCBI taxonomy): domain Eukaryota; kingdom Viridiplantae; phylum Streptophyta; class Magnoliopsida; order Santalales; family Viscaceae; genus Viscum; species Viscum album. Next base: position 1,211,497,788 of record OY728126.1, on the reverse strand, counting down.
TAGGTTTGGTTTTCACCCCTTTTTGGTGCGGCGGTGGTCTACTTGATGTTTCACACCATGTTTTCAGGGTTTCGACACAAAAAGGTAATAGATTGCATGGGTCACCACTTTATGATGAGTTAACATGTTGTATGACTCATTTTTCATATTCCTCATATGTTTTATGTTGTTAGAAAAATATTTATGATTTATTTGGTTAATTATTTATTTTTATTGTTGCATTTAAGATTGATATTGGGTGTTTTTCATATAGAACTCTTTGGGTATTATATGGTTGTATTTTATAACATATGAAATTGGTTTACTAAATCTTTTTCGGTCAGGAAATTCTACATTGGTAGGGAATTTTTGTGCCATTGGGTTTGAATGAGGGAGTTTTAATGGGTTTTGTGTGTAAAACCATGTTATGCCTTTTGAATGTGTTTTATGAAAATGTGTGTGTTTTCATGTGCATCTTTTGTGGTATTATTCTAGGAAAATTTATAATACTTGAGATTTTATTATTAAATAATTCTAGGGATTAAAAATCTGTTTTGAATTGGTATTTGTGTTATTTTTTCCTTTAAAGATTGTTTTGAGATTGGTTTTATACATAATGATTGGGTATACCCCTTAGAATTGTTTTATAAAAGATTTGAACAGTTTAATGATTTATGTAAGAGGTGAAAACATATTGGAAAACTATTTTGGATTGTTTATTTTTTGAAATAGTCCATTTTAAACGTGAAAATGGATGTCACGTGATGTGTATCCTCTTGGAAATGTTTTATAAAAATGTTTAATGGAATTACCAAAATATGAATGTGATGTGAACGTAATGTCGGTTGTTTTGTGTGAGTGTGATGTGAACAATGGATTGTTTTTATGAAAATTGTATTGTATAACATGTTAGTGGGATTTTATGTGAGTTTTAACATCTTGGGAATGCTTTTATAAAATTGATAAAGGATGTGTTAAATTGTGAATGATATGAAAAATGTGTTGTGGGCCATTTTGGTCTGAGTTCGATTTCAAAAACAATTTCAATGAAAAGGGGGATGATGTGATTGTGGGTTGTACAAGTGAACCTTTTGGTTTATGTGTGATGTGGAAGTGTTATTTTCATGTGAAAATTATAATTCATGTCTTGTTAAACATATTTGATCACAAGAGGGAAACCTGGGCATCTAGGTGGGTGGACATGTACTAGTGTGCTAATGATCCCATGGGGTTTGGCCTCAATTTCACGTAGAAATATTGATTCTTACCACAATAAATAAACCATGATGATGATGATTTTGGACCACTAGGTTATGGGTATTTTCCCTACTAGTGGATCGTGCACGAGAATGGATATTGTGATGGTTACTCTCACTGAGATACGAGGTACCTGGGACCCACAAGGAGCTAGATCCTAAAGGTTACTTCTTATTTATTATGCTTATTAGATTCTTTACTCTTAAAATCAACATATATTATGTTTGGCTAGAAATTAAAGTACATTTGGCATTTTATTTAAATGTGTTGACTCTTTAAAATAGCCCACTTGAAAAATATTTTAATTTTTAAAGTTGCATATTTTAGAAAGTGTAACTAGAAGTTCATGTTTTTCAAAACATTCACGCTTTTCGTCATTGAATGTTTATCACATAGAATATCTTAGTTTTGGTATCCTACTGGGATTTGGTCACACCCTACTTAAACCTTTGGGTATAGGTAGACTGGCTGATTTTGTTGTCGATGTTTTGAGTACAAATTTTGTGCATATGTTTCAGGTTTTAGTGGTCCAACGTGATGCAGTGTTGTGGAGATGGATTGTGGACGATTCTTTTTTCCATGTGGAGGTTCTTGGGATGTCATTTATGGGTTTTTACCTTTGTAATAGTCTTTTAGAATTATTTTATGTTTTGTAATTAAATTCAGAAATTTTATAATATATTTTTTTTGAAAAATCTTGATGTGTTATATTGGATACATTTGATATTTTAATTTTATAAACTATGGTAAATCATTCCCAATTTTTAGTTTATGATAATCAGGCACTTGTGGAAGCCCATGGTGATCAGGATTTCCCATTGGGCCTTGTCATAGGCCATGATTAGTGACTGTTTAGATGGAAACGAGATTCGGTTCTTGACATCTTGTTGATAGTTTTACAAGTTTTAATATAAAATGTTGTGATACTAGTCTAGCAAGAACACAGTTGTTTGAAATAATGTTCATATTATGAACTCCATAACTGGAAGAACATAAAAAAAATTTATAGGAAACATATATATTATTATTAATAAAATATTATCCAAGAATGATAATATAATATTTTCGTGTGATTTTATGTTTGATACGTTCTGGGTTTTATGAATGAAATTTAATACCATGAGAAATGAAAATAAATCACGTATAGAATTTTATTTCATGGAATGTATTAGTAAATTTGTTTATGTTTTGTAAATAATAATGTTTTCTCCTATATAATGTTCTATGTTTTTTGTTTAAATCAATGTGAATTGATGGTTTCCAAAGGTGTTTACTTATATTGTGTTGTGTGGCTATAATGATTGTTTTATTTTTCATATTATTTTTTTTGTTTTTATTTGATCTTATTGTGGTCTTTGGTGTGGTTTTGTGGTACTAAATTGGAATGAGTGATAGAGATGTGTGTTCAATATTAAAATTTTGTTAATGTATGATTTTTTGTGATAAATTATATGATCTCATGATTATATATGATAATTATTATTCATTTAATACAATTTTTTGTTAATGTCCATGTTCTTATTTGATTGGTATATCCCCAAGGATATTATTTTGAGTGTTTTTTAAAATTATGTGTAGTTATACATTTTTTACCTCTATAGTGGTTTTTATTTTAAAAATATAGTGAGATCCATGATAGGTATCTCATTGGGTGGTTGAATTGTCTTCTGTCCTTTTCCCCTCCCTCTTTTTTATTAAATTCACATGTATGATAATAGTTTGAGAGGTATATAATGTAAATGTATAAAATATTTTTGATACAACCTTTTTCATTCAGGGGTTTAGTTTGAATGAATTTTTCTTATTTTAAGAAGTGGTTCTGAAATGATTCTTCAAAATATGGATGTAATTTAAACATTATAAATATTTATTTAGAAATTAATTATGGATTTTTTAAAGTAATTTAAGGTTTTTAGGAATTTTGGAAATGGTAATAAATATTTATCGAAAATGTTTTTAACTTTTTCAAAGTGGAATTTAAATATTATTAGTTTTATTTTTACCCTTAAAAAAGACCTTGATTCTATGTGAAGTGACACTTTTTTTAAAAGAGAATGTAATGTTATGAAGGATTTTTAAAAGGTTATCTATGGGTAATGATTATTTTATGTAGCCTTTTGAGGGTCGTATGTCATTTTTAAACCCTAAGTAAGGGTCACCCCTCATTTTATTGAGTCTTGAAAGGGTAAGTGAATGTTTTCAAAGCTATGTTAAGATACTCATTACATTGAATAAGGGATTCAGTGAGCTTATATGGCTTTTGTTAGGGTAATTCCATACCTATGTAACAGTAAGTGCATCATTTCCTTACCCGTGTAATGGTAGTTTCAGATTTCTAATAGTTATGTATTGGTGTCTCTCTACTAATGGAAAAGGATCCATGAGTGTTTCCATTTCTCATTTAAGGGTGGCCATGTTTTTAAACAATCAATGTAAGGTTCCTTACCATATAATGTAAATATAATTCATGAAATCATATTATCACATAAGGGTGGGCCTCTACATATGAAATGGAAAGTCGTAGATCCTAAAAAAATTTAAGTGAAACCAATTAAGAAAGGGTAAAACATTATTTTCCTTATGTAGAACATACTCTAAAAGTGAGGGTGAATATTTTTAGGCATTTTCCAATTTTTTTCTTCCATTCAAAATCATATGTTCAGCCACATTCAAATTCCAAAAATGTTTTAAATAATTCTTTAAATTTCCCCTTAACTCATTAAAAGTATGTCTAATTTTTTTAACAATTTTAAATGAATCACAATTGGTATTTTATTTAAATAAAAATTAATCAGGAACTTTTTTATGATGAAATGTAATTTGAATTATGTTTCTATGTGGAGACTGTATCTGTATATGATAAAATACTAGATCTCCCTCATTTGAAGATTTAACAATTTTATTGGAGTCTAAGTGATCTATTTGTTTCGATTTTCATTTAGAGATTCTTTTACAAATCAACTGCATATCTTATCAGGTATCCATCCTACATGAATACCCTATATCTCCCCTATTTTTTTGGTTTTTCGTACAGAAGAATATTTTTTTCTTTGTAAGGGATCCAATTATTCTCCTTTATTTTATGTTTAAATGTGAATCAGCGATTCTTTAGATGCTTTTTTAAATATATTCATTTAAAAATAATTAGATGAAAATATGAAAAATAGTTAAATTAATGAATATTAGATAACATTATGAGAATTCCAAAGTATTAATATGGATATAATGCAATGTTTTATTGTTATTAAATTAATACTATTATTTAAAAAATTGAATTAGAAATGATATTACATGTGGAAAATTATTATTAACTTAGAATTTAGAAATTTTATGTGGAAATAAATATATATTTAATATTTTTGATAGAATTTCCAATAATATGAATTAGTATTTTATCACATCCAATGAGAATTATTATTCTATTTATTTCATTTTTTTTAAATTGTATAATTAATAAATTTTCCTATTAAAATAAAGTGATTACCACATGAAGATAATTAATATTTTTTATATTTCCATATAATAAAATATAGAGTTGCATGTTTTTTGTGATTTAATGATTTGGAAGGTAATGAATTAAAGATGGATTATTATTTCAGGTTAGAATTAATATATTTCCTTAAGGATTCACTATCACATGTTAAAAAATTCCTATGATAGGAAAATAAGGAAGAGATGTTGTCATCATTGATTCATAAAATTTATATTGTTCTTCATGAAAGAAGTTATTATTACATTTTATGTTCTATTTAATGATTTTATGACTACTTAATTGATATAAATTGAATAATCACATTCATAGTGAAAATATTATATAATAATATTGAAATGGAAGGTTATTTTAATTTTGGAATTATATTATAATTCTAGAAATTGAATAATTGTAATAGGAAACTTGGTGTGTGATTATGTATGCAATGGCCGAGACCCTCATGGACCATTACTTTTCCAAAAGTGAGGATCCACCAAAATAGTAGCACCGTGACGGTGGCACCGTGAGGGTGACACCGTGATGGTGGAATCGTGTCCTTCATTTATTTTTTCATTACCGCTCCCGCAATGCCTATTTTGAAGTAAATTAATACTTTTACCCTTTCAAGGCCATTTTAAGCCCATATTTAATTCCTAAAAATCTAGAGAAACCTCTTCAATGGGGGATATTAAATAACAACTTAATGCCATAGTGCGTAACTGCCGAACCGTGTGGGAAACAGCGATCCGACTTTCAAGGAATTCAAAATCCCCATATCCCATAACAAAGGGATTTTATCTATATATCGAAGAGGAATTTATTCTTTCTCTTCTTCCTTTTAGCTGACTCCTCTTCTTCTCCCTGGTACGCCTGCAGTTCCCCCCCCCCTTCCCAATACTTGTGGTGCGGCTGCACTCGAGTCGTCTGCTCATCCTTGGAGTTCCCGACATCACTCCCCTTCAAATCGTGCGTCCCATGTTCTTGGATCATGGAGAAAAACATCAATCCTTGATCAATAAAGTAGGGATTTTCTCCTTCGTCTCTCCTTTCTATGTATCATGTGAGGTGGGTATGCCCTTGTCTCTGTGTAAATTGATGGAACTAAACTTAATGAAGATAATTAATGGACCTTTAAAGAATGAATGGGGTTGTGTGATCGATGTTCTGTTGTACTCATTTATGTTGATATGTTTGGTGATTAGTACGGGCCTATGCCCACTGAAAATCATGGTCCTTGGTGGTATTTATCTGTGCACTAATGAACCTCGGTACTCCTGTATGTTTAAATAACAGTAACATAGAATTGGTTAATTACGTATACTCGGTTAAATAAGTTGTAAGCACCGAGATCAACCGTTTTCTGTGAAAACCATGGTTAAAGCCCAGTGGAATTGAATCCATGGAGTGTGTTAAATATTTTAAATCTAAAAATACCTGCATGGTCATGCCTTGTGTTGGTGGTAGTGGATTGGTTTTTCTCTTTCACAGGATGATTGTGGGTGACTTTGTGGTTTTCTTGGATGGGGGCTTAGATTGTTGGGGTGATATGGGTGGGGATGGGATCCCCTGTTGTTATACCATCACTGGTTGTCAATCTGAGGTTGTGTGGTTGCTCTACTGTGACACAAATTCGGTAGGGATCCTCTATTGTTGAGAAACCATTGGCTTTTGAATATTGGGGGACATGGGGTTGTGTCTCAGGGTTTGTTTTGTTTACATTATTTCGAGAGATCTCACTTGATTCCTATTTGTTGTGAATTTACAAGAGAACTAGGTGAGAATTCTTAAATTGTTGTTTGGTTCATTCCCTTATATGGCTTGTAGTTATTCTTGTTAGTTTCCCAGTAGTGTAGTTTTAATCTAAATGGGATCACTTGAACATCAAAAAAATGAATGGGTGAAATGGGGAAATTGGTTCTGGGATGGATTGTGACCTGGCTGTGGGTGTTATACCTTTCTTGAATGAATAGTGACACGGTGTTTGGGCTGAGGATGGTTTTGAAACACTAGGTTGGGTTGAGTGCTTGTTTTATAATGTATATACTTGTATTTCTTATGTTTCTTATTAGCGCCCCACCCAAGTTGAGCACTTAGTGACGAACACCCCATTTCAGGGGGAGGGTGTTTTTTACAACACTCCTATGGGTGGCTAGTTATTTGATCATTTTCTACTCCCTTTCCCGAATAGCCCAAGACTCTTCGGGCAGGCTGTGATGGCCTAAAGTCCATTATTATCCCATGAATCTTCGGGCAGGGTATTTTTGGTGGTTGGCCCATGTGCTTGGTGGTAGGTTATTTCCCATGTGACTTCGGGATGAGGCCTAGGTGTCTTCATGTGTGACGGTATTTTTCTGGCCCAGGTGTCTTCGGGCGTGGCCTTAGCAGTTGTGGCCTAGGTGTCGGCGGGCGGGATGTGCGGTTGTGGCCCAGGTGTCTGCGGGAAGGGTTTGGCAGTGGGACTGTGGTAAGAATGGCAGGATTGGTTCGATGCATAGTAGGTCTTCAATAAGTAGTGGGAAAGTGGCGCGGGGTACCCAAATATCGATGTGCTATTACTATACGTTACTTGACTTGTGTTATTTGGGGATCATGCCTTGGTGTGGTTTGGGTGGATAGAATTTCCTTGTTGGGTTTTTGGTTACAACTTTTTCCACGGGACATTAGAATGTATCCTCACTTCTGCATGAGAGTCTTTGGTTTTCCCTACTGAGTACACTTGTATGCTCACCCTACATATATAAAATTGTTTTCAGGTTTCCAGGAGGACTTCAGGGATCATGTGAGACCGTACTAGCTCAGACCTTGGGGTAGTTGATGTTGACTTTTTTTTCATTTTCTTGGTACTTACCATTGGAGTTTTTGTGGCTTGTATCATTTACTGTTGAACATGCATATGGGATTGGGCTACTTTTGGGTTTACCTTTACATTCAGCTTTGAGGTTTTTGGGGTTGCAATCTTATCTCTCAATCCAATTAAAAAAAGGTTAATGCCTTCCATCTTGTGTGTGATTCTATACGGTTGGTGCTAGTCGCCACTCCGGGACCATTTGAAGGAGGGTCTCGGGGGTCATTATCTCTCCTTAAATGTAAAGAAGGAAGGTTCTGGCAATCTGATATCCCGTCCCCCCTTTTGGTGAAGGTGGGTTGTGAAAGAATGGTATCATAGGAAGGTTTGAGAGACAGGATGGAGTCTGAAGTTAAGCACAGTGAAAATTGCATGGGATGGTAGGGAAGCAGTGTTGGGTGAACTTGGTGCGTGAATTAGGCCAGGGAAGACCGGCTCAGACACGGGATTTTAGGGCCCCCCTATGATCTGATGCAAGGACTCTGGACCTACCGAACGACCAAGTGAGGCCACAATTATTGTAGGTTAGAGACCCTAGGAAAGGTACATGCATCATAATGACATGTGTTCTTTTGTTTTATGGGTTTTTTGGGGATTCAAAATAAAAAAAGAGTCTAATAAAATTTATGAACAACATTCTACACTACTCGGGCTTAGGCATTCATGGTTTAACTTGCAGCTATGGCACCTTGGAGGCGACCATGAGTAGTGCGGGCGATCGAGGCCCAAGAGGTTGAATTGGCTGATCGTCATAGAACCGACCAAGAGGAGGAGGATAACCAGTGGCAGAAGACGCTTCGGGCATTCTAGCAACAGACCCTTGGGAAGTACGAGGGCAGTATCTCAGACGTGGAGACGGAGGGATGGATCGAGGAGCTAGTGATAGCTTTCAGCTTGATTCGGGCTCCGACGGAGTACTGGGTTCTTCTGGCCATCAGCCAAATGCGGGGAGCAGTACATAAGCGGTGGAAGCTTTATCTTGGAGAGAGGAGGGAGACTGAAGTAGTGTGGGCTAACTTCGAGAAGGAGTTCCGGGCGGAATTCCTCTCTTCCAAGATGAAGGCGGAAAAGAGACAGGAGCTACTCTCCCTCCAGAAGGGGAGTATGTCAGTGAGGGAGTTGGGGATCAGGTTCAAGTATCTCCTTCTCTTTGCTCTGGACCTTTTTCCGGATGGGGAGTCTCGGGAGAGACATCTAGAGGAGGCACTCTGATTTTCTCTTCAGTATGCTATTGTTCCCTTTTCCTTACTCACATACCTAGAGGGGCAGAAGAAGGATGAAGTGGTGGAGAGGATGAACACACTGGGAGGTGTGTCACGAGAGGGGATCTAGCTGGGCCCGTCAAAGTGGAAGGCCGTCAGCAGCAGGCCTCCAGCATCAGGGCCCTCTAGGTTCTGACCAGTAGGGAGCAGGCCGCAACAGTTCCAGTTCCGGTCTCCTGGTCCTCGACCTTTCCCTTCGGGCCCAGGACTAAGGTGATTTTTCTATGGGAGCCATAGACATCTTCAGAATCAGTTTCCAGACAGAGTCTAGGACAGCATGGGTGGGCAGGTTCAGCACCAACCTCATCCACAGCAGTTTCCAACCAGGCCCTTTCAGTAGCAGCAGAATAGGCAGTAGGCTCCCACCTCTCCGAGGGTAGATGCTACAGGAGGAGGTTGATCTCAGGGAGCTCATTAGGGACCTCGATCAGGGAGTGGTCGTGGAGGCGTCCGACCTTAGAGATTCATAAGAGCTGGGCATGTGCAGTTGCACGCCGCAGAGGCAGCAGTTCTAGTTGGGCCAGAGGTCGTTCGAGGTACAATCAGCTTGTTTAGTACTCTTGACTATGCCTTGTTCGATACCGGAGCATTGCACTCCTTTTTTACACCCAGTCTGTCCCGTGCTTTGGGTATAGACATCAAGAGACTTTCATCAACTCTGGTGCTGAGCACGCTAGTCGGAGGTCAGACCGACTTATCTTTTGTTAGCCGAGGGTGTAGACTGATGATAGGGACACATCGGTCTATCAAGGATATGCTATTGTTGCAGATACAGCCATACAATGTCATCTTATGCATTGACTGGCTATTCTCGGTGTGTGCAGTCATTGACTGCTTCCAAGTAAGGGTTGTGTTTTCAGATTTGGGCGGTCAATGTGTAACTTTCGTCAGCGAGCGGGGTTGTTAGAGAAGCAGCGGGCGAGGGGAGCCCCTCTTTTTCTTGTTGGTCGAACTATCAGTGGAGTCAGTTGATGCAGAAATGGTGGAAGTCCCAGGAGTCGTCAGTGAGTTTATGGACGTCTTTCCTGAGGAGGTGGTGACTCTACACCCTCGATGTGATGTCGAGTTCGGGATAGAATTACAACCTGGTGCCTCTCCGATTTGGATGGCTCCCTATCAGATGACACCTTCTGAGCCACGAGAGTTATGGATCCAGATTTACGATCTGATGAAGAAGGGTTTTGTTCGGAAAAGTGCATCACCGTGGGGTTCTCTTGTGTTGTTTGTAAAGAAAGAAGATGGTGGTATAAGTCTGTCTATATACTACAACAGACTGAATCAGGTGACGGTCAAGAATTGCTACCCTCTTCTGAGGATAGACAAACTCTTCGACCAGCTAAGGGGAGCGGGTTGGTTCTCAACGAATGATATGTGGTATGGATATCACCAAGTGAGGGTGATGGAGGGAGACATCTCGAAGACTACCTTCAGGTGGAGATATGGACACTTCAGGTTTGTAGTCATGTCGTTTGGCATTACGAATGCACTAGCTGTGTTCACGGGGCTCATGAACTACGTCGTTCGGTAATATCTAGACTGGATCAAGGTTGTGTTTATTGATGACATTATGATCTACTCAAGATCAAAGGGGGATCATGCAAATAAGCTTAGGATGGTTTTAGAGGTACTCCGATGGCACCCGCTCTATGGGAAACAGTCCAAGTGAATGTTATGGATGTGAGAAGTGCATTTCCTCGGGCACGCGGTGTCTGAGTAGGGATATCAGTGGACCGATCAAAGGTAGAGGCAGTTGTTTCTTGGACAGCACCCAAGAACGTGGCAGAGGTTTGTAGTTTCCTCGGGTTGGAAGGTTACTTTTGGATGTTTGTGCCTAACTTCTCCTGAGTTGCGGCACCTTTGACGGTTTTGACCAAGAATGAACAGGCTTTCGTGTGGAATGGGAAGTGTGAAGAGGCCTTCAGTTATCTAAAGGAAAAGATGGTAAGTGCCCCAGTGCTGAGGTTTCCAAAAGAAGGGGCGGAGTATGTGGTGTTCTATGATGCTTTATGGAAGGTCCTCGGATGTGCGCTGATTATGGGTCTGGGTAGTTACGTCCCCATGAGCGTAACTATGCCACCCATGAACTAGAGCTTGCGGTAGTCGTGTTTGTACTAAATTTGTGGCAGAATTATCTCGTAGGGGAGCACTTTGTAGTCTTCACGGACCCCAAGAGCTTGAAGTATGTCTTCTCCCAGTGGGACCTGACCTTGTGGCAGCGGAGGTGGATGGAGTTCCTTCAGAACTATGACATCAAGGTTTCCTACACCTCAATAAAGGGGAATGTGGTGGCCGATGTCTTGAGACGAAAATCACAAAAGAATGTGGTCCGGGAGTCGGAAGATGCTTGGAAGGCAATGGAGGAGTTGGCTTCCCTACACCTAGATGCAAGGATGGAAGGTGGTAGAGGTTTCCTGTATCAAATGACAGTGCAATATTCTCTGTTACAGTAGGTAGAGGAGTCCCAATGGGGAGACTCAAAAAGTGAGGTGATGCGTGACCAGGTTAACCAAAGGAATTCCCCAGAAGGGTGGACAGAGGATGGTCTGAATCAGATTTATTTTCGAGGAATGTTGTTTGTTCCAGAGGCAATGCACGATGAAGTTCATAGTGATTTCCAAAACTCACCCCTAGCGGTGCACCCTAGAGTTTACAAGATGTACCAGGGTCTGAGGATACAGTTTTGGTGGCCTAGGATAAAATGGGCAGTAGTAGAGTTCATAGAAAAGTGTCTCGTGTGTCAACAGGTGAAGATCAAACACCATGTTCCAGGCGGTCTACTACAGTCTCTAGATGTCCCTGAGTGGAAGTGGGAGGAAATCTCGATGGATTTCATCACGGGACTACCCAAGGTTCAAGGGGGCTGCAACGTTATCTGGGTAGTGGTGGACCAGTTGACAAAGTCGGCTCACTTTCTTGCGATCAAGGAGTCGGGTGAAATGGATGCCTTAGCACGAAGGTACGTGGATGAGGTGGTGTGGTTGCGTGGAGTTCCGAGATCCATATTCTCGGATAGGGATACAAGGTTTACCTCCTGAGTCTGGAAAGGATTGCAGTATGATTTTGGCACCCATCTACGTCTTAGCACTGCTTTCCATCCCCAGACAGATGGACAGACAGAGCGCACCATCCAGACCTTGGAGGATATGCTGCAGGCATGTGTTCTGGACTCATGAGGATCATGGGTGCGACACATGCCTCTGGTATAGTGTGCCTACAATAATAGTTGTCACTCTACCATTGTCATGGCTTCATTTGAAGCCTTGTACCGGAGGCCCTGTCGCTCACCCGTGTGCTGGACTGAGGTTGGGGAAGCAAGTGTTCTTGGCTTGGAAGAAGTGCAGATCATGACAGAGAAGGTTCAGCTTATACGAGAAAGGATGAAGTTGGAACAGGACCGACAGAAGTCATATACCGATAATAAGAGGAGACCCTTGGGGTTCGGGGTCGGGGGGCCACGTTTTCTTTAAGGTCTCCCCTCCGCATGGTCAACGGATGTTTGGTAGAGGGATTAAGATTTCTCCCAGATTCATCGGACCCTTCGAAGTGATTCGGCAGGTCAGAGAAGTGGCTTATCAGCTAGCGTTACCACCGCCGCTACTAAGGATACATGACGTCTTCTATGTGTCCCTACTCTTTCAGTATCTACATGATGATTTACACGTCCTCGACTACGGAGAGCTGGATATCAAGGACGATGTGACCTTTGTGGAAAGACCCAAGTGGATCGAGGCTCGTGAAGAGAAGGTGCTTCGTGGGAGAACCATCCCTTTAGTTCGAGTGTTGTGGAAGCATGGTGGGCTTGAGAGGAGTACCTAGGAATGGGATTCACAGATGCGCTCCCAGTACCCAGAGTTTTTTTTTGAGTTTTGTGCTGTTCTATTTATACTTGTTTGTGATAGAACGCTTCACCTTGTTGACTGTGGAATGTGTGGTTTCCCTTATTCACTGAATGTGTGTGAAATGTCCAAGATATGGGGAGGGGAGGACCCGATACCTAATCAATACGCATTAAGGTGGATGTGATTAAACCTGTGCGAGTGAGTCAGTGCCACCCAATGTGGATAGTATCTTGACATGGGGGAAGGGACTCCCCAACCCATATGACTGGGCAGTTTGGCTCTGGTATATTGCTTGGTTCTTGAGAGGGATGTGTTTCTAGGTAATGATTAGGTTCACTACTAAGAGGTATATTTTGAGGTGGTTGTTCGGGAACTCTCTTATCATCTAGTTTGTTTTGATTCTTGAGGGAGAGAATAGTTTGAGAGGTATCAAATGTAATGGCCCAGACCCTCCTGGCCCATTACTTTCCAAAAGTTAGGCTCTACCAAAACAGTGGCACTGTGTCGGTGGCACCCTGAGGGTGACACTGTGATGGTGGTTCCGTGAGGGTGACACCGTGACTATGGCACCGTGAGGGTTACACCGTGACGGTAACACCGTGAGGTTGACACTATGACGGTGGCACCATGTCCTCCGTTTCTTTTTCCAGTCCCGCTCCCGCAACATATTTTTTGACGTAAATTAATTCTTTTACCCTTTCAAGGACATTTAAATCACATATTTAATTCCTAAATATCCCAAGAAACCTCCCCAATGGGGGATATTAAATAACAACTTAATTTCATCGCGTGTAACTACTGAACCGCGTGGGAAAACCCAAACCAAATTTCATGTCGTTCAAAATCCCCATAACCCATAACAATGGGATTTTATCTATATATCGCAAAGGAATTTCTTCTTTATCTTCTCCCTTTTGGCTGAATCCTCTCTTTCTCCCTGGTACGCCTAGAGTTCCCCCCCCCCCCTTCCCGAGACTTGTGGTGCGCATGCACTCGTGTCGTCTGCTCATCCTTGGAGTTCCCGACGTCACTCCCCTATAAATCATGCATCCCATGTTCTTGGCCCGTGGAGAAAAACATGGATACTTGATCAATCAAGTATGTATTTTCTCCTTCTTCTCTCCTTTCTGTGTATCATGCGGGGTGTGTATAATTTTGTCTCTGTGGAAATTTATGGAACCGAACTTAATGAAGATAATGAAAAGACCATTAAATAATGAAAGGGGGGTGTGATCGATGTTCTGTTGTACTCTTTTATGTTGATATGTGTTGTGAATTTTACAGGCCTATGCTCACTAAAAATCAGGGTCGTTGGTGGTCTTTCACTGTACACTAATGAACCTCGGTGCTCCTGGATGTTTAAATAACCATAACATGGAATTGGTTAATTACGTATACTTGATTAAATAAATTGTAATCACCAGGATCAACCCTTTTCTGTGATAAAACTGGTTAAAGCCCAGTGGAATTGAAACCATGGTGTGTTTTAAATCATTTAAATCTAAAAATACCTGCATGTTCCTACCTTGTGTTGGTGGTAGTGGTTTGGTTGTTCTATTTCATGGGCTGATTGTGGGTGAATTTGTTGTTTTCTTGGATGGGGGCTTAGATTGCTGTGGTGATATGGGTGGGGATGGGATCCCCTATTGATAAACCTTCGCTGGTTGTGAATATGAGGCCATGTGGTTGCTCTGTTGTGACAAGAATTCGGGTGGGATCCTCTATTGTTGAGAAACTTTTGGCTCCTGGATTTTGGGGGACATGGGGTTGTGTCTCGGGGTATGTTTTGTTTCCAGTATTTCGAGGGATCTCACTTGATTCCAAGTTGTTGTGACATTACAAGAGAACTAGATGTGAATGCTTGAATTAACATTTGGATGTTTCCCTTCTCTGGCTGGTAGTTGTGACTATTATTTTCCAAGTAGTGTAGTTTTCATCTAAATGGGATCACTTGAACATGAAAAACAAGAATTGATGAAATGGGGAAATTGGTTCTAGGATGGATGGTGACCTGGATGTGGGTGGTATACCTTTCTTGAATGAATAGTAATGTGGTGTTTGTTTTTAGGGTGGTTTCAGAACCCTAGGTTAGGTTGAGTGCTTGTTTACATATGTATATACGAGTATTTCTTATGTTTCTTATTCGCGCCCCACCCAAGATGATAACTTAGTTCCGAACACCCCATTTCACAGGAAGGGTGTTTTTCCCAACACTCCTATGAGTGGGTGGTTATTAGCTCCTTTTCTGCTCCCTTTCCCAGATAGCCCATGACTCTTCGAGCAGGCTGTGATGGCCTGAAGTCCATTATTATCCCATGAATCATCGGGCATGGTAGTTGTGGAGGTTGGACCTGGTGTTTGCGGGCAGGTTATTTCCCAAGTGCCTTCGGGATGAGGCCCAGGTGTCTTTGGGCGTGACGGTAGTTTTCTGGCCCAGTTGTCTTTAGGTGTGGCAGTAGCTGTTGTGGTCCAGGTGTCTGCGGCCAGGATGTGTGGCTGTGGCCTAGGTGTCTGCGGGCAGGGTTTGGCTGTGGGAATGCGTTAGGATATGGACCAGGTGTGTGCGGGCGGGGTGTGATAGTGGGAATGCAGTAATAATGGCGGGATTGGATCGATGTGTAGGATGTCTTCAATAACCAGCCTAAAAGTGGTGCGAGGTACCAAATATCAATGTGATATTACTATGCATTACTTGACCTGCATTATTTGGGGGAGCATGCCTTGGTGAGGTTTGGGTGGATAGATTTTCCTTGTTGGGTGTTTGGTTACCTCTTTTTCCATGGTACATTAGAATGTCTCCTCAGTTGTGCACAAGGGTCTTTGGTTTTGCCTATTGAGTACACCTGTATGCTCACCCTACATATATAAAACTGTTTTTAGGTTTCCAGGAGGACTTTAGGGATCGTGTGGGACCGTACTAGCTCAGACCTTGGGGCTGTTGCTATTGTCTTTTTTCCCTTTTCTTGGTACTTACTTTTGGAGTTTTTGAGGCTTGTATCATTTGTTGTTGAACATGCATATGGGAATGGGTTACTTTTGGCTTTACCTTTACTTTCAACTTTGATGTTGTTGGGGTTTCTATCTTATCTCGCGATCCTATTAAAAAAGGGCAATTCCTTTCATCTTGTGTGTGATTCTATACCCTTGGTTCTAGTCGCCACTCCGGGACCTATTGAAGGTGGGTATCGGGGGTCATTATCTCTCCTTCGACATAAATAAGGAAGGGTCTGGAAATCTGTTGTCCCTTCTCTCATTTTGGTGAAGGCGGGTGTTGACAATGTATACATGTTTTTATTAATGAAATAAATGGATTATAATATTAAGTCCATGTAATGTCTGATGATACTGAAATTCAGATTACCATATGATATAGAATAATGATAACCATTCTGATGATAATTCATGAGAGTGAAAATAATAATTTCATGCTTAGATGATAAGTTACTTGATATATTTATGACAATACTTTTTTATGTAGTTATGGAAAAAAGTATTTAATATAGAAATTATCTCAGGTTTATATAATTAAATATAGTGATTAAATTTTTTGTTGGGGCCTCCTAATTTAATGTATTTATTGTTTAATTTTGATATTAACTTGATAGTGTATTATATATTTTTAGGGTTGTTAAGAATGGTTGATATTCTTAGAATTAAACAAAAACATAAAGTTGTAAATTCCTTGATACTAATAATATATTCATGTTGAATTATAATAATGTTTATTTATATATTAATGACAAACATAAGTTGTGATTCCAGAATCAATAATAAATATTTAGACATGGAAATTTTCATGGCTAGTTCGGCTGGGATTCATTAATTATTAATTCTATGTATAGTTCCAATTTTATTGGATGTCTATAAAAGATAAGATTAATTGATTATTAATTGGTTAATTAAATATGGTAATGAGAGTTTAATGATTGTTTAATCAATTTTTAGGATATGTGAGTTCAGTATTGTTCTATAGTGCCTAGAAGGACCTCTTTGATTTTTTTATAGTTTCCTTTAAAAAGTTTATAGAATAATGATTTAAATACATATTTCATGCTCTATGGATTTTGAGTCTTGGAAATATTATTTTATATCCTTGTCTGGTTTTAATATATGATAACTAGTGGGTTTGGATGCTTGGGGTTCTGATGGTAGCATGGGGTTCTGGTAATGATAGTGTTGGTGGAAAGGAGTGCCCATTATGAATATGGTGGAGGCATGGGTTGTCAGTTATGATGATGATGTGGGAATAGGATGTTGAATATGATATTCTGTAAAATGGTGTGGGATATAGGTTTGGTTGGTATAATTAAAGATTAGGGATTTCACATTGTTTCTTAATTGTATCTTGATTCATACTTGACGTCTCAATGACTGATTGTTATTTATATGACTAGTTTCCAACTACGTGAGAAGTTTGATGCTATTCACTAAAGGTGTGTCTTTTAAGTGGTATCATAGGATGATCCCAAGAGTAGCTATATATTTATGAAATTATGTTCAAATTTATAAATAATAAGGTTCGATCTAGATTCTCCCTTATAATGGAAACATACTTGAGAATACATGTAAAGAATAAATATTTCCATTAGAAAATAATATATAATATTAAAATTATAATCTTGAAAAAGTAATAATGTTAATTAATTTATAATTAATAAATTAATATTGAAAATTATTATGTTATGATTATATATTTTATTGATCTTAATAGTGGTAGTCGAGTGTCCTGTGTAAAGATAACAGTATATGAGTCTATAGTAAGGTACATTACATTAATGTAATTATGATATAAATTTACCCTATATGTTTTCTTATTTTATATGCACAAAAAAATTTCATAATGGAAATAGAAAACTATAGGTTCTTTTTTTCCCCGACATCTAGGTTGTCCAAGGTATGGATGGCTAGCTAGCCCCTCTCTCGCACTCTCTCTTTGACTATAGTTTTATGTTTGGGTATTAATGATTAGGATTTCCCATACATGTGTATCGTATCAATGATGTATTGAGGATATATTTCATACTTGTTTCTGTTCATGTTGGATGTGGATTCTCATAATGTATTTTCATGGGTTGTGATGGCTTGAGGAATAATGTATTTAGATGGGCCAAGTGGCTTTTGGACATGCACATGGTTACTAATTTGATGGTGTTGATAATGAAGTGGAAATATAGACTGATCCCAATAAAGATGTTGGCCCCTATATGAGTCTGAGTTATTTAGGGTTGAATACCATATCACATGACATATATATAGATTTTTGGAAGGGATGAGAGCTCATAATGTGTGATGTTTGGGTGTGATATGGGAAAACTAGTGGGGATGTTGTTGCGGGGTACCCATTTCTATATATATATATATATATATTATCAATATTATTGTTATAATTATATGTGTTTTTTAGAGTGAAACATGGAGGGGATGGAGAAATTATAGTTATCATATTTAGGTGATGAGTTAGTTTCAATTGATTACTCAATAAGTATTAGTATTCCTCTTTCACATTTTTCAAAAGATACTTCAGGGATGATCCTACTAAGAATACATGTTATGCTAACTCTAAATATATATAAACAATTTCTAGATTATAAGGATATGGTTAGTGGTCAATATATAAATTACTAGTTAAAGGAATTGTTCAGGAGAAATGGGATATTCCTAGTCATTATTAAGTGTTATCACTTTATTATTTTATTTTCATTGCTATTAACTATATATCCTTAAATCTTATATTAGGATTGATTATTTATTTATTATGAGCAATATATGTTCTGTGTTTCTTCTCATATTATATCTTAATTTCCAAATGATTATGAGGGTAATTACTCCCATGCATGGGATTATATAACCTCTCTTCTTGTCACCAAGACATGAAATATTTGAGGTTGGGTTTGGGATTCATTATATATTTTATTCTATTATCAAACAAAATGGGTACTTTTGGTGGGAGGGTTGTTATACACCTTGAATACTTAAAATGATTCAAACTCTATGAATTAAATGGGATAGATGATTATGTTACTCATTGACAAAAATAATTAGAATGTTGTCTTGGAAGAGAAGGATGAAAAAGTTGAGGGAGATAAAGTTATTCAACATAAATTGATGGATATAGAGAAAGAAGTGAAAAGGATTAAATATAACATTTAGAATTATATTAAATAATATATGGAAATATAAAATAAAAATAGTCGATTGAAATGTTTGATGAAATGTCTCTAGTGGAGAAATTTTTTTTTTTACAAAAGAAGAATACACAAGAAATATGAATATTATTGGAACACATATTTTCATGAAAAATATAATAAAAAATTGATTAAAATTGGAAACTAAAGAATAATATAAAGAACAATAAAGTATTTTTAATAAATTATATAATTTTTAGTGAAATTTGAAAAGGCTGATGGTCAAAAAAAGGAATCATAGTGTGAGTATTATTTTGGATAGTTGGATGTATTGAAAGGTAAATAATCAGTTTGTGGATATTGTTGTAATTTTGGAGGATTTGAGAAAAATTAATGAAGATGTTAGTTCAATTATCTATATTTATACTAGACTAAATGATATATGGGGTAGATATTGAAAGAAAATCAACTCACTCAATTATGAATAACTCTAACACAATTTTAAATTTCTGGACTAAAGGATGAAAATGTGTTTCAATAAATAGATTATGTTTTAGGAAGTCATGACAAACTAGGTACATTCACAGAAGTTGTATCACTATACTTCCTATAAAATATAGTATTTATTTCAATACTCAAAATTACAGAAATAATAAATATAAAGTAAAATAGAAGTTGTTGGTTGATGAAGTTTCACTAAAAGTATCTTAAATGAAATATCCATAGATCTTGAACAGTTTATTCCATTTTCATAATACAAGTGATATGAATATATTATAAGATATTGAAATGTGTAATGAATGATTAGTGACAGATGGAAATTATAGGACACAGAACATAAAGGGATATGATTTAGTAGTCATTAGATAAGGGAATATTATGTCAAAGAACACTCTATTTATTGATGGTTTCAAACACAACTTATTAACTGCTCTTTAGCTTTGGGATGTAGTCAATAAAGTGGGTTTTAAAAAAGTTGAATTTGTATCATAAACTTTAAAATATTATTTTCTTTTAACATGAGTACAATGAACATGGTACAACTAGTTCATGGGTGGTGATGTTGAAAAATAATATTAATTATTATTTAAAGAATAAAATCAATTGTAGAAACAAAATATTTTTTGGATTGGTCAAAATAAATTAAGTAAGGTAAACAATGTAAATAAAATTCATGATATTTCAATTCTAAATAGGTAAATAAATTATGTATTCTATATATAAAAAATATATATAATTATTTCAATTATTCATACAACAAAGTGGATAGTCAAACAACTCACCTAATATAGCTCAATCATTCATATGTTCAAGGACTATCTAGATGAATGAAAATATTATATATAAATATTTTATTTATTTTAATTATAAATTAAATGATATTACAGGTATTATTTTTAATAAAAATAAATTATAGGCCTTAAATATGTTTATTAATTACAATATGACTTTAGAAAAAGAGTGTGGTTTCTTTTCATAGATATTACAGATAAAAACAGGGGTGAATAAAAAATATTAAAATTTGAAAAATATATTTAATATAATTTTGTTTTTCTTAGATTTATTACACCATATACCTCAAACCTAAATTACAATTTTGAAATGAAGAACATAATCTTGGTAGAAGTGTCTTGAACTATATTATTGGGGTATTATACTTCTCAAGTATTTTGGAATATAATTATTAATAAAAATTTTCACATTAAAAACTGATACTTTAACCGATCCAATTTAGATATTTCACCATATTATATTTAGAAAAAGAGTACTCAAATATTGAAGGCAATTATATTATTTGTAAACCATTTTATGATCAAGGTGAAAGGTGAAAATATTGGGAATTTTAAGCAAAGAGTACATGAATGTATCTTACTAAGTAATCAAATGAATGAATGAAAATATCTATTATATAAAAATCGAAAAGGGAAGAAAATATAAAATTATTATGTAATGGATCTATAGAACTAGAAAAATGATGTTACTCTTCACGAGTAATTTTCTATAAATTAAATTGAAAAAATATTATTTGTTCAGAATAGAAATATAGTGTTTGAAAATGATTGGAATTTAGAAGAAGCATATGTCAAAGATGGTGACCTGGTGATTTCAATAAAGGAGGAAAAATATTATTTAACTCATTCAAGGATAATAAATAAGGTAGAGGCCTAGAATATTCTCAATGATAATAATAAAATTATTTAAACATATATTACTTTGATAAAACAATGGATTTTCAATGTTTAATAAGGTTGATCTAAATTATGTGAAATAAGAACTGAAGAATTAATAGTGGATTGATTCAATGAATATGGAGTTAAATTAGATAAATAAAAATGTGACATTAGAGTTGGTACCAAATATAATAAATAATAATATTATTGTATTAGTGTTTTTGTTATATAGAATGTTGAATACAAAAGGATAGGTGATTATACGAAAATCAATTCTCATCTATGAAAGTTATTCATACGATGAAGGAATATTTTTTGATTAAACCTTTATAACATTAGATAGTATTTAGTCCATAATGATTTTCATGCTATTACGGAACAAAGGTGATATAAGAACCTTCAAATGGATTTCATCTCATCCTTCCTCAATGGAGAATTGTAAGTGGGATTATACATTGTCTGACCCATGGGATTCTTAATTTACAATGATAATGGATATATTTTCAAGAAAAAAATTATATTGAACGATTTTATGAAATCCCCAAGGGAATGGTAATAAAAGATAAATTAATTATCAAAGGCATTGAAATTATAGAATGGAAGATTAAAAAATATCATATATATCAATGAAAATAAATTATTATTATTAATTATTATTATCTTAATCGACGGAATAATATTATATTAAATTTATAAGTTTATTTTGGAGAATTTTCCTTATAAATATTGAAAATAACTTATATATACATTCCTACATAGAAGAAGTATTTTTTTAGTTTCTGAATTGTATAAATTAGAATAATATCTTCCATTATAAAGATAAGTATGCGAAAAAACATTTGAATAAGATTGTAATTGAGTATTAAAATTTGGTTCATACCCAAATTTCTATTGGAAAAAATATATCTAAAGATGAAAATTGAAATGAAGATAATGGAAGTGAGTTCAAAAAACATATTAGGGATTTAATTTAAATAGAAACTTGATAAATGGATCTATCATATATCATTTCAATTTATACTAGGTTTAAAAGTGAACTAACAAAAAATCATATTGTGTATGCGAATAAAATTTTCAAATCTATCATAATAAGGGTGAATTGTTGGTTGGAATATGAAATCAAAGGTGATATCAATCCCTTTAGATATACATATAGGGATTGATTTGGAAATGTGGATGAGAGAATATCAACATCCGGTGTTTTTTTCTGGGAATGAAATGGATTTAATGGAACACAATGAAACCTAGTTTACTTACCTTGAGTATTATTTAGGTATATTTAAATACTATAAGTCAAGAGATAACCCGATTAATTTAGATGAATAATTAAATGAAGGATATTAATTTGGATATGAAGTTTCCCCTTCTCATGGGATGTGATAACTAGTGTAATATATATTTCATGAAATATGGATCAAAATTCAAAATAAAAGAAAAATGAAATAAAATATTACTTTATAAATGTTTAAGTGCTGAAAAAATTTAATGCTTTAGATTTTTCTAACTACCGATGAAATAGTGTATGTGATCACTAAAGCATTTTTTGAAGGATTCTTTTTAGAAAACTATATTGATGGTGGGAATTAAAACTCATTTCTTTCAAGGAAAGTGTAAATTGATTTTATCACCTCTTTTTTGCCTTTTTATTATAAAACGGAGAGTAAAAGAAATAAATTCCAATATTACATTTTTCCTTACGGGGGATAATATATTTAGGAGGTTTCAAAAAGTGAAAAGTTGTGAACTCATCATGTGTGTGTGAGTTAGTGCATGTAAAATCATAACACATTTTTGTTGAGGATGTATACAAGAACATGATATAGATAGGTTCATATAATTTATTTAATAAAGTGTATTAAGATATATTTTATGAATTTGAAATTAGTTGGTAGTAATTTTTTCTGAAAAAGTGGATGTTAGTCATGTTAACGGACAATAAGACATTATTATTCGATATACTTATAACATACATTGATTCCAACCATGTAGAATTATTATTATTTAATGATGAATCATTCCCATATTTTATGAGTTTAAAAAGGTATTTTTTTTTTGAAAACAAAATCCATTATGGAATTCTGGTTTGACCAAGGGATAGTAATCATAGATATTGAGTATATAAGAAAAATAAGGATTTTCTATGAGATTCCAAAAACTCATACTCTAGTATATGGAGTTAAAAATGTAATCATTAATTACTGGATTGATAAAAACTAATTATCCCATATTTTAACCATCTATATTCCAAATAAATTTTGATTCACGAACATACCTAAGTCCTTTTTAGGTTTGGAGCTTTATAGAATTATAAAAAATTGTACTTAACAAAATGCTTATCATTCCCATCTAATTGATATTTTTCCCATTGTACCTAGATTTTATTAATTCCAAAAAAGTCATAAACATATTGTAAAGAATAATATATACATGATACCCTTATAGATATATTATATATATTACTCTCCTTCACAACTTGGGTAAATGGAAACAAAATAAGGGTAATCTCAAAAGATTATTAAGTGTAGAATATGTTGAGAGATTTCATAGAATAAACAAGGAATGCATGCTATGGAAAGAATAAAATTAAACAAAAAATTAAATATAACTAATTAATTGAGATTGAAATATATCTATGCATAATAATATAAACATTTTAAAGGATAACAATTACTAATTTTAGAGTGATTAAATGAAAAATTTATAACATATTATTTTTATTATCATGTCCTTTTACCAAGAAATATTATATGTTAGACCATGTTAAATGAAATTCATACCAAATGGGATTTGGGATAGGGTATTGACAACCACACTACCTATCTACGGGGTGTTGCGGCTTGACCAGTGAGGCTAGGAAATGAATTCTGGTGCTGCAACATGGGATGTGTTGCTGCATCATGGTACCTATGCACTGAGTCCTGAATCGGGTGCGCGAAAATACATGAATATTATATAAAACATGTGATATTTCTCCCCCATCGTAAGTACTTTTAAAAAGGGCAATGGAAAGTAATCCCTGATGAATGAATAATTGTGCTATAGGATTCCTAAAGCTATAATATTTTGGTAAAGGGGTGTTCTTGAAATGGGCCCTATATTTGTATTAGATCTAGGGGTGGCTTCATATCCTTTCAACATTATGTAAGGGGAAGATTTGTATTCCCACTTAAATACAACACATACCTTAATAAATTTTTGATAGGGGTTTCAAAAACCCACTATCAATCTTCAATGTGATTTGGGGTGTCTAGTGTGGTTTTTCACTGAATCATGGTGATGCGGCATTGGCCATGATGCTTTATCATGGTACCATCACCCCAAGTCCCATATCAGTCATGGAAGAAATAAATCTGGGTATATAATACTTATGAGTTTTATGACCCATCACAAGGCCTTTTTAGAGCGCAATGTGTTATAATGCCTACTAATAGTAAAACCATGAAGGAGGATTATTAAAGATGATAAAATTTTAGTGGAGTGTTCTTAAAAGGGAACCCACATTCTATAACACCACGGCCTCATCCAAGATATAATACATATTGTGAATTCCAATCAACCAAGTCATTGTCATTGTTTGGAATGGAATACAACATGAGATACACATTCTTGTTTTTATCCTGAGACTTATAGATATATCGAGGGGCTACATGATTTTGGATACCACTGATTGATTAATCATGTAAAATGCATCTATTTTATACAATACATCATCATAATTATTTTTCAATGAATATGTATCTGTATTGAATAATTTATATAGAATATAAATAATTCACTAGTATATAATAAACCTAAAAAATAAGTCAATAATCATCCCTAATTAACTAACATGTATATAGATTTTGTATATTTCCCCAAAAAAATAATTTCGAAAATTTTCTTGGTAGACTTCTATTATAAGATTTAGGTAAAATGGAATACACACACTTTATAGAGTAAAGAGTGTACATATAAGGTAATAGTAAAAGATATGTAGAATACATCCATCACAATAAAGAACTTTGTCATGAAGGGGAAAATATATTTATAAAAAATGAACTCATTTAGTGAAGATAAGTCTTTTGTAAGATATAAGGGAAAATAGAAAAAAAACAATAAAAACTTTTTTGCAAAACATTTGTAACATTCTAGTAAAAAAAATTATAAGTCACTTATATTTCTATTTTTAAAAGATTAAAAAGATAATTATAAATATTTATTTTTAAAATGATTTAGAAAAATATAATCATTAAAAGAAACTATGATTATATAAGAAAATATTGATTAGAGGACAAAAATATAGATAAGCAAAATGAAATCCATTTTAAAAAAATATGAATAATTATTATTTTATTTTAAAAATTTCTCTAAATAATGAGGGTGATGGTAATTCATAAAAATGATAAAAGTATCGAAAATAAGATAAACAATAATGGATACTCATGATGGTAGTAATGTTCATGAAAGTGAAAAATCTTTAAAAGAGATTCTTTTTGCACATGTTTTAATGAATTTTAAAAATGACTTGTATGAAAAACCATAAAATTTACATAAAATTTTTTTAATATAAAGTTAATTATATTAGTAATTTACATGTTGAATAATTTATATATATAAAAATTTCTTGAAAAAATTAGATAATGTGGATATCAAACAGAAATATTTCCAAGAAAAAATTTGAAATAATTTCATGCTTTCTTATAAACATTTTTTGGGTGGTTTTTAGTTATAATAGAATAAAAAAGGAATGAATGACAAAAAAACTCAGAAATAACAATAGTATAATAATATAGATGGGTATTAAGAGTGAATTATAATATAATTCCCTCAAATTAAATTAAAACATAAAGAATCCTGAATAGATGTGAGATTGGAACATTTACACCTACAGCTTTAGTAATTTTTTAATCAACCCCCATTGAAAACTAGAATGACATATGGTTCTGTAAATCCAATTATTTACAAAAAATATTATTTAAAAATATATCAATGTGCTAGTAAATATAAAGTATAAAATAAATCATGTTGCATAATATGAGAGATGTCTCAAAAAATTGAAATTGAGACACAGAATAACTTTTCAGTCTTAAAAAAATTGAATCAAAACTTATTGAGAATAGAAAATGAAATGGAACTTTAATTTAAATAACTAAATATAGAATCATGATAAAAAATTCTAATTTTTTTTCAAAAACAACACACACACATTAGTGTATTCATAATTAGAATCATGTCTTAAAGAAGAATAATTAACATCATAAACCCTAACATTTGTTTCAAGCTTAGTCAAACCCATTCCAATCAATTATATAATTAAATTAAATTTATTATTCACATATATAACATATATATTTATAAATATGTTAAAAAATTATATTACATTATTGTTTCTTCAAAATAACTTAGTAATAAATGATTGTTAAAATAAAATATTCAGTTGTAAACCATTTTGTTATTCAAGTATATTTTGACTCAAAAATTATGATCCTTGAACCTTGTATATGGTTTAAAAGAATAAATAAATTTAATAATGTAATATATGTCATATTAATACATTAAATACTCTTTTATAATGATCCATGTATGTATGTAATGAATAATTAAATACATCGTTCATGGATGCGGTAGTTCACATGTACGCATGAGTGATTTTTCATTTTTAAATGGATGAAAAGAAATAAAGTTAGATAACTATTTATATTTCTATAATTATATTAATGTAATTTGTATCAAGTTTATTAAATATATATATATATAACCATTTATGTGATTTGGTGATGAAAAATAAAATACATCATTTATGGAGGAGATAGTTTGCATGTTAGCATGAATGATGTTTTTGTTTCCCAATGTATCTTTAGGAGGTAAATGATAGTTTTCACATGAATATAAAACATATTACACTTCTGTAATAATTTTTTATATATAATATTTTTAATAGGTTTAATAAGAATAAAAACTAAGAGAACACAGTTCATACAATTACCTCCTCCTTGGGTATCCACCCTTAGATTTTTAATTAATAATTCTTAGGATGGAATAATTGTGAGACTAGATTTACTAGGTAATGGATAAGGGAATTTTTAATTGTTTTTATAACATATTGGTCCGGTTAAATTCCCCAATTTTTATGAATATCTGAAGGGGTGAGGTCCCCTTTATTGGTCAGAGGAGTGACACCTTTGTAACTACTATAAAAATGTAAATAATATAAAGACATTATCAAGGTAAAGTTGCACCATATAGACAATTATTTTAAGAAAGAATAATTTAGCGCGTAAATCAACTCAAAACACATATTTAGAATAGATTTAGTGATATTCTAATCCATATATTGTAGTTTAACCCCATACTTAAACCTTTCAACCCTTACTATGGTCAACAACTTATATTTTCATAACTATTCATTATGACAAAAAATGAAATAGACATTATTATGTAGATTTAATATTATGATTCCAAATATAGAATTTTTTTTATAAAAGAATCAGTTTTTTAAAGTGGTAAAAGAACATTTAATATAAATAAAAATCACCCAAAAAATCAATTTTAATAAAAAATTTATAATTATTAAATTAAATTTACATAAAAAGCATGTATAGAATTTATCCATATGACATTTATTGGTTTATTGGTAAAAACATTATTTTTTTAACTTTAAACCCATTTTTACTCTCAATGAATCCTTTAAAATACTTAATTAGTTAAAAGGAAAAAAATAATACTTTTATTATAATAAACATCACATATGTTTTAAAATGTAAAACATTTCTTTATAAATTAAACATAATATTTTAAAATACTTTATTTCACCCCTTGAATGAATTTTTATTCAATAAAAATTTTTCATTATATTTTAATTATTTATTTTTTTATTATGATCTCTTAAATGTGATAATATTTGTAAAAATTGTATTTTTTACTATCCACCAGAAAATCAACAATTTATGAAAAATCAGAAAAATCAACATTGGATAATTTTAATATTATAATAAAAAATGAAGTTGTCTTCATTAAAATAAAATTACAAAAATTTAAAATTTATAATTAAAATGAAAATAAAAAATATAAATAAAACTAGTTTTGTTGAAAAAATGACACTTTTAATCACTAATGGATTATAACTTTATTTCATATTAATTACTAAAGAGTATTAATTTGTTTTTTGGAAATTATGCATTCTTATTTTATAGATTTTTTACATTGAATTTTAATTTAGTATTATTCACATTGAAAATATATTAATCTCTTTAAGAATACATTTATTTAAATTAATTCACACTAAAATCTCTTGGTGTTATACACTAGCATTATAATGTATGTCAAAAGGAGAAGAATCGGAGAGGTGTTTATGTGGATATGTTTTTCATGCTTTATATTATTTTTAATGAATAAAACAGGTTCTAATTCAAAGTCTATACTGTGGCTTATTTGATTTGAAGTTCTTTAAATGCTTTGAATGTTATTGTAGGAGGTTTATAGGTGTTTGGATCTATAATGATGAAGTATTGGATAGGTACATATGTTATTGAAATAATTAACCTATAAAAAAGGGTATCATGCCCCAATGCATGTTGTGTGAGACTATATATGACATTCATGAGATTAAATTAATTTTGTATAATCATTAATTTTTTACAAGAATATTAAATCAAATCATAGCCTAATAGTTTGTGACGTAGTTGGTGTTTAAATATAGTGATGATTTATGTTAATCTTTCCTGAAATGGATGTCATTCCCCCACAATGTTTTCCAATTACTTATAATTTCACTATTTTGATAATTAAATGTGTTTATACTATGAAACATAAAATTATTTATTCAATTCACCAATATGAGAAGTTAAAGTGGGATGAGTTAAATGATAATACATCATGAAGGAAGTGTCCATACCATAACCAACTACTACCAATATAACATGTGAGTATTCTCAATAAATATTAAGGTAAACATAATATATGAATATTTATTACGCCATGAGGAAATATATCATTTCATTAGTGTACTTTTACAAAAATCAAAATTAAGATAATTTTAGCAATTCATGCCATAATGTAGTTATCCATGCCATAATAGAAGAATAAATTTTTGAGCGATTAAAGAAAAATTGGTTTCCAAGGAATAATTGTTGGTGTAACATTATGAAGAAAGTAAAAATACAGAATTTGTGTCAGGATATTATTTTCTACTTATATTTTTGAGGGCCAGTAAAAATTGATTCTTGAAGCCCATAAAACATATCTGAGAGTATATAGAAGACCTGGATAAACCATATGGCTATAAAAGAAGAAGGAATAGTTAGTGTTGATTCTTTTAAATAAAATCATGTGGGAATTCATATTTTTTACAATAATAAGAAAAAAAATTCTATTAATTTGGTTATTATTATTGTGTAAATATGTGTAACATGTGGAAGAATTCAAAGGGGAAGAAAAATGGAAAGGGGAAATGTAATAGAAACATGATGAAATCAGATTCTTCATGGATAAATTCTTGGTGTTAAAATATATCTTCATTTTTGTGGGAGCGCCTTACATAAGTTGACATAAAAATTATTAATCAAATGTTCAAGGATAATCCATACTTATTGATAAAATAGATTTTGTAACTATAATAATGTTTGATCATGGGTGTTATCATATCATTCCAATAATGTATCTTCACATTCCATGTAGGGAAAGATATAGGAAAATATAGTGCCTTGTTCTTTTAAGTGTTTATTTTTTTAGTGAATTTCGTTCACTTTAACTAGTGATCAAGGGATTTTTGAGTGATAAATGTAAAAGGATGTGAATTATTTGGTATAACCACCCCAGTGAATTCCTATTATTTGTGGGACCCTTATCACAACCGACATGAATGTATATAGGTTTACTAGAAAATTCATATCTAAATTCCCCTAGACACTTGTCCACTTGTTCAAGACCAAGGCCCTCATCACCATTATTTATAATCTATCCAACTAGTAAAACTAGATATTTAATAATAATACAACAAAAGTGTTTAATACCTTTATAACATTCCATAGTTGCACATCCAAATAACAAATCATATATACTAATGTCACCTGACCTACCATGGTTTTATCTTTTATGGAACCAATTTTGAGTGATAAATGTAGATCATGTTTCTAGATCTATTGATCCTTAAAAACACCTCATCATTCCTATTGGTTCTAGAAACAATGATTGTGCCTATTGGGTCAAGGAAAACCAAATTATTTTTGTGTTAATGAATAATATACAATGCACAATGTGATAAATGATATAACCAATGAATTGAATCTAATAAAAATTGTTAATGATAATCAAAAATAAAAGATGGGATCTTTATCATATTAAATTAAAATTTTAATTTAGTTAATAGAATTACCTTGGTCTTTAGTGTTATTTCTTTGTAGAAACTTTTGATCAATAAATGTTACTCGAGGTTATATATTGGAAACACCAATAATATTTCATTACTCCCATTTATTGTTAAAGAATCCTTCAAAGGATTTATTCTTTTTTATTTTAGTTTTTAGAGGACAAATAAGATGGAAACAATCGATTATTGAGATTATTTTAGAAAACTTTCTCTCTAGTGTTGAGATAGTAACTATATGTGATATATTGTGTGAAATAATATCCAACCCTATGAAATTATATAATTGGCCATTTATATAACTAGATTAGAGAATTTTTAATTGTGAAAAACTACTTAATTTTATCTTAATCACAAGAAAACCCCTTTTCTAAATATTATTATTGTTGTTGTTGTTGTTGTTTACTTGACATGCTCTAAACACAATGATAAAAAAATATAATTATTTAAACTAAATTAATAATTATTTATTTCAGTGATAATTACTAAATCATTCCAACCGAACCCTATTACCTAGTATTCACTTCCATCACATTTACCAAACCTCGAATGAAATATATCATTTATTTAATAAATCAACAAATCTTAATATTATTAATAATATTTCAGAGAAATATTTTTTATAATATTCAACTCACATATAAATATTGTGACTGGACATTTACAATCAATAAATATCAAATAAATATTATTCCAAAGTCTAGAGAATATTATTTATTCAAATAATAAAATTAAAATGGTATTTAGTTTAGATCAATAAAATAATTCACTGTATGACCCTCTTGGATTATTCCTCAGTGGAATTAATAGTGTTCATATAATGTCTTTTATCAGTGGCTAACAACACATAAATGCCTTGATGTGTGACAATATAGTGTTGTAACATCAACAACCACATAAATACACTAATTGTGTAATATAATTCCCCTGTATTCATTTATCATAAACTATTTTCCACACTTATTTCATCAATATATATCCTCGATACATCATTATTTTTCTATATAAAATAATCATTTATATATACCACGAACATGCAATTTATTTTGATGGTTATATTCTAATCAAATAGCTGAGATATCGGGTTCCATAGAGATAGGAGAAAAAATCCTTCCTCAAATTATTCATTAATTGCATATCATTCTTGATGCACCCAATGTATCATATATCACCATTAACATATGGGGATAAGGTTTTAATTAGTACATAAAAGTAAATTATCATTTATATAAACAATAATCTTAAATTATAAGTATGGGTTCAGAAGATCATAGAAAAAAATATCCAATGACACAAAAAATTTGGAATTACTATTGGTGGTTTGGTCTTCATACTCTTTGGTCTCAAATATAACCAAGTGAAAACATCATGAGATGATGTCTCATCCTCGTATGATTATCCATTACTAGATAATTTGCATCCTTTGTGTCCCATTATAATATGTCATATGACCAGATGATATATAGTTTAAAAATATTTTTATTGCATTTTAGGGTTCTCATCCTATGAGGTAATTACTATGACCTCATCAATGAAACAATAATCTATGAAACTATAATATTAAAGTTATTAAAAAATATATACAATATATGATAGTACAGTTAATAACATTCAAATCCATTTGTATACAGAAATTCAAAATAAAAAGTTTTTATCTATAGATCTCTAACTCTAAACGACTAATAAGGAATAGAGACAAATGTAATTGAATTTGAGTCATCAATTCCACAAATAATGTGCATTGTTTTTCTGAGAAATAGTTTTAGTTAGTGTGTCTTAGACATTTTTTTCAATTGAATATATAATTATATAACATGGAATCTCTAATAAAAATCCATTTATGATATGATATTTCAGGTGTATGTGCAATATCTTCCAATTTGACCTTTTCCCCTTTGCAATATCCCCAACTGAAATTTTTTCACAGTAAAATTTGATACAATATTTACTGATAGAAACCAAATTAAATTCATGGATAAATTTTCATATAAAAAACACTTCTTTATTAGAATAATAAAACTCAATATACTTATACTCTAACGCAGAATCGATGATCACAATTTTCATTGAGCTCTTCTATTTATAAACAAGAAACCATATACCCTTGATGAATATGTCATCGTATCCTCCATAAAAAAGTAACATATTCTTAGTATTCCTATGGAAATTTGGGATATTTTTCACTACCATAAAATGGTATCCTCTGGTGTTAGTTAAATATTTTACTATCAAGCTCATGGTGTGTGTTACGAACTCTTATAAATGGGAATTTGGAAGTTATGGATAATTTGAGTTTTTAGTTTAGTGCATATGTAGTTCTTGAAATAATGTTTTAAGTCAGGAAAATAAGAGTTATAACATCGTAATGGGGTGTTTTGGATGTTTTTTTAGTTGTAGAGGTGTCTTGGGTCCTCGGATAAGGCTTTAGAGCTTCTGGGTTTGAAATTTTATTTTGGGGGATAGAGATAACCTTGGGTGTACAGATTGTGAACATGTGTTGTTAACTGTGCACCCCAAATATGAAACATGGTTATATAGTCATATAGATTTATTAAATTAAGTGGGTGGATCCCACAGACCATGAAAAACTCTATACTAAATTTTAGTTTCATTTTACACAGTTTGCATATATTTTTTTAAACCATGGTGCCTAACAATTCCGAATAGAGTGTCTGAGATAGTGGGATTCCCATGGTTGGCACACTATTTGTTAAATATTCCATTTAAAATCTTTTCCTCTTTTATAATAGCTGACTTTTTAGTTTTACCCTATATATATTTAATGTTTTTACCTTGTTTTATCCTCCTATTTGGCTAAAACCCCTGAACTTGACCCTCCCCCTTCTCTTCTCTTCCCATAAGAGATCTTATTCATTAATTTTGAGGATCCAAAATTTGTTATTGTATTTATTATCATTGTATGTTAATGCTAATATGTTCAATAGGTTGTAAAGAAGATGTAGCTTCAATGGTTTAAAAGAGATGATAGAGTACATAATATAAAAATTATAAGAAGTTATAATATATGATTGTTGAAGAAGATAATAAATAATCAAGGAAGATCCCAATTCTTGTTATCAAAGAAGAAGGTAAATGTGGTTCATACAATTATATGATTTGGAATATATAAATTATTTTAAGGTGAACTATTGTTAAATATTTGTATTACTTTTAATGATTTATGAGATAATATTAATGTTTATTACATATGCTTTGATGTTTGGGGAATCCCTTTTTTATCAATAAAAAAATTTGGATCCACCATATAAATTTTCATCATAGAATGTTCTGGATACAAAAAAATGATATGAATGGATAGTTATGAATAAATAGAGGTGGAACCAATTTTTTTTCAAATGGTATTAATAGTTCCATTGATCTGAGTGTTTTAGAAAAAAAAACAATCAATTATTTATGATGTATACCTCGTTTATTAAACATTATAATGCCTTGTGGTTGTGATTCATGATATATACCAGATGATGAAAACCCTCTATGAAATAAACTAAAATCATGTATTTCTATACTACTCCCTAATATTCAACACATCATGACTATATATGTGCCTTAATTTTGCATACAAATTCAAAAATTTATTGAGTATAAAACCCATTTTCATCAAAAAAAATTTTTTGGATAAAATGGTTTATTTAATTGATTAGGGGTTATTTTTCAAGATATCCTTTGAAATCACACATTCATGACAAAATAGTTAAAAAACAAGAATTTAAATATTGTATAATTTTTAGGAAAACAGCATATCCTTTTACAAGATACACGACTTGGCCAGTCCAAGTACATGAGCATGTTTTGGACTAGAACACACACCATGAAATTAATAATACATTATATGTATTTACTTCTAGAAGTGGTAGGTAGATTAATGTTAGGATAAACTCCTAGTACGATAGTTCTATACACAATGTAATTCCACCAACATACCATTGACGCACAAAATAAAATGTCTATCATGGTTGGCCACCAACTGCTGAAGAAGAATGGGAATTTTCTGGATGGCCTATGTACACACCATATAAATTATAGTACAATACATGTAGTCTTATTTTATATAAATATCTAGGTATACCTATAAATTCAATTTTGGATATTTAGGGAGGAGGTGTTGTAGTTGTGGAAAATAAATCCCTCCTTGAATCCCTCATTAAGTTTTTTTATTTTATTTTCTTTATATTTTTTTGTAATTACTCTCCTCTCCCCTCTTACCCTCATATCTATGGTAGGGGATGTATTTCTAATCAACCCACATACCATGAACTTTGTCATACAAGTCAAATTTCATTATTTTGGGGTTATATTAAGGTTTGGATGAGTTGTAATGAAATTTTGGGTGCTTTTCCATTAATTATGACGTTTCTTTATAAATAATTTAATGAATCAAATAAAAATTCATCAGTAGTGTTGTATCAGACCTAGAACAATGATAATGGCATAGAGTAAGGAATTTATAATAGAAAATATCATGAACATTTTGTGGTCTTGTTACCACTATTTTAGGTGTATTGTTTTTAACATTTTTTTATGAAATTAATTAAAAACCCAAGGAATTGATTTCTAAAAGACATATTTATGTGTTAAAATACCATGAAATATAAACATGGTTGAAGCCCCATATAAATGTTTTTTATAGATGTATTTAAATACTAAATAATTCTTTATTCGATTAACCCTAATCTAATTTTATCCATAGAACTATAAAGACCCGACACAAGAAGCTGAGAGCTAGTGCCTTATTTTATAACATTGGAATGACTATAAAAAATTCATATCCTAAATGAATGAAAATTTTTCTACTTTTGAAAAATAAGATACAGGGAGATGTTTAACATTTCAACTAGAGATAAGTCACATAACAGAAAATACATATAACTCCTAGATTATCCTATCAAATAATTCATAATATATATCATTACAACCTAGGAAAAATAAATAATATTAAAGGTGTGAGCTAAGAATCTTAGTAAGGGTGAGTAATATATAGGGATTATGATAAAAATAAACACTAGGCATGGTGAACAAATAAAAACACATTCCTTTAAAAATATACTTGAGAAAAATTTGGAAGGAATGAATGCTGATTAAATATATCCATATAAATTATCATAAAAGAATGAAACATAACCATTTATATTCTACTTGTCAAATGATAACTTGGATTATCAATTACTAATACCATATTGAGGGAATCCATAATACCGGACATCTGAAACATATTGTCAAGGTCTCATCAAAGACGCTAGAAAATACTAGGGTATGTCCTTGGGAATAAATATTTTAGATGATAAACATAATATATTAACCTCAATAAGACATAAATTTAACATAGGTGTTTAAATAGACACAAATACTCCAAAAATCATTGAGGAAATTTTGAGATAAATACACTTTTTGAATGAAAAAAGCGTTCTTTTAGAAAATTCATTACATAAAACTAGAAATGAAGTAATTTAGTGTTTTCAGGGTTAAATTAGTGGTTTTTTAAAAAATAATTATGTCTTAAAATAGATTATAGAGTGCACCTGAAAATAAGAAATAATTTGAGAACTTCCCTTAAATCGGGTTTGTTCAACGGGAAGAATTGAGAAAGATCTTTATAAGAAATTTAACTACCCCTAAAATAAAGAAGGATTTTGATTGGAACAAATATATAGAAATTAAAAACTAAATTTATGAGGAGTATATATAAATAATTACTATTTTATTTGGGATTAAGTGCAACAAATTTTATCCTCAAAGAAAATGGAGGTTCAGGTTGAAATCTCATACCCTGTGTCTGAATGTGTTTTTTACATGAGATTAATGACCAGATTAAACAAATTAAATACCTAAATTATTTAATTTGAAAACTTATTTACATTTTTTTATTCTTCATAATTTTATTAAGTTCATTTATGGCCTTTTTATTAGTTATAAGGTACAAACTATTCCCTTAGGAGCATTTAATTCATTGGTCTTCATGATCGGTACAATTATATATAATAATGGATGTTCATGTGGAATGCATATAATTCATTAGAATTTAATTAATATTATAGAATCTGGTTCAACTATAAAAGTGGTTTCATGACTATATTTGGAGAAGAAATTGAAAAATGAATGTTTGTTGTCCACAAAGGTTGTAAATCCGCACTTCTCCAGTGATGATTTTTTTTAATAAAAAAGAGAGTGAGAGGGTAAGGATAATGATGATGAATCATTAATTAACATAATATAATTATAGAATATAGATGATACTGGAGTTACCATGATCATTTTGATAGAGGATGTGAGGAGATAATGTTAAATGAAGGAATTAAAAAGAAATTAAATGGAAAAAAGGAATAGGATTTTGCCTCTTGAGTACACATCTTTGAGAACCTTTTTAAGGGAAGGGGTTTTGGTCTTTTAGAAAGTAAAGAGCCCCTAGTAGTGGGGAGAGACTAAGGAATATTATTTGGGAAGAAATTTTACATTCTTCAAGGCTTAGAGAAGTGAATAGAAGAGGAAGTGAGGGGTGGTTTTTATAGTGGAGATGAGTGATTTTTGAATATCTTATTCCTTATTTTATAATTTTTCTCAATAAAAACAATATTGTTTGATTTTGTGATAAAAAACAGTAACAGGTACATGTGAATTAAAATAAATGTCCATTTACAATAGCTAGGTCTTAATAATTATGTAATAATTTATTTATTTAGCATATTTCCTAAATTATCGAATTTCACTATTCACAAAATTCAAGTATTTCATAAAAGCACCAAAATTTCACCGTAAAAATTTATTGATGTATAAAAATAAAAAACGAACTCCATTTTATCAAAATAATATTATAAATAAGATAAATTTCATTTTAAAATAAAACCATTATTTACTTGAAAAATATAAATTTTAAATTTAAAAAATATTATAATAGTTTCAAAAATAAATTGAGGTATCATAAGAATATCCAAAATTCATAAGACAATAAAATACTTATTGAGTAATAGATTTTATAAAAATAAATTTTATTCAAAATAAAGTTATTAATTTAAAACAGTAATTAAATATTTATTACTCATAAAAATACCAACAGTTAATTATTAATTTTTAAACTATTCACCCTCATTTATATAGTTCCTAAATATTATTTATAAAAACCTGGGAGATGTTTCTTTTCATTAGGGTATATTACTATTCATAAGGGCATGCTACTATTCCTAAGGATAAGTTACTATTAACAAAAAAAAATTTAGTCGACCATATCATACAATAAATATCTTATGGATTACAACTATGTATGTGAGTTTCTCAAAATTCAAATCACCGAAGCAGAAAAATTAATGTCATTAGCTAGGTTATAACTATCTCGTATAACAAAGTGTTCATTTTTGATGGGCATAGTGTTGAATTCATTCTATATTAAATTTATTTTTAAAACCTAGGGGTGTTAGATTCTCCCCCTTACAAAAATTTCATCCTTGAAATTACCAAAATGATACCTCATAAAAAGGTTTGGGTAGGTATTCATCATAATTTCCTCATTCACCAAAATTACCTCTTAAATTTTATAATTTTTCCAAAGCACATTTACCAGCTGAGTCATCTAATTCCTCAACACCTTTTCTATAGTGTCCAAAATCTAGATAGGCACTTCATAATAAAATAAGTCTCGTTCCAAATCTATTCCATCAAGAGTTTGTACATGTGTTGGGTCATGGATGTACATTCTCAATAATGAGACATGGAACACAATGTGAACCATAAAAACTCTAGGAGGAACTTCCAAACGGTAAGACATAGCTATAATTCTCTTCAGAATTTCAAGAGAACCAATGTACCTATAGCTCAATTTTCCTTTCATCCCAATTCTTATAACACCCTTCCATGCAGATACATTTAAGAAAACATGATCTCCCAATTTAAATTCAAAATCCTTCATTTTATTATTATAATTGAGCCTTTTCCCACATTGAGCTGGTTTGATATAGGCTTGAATAGTCTTTAACTTCACTATTGTTTCCTCCCTAAGATCTGGGCCACAAGCTTCCTTTCACCAATATCATCCTAGCACGTTGGTGTATGACATCTCTTTCTATAAAATGCTTCATATGGTACCATTTGAATACATTAATGGAAACTATTATTTTAGGAAAACTCCACCAAAGGTAAATACTGATTCCACATACCTTGAAAATCAAGTGATCGCAATCTAAACATGTCTTCTATCATTGGGATCATCCTTTTTGATTTCCCATCAGTTTAAGGGTGATAATAAGTACTCAATGAAATATTAGTATCAAAATATTTTTGAATATTTATCAAGAATTTTTATGTGAATCATGGATCACAATTAGACATAATTGAGAGAGTTTCTCAATGAAGTATCATAACATCATTGATATAGAGCCGTGCAAGGCACTAAAGTTGAAAATACCCCTCATAGTAAGGAAATGTGAAGATTTATACTACTAGAATTTTATTGTATACCAATGGTTAAAAACCATTAGTAAATGCTGGACAATCATTGGTATAACTTATACCAATGGTTGTCTAAACCATTGGTTGTTGAGGCATGGGGATAGCCATATACCAATGGTTGTCCAAACCGTTGGATGTTGAGGCATGGGGATAGACATATACCAATGGTTTTTGAATAAGCATTGGAATATGGCTTCAGAATGCACATTATACCAATGGATTCTAGTACCTATTGGTATAAATTTTTACCAAAGGTTTAAAACCATTGTGAAAGTTGAAATATCATGTCTACTATAATGGTTTTCAAACCGTTGGAATATTCTTCTACCAATGGTTTTAGTAAAATTTTTGTAATGATTGAGTTCAAAGGTATATCCCAACAATTTACAATCCATTTGTATAGTCTTTTACAAATGGTTTACATGAAAACGTTTTTATGGAGTAGGTTATAAAACATATACAAATGGTTGTAAACCATTGGTATAGCCTTCCATCAATTCAAGCGGCATGCAATAGCCTTCCCCCACCATGTGTAATTACATGCAAGTATACACATATAGAATTCAGTATTTAACTACAAGTTTGACACACAATTGATTCCAAAATTGAATTCAAGTACAACACATAATTCAAAATGTAATTAAATACATATAAAATTGAATTCAAAATTCAGTTTATAATTCAAAAGGAAATTACCCTATGCAATACTAAAATAAGAATTTAATTTCTAATTGAATACATACAAAATTATATTTTTAATTATGAATACAATACATATATAATTAAATACATGATTATGTATGTGTTATACAGAATAATGAATTCATATATAATTATGAATTATGTATAGTGTATTCAATTCTTAATTCAACACATAAAGAATCTAATTCAAAATTTACAAGGTAATTACCCTATGCATTTGTAATATACTATACAAAATTCAGTGGTGAATTTCAGTGTTACTCATTACCACTATGATAGGAGGGCGGATTTGATCAATGTCATGTGCTTTTATATAAAAAATTTATGGAATTGAGAAGTAGAAAAATATATTAGGATTGGACAAGGAAATAAAGGGAATTACAAGACATCCTATGGGATAGTGTGGTTCTATAGTGGGATGTGGTATGGAGACATGGTGACGATATTTTGATAGTATGGTGTAGAATAATATTTGGGTATCATGACGTTTAAACCAAATTATAGAGTTTTGGATGAATTTATGAGTATCAAATTAGAATATTCAATGGGTAAAAATGCTTGAGTGATAATAGACATCTATACTGGTTGATGCTCATGTATATTTTGTGACTGTAGTCATATTGTGGGGATCACACCAAAAATTAATAAAGTATATGAGCCATGGATTATAATAGATGTGATGAACATTGACTTAGGCATGGTTGATAGATAAAACCAAATAATTATTGTGATTGTATTTTATTTCGGGAGTCATCATAGGGGATTCAGGCCAGGTTGATAAATTTAAAATCATTCTAGATGCAAATTCTAGAACTTTGATAGGGATTGTGAACCATATCAATGGGGAATGCGATGAGGAAGATCATAGATTTATTTGTGTTAGTAAATGAACAATTTTTTATTTATAACATAGAGTAATGTTATAGGGTTAAATATCACTAGATACTTCAGTCATGTAAATGGAATGATGATCTTCATGGGTTATCAGATAATTGAGTATGACCCTAATGTCTGATAAGTGGTGATGAATGTGTTGATTGACCTATACGGATAACCCAACTAGAGAGTGACTATATTTTTTATGTTGGGGATGGATGTGAGAAGATGATTCATATCTAATTTGATGAAAATATTAAATTTTATGATTCAACTGTGGTAATTGGATATGATATATTTTTTATGGTGACTAGTTAGTTAAATATTTTAATTAAGGGATTAATTATAGATCATGATTTAGATATACATGTTCCAATAAAAATAATATATAAATAGGGTCATTAATAGATGTATTTTATAGTTGTTAAAATGAATCATGGTAAACCCTATATTAGGAAATCATGTTTCATGGTTTGAATATGTCATTTTCATATATAGGATTAGGTGATTTTAGATGAATTTACTGTGAATATAGACTGATTAATACTTTTAACATGTAATTAGATATGAAAATTGATAAATGACTTCCAAAATATCATTTTAAAATTATTTAGATTCATAATGTGTATTGAATCTTGACTTTTTGTCGAAAAATTAGTTTTATGTGTTTGATTTTGCTGATAGACTAATTATCCCTCATTTACAATAATGAGAAAATGATGAAATTGGATATTATTAGTCAGGATTCAGATTGAGATATTGTTATACATGCTTATGAAGGATTAGGTGTTGTATGGTAAATATTTTTTTACAAGTCACCCCTCCACCTGAACCCCCCATCACCACCTACAGAGCCCACCCCCTCCCCACTAGCACATCCCCTCCTACCTCACCCCAACAACCTCCCCCTACACAGCCCCACTCCCCACCCGCACACCCCCTACCCACCTACAATGCCCACCCACTACCGTCCTACATAACCCCCTTCGGCTCCTACACGGCCCCACCAACAAAACCCCTTCCCCCACCCACTTTCACCCCCACCCCACATGCAACCCCCACCTGCACACCCCAACCCCACTATCTCCCACACACGCACACCCCTGCCCATATGCACAACTCCCTCCCAACATGCACTACCACATTATCCACCTCACCCTCAGACGCCTCCCCTTGCACAACCCCCTCCACCCTGCACACCCCCTCCCCCACCTGCACAGATCCCACCCACCTACACTCCCCATCCCCAACTATACACCCCCTCCACACCAGCACACTCCCCCACCAGCACCCCCCCCCCCCTCCAGTACACCCCCTTCCCACCTGCACGCCCCTCTCCACCTGCACAGCCCCACCTCCCACCTCACCCCTAGTAGCATCCCCCTGCACATCCACCCTACTACTGCAGACCCCCCCACCTGTATAGTCCCCTCCCACCTGCACACCCCTCTCTACCTGCACACCCTCCACCTGCACAAACCCCCTCCCCAAATGCCTATGAAATTTTAGAATTCACAAACACATTAACATTTCTAAAAAACCATGATCTTTTATTTAATGAAAATATTAATTTTAATAACATTTTATAGGATTAAGAATTCATTAAATAGAAACATTCATTCTGAAATAAAATTTTAATATCACAGAATAGTCATTATATATAAAAATCATCT
The DNA here is from genome assembly GCA_963277665.1 of Viscum album. NCBI lineage: Eukaryota > Viridiplantae > Streptophyta > Magnoliopsida > Santalales > Viscaceae > Viscum > Viscum album. The sequence goes on along the minus strand of OY728126.1, from coordinate 1,211,455,790 downwards.
CCCAAAAAAGTTTATAAACAAATTTATAATGGAACCAAAACAAACACACATGTGTCATCCATAAAAAGGATAGAACCACTATGTCATAATGTATTAAACTTATAAAAAAGTGATATATAGTTGGATGATAGTTATGATATCATTACTCTATGGGTAGATTCAAAGGATTTTATAATGTAATTTATAAACATATGGATTTATTTTCAAGTGAATGGACTAAGGAATAAGATAATAGTGGTGAGTAAGGATCTTTTTGTGACATTATAGACCATGGAAATATTTTACCATGATGTAAGATATGTTATTATCTCGGTGGATGGGATTTCTTGATTCCAATGTAAAACATTGATTTAATAAAATATGTGGGTTATCGAATCTAACCTAAATGGGTTAGAATTATTGTGAGGTGAAATTTTATATATCTCATTTTATTCAAACAATCATGGGTGAGGTATTTTGGTGATGTAACTCACATGATGGTGACATATAAAAAATATAATTGATTAATTAGGTATTTGGAGGAATATATAGATTCCTTTGGGTAGGTTTTCCTTGAGGGAAATGTGATAGTTAATAGGTTTATCATTTATGATTGATAAATCAGTGGTGGGGTTTTGCAGAGATTCCCAGAGTGGTGTACTGAGAAATGGGGTTAAGATTTAAATAGAAACTATTATGGTATAAATGACTAGATCTAATTATATGATATCTTTTTATACATAAAATTCCTATTTAGTAAAAATTATTAAATGAATCTGGAAAATTATAGATTTCAATCAAATTCACTCCTAGCCTTTCCATATGACTTCTAAATGACCTCAAAACCACATTATAGGGTCAGGAAATAGTATAACATTATGTTTTTATACAAACAAGATCAAGAGGATTCATAACTTATTATAAAATCAAAATATTTTTGGTAAAAAATACAACAACACGAAGCATCACGTAAAACATGATATGTGAATGATACTGGATAAAACATTGTGTCCCATAATGTAAAGAATAAAAATACAATGAATTAGAGAAATTTGACTATGAATTGGTATAATTAGAAGGGATAAAGTCATGTTCTTCATCCAAGAGTCGGAGTGTAAGTGAAAATAGAATCGTGAAATAACATTGATACCATGTAAAAAGAGAATTCACAGAATCCATACCTCTATATAAAGTCATGTTTTATTATTTATAGATAAGGAAATAAAGATAATGTGACCTACCTAATGACACATATATTTAGTAAAAAAATCAGCAAACATCAAATGTTTGTAATATTAGTAAAAAATGTAATAGATCAATCTGTCCCTCATCACCATCACTATCAACATCATCGCCATAATCCTCGTCATTGTCCTTATCCCCATCCCCATAATCATCCCCACCCTTATCCCCATCCTCATCACTATCCTTATCCTAATCCCCCTCCTCGCCCTCCTCCTCACCATCATCCTCTGCATAGGCTCCTCTTATCCCTCTTCCTCAACTTTATCCTCATCCTCAGCCTCTTCCTATGCATCATCCTTGCCATAAATGACAACGTATTGACCACCACTAGAACTAAAACTTTGTGCAGTATATATTGAACTCATTGACTACATATATCCATCACAATCTGTGCTATCCTCTGGGGGAAGTACTGCACCTAAAGCATTCATCAGTTTCATAAATTCCGTGTTTTCCCTAGCAGACCCTTCTTTCACTTGTGTGGCATTTTCAGCCTATTTTCCCTATGCCTTAAACTATTCAAAATCGATAGAACTAAAATAGGTACCTGAAGAGGCCCAATACCTTTATAATACTATACTCTTCCCAGGTTGACAACGCACTCTTCCAGGGTGCTCATCTCCATACACATGATGTAAGTAATAATTTGGCCCAAAATTTGTAGGTCCCTCGGAATAAAGGGCCTCTAAAGCATCCTGTTTAAAATATAAATGGATTGTTAATTTTAAATATAGATATTAAATTTTTAAATCAACAAACTAATACTTATAATCTAATTCTCTGTCTGTTTGTTAACAGCACATGCATATTTTTTCCTTTTACTTGAGCAAAAAAAAATTTCTCGAGGTAAAAATCCTTCAATATTCAATACATACCACTATAAGAACATTGAATGTAAGAAACCATAATTAAAAACATGATTCCAGTAATTAATTTCCTAAATCAAATTATATGAAGACATTATAAATTTTATAAAATATTAAGGAAACCATAGAGAGTTAAAGTCTTAATGAAAAATTATAAACAATTGTCGTACATTCTTCCTCTCTTGATCTAATATCATATTTTGTACCTATTTGTGGATGTATTTTTTAGCATAAATGTTTTATTATAATTTTTTATGATTCAAAAATAAAATTTAATAATACAAACGATATTATTAATGGAAAAAGTAAGAATTTTATTTTAAATACCTGAAATGTGATTAATACCTTAAACATGATAGTCTTACAATGAGTTATAATTTTCCGATGTTGTTATATAAAAATTTCATCAACAACATCTACCTTCTATAACTATTTTCCAAATCTAACACACCATAAAATATACAACTCATGCGTATAGGCTCTCAAAAATCTCACCTAACACTTTTAGACGTGATGGTCGAGCCCCCTCACCATCGAGGAAATTAATCCAAAGATGACACAAAAATATCAATTAATATAAATTAAAAAATATATAATACAATAAATAAAATACATTTTTTACCCATATCTATGCCCAATAATTATCCATGACTTCTTTTCACAAATGTCCCAATGAGAGCGGGCTAAAGAGAATGTTGTCGGAGTACATGGAAAGCATTGCTAAAAAAACACTAACATTTCTGCCCTATTTTTTCAATAATTTGATTTTATTAGTTGCAGTACACCATCAACTATATGTGGAAGTTCCACATAGAACATATGTGTGTATGCCCTCACCCCTAACACCTATCATTCGATGTATCTATTATGAACAAAAAACAAATGTTATATCAATAAATGTCACAATGAAAATAAATAATGGTATAAAAATCTGTTACTGTTTTATAAATATAACTATGGTAGTCTGATTAATGGGAATCGTTGGATCTATTGAAGATGAATGAAAAACCTGTACAGGTGGACTGTGTCATAGTGTAGTCTTTGTAGGCAAAGACTATGTCAGAGTAGGAGTCTAAGAAGATGGAATATAGAATCTCATAGAAAATGAAGTAAAAGTAAAAGAACATGGAATGGATGGCTTTCCAAATGCATGATATGGATGAGGAGTGGGAATCATCATCAAATATTTTATAGTAGGGTGATGAGGATCAGATCTAAAGGGAGGTGAAAACATGTGAGGTCTAAATATCTCTAGAGTAGCTAATGACACATAGGGATTGGAATGTGGGACAGATGGAACGTCAATGGGAGTGGTAAGGTCTACTCAACTTTGCAGACTAGATCACCTATGTATCGTACCACCTCCTCATATCACCGAACTGAGTACTGGGACCACTACTAGGATGCTCGTCAAATAACTATTACCTTAGTGGTAGATCTTGTAAAAATGATTAAAAAAATTAATCACAGGAAATTATATGTTATTTAAATTTATTTATTTGATATAAAATAATCACAACAGTAACTAGTGGAGGAACACCCATCTTAGGCATGTGACGATTATTGTCTGTCACTATTTTTTGTCACATCTCATTAATAGGTTTCATTTCATGCATTTAGAAAAAAATATGGAATTAATAAAAAAGGATAACTAATGTGTTACCCAAAAAAACAATACATATGTGATGGGATAGGGGGATTCATTGGTTCTGGGGTCAAGTAGCCATGGTCAATAAAGAATTGAAATTTTAAAGGGGGCCTTAGAGTAATACTAATTTCATACATGGTCAATAAAACATTTAAATGTTCACAAAGTTATAAATGTTTTTTTAGGTTTGAATATAGTTCATGTCCGATGAAACTAATTTTTAATAAATTTAAATCAATTTTAATAGTACCAACCTTAAGAACACAAGATGTGAAAAAACAAAATAATTAAGAACGTGGATGGATGAATGAATTTATTTTCCAAAAAAAACATTGGGTTCACAATAAACATTGACAGTTGAGCTGTTGGTGTCATCATAAGTAATAAATGTATTGGTTTCAATGGAAGTAGGGATAGTGTCACATTCATCATCCCCAGCATCGAAAACCAATGTAAAAATGACATCAATAATGACACTACATTTAGGTCAAATATGATCTTTAAAATAATTTTTCTGTCATTAATTCCAATAAATATGGTTCATCGGTAGCAAGAGTGTGAGTCATGTCAATAACTCGAAATAAAAATAATTAATAAAGGTTACTTACCTCATCATCGAATCAAACCATTGGCATTTCATCATCATGACTCGACCATGAGAGTAATAATCCAATATTTTTATTTTCTCAACATCTCAATAAAAAACATAAATTTTAAAAATTAGGTCTAATATTTGTTTCACAAGAATATTAACCTATTTTGGCAGTTATCATAACATGATAATGTTGTATTCTCATGTTCATTGCTTATTTAGTCCTAATAAATCTGTACCCATTGATCAAAATTTATTTACATTCCCAAACCACAGTGTTAAGACCAAAATCTAATGCTATTATTTCTTCAAAAGTAGAATCTGCAAGAAAACGTGATTCCTAAAATATAGAAAAATATTAAATTTAATTAAATATTGATTTTATTTATTTCTAAAAGAAATATTTCTACCTTCAATTTCAACCATGTAGAAAACTATTTACATTGAAAAGTCACCCTCCTTATTAAAGGTAATGAATGATGATTTCTATTTTTCATTTATTTTTGTTCTGGGTAGTTGAAAATGGAAATAGTTTAACATATATGAAAAATTACAAGAGATGAGATAATATATACATGTCAAATTTACTTACCAGGCAGAGTTATTGAACGAATCACAGTTGAACAAAAATGTCTGATGTGCTATCTCCCTCTCTTGAAGTCTTAATGTCTTCAATATTTATGATCTTCAAATTCCTCCTATTTGAGGATGTGATGGGTAATTGGGTTCAATTTTATCATACTTTTATTCTTCATTTGTCATCAGTCTATTCATTCTCGTAGTAAGATTAGATAAATACGTTTATCATAAATCCAACATTATTGATCCAAGTTACCATTCATGATAGAACCATCGGGATGATCCCTGTTCCAAACATAAGATTTCAATGTGTACATATTATTTCAGTTGGATTCATCCAATGGAAATAAAAAATTCTTCCACGAATTATTTCAATTTGAAGATGTACAATCAGATGTAACATGCATGTAAAAAACGACGGAGGAAAAATTTTCCTTAACTCACACAAAATAAATAGTTCCTCTGCCAGCATTTTTCCCAAGAAAGACTTGGAAGACTTTTTAAAACAATGGGCACTAAACATATGGCACAACTGAATAACTGAGACCCTTACATTATCAGATAAAGATGACAGATTTATATTAGAATCATCTCATATAGAAGGACATGATAATCATGATTCTTCAATGATTTGAGATTCAACACTCCTCTGATGATACATTTTTGAAATATTTCTTGAATAGCCATCATGAACATTGTTAATCTCTAGTAATTCAAGAAATTGATGTTTTTTACAGGTGTCATCACATCAGAAGCACATGGACATTGAAATTTATTTTCACTAACACAAAAAGGATGCAATTATGGTCTAATTCCCCAATCCACAATGTCACTCTAAGATCGTAAATCATCTTTTTTTCTTTCCCATGACATTTAGAAAAATTAAAAGATACATTTCACATATTTTCCTTTAAACGTTCATTACGTCAAAGCAATGATATAAAAAATTGGTTGACCATTAAGGAAACTCAATGAATATAATCCTCTTCATCCTTTTGTTACAAGTATCATTGGAAATATTCATTATCTTTATAGATTTAATTTGACCCTTCCCAAATGAAAAACTGAAAAATTTCAATTCATTAAGCACATTATCTCTATACGTAAACTAAGGTGGATCATCGATCTCCATGGTATTGTTGAATATTCTCTGATTGTTTCTGTATGGATGGTTAATTAGAAATAAGGACCAATGTCCCATAAAACTAAAACTATGATGATATTACAGTCTTCTGGATAGAGTATTCTTCATTAAATTGAACAAAAAAGTTTTACATTCATCCTCCATACAGACATCATTTCATAAGTAATAAAATCAATCATCATCCACATAAGTGCAACACTCATATGAAATATGTATTTTGAACATGCATCAAGTGTGAACACACACACATTCCAAATATGTTTCAACTCTTTTAGTAAAGGTTTCATGTATATGTATATATCATAGCCAGGATATAAAGGGCCATATATAAGCATAATCATGAATGTGAATGGTTTTCTCATACACAACCATGGGGGAAAGTTATTAATTTGTATGAAAACCAGACATGTACTGTGTGAAGAAATCATCTTCCCAAACAGATTAAAATTTTCACATGAAATACCCAACCTCACTTTACACACATCAGCTAAAAAATCAGGATATCAAGAATCAGATATCTACCATGAAAACTCATCTATAGGGTGAACCCACTCTTTATTATTCTTCATTATCTCAGTATCCTTCCACCACATTTTTATATATATATCATTAGAAATGATAAGATCCTGGAATCTAGGGATCAATGGAAAGTTACACATTAAATTATACAACACAAATGATGGTTTTCCATCATCTTTCATCTTCAATCAAGATGTTTCACATTTTCTAAAATCATTTATTTTAGCAGTTTCATCCTAGAATAAGCGGAAATCTTTCAGGAAAGAATGATTTTTTTTGAAAATCTAAGTTCTTCAACTAATTTTTATCCCATATAGTGGTTTTAGGGAATATTTTTGTCATTTAGAAGCCAGTCCTTCAAAAAGATACTAATATAATCGATGGAAGTATTAGAAATACCATACATGGATTTCCCATGAAACAATCAAATTAAAATTTCTAGCCTTTTAATTTTACCACATTACTAATATACTGCAATCGTCGCAGCATCATTCAATTTTTTCACTCTATCTACATCATAATTTTCATTGGATGCATCATGTGTTCCCATATCGAAGACTACTTGGGTCTACATCCTTTCCTTCTCATGATGATGAATAAATGGAAACTAGTCATACATCAAATTCTCCAATCCAGTTCTGTCATTTGGATCATCAACATTTAGATATTATGTTTTCTCCCTATTGTGACACCACACAAAACAGTTTATTTAAACTATATTTTTTTATATAGTAGATAACATGTTCATGGCTCAACCAAGGTCTTACAAAACTATTATAACATCGGAAGTGTATGTGACAACTATTTGAAGCATTTTTGAATGAAAAATATAAAAATCTCTCCAATGTTTTTTGAAAAATTCTTGAGATCTGATCAGTTTAATACATCCAACTTCTACCCATTCTATAAAAAATTGTAACTATACATTTTGTGAAATAAATTTAATAATATTGAAGTTCAATTGAAAATATTTTTGTTTAAATGATAATTTTTCACTTCACATAAAATCATAACTGACAAAATATGTAGATACATATTGAAACATAGAATTGGAAATTATAGTATTATATCAACATCGATTTTAGACTTTATAAGAGAAAACAAAATGACACATAGTGGAATTAAAAAAATAGTCGGTTTAGTTCAAATATTGAACATAGACTTCTCTAAATGATAGTATCCCACTACATAGCACATTTATTTTTAAAAAAACTATAACATGGATCATGTTTTACATGAAATAACTACACACTAGGAATTCTAGGATACAACTGGCCTCTATTTTAGTTATTTATGTGAAAAATATGTACAAATAAAGAACAAGGAGTATTTTAGTAAACCCTTTTAATGAATAATATAAGTGATAAGTAAATATACATTAAACACATGCACAACTCAAATGTAAAATGAAATATATCGGGTGAATAGTTTATTGATTTTTTGAAGCAACTCAGTATTAGATCAACTTTGGATGACGAATAATCATAAAATATATACCTCAAATAAGATTAAATGATTTAATGAATATTTCTATTAAGTGTGATAATAAATATCATACAACAACGTGTTATGTAGAGAAGTAACATAGTCCCCTCTTATTTTCCATACACCCATTTCATTTCAGGATTTATTGAATTTATAGTCAACTACAAAAAAAATTATCCACTGAGGAACAAAAATAATTAAATAATCATATTTATAATCTTTTTGGAAGTATTTAATGGTAAAATATTCATTAAATGTTAATATATTCACTAATCACATTGAATGTATTTTAGGGTAGCATGCAATGAAATCCACCAATGAATTTGAATTTATTCAATAATAATAATTCAATTAAACTCAATGTGTTAGAAACACAATAAGTGTAAACTCCCATATCTCCTGATCACATTGCTAGGATTGTTCTCCAATGTGTCACATTCCATAGAACCTAATCCCATTCAACTAAAAAGTGACCATGATTATCTTCCATGTCAAGTTTATCAAGAAAAAACAGCCCTTAGTGATTCCTTCCCAATAATTATAAGGAATCACACACATGCCATGGATTACTAAATGATCACTAGTCACTCAGGAATTACAACAAAACCAAAATTAATATACACATGCTCTATCAATCCTATATCCAGCCACATATGACCACAATCAACTTTCTCATAGGAAACCACATAAAAAACCAGTAGGTCTAGGTTTCTAATAAATAATTTCTTCTTCATATAATCATGATTCCTAAATTACATCATGTAATTTAAATTAAATGGAAAGAAATAATTCTAAATTTCAACACGTTTACCATCACAAGGGTATTGAAATAATCAAGGTGAATCCTTCCCATCTTGAACAATCTTTTTGTGATTATCTTTAGTAATTTAAATAAGTAAAAGTGAATAAAATATTAAATGAAACCCCAAATTGTTAAAATAAATCCATTGCACCGATGGAATTTTTTTACATTAAGAGAGAACATCCCAAAATAAGATCCACGTGTTTATTCCTAAAAAAATTGTGTTTGGGTGGGTATGATTCCACTAACAAGTTTTATAAGAAACCCATATAAAAATCAGTATTGAAATTTTATGCAACTAAAACCTATTTAATTAGAAAATTAGTCACACATGAGAATATAAATGTCATGTGAATCCTACATTACACATATGATGAATGTAAACACTCCTCTTTCTTGAATAGTCCATGTTCAAAAACCAAAAATTACAATATCTAATCATAAAATCATACATTTGTTGGTATAGATCCTCTTTCCACTAGTGTGTGTTCATGTAGGGATATCAACATCATGTGGTGCAGAAGAAACATAGAAATTAGGTATATCTTATTTTATTTTAATCATTACTTTTTATTAGTTACTGGGAGGATGCATTTATTCGTGGGACTCTAGAGTAGAAGCATAGTGGGTATCTATTGTTATTGTATTGAGAGGTCCTCAGTGTAACACATGGGTTTATAGTGGAGAATCTGCATTGGGGTGATTGACCAATCATGGAAAGGAGTATGCATTTTAGTCTGAACCTTTTATAAGCTTGTACAGTGGGATTTCTCTATATATGTTTCATAGGAGGTGAGGATGATCTGATTAAATATTGAAAGGTTCATGAAATTAACAGTATAATGATTTCAATTAAAAATAAATCATAAAAATTGTACCACTCATTCACCCCACTCTTATTGGTACCAACCAACTTGGGATCCACACTAGGGATCTCACAATTGAGTAAAGCAGTAAATAATTAAATCATGGATTTTGTCAGGACATCAAATTCTTTTATCAAGGACCTCAAAAATAAGTACAACTGGGTGGAACTTTCATCTAAATCTAATTATTTTTAGATGAATCTTATAATATAAATATATGAGATATAAATTTAGAGATCATATTTAGAACATTGTTTTCTATACAAATAATATTAAATGAATCTTCTTCAAAAAACAATTCTTCAAGATGTAGTAGTTCTCAAAATATTATTCACTATAATCTAATATTTAAAGAAAACAACATTAACATAAAGTATTTTTCAATTATATCACATGATTACTTCTTATATATATAATACAAAAATAATTTTTACTACTACAATTGGGTCAAACAGATCCACAAATCACACCATGAAAATAGTACAGCCATTGATGACATTTAATTGAAATAAAATTGTAAATAATATTGGTAAAATTAATATTAATAGTTATGATATTTAAAAATATATTTAAACAATCCTGGAGAAACTTCATTAAATTTTTATGATACTTTATCTAAATTAATTTTATTTTAATAGTTCATAAAAATATCCATAAACACTAGCATTCCAAATCCCTCAATACTTATTATTTAAGTTCAAATTATCACATAACTTACATTATCACTTAGTAGTACATTACATATAACATAGTATTGTGATTACCATAGTGGTTATCTATGAAGAACATATAGTGAGGGTATCATAATCTTAAATTTATAGTGCTATATTTCAAATACAACATTTATGGGTAGATTCATAATGCATGAGTACCTTGTCATTCCACTTAGTGTAAAAATTGTATAGTTGTATTTACGTCTAACAAAGAAAATCATGTCCATAATCCTTAAATTTAAAATATTCCATGGATAAAATAAATCATGATCATATTGTCTTCTTCAAAATCAATCATTATTATTCTATAAATATTAATCAAAACAAAACCACAACCTAAAATGATATATAGCTTGTGTTCATATAAGGATCATAATACAGGTACAACAAAGAATATTTCAGCAAAATAAAATTAAAAAAACTAAAATAATTTTAGTTAGAAGACATAACTCAGTTTCAATGTACCGATTTGAAGTGGAAGATCACAATTTACTTTAATCAATGATATATCTCTAGTTTTGAAGTATGGTTCTCATCCTAGAGAAATCAAGTTTAGGGACAAAAATTAAAGATGGGTTCTTGAGGATGTGAACTTGGGAAGTAGGATTGTATGCCTCGAGAGATGAGTTCTAGGGGAAGTAGGATTGGGAATTAGGGTTCACAAGAGGGCGAGATCTCAGGAAAACCCTTGGGAAAATATCGGTTCTAGACAGAAGAAGGGGATTTAACTAGTTTTGGGGATTATCTATCCCAACACATTTTATTAACCATTGAGATAGTGGGTATATCCCAATGATTTCTACAAACCTTTGGGATACCTATTCCAGATTAACCCTTTCCCAATGGTTGTATAAAATCGTTATAAATTATATTCCTGTCCCAACGGTTTGAGAGAACCGTTGGGAAAATCAACCTTACATTGTCCTATACTAATGGTTTCAATTAAACATTGGTATATGTTACTTTTCCCAATATTTTTTTCAAAACATTGGGATACATGAATTCGTATAGGTGGGATTTCCACCAGTGTTCCTATGTCGATCCACAATTAGCCATATTTAATCATTGTTTCTTGGAGTTTTGGGAAATTCATTGACAAAATCCATAGTAATGTTATCTCGTTTCTGTGTAAGAGTAGGTATAAGTTTATTGAATCCTCTAGGATTTTTTTTTCAACCTTCACTTGTTGACAGACTAATCATCTTGATACATAATCACTAATTTCATGCTTCATGTTGTCCAACCGTAAATTTTCCTTCAAATATTTCTAGATTTCAGTCCTACTGGGTGTGTAGAGAAATTTGAATTACGAGAATCATCCAATAACTCCCTTTTCATCCCTTTTAGATAGGGTACATATTTCCTCTTCCCAAATTTCAAAATTTCATCTTCACACACAAAGTTAGACAACTTCCTATCATCCACACCATTAATTTTCTTTTGAAGATTAACATTTTCATACTAGAATGATTAATTATTTATAGTAAATATGGTTGGGAAACTAATTCAAAACATAATGATGTTTCACCTTCATTGATAATTCCTATATCCATATTTACTAGATCCATGAATATAAGATCCATTTCAATCCTCATTTTTTTAAAACACCTTAATTTTTCATGATCAGTGCGTCAACTACCTTATTTGAATTTCGAAGGCGGTAGTGTATAAAAAATTCATAATCCTTGAGTAGGTCAAGCCATCTCCTTTTCTTCAAGTTGAGTTCTTTATATGTGATGAAATATTTTAAACTCTTATGATCTATATATATCTCACACCTTCTCCATACAGATAGTGTCTCCATATATTCAATGATAATATTACGAATCCTAATTCAAGATAATGAGTTGAATATTTTTGTTCATTAATTCATAACTTCCTTGATGCATATGAAATAACTCAATCATTATGCATAGGGATAGATCCAAGTCCTTTATTTTATTCTTCATTGTAGATAAAAATCCACCATTCCCTAATGGTAGAGTCAGGAATAGAGAATTCACTAATCTCCTCTTCAATTCTTCAAAAAATTATTTAAATTCTTTTTTTCCATATAAACATAACCCATTTACGAGTAATCTTGGGTAACGGGTTGGATAAATGGGAAATGTTCAAAATGAAATGCTGATAATAACCTGCTAAACCAATAAAACTACGTACCTCATTTATGAACGTTGGATAAGGCCACTTTTGGAAAGACTTTTTCTTTACAGGATCAACTAAGATTCCATCTGTAGAGACAATATGGAGAAGAAAAGAAACTGAATAAAGAAAAAATTTGTACCTGTTAAACATCCCTTATAATTCATTTCATTTAAGAGTCTTGAGAATAATGTACAAGTTATTCTATTGATCGACATATAATTTAGAGTATACTGTGATACCATCAACATATACTACATCAAAATTATCAAGATATTCCTGGGAAAATTTATTGATTAGATATATGAAAATATAGGGTGCATTAGTTAGTCCAAAAGGCATTAATGTAAAATCATAATTCCCAAACTGAGTGCAAAATGATTTCTTTGGAAGATCATCATTCCTCACACACAACTGATGGTATCCATATCAAAGTTCAATCTTCGAAAAATATTGGGATCCGTGAATTTGATCAAATAAATCATCAATAAAATGTAGGTGATACTTGTGAATTATTGTAAAAACATTGATTTATCTATATTCAATTTATAGCCACATGGATCTGTCTTTCTTCTTGATAAAGAAAATAATTGATTCCCTTAGAGAAACACCAGGGAACATAAATCCTTTATCACTCTATTCCTCTAATTGTTTCTTCAGTTGTACTAATTCCACTATGGACATTATATATGGAGTCTTTTATATAGGCCATGAACTATAAATTTAATCAATATAAAACTCAATTTCCCACTCTTGAGGATGTTTAGGTAAATCCTCTAGAAATACATAAATGTATTCTTTCACTATAGGTATATCCTCAATTTGAATCTTTATTTGCTCACTAATAAATATTGAGTTCTCATATTCCCCAATAACATCTTTATGTAGAACTACTGGGGGTTGATCTATATAAGAATCAGATGGTGATGTTTCTACTCTAAAGATAATGAATTCTAGACATTCCTCACCACTTGAAATTTCCTTCTTCATGAAATAGATTTTCACAACTTATTTTGAAATCCAGTCCATGCTAAGGATTATGTAAAAGTTGACCATATTTATAATGATAAAATAACCAGATAAAGCATATTTATATTCCATAGTTGGGACTACCTGACACAAATTTGTTACAATGATACATTCCTAAGGGGTTTTCACTAACAACTCCCTTATTAAATAGAATTTTAAATATCTAATTTTTAAAGAAAATTGAGAAGATATAAAGGAATATGATGATCTATAATCAAATAAATCATTTTAAGTATGAGGAACTGATTATAGTACCTGCCGCAACATTGTTAGGAACTTCAACTATAGTAGTTGTGATTGCATAAGCTTGTCCTTGCTCCCTTATCCATCTCTAGGAAAATATTCCTTGACGCTTAGAACAATACTTGGAATAATGTCCCATCTATTTACAATTTTAGCATTGAATATTGGTAGTTTCTTTCTTTACCTTGGAATCATTGTATTTTTTGCCTCTTTCTAAACTTTTGTAATAGAATATTATTCCTTTTAATAAAGTTCTAGGGTTTTTTTTCCACAAGTGTCACATGTTGGAAAACTCCCCTTTTTATTCTTCCCTTTATCCATTATTTCCAATACCACCTTCTTCTTCTCCTAATTTAAAGTTATAAGACATTGAGAATTCTTTCTCGGTCATGATTTCATATGAGACTATATCATAATATAATGAGAAAGTTTGGTAAACCACTTCCATTTAGAGGAATTGTTTTAAATCATAAATGAATTCAGAAATCTTGATCCATGGATTACGTATATAGTTCGCAAAATTCATTTCTATCCTTGTGAAGTTAGCTTCATAATTTTCAATATTAAAATCCTCTTTTTTCCTCAGGTTCAGAAGTTGTCTTTCCATATCTGCTCTTCGTTCATGAGAATAGTAATTTTTTTGGCACATTTCCTTAAAATACCACGATCTTATATTTTCAATCTCTTTATCCTCCTTTGTTTTTTGAATTAGCTACCACCATTGAAATGAATATCTAGATACATGATAAACTTTCATTAAAACCTTCTCTATTTCATTACATCCCAAAGCAAGAAATATCTTCTCTAAGGAACCTATACACTACTCCTCTATGAATGGGTTTGTAGTACCATTTAATGATGGAGGTTGTTGTCATATAAAAAAGTATAACATTTCTCCTCCATGTTGTGGACCAGGATTCTCCATCTAGGTAAGGTTATTATTCATATCCTAAGTCAACTTTCCAAGTATAGTTATAAGCTACTCAATATTAATCATCGCTCTAATAACAACATCAATATATTGAATATGAGCATAATCCCGACAAGGGATACACGCATTCATGACGTTTTCATTACTTCCACTAGAAATGAATTATAAATGATGGCATACAATAGATAAGGCTATGAATCATATTTCATAATCTCAACTAGAAAAATACTTATCATAAATTGAAATCCTACGCATAGCTAATCCCATAATTATAAACATAGATTCTTTGAGAAAAAATATACTTTCAATTAATACATAATTGATTATAAAGAAGATGTGAATTATTGTAATCATATCCTCTAGGAGTGTCAATCCATGTGCGCAGTAAGGCCTATTGTGGTGTACAGGTAACCTCGAGTCAAACCCAAAAAAGCTTTTCGAAGTTAATAATCCTAGGTGCATTTGTGTGGGATACATTTCTACTTATAGTATCCAGAAATGGATTTTTTTTTGGAAGATCAACACAATCTATTACTTACCAAAATTATAGGATTTTGTAAATTGTTTATCCTCAAAGTTTATCATAGGTTATTATTCCATAATCAACATATCCTAAATCTAATTTCCATGTTTTCTACTAAAATTCATATAATACCAACTGTAAAGACCCAACAATAGAAGCCCAGAGTTAGTTCCTTCTTTTATTACATTGGCATGATTATAAGAAATTTGTAACCTGAAGGAATGAAGAGTTTAGTAGTTTTGGATAACAAGATATACACAAATGTTCAACATAATATCTTGAAAGGAAATACATAATAGAAAATATTTAGGACTCCTTGATTATCCCTTCAAGTAATTCATAATATTCATCATTAAAACATGAGAAAATAAGACAGAAGAAAGGGGTGAGATCCAATGATAAATAAGTGTAAGTAATATAGCAGAAGATTTCATAAAAATAAACATCAGGAATGGTGAAAAACTAAAAACACATTTCTTTAAAAATATACTTGAGAATAATTTGAAATGTATGAAAACTGATTAAATATGGACATGTAAATAATCATAAGATAATGAAACATAACCTATGATATTATACTAGTTTAATGTTCACATGGTTTATCAAATACTAATATCATATTAATGGAATGAATAATGTTGAATATCTGAAACATATTGTCAAGGCCTTGGCCAAGACATCTAAAAATACAAGGTTAACACCTTGGCCAAAACCCAATTCTCTTTTGTCTCATGAGACCTACCGATTCATCTTGGGGATATATGAGGACACACCCATCACATTCTATGTCTAACTCAATCCTCATATGAAAGGAGATAAACATAAACTAAATGAACATATGAAATAACTTTCCCCAATTTGTACTCAAAAACAATATCCATTTCGAGTGGTATGGTGAATAGTATCAATATAGCACATCCATAATCAAACTGATCATAAAAAATTTAATAAAATATTTTATATGATAAAAATAATATATACACCTCAATAATACAAAAAATTAAATAGATGTGTTGAATGAGAAAAAAATACTCCAATGAAATCACTAAGGAATTTTTGAGAGAAATACACTTTTACATAGAAAATAAAAGAGTTTTTTGGAAATATATTTGAAAAAAAAAAGAAATTAACTAATGTAGTTTATCTATGGTGATATAACTGGTTTTATAGAAATACTTTTTGATTAAAACAAATTATATAGTTCACTTGAAAATAGGTATGAATTTGAGAAGTTCCCTTGAATCGGGCTTTTTTATCCGGAAGAATTGAGAAATGTCTTTATAAAACATTTAAATCCTCCTAAAATGAAGATAGATTATGATTGGAACACATATATAAGACACTAAAACTATATTTATGATGACTAAAAAATAATAATTAATAATTTAATTTTGATTAAGTGAGACAAAGTGTATCTCGAAATAAAACAGAGTTTGGGGTAGAAAACCCTTAACCCGTGTACGAATGTGTTATAAACATGAGCTTAACATCCTAGATAATCAAATTAAATCCATTAATTATTTAATTAATATACATATATACATATTTTTAATTCATAATAATTTTATAAAGTTAATTTGTGTCTTTTTTAGGAGTTATAAGATACAAGATTTATCGCTCGAGAGAGTACATTTCCTTGGTTATCATGATCGATATAATTGTATATGATAGTAGATGTGAAGGTTCCGGGCGCAGAAAAAGTTTGTGGGTGGATGTTCACACTTGGCTTTTTATCATTAGCAATGATCAATCCTGGATCAATATGATGATAAATGCCATTCTCCACGGATCGAATCACAGAAAAACACAAAGAAGATGGTTTTTCCCGGAACCACAAACAAGGATCGTTATAGGTTGATTATAATTAATTTAATTAATAATAAAGAAATACCTTTTAGGTTTTCTTTCTTCATTGTTGTTCTCGATCACGTTGTTGATGTGATCCGTCGTTGTTTTGTTGATGTCATGTGTAGACTCCCTCTAGCAGTGATCCACATGTGTGCCTCGTATCTCTAGACGTCGCCAAAGGATTCTCCAGGTGCTAGCGTGGAGAAGCCTTTGCTTGCATTGTCTGCCTTAGATCGCCTTGATCTGATGGAAGAGGATCTCTCTCGGTCTTGAGATCATTCTCGGAGGAAAATGTTCTTTCAGCCTTGAAATAATTCTCCCGAGATATTGTGCACAACGATTTTCTTGTGTAGGAAAAGAGTTGGGGTTGTGCGGATATTTATAATCGAGTTTGAGGTTGTAGAGTTATAGGAATAAATAAATGCATTATGCATTTCATTTATTTCATTAACTCTTATTGAAAACCCCCATGTCGAATAATTAATTCCTTGACATGCGCTCACGCTGATTATAATAAATATCATTTAATAAAACGATATTATATCCTCAAAATCCCAACTGGAAAAACTACACAGTGTGTAATAATAATTTCACGGTGTGTACTTGTTTTTCATTGAAAACTACACGGCGTGTACATTAGATGTACACGGTGTGTATATCTTGTTTTCATTTATTCATTTCCTTTCCAAAATAAAACTACATGGCATGTACATTTAATAATACATGTCATGTACTTGTTTTATTTTATTTTTCCTCCATCATTTAAAACAACATAGGCTTCCTTGAATAATTATTAAACCACGTACGGTAATAATCATTATTCAACTTGAGATACTTGGATACACTTAGTGTGTGACCCTCTAGGCCTCTTTCTCATTGGCATTAGGCAGGCTTTCCTAATTTCCAAGATTACTATCTAGCAACGGGTCAAGGCACCCAAGAGAAAGAATTTGATGCCGCATTGACGTATCACCTCATACGAACGCTTACTGTGTAATTTAATCCCTTTGTCTCTATATCTCATCAAGACGGTTTCATGGCAGTGTTATAAACCTATATGCTTGATCTGTCATTCTTTGAATACCTTAAATAAACTCGTTGTTTACACCACGGCCATGGAATTTAATGCGACAATTCTATTTCAATCAAAGGGCCGAGATATCAACATCCATAAATGGGAGGAACAAATCCTTCCTCGACATATCCATTAACAAAATGTCACTCGTGACGCACCCAACGTACCCTACTTCCCGCCAACTATCTGCATGACAATTTTCATCTGTAAATCTAAGTGTGTGAGTCATTACATGAGTTAATGATAATCTTTCAGTCTAAGGACCATTACACACACTCGCAGATAGCAATATCTGATGACACCAAGACATGCGGAATTACTACTGGCGGGTCTGTTCTCATAATCTCCTATCATGGAGATTACCAAGTGTGAACTCCATGAGAGAGAGTCTCGTCTTCTTATCAGTACTCGCACATGACGGTCTGTATACTATGTGTCCTATCATATTATGTCATCCAACCACAGAACATTATTTAAGAATATTGTTATAGCATTTCAAGGTTCTCATCATAGAGGGGATCTACTATAACCTTATTAATGCAACAAATATTCCAGGACATTATTATATTATAGTCACGCATAACAATGAACAATATATAATAAGTGAACATTTATGTAATCAAAGTACAAAATAGTTGGTTCTGAGGACACCAACCCTTACAAACTCGCACTTGGTCTAGAGCCAACTGCCTACGTCTTTTAGTCTGCTAGACCTCACAGGATGATCATGTTTCTGCTGAGTCAAGGCTTTAGTCAATGGTTCTGCCACGTTGTCTTCCGAGGAAATACTGCTCACTGGAACTTCACCTCTCTGAGGAAAATCCCTCAAGAGATGATACTTTCGAAGTATGTGCTTTGTCCGCTGATGTGACCGTGGCTCTTTTGCAAGTGCCACCGTTGTAGTATTATCACATTAGAGTGTGATAGGATCCTTACTTCTCGGTACTACATCCAACTCTTGGATGAAGATTCGCATCCATACTGCTTCTCTATCTACCTCAGAAGCTGCGATATACTCAGACTCTGCTGTAGAATCTTCCACCACACTATGTTTTGAGCTCTTCCAGCTCACTGCACCTCCATTCAAACTGAAGATGTATCCAGTCTGTGACTTCATGTCATCTTGATCAGTCTAGAAATGAGCATCTACATGTCCTCTGATGACTAGTTCCTCATGTCCTCCATAAACCAGGAACATATCCTTAGTATCCCTCAGATACGTAAGGATATCCTTGACTGCCATCCAATGGAGGTCTCCTGGATCAGCTTGATATCTGCCTACCGCACTTAATGCATAAGCAACATCTAGCCTCGTACATAGCATAACATACATGACAGACCCAATCGCGGATGCGTAAGGGATCCTTGTCGTTCTATTTCTTTCCTAATGTGTCTGAGGACACATTTTCTTAGAAAGATGAATGCCATGTGACACTGGCAACAATACCCTCTTGGACGGTTCCATACTAAATCTCTTCAGTGTCTTGTCAATGTATGTACTTTGACTCAGGCCCAGAATTCTCTTGGATCTATCACGATGGATCTTGATCCCATGAATATATGCCACCTTTCCCAAGACTTTCATGGAGAAGCATTTATGAAACCATTCCTTAACTGACGGTAAGATAGGTACTTCATTTCCAATTAGCAATATGTCATCAACATATACAATTAGGAAAATGACTGCACTTCCACTAAACCTTTTGTACACACAAGGGTCACATTTATTCTTAACAAAGCCAAATTTTGTAATAGCTTCATCAAAACAAATGTTCTATGACCTTGATTCTTGCTTTAATCCATAAATGGATTTCTGCAACTTGCATACCTTGTTGGCATCCATTGGAGTCACAAACCCTTCAGGTTGTGTAATGTAGACATCTTCCTGGAGGTTCCCATTAAGGAAAGCTGTTTTGACATCCATTTTCCAAATTTCATAGTCATGGTAAGCAGCAATGGCCAATAGGATTCTGATGGACTTCAGCATTGCAACCGGTGAAAAGGTTTCATCATAGTCAATTCCTTAACGTTGTCTAAAACCTTTTGCAACCAGTCGTGCCTTGTAGGTGATGACTTGCCCCTCCATGTCCAGTTTCTTCTTGAATACCCATTTATTACCAATAGGATTTTCATCAACTGGAGGATCTACCAAAATACACACTTGGTTTTGGTACATGGAATCCATTTTAGAATTCATGCCTTCTTGCCACTTGGAAACGTCTGTGCCTTCAACTGCTTCCTTGTAGGTAAGAGGATCATCATTGTCAACCAATAATGAGTCACCATCCTCAGTGATAAGAAAACCATATCGTTATGGTAGTCTCACCTCTCTCGTGCTCCTATGCAGTTCTTGTGTCTCTGGAATAGATTGTTCTTCCACGTGGCTCTGTGGAATCTGTTCTGGTACCAACTCATGTGTATCTTGAGCATCGACTTCATCGAATTCTATCTCGCTCCCATTATCTCTTTTGGAGATATGCTCCCTCTCAAGGAATATGGTGTGTCTTGCCAGTGTAACCTTTTTTTCTGAGGCATTGTATAGGTAATATCCCCTTATTTCCTTGGGATATCCTATAAAGATACACTTTGTGCCTTAGGGTGCAAGTTTGTTACTTGAAGAGGCCATAACAAATGCTTCGCTACCCCACACATGTAAATTCGGTAACATGGCTTTGCACCCAAAACATAATTCATATTGAATACCATTTATCTATTTAGTTGGTACATGGTTTCGTATGTGCGCTGCTGTTTGTAATGCATATCCCCAAAAGGATAATGGAAGACTCCGATGACTCATCATTGATCTCACCAAGTCCAACAGAGTGTTGTTCCTCCTTTCACTAACACCATTCCATTGCAGTGTGTAAGGAGGAGTGAGTTGAGATAAAATCCCAAACTCCCGTAAGAAATCAATGAAGTCCTGATTAAGATATTCTCCTCCTCGGTCTGAGCGGTGTTTCTTAGTCTTATTAGCAAGCTGGTTCTCAACTTCATTCTTGTATTCATTGAACCGATCAAAAGAATCTGACTTATACCACATTAAGTAGATATATCCATATCTACTAAAATCATCCGTAAAAGTTATGAAGTACGAGAACCCACCCCTTGCTTCAACTGGAAATGGTCCACACACATCTGTGTGAACTAATTCTATAATCTCTTTAGCTCTTTCACCTTTCCCACTAAATGGGGCTTTGGTCATTTTTCCTTGTAGACACGCATGACATACCCCAAGTGGTTTTAGTTCGAAAGAATCTAAATACCCATCTTGATGTAATTTTGACAAACGTTTATCATTGACATGAACTATCCGGTGATTCCAATGTTGGGTATGGTATGAGTCATGTGAATTAACTTTGTTATTGATTGCCATTACTTGGTTTGTGTAGTCTAACACATAAAGTCCTTTATATAAATGTGCCCTACCAAAAAAATGTTATCTTTATAAAAATAGAAACATCCACTTCCAAACTTGAAGATGAATCCATCTGTATATAATATGGATACTGAAATAATGTTTTTAGTAATAGAAGGCACATAATAAAAACCCTTTAACTCCACGATCATTCCAGTTGGCAATGTGAGGTGGTAGTCCCCAACAGCAACAGCAGCAAGTCTTGCTCCGTTGGCTTCTTGTAGATCTACCTCCCCTCGATAAATCTTCCTAAATCTACTTGGTTCCTGTATTTGGATACAGATGTGAGCACCACAAGTTGTATCTAATATCCAGTTAGTATAAACAGATAGATTTCATTAGATAACAAATGCACCTGAAGCTTCCCCTTTCTTCCTTGGCTGGGTGCAGTTTTTCTTCCAGTGGCCCTTCTTTACACATGAAAAACAAACAGCATCCTATTCCTTTGCCTCCCCTTTGATATTCCTTTTCTTGGAAGGCCCTGAAGAAGCATTGGGCTTAAAGCTATTCGCCTTCCCTTTCCTTTTATTCACCATGATGACAGAAGGATTTTCACGCTTCATGTCAGTGTCCACTTAGCGAATGAGGTTGAAAAGATCAGACAAAGACTTCTCAATGTTGTTCATATTGAAGTTCACAACAAAGTTTGAGAAGATCTGGGGGAGTGATGAAAGAATGAGATCGTTACCCAGTTCATCGGGGAGTTTAATCCATAGAACCTCTAATCACTCAATGTATCCAATGAGCTTGACTACATGAGGCCCAGCTGGGGCACCCTCTCCAAGCTTTCTCTGAAATAGAGCCTTGGAAATATCAAACAATTCCTGTCTTTCTCTCTCCTGGTATAGACCACAGAGGTGCTCGAGCATGCTGTAGGAATCCATGTCTTCATGAGACTTCATGAGATCACTAGAAATAGATGACAGCATCAAACATTGAACGTCGAAGGCGTCGTTCAAATGTCGAACATAGACTAGAAAATCTTCATCACTCGCCCCTGGGGTAGGGGAATCAGGAAGTGAGGACTCCAGCACGTAAAACTTTCGTTCATGGCGTAGGATAACCTGAAGGTGCTTAAACCATTCCTGAAAGTTACAGCCGATGAGGATATTGTCATTATCCAGTATTGATCGCAGAGAAAATGTGGTTGACGAGTTTGTCATCTTGATTCTACAATTTAAATTAGCATATTTATTAGTACTTTCTTGATTACATTTTTATGAGAAATAATAAATTGTATTAATTCTCCCACTATTTTATCAAGACCCATTGGCCCTCACCATTGAACTCAGAATTTCCAGTTGCATTGACATTCTAGTGGCAAGTATCCATATTTCCCTTTGCATAACCCCAACAAGGGTTGGTCAAGCTATTTGAAGGTATTTAGGTTGGCAGGTCTTTGCCAACTGTGAGCTTACAGTTCCATGATCTGTTGAGTGGACTCCCCAATCCTAAAATCCTGACTTGGATTTCTTCAACTCATGCCTCCAATATTACATCAAGACTAGCAAGGGCTGCTTCTCTTGATGTAATATGGTTATGTAAACCCGAAACCTTTCATAAGGGCTTCCTTTATAAAGTAGTAAGTGTCCCAACAAGGGTTGGTCAAACACATAGTTTTATTGAGTCTTTCCCTTAATTAAGTAACTGAAGGCTTGGTATTACTTAATATGGTATTTGAGGGATTTTATTCTTTATGCGTATCTTTTCATTCTCACATGCTTGTTAATATTAAGTGATGCTTACTTAAGTGACTAACCATGTTCCGATAATGTTTACGCATAGTCCGGTTTTTATTTTATTCTATCTTTGCAGGCCTTTTCATTTTATTAATTATGGGATCACGACAAAACATACATAATAAATAAACTATGCATCAGACAGAAATAAAATAAGATGGAATGATCATGAGATTCTATTTGGATAGCTTATCTAGCGGCTTTGATAAGCTAACCCTGACCTAGGGAAAACACCTTGAACGTGATGGTTCGTGTTTTGCAGCTCCCACATGTCCACCTTTGTATCTTCTTGTGTCGGTTTCGCCTCGGATTTGGGATTTGAACCGTCTCCTCTGGCTTGGGAGATCCTCCATTACATGGGTTTACATTAAAGAAACCATGAGCACACAAGCCCTACATTTTATTGGAAGAAGGATCGTAGGCCAACAAATTTAAATTAAATAAATTTAAATGAAACCATACACATACAAAGGGTCTTTGGTCTAGCTCATGATCATCCATAGTATGCAATGCCACTTACGCATATTTAGAATTCAAATTCTTTCAATCATTATTTTATTTAAGATAAGACGCACTCGAATTAAATTAATTATGATCTTATAATTAATCAATTCTTTATCTTAAATTCCTTTCTGAATTTCCTCGAGATTCTTCTCATCCATATTCCTTGTACGGGTCTTTGTACATTGGAGGAAACCTGGTGAATGTCCATTTCTGGAAAGTACAGGGCGTGTAGTTTATAATTACACGGCATGTATTTTTATTTTCACCATTTATCCAATGTACACGCCATGGATTTGGCGTGTTTTCTGTAATTTGGAAATTTTAGAGTACATGACGTGTAGATGAATCATACACAGCGTGTACTTCCTTGTTACGCGGTAACTGGCATGGCGATCCCGTGTACGTAGTACGTGGCTTATCTTTGTACACGTTTTCACCTGGGTTGGAACAGACTACACGGCGTGTTGTTCCAACATACACGCCGTGTATTCCAGTTTCAAGGCACTGTTGTATTCTGGTCAACATGGCGTGATTAAAACTTAGGCATAATCAATTCACACGGTGTGGTTTGGTGGACCAGTGCTGGTTCGTTGAACCTAAGTACATGGAGTGTAGTTTTAATTACACACCGTGTAATCCCGTGTTGTACAGACAGAATGAGCAGCTCCTCCGGATGAGTTCCTCGTTTTTATTTTAATCAAAATTAAAATTAAAAGGTTGGTTCTGTGATATGAATCGAGAAACGAAAGAGGAAGAGTAGATCTCGTTAATTCAGATTTATAGAATGATTTATTTCGAATTGAATCAAATATGAATGCGTAAATTATAAACGAAAATTAAATAACTATAATCAACGTTGTAACCTCCCTCTGATACCATTTGAAGGTTTCGGGCGCAGCGGAAGTGAGGGGGTGGATGTGCCCACTTGGCTTTTTGTCATTAGCAATGATCAATCCAGGATCAATACGAAGATAAATGCCAGTCTCCACGGATCGAATCACAGAAAAAGACAAAGAAGATGGTTTGTCCCAAAACCACAAACAAGGATCGTTACAGGTTGATTATAATTAATTTAATTAATTATAAAGAAATACTTTTAGGGTGTTCTTTCTTCGTTGATGTTCTTGATCACGTTGTCAATGTGATTCATCGTTGCATCGTAGAAGTCAAGTGTAGACTCCCTCTAGCGGTGATCCACACGTGTACCTCATATCTCTGGACGTCGCCAAAGGATTCTCCGGGTGCTAGCGTGGAGAAGAATTTTCTTGCGTTGTCCGCCTTAGATCATCTTGATCTGATGAAAGAGGATCACTCTCAGTCTTGAGAGCGTTCATGGAAGAAAAGGTTCTTTCGGCCTTGAAAGAATTCTCCAGAGATGTTGTGCCCAACGATTCTCTTGTGTAGGAAAAGAGTTGGGGTTGTGAGGATATTTATAATCGAGTTTGAAGTTGTAGAGTTATGACAATAAATAAACGCATTACGCGTTTCATTTATTTCATTAACTCTTATTGAAAACCCCCATGTTGAATAATTAATTCCTTGACATGCGCTCACGCTGATTATAATAAATATCATTTAATTAAACGATATTATATCCTCAAAATACTGAATAAAAAAACTACATGGCGTGTAACAATAAATACACGGCGTGTACTTGTTTTTCATTGAAGACTACACAGCGTGTACATTAAATGTACACGACGTGTATATCTTGTTTTCATTTAATCATTTCCTTTCCAAAATAAAACTACACGTCGTGTACATTTAATAATTCACGGCGTGTACTTGTTTTATTTTATTTATCCTCCATCATTTAAAACAACATAGGCTCCCTTGAATAATTATTAAACCACATACGAGAATACTCTTTATTCAACTTGAGATACATGGATACACTTAGTGTGTGACCCTCTAGGCCTCTTTCTCGTTGGCATTAGGCAGGCTTGCCTAATGTCCAAGATTACTGTCTAGCAACAGGTCAAGGCACCCAAGAGAAAGAAGTTGACGCCGCATTGACGTATCACCTCATACGAATGTTTAGTTTGTAATTTAATCCCTTTGTCTTGATATCTCATCAAGCAGGTTTCATGGCAGTGTCATAATCCTATATGCTTGATCTGTCATTCAATGACTACCTGTAATAAACTCGTCGTTTACACCATGGCCATGGAATTTAATGCGACAGTTCTATTTCAATCAAATGGAAGAGATATCAACTTCCATAAATGGAATGGACAAATCCTTCCTCGACTTATCCATTAACAACATGTCACTCATGACGCACCCAACATACCCTACTTCCTGCCAACTATCTGCGTGATGGTTTTCATCAGTAAATCTAAGTGCGTGAGTAATTACATGAGTTAATGACAATATTTCAGTCTAAGGACCATTATACACACTTGCAGATAGCAATATCCGATGACACCAAGACATGCAGAATTACTACTGGTAGGTCTGTTCTCATAATCTCCCATCATGGAGATTACCAAGTGCGAACTCCATGAGAGAGAGTCTTGCCTTCTTACGAGTGCTCACACATGACGGTCTATATACTATGTGTCCTATCATAGTATGTCATCCAACCGTAGAACTTTATTTAAGAATATTGTTATAGTATTTCAAGGTACTCATCATAGAGGGGATCTGCTATGACCTTATCAATGCAACAAATATTCCATGAAATTATTATATTATAGTCATGCAGAACAATGAAAAATATTTAATAAGTGAACATTTATGTAATCAAAGTAAAAAATAGTTGGTTCTGAGGACACTAACCCTTACAAGAAGTTCATGTGGAATGAGTATAATTATCTAGAATTTAATTTATTTGATATTTATGAACATAAATGATTTTTCATGGTTATACCATTCCTTTTATATATATTATAATTATGGATCATTAGATAAAACATTTAGTGATAATCGTTTGGATTTTTTCGGCAGTTTTTTGATCACAGCGAGCTACTGTCGTTCTATTATTTAATATCACATAAAAATGATGTTTCTAGATTAATTAAAAAAATATAATACATATTATATAATATGTTTTAACCATAGAAATGGTTTCACGAGAATCATTTAAGAATAAATTGAAGAACCAAACTTTATCATCCATGATGGTTGTAAATCGGCACCTCCTAAATAGAGATTTTGTTTACAAAATAAAAGAGATAGAGTAGAGAAATTGATGATGGATATTTCATTAACATGATTTAATTTTAGAATATATATGTTACTGGAGTTACCATGATCATTTTGATATAGGAGGCGAGGATATAATAATAAAACGTGGAACTAAAAAGAAATTCAAAGGAAAAAAGGAAGAGGATTTTACCTCTTGAGTACACCTCCTTGAGCACCTCATTAAGGAAAGGGGTTTTTGATCTTTTGGACTGACCATGATCTCCTGGAATTTGGGATATACTAGTGATGATTATTTGGTTAGAACATTGAGAAGCTTGAAGTATTCAATAATTGAAGAGAAGAGGGAGTGAGGGGTGTCTTTTATAGTGGATGAGAGGATTGTTTTTTGAATATCATATTCATTATTTTTTTATTTATGTCTATATAATAAAAAATGTTTAATTATTATGAACAAAAATAGTAATAGGTGCATTTTAATTCTAAAAAATGGGAATTTATATCATCCAAGACTCAAGCATGATGCATAAATTCATTTATTTATCATATTTTGTAAATTATTGAATTTCACTATTCAACATAAAATCATGTATTTTATAAAAATAACAAAAAATCATCCTAACTATTTTCAATGTCTAGAATTAAAGAATTAACTCAATTTTATCAAAATAATTTTCTAAATAAGAGAAATTTAATTATTAAATAAAATCATTATTTACATGAAAAATACAAATTTTAAATTTAAAACTGATATTATAATACATTCAAAAATTAAATGAGGTATCATAAAATTATCCAAAAATCATTTGATAGAAAAATATTTTTTTATTAAAGAATTTTATGAAAATAAATTTTATTTTAATGAAATTTGTTAATATAAAATTGTAATTAATGTTTTATTACTCACAAAAATATCAACTTTTAATATTAAATTTTGAAATATTCACTCTCATTTATATGATGCATAAATTATATTTATACATACATGGGTGAGGTTTTTATTCATAATGGTATATTTCTATTCATAAGGTTATGTTAAAATTTATAAGGTTAGTTACCATACACCAAGAAATATATGTTGATCCTCTTAAACTCTAAATATCTTACTAACGACAACCATGTATGTAAGTTTTTCAAAATTCAAATCATAAAAGTAGAAAAATTGTGTTTAGCAGCTATGTTATAACTATCTCCTAAAACAACGTATTTTTTTCTCAAGGGCGTAGTGTTGAATGTATTTTACATTAGATTTATCTATAAAACCTCAGGGTGTTATATGTACCCATGATTTATTGGTTTTCCACTTCAATTTACGATTTCAATCATTTTTAGAAATTATTAAATTCTATTGATTTAATTATATTCAATCATTATTTGAGATAGTCAGTTGATACATGCCAAATTTTGTGTTTAATTTCTTCTATGCTCGCTCCCTATGGTATCAACCCCAACTATCACTAGCTACCTAGTTAGCCAATTTAGCGTACTAGTTTTGGGAATCTCATAATGGGCATGTCAACTATTCTAAGGAATTCATGATTCTAGTTAATTTTTTGTGTAGAATAAGTTAGTGAGCTTACTATAACACAGTTTACGAGATAGAGGTTTTCTGACCAAGATTACCAAATAGTGAAAAGTTAATATAACAATCATATCAAAAATGTTTTTAATATCATGAAAAAATAAGTCTTAAATAAATTATGTATAGAAGAAACATGAAAATTTACTGGATTTAGAAACATGGAAGTTGTTCATGAATTGGTATCATGTAGATAAATATTTATGAATTTTCATAAGGTCATCAGAAAGGGGTTTCAAAGTTATCAAACAAGATTTTTTAATTATATAAAACATATTAATGTGAAGTCATCAGATATATTATTGTGAAGAAATTACATGGAGTATTATAAATTCATAAGATATAGGTATCTCATCAATGTCATTAGTCATAGGATTTCAGACAGAGGTATCAGATAGAGGGTTGAATATCTTTATACAAAAACATTGAAAATGTATTGCATAAAGAATCCTAGAAGTTTTGAATGAAGTGGAATCAGATAGATAAATCCTGATGAATATTAATAAAGTCTTTAAATTGTTGTTTCAAAATGATCAAACATATACTTCTGGTTCTATAAGTCATAGTTATATAAAGTCCTTGGATGGAGTATTATGAATCAATTAGATATATTATTTTGAATTCATCAGAGAGAGGCCACTCATAGAAGTAGTTGGAATGACTATTTTGAGACATATCTATCAAATATAGGGTTGAGGATATTTTTTCTGAATAGATTACTACCCAATAGATAAGTCCTATAGAGAATAACCAAATAGAGGATTGGTATGACATGTTACAAATTAATAATGTAAAATAACTAACATGAACTAGTAGTCATTGGAAAAAAGATATCTTATCAGTTTATTATAAAAATAAAACTACATTAACATTGTGAAACCATTTAATATAGAAATCATGTAATGGTACTAGATAGAATTTTTCAAACATTGGTAAAACTTTTTTGGTCATCGATTTAAGTAGTCAACATTTTTATAATATCTAAAAAAGTAAAAATTTTGAGATGGTTATTCAGTTATATAATATTCATGAAGGAAATATTGTAATTCTTACTAATTTATTAGGATGTTTAAATAATATTGATGCTAATTTTTGAGGAAGAGTTCATTTGATGTTTTTTTAATCCTATATACTCGTAGGATTGATGGTGGTAAACTTAATAATATTTTGACTACGATATTCAATGCTTGAGTTGGAACATTGAATTTGAATCTTTTATTAATCCATTATTTTTTTGGAGAAGCTCTGCCAATATAAATGTAGGTAGGTGTGTTTTGAAAATGTTTCTTATGTTATTACAGATGTGATTATTTTCAAATAAGTGAATTTATGTAGTAATATTCCAACCACAATGCATGATAGAAATCCTATTTTGGATGAAATTTTCAGATGGAGAATATACTAAATTGAGAAAAAGGTACCATATAGACAAAAAGGTACATGATGGATCATTAAGGAAATGGATGAAGTTGTTATATATTAAATATGGATAAAATGGAAATAGGATTGGTGAATTTCCCATTAAAAATTAAAGGAAAATAAATACATGTTTAAAATCGTCATTATAAAATATTTGATATATAAATGAAAAATCATAGTTGAATTGATGAAAATAAAGTAAATTTTAAAAAATAAAAACATTTATTTTTTAAATAAGTAAGTAATTTAAATAAAATAACAAAAGAGAGAAATAATTATAATTCTACCATGTAAATGAGAAAAAAAATTTATGAAATTTTAAAAATATATCTAAAATATCTTCTACTTCTACCACCTCAATCACTTGAGTATTTAATTTATAAGTCCCTTGGATTTGAGAGTAACAAAGATACCATGACATTTCATTTATTTTTAGGTTATAGCAAGAAACTAGAATTATAATTAACACTAGATCTCCGATTGAAAATCTAGAAAAGTCATTAAGAATAGTCCCTTACCTTATTAATGTGTTGGAAAGAAAACAGAGCCCCCTCACATAAATTATAGTGAGAAGAAAATATAAAATAATAAGGAAGGATGAGGGAATTGTGAAGAAGTGACCACAGTGTACCTTGGTCTCGATTCTCTAAAAGAACATGAAAAACTCTATAATTGAGTGGATATATTAAAATAGAGTGAATGAGTATTAATTGATTTTCACACAGTCTATAAGGAGAAAGTATTTTTAGGAAGAGTTATATATGAGAGAAATTAAGTGATTGATCATGTTTGATTTTGGATATTGGATGAGAAACTAATTTCTCGAGGCCACCAAATACATTATTTATATGATCCAATACATTCAGTAATATTTCAGAATCCTTCAAGTCTCTTTAATTAAAATAAATCAAATTTCATTACAAAGTTACACTGTAAATTCTAGATTGAAATAGTTGTTCTGACACCAGCCGGTTTCTTGTAGCCTCTAATAGGTAGCTGATGGGGTTGCTGGAACTCTATCAACTATGACTGCTGCCATCGTTTGTACAGTAAACCTACACTTTTTGGCTAGTGGACATTTCTTCTCAAGGATTCTACTTCCCATTAAAATCATTTATCCAATTCTCCTCCAATAGGGAGCCTATGAGGTCCTACAAGCTACGACAATCTACCATGTGATACCATCATACTAGTGTTGTCAGCTGAGCATAGCTTTAGAAAGTATCCTTTTTACTCCCTTTAATGAGCCTTAATGCTTCTCGTAACTTTCTTCTAATGCTAAAAAAGTCCATCAATATATCCTTAATAATCCTTCAATGTGTTATATCAATATTTCATCAATCCAGTTGTGCATCACTTAAATGAAAACATTAAACACTTAAAATAGTGTTTGTGGCCATTAAACTCAAATAATGGTGAGAATCACAAGAATCTCCCTACTTTTTAAAATCATAAACCCTTGAATAATAAGTTAATTAAATCTATAATATAATGAGATAAATTGAAATTTTACTAGGATACAGATATGTTCTCCCCCTTTGAAATTTTTTTCTCCCCCATCTTTCAACAACATAACAATTTATAAAACATAAAACTTTTCCCCTCTCCCCCTTAAAGAGAAACAATAAAACTTATCCCAATAAAAAAACCTCCATAAAATATATCCCCACTCGATATTAGCAAAATAATTTAAAATTAGCGTTAGAAAATATGGAAACAAATTTAAAACCAATGTTTATCATCATTAATGATATTTTTAGAGAGATACAAATAATGTATTGAAAATATTTTGAAAACATTTAAGATATTTGAAATAGAGTTTTTAAATAATGATCTAGATAAAATAAACCAAAAATATTTTTTAAAAATAGAGTTTAAAATTTAAATTAAAAATTTATTTTTATTTTTATGTAAGTAGATTTGTAAAAAATAAAGAAAAATTTTAAATTTGAATAATGATTTTAATATAAAAAATATCTCTACTAGGATCATTTTCGGATTAAATTGATTATCTACAAATCAATTAATTCACCCAAAGAGTTAAAGGGATCATATCCAATAAAAATGTGTAAAATCAATAAATAAAATACTTTGGAAATAAATATTGTGAAAAATTATTCCATCATTATGGTTTAGTAAAGACCTTATTAATAAATCACAAAATGGTCCTTTGGAGTGTAAAAATAGGTGTGCAGTAAAGGTACACTCACCATGAATAATATAGTGAAAGGATTAGAAACCCAAGCAATTATTTTCTGAATAAATATTAAGGAGAATCTACAACAGAGTGGAATCCAATTGTTTGTATCTTCATTAAATTTGTTTTTCATATAGTATCCTACTGACTTTATATATCTATATTTATAAAAATATTTTGAAAACATTTTATTAATTTTTATCCATTACGGATAAATTTTTTGAAATAAAATTGAAACATACTCATGATTTACATGTTATTAAGAAATAAGAATCACCAGCTAACCATACCCAACTCACCATATAATAAGATGAAGCAATAAAATGAATTTTAGTGAACAGATCAGTAATTTAAAGGTTGGCGGATGTAAATTCAATAATGATATCACATTTTTGAAAGTGAACTCATAGGTAATAGTATCTCAATTCAATATTCTTAGAGTGAGAGTGATGAGTATTATTTTTATAGATAATGATCATAAAAGTGTTTCCACACTAGATAGGGAAAAAGAATTTATTATCCAAAAGTCTAATTGAGTATTCTTATCCATATAACATGGACACAAAAAATCCCAGCAACTATGTATTCTGATTCATCTATATAAATTGAAAACAAAATTCTTTTTTTAATAGTCCATCAAATACTGTATTTTCCTAGTAGATGACTAGTTTAACTACATAAAAAGAGGCTTCCTTATGTTAAAATAGTCCATGTTTTTTATTTCCTTTTAAATAAATAAAAATTATTTTCAGGTCTTTTATATATGATTCCTTTGGATTGAATTGAAAATGAGCACAAATTTATACATTGAAAAAAATGTTGGGTAGGGTTTCAGTATAGTAAATTAGACCTCAAATTATACTCCAATAAATCGTATAGTTGACTAATTGACCAGATTCATCCAATATTAGCTTAAAAGTTGTACTCATGGGTGTTCTAATTTAATTAGTGTGATCTAAGACAAAAAAAATTAAAAATTCATTAGTGTATTTACATTGGTTTAAAAATGTTCCTTTGAAATATTTGGAAATACTAAAACAAATGATGAATTTATGATCTCCCGTAAACCATATTTGAAACCCTCCATTCATTATAATGACAACCTCATTACAATGAAATTATTTATATGAGATGAAAATAACATCATCAATATAAATTTGAACAATTAATAAATCATTTGAAAAGTTTTTATAAAATGGTTGGTATCATCTTTTCCAATTTTAAACTAATTTGTAAAAATAAAATTTCAGAACCTTTAATTCCAATCACAATTGGGATATTTTAAACCATATATATGTAGTTAACATGAAAATAGAATTTTGAAATTTATGGTTTTTGAAACCGGGAGGTTGGTAAAAAAACATTTTCATAATTAAAACCATTTAAAAAATCACTTTTTACATCCATTTGAAAAAGTCTAAAAAATGATTGGGGGAATTCCAAAAAGATTAAAATGTATTAAATTTGAATTGCAGGTGAAAATAACTCAATATAATCAATACCTTTTTCTTTATTATATCCATTAGAAAAAAGTTGATCCTTTTTATGGAAGACGGTTCCTTATTCTTCGTGTTGGCTTCATTAAACCCACTTTGTCCCAATAATAAGAAGATTCTTGAGTTTTTCAATGAGAGACCAAATGTTTTTTATTTGAAATTATTTTAACTACTATATCATGGAAGATATCCAATTTTTATTTTTTATAGTGTATTCCTGGGAATGAGATTCAATCTCTGAGGGGATATCTTGATGTTTATCCTCATTTAATACTAACCTTATAGTATGAGATCCTGATTTAAATTTACTGATGACATCCTCAAGAGGATTCTCTTTGGATTAAATCCATTAACAAGGAAAAGGATTGGATGGTGATTCTATAGAAACACCAATTACCTTAGAATATTGATTCTCATGCAATGATAAACTAGGTTGGTCAACATAATCATCACTTTGAAAACATTATTTGGGAAGATTATTTACAAATTTGATGTGAATTTACAGTTCTATTATCTTAGTCCTATTATTGAGGATAGGAAAGGCTTTACTTGGGTTGGAGTACATACTAAAAATCCCTTCATCAGATTTAGTGTAAATTATTTTTATATTATCATTGATATTAAGAAAAAATTATGTACATTCTAAGAATTAATAGAAACAAACATTTATAATTTTACCTTCCCAAAGTACATATAGTTTGTTTCTTAAGATAGGTCTTATGAGGTCACAGTTAAGGATATATCTTGCAGTATTGGCCACCTCGCCCCAAAAAATTTGAGGAAGGGAAAACCAATTTGGTAGAGTCCTAGAATTTCTTATAGGGTCCTATTTTATATTTCAATAACCACATTTTATTGTGGAATTCAAGGAGAGTAAAAGGACTAATTATAACCTTTTCAGTCACAGCACTCATCAAAGACTTTGTTTTAAAATTATACACCTTACTAACATCTAATGTAAAAGAGTTTATAGCCAATTTAATTTTCACCTTTCCATGAAAATTTGATTAACATATAACAATCCCCATTCTTATGATCTAAAACGAAAACCCATTATGATATAGTAAATACATAAAAAATTTCAAAGGTGTAATTTTTACTTTTAATACTACAAACATGAGTTAGTCCAAAAAGGTCAAGGAGGACTATTTATAAGGCTTTAAAACCGAAAATAATATTTTATCATCAGAACGACAATTTTTTTTTCTTTTTAGGTTTTTAAATGTTCACAAACTAATTTATATTTAAAATACAATTTTGGTAAACCTTTTACTAGTCAATTTTGGTTGATCTTAAAAAGAGAGTGAATATTAGGAGGTCTGGTTGTTGATGCAAAATCCAAGAATATTTTTTGTTTATTTAACAACCTAAAAATTTTAAATTCAAAGGATTTAAAGTCAATGATATAAACCTCTTGAAATAAAAATGTGGTAAATAAAAGATTTTCATTAGAGTAAATGACATTACAAAAAAATATTTTTAAAAATTTTTTTGAAACTGTAGTCACATAATTTAACAATGCAAAGTAAATTATTCTTCAATAAATTAACAAATAAAACTTATTTCATTAATTTAGTATTGGAGAGAACAATCATGCCAATTCCTAAAATTTTACCTTTTGAATCATCTCAAAATGTGGCATTTCCTCCATCAAAGCCTTCATGATTTTTGAATTCAGAAAGATCACCATAAATTTTCCTCAAGAACTCAATATTCATTTATTATTTATCTTCCTATTGTTTCATATTGTTTTATAAATTATTAAGAGACTTTAGTTTTGGCACCCATATCTTGGGTCAAAGAAAGATAGCTATAGAGATTTCATATCCAAACATGATTAAAACAATTTTCTCCATTTAAAACAATTTAAGAGAGATTAATTATTTTTACTCTACCATATCTATATTATTTACAATTTTATTCATAAACAAGATTACCACATTTTTAAGGATAAATAAAAAAATTTTATTCATAAATTCCCTTTACAAAATTAGTAATTTTAGAATAATTGGGAAAACTATAGTTTTTGAATAACCAATCCACTTATTACTTTTAATATCATTTTGTGATCTCAAAAGTTTATTTAAAGTATCTTCAAATGGATTAAAATGAGAGATATAATTTTTGAGATATATATTTTGAAATCCAAAACATTCAACATTTGGTAGTTATTTTAATATTAAAACCAAATCATTTTTTCTATTAAAAGAATTATTTTTCAAAATGAAATTGATTAAAATTCATTTTAAGATATATAAAATTTTAATTAGGTTTATAAAAATAATATTTATTTTTAATTATAAAAAATTAATAACTTTATAGAATTAATAATAGGAAGAAAAATTATATCAGTAAGAACTAGAATATTGAAATTTTTTTTAAATACCTCAACATTAGACCTTAGTTACTTGAGAATTTCATCGCTTAATTATTATGTTAAACATTAATATTATATAACACTACAAGTTGGAAAATTTTGATATTTCTTACCTTGATTCTTAATTTTGAAAATTTTTCTGAAGGGAAAACCAGATTTGATGTGGACCTCCTTTTCTAAATTTAATAAATGGAATTTTATTTATTGTTTTTCTTTTTTGATATATTGGGTGGATATTTTCTTAAACATTTAATTTCTAACAATTTAAAAAATTTAATTATTTCTAGATTCAAATTCGAAAGTTTTGTTATTG
This sequence comes from Viscum album, assembly GCA_963277665.1. Taxonomy (NCBI): domain Eukaryota; kingdom Viridiplantae; phylum Streptophyta; class Magnoliopsida; order Santalales; family Viscaceae; genus Viscum; species Viscum album. Next base: position 1,211,419,375 of record OY728126.1, on the reverse strand, counting down.
TACTATTTTAAAATGATACTCTTTTTAGTTTTTTTGACCTCCTTAGATTCCTTTTCGACTTTCCGTCTCATAATAATCTCATATGTCAGGAGAGGACCAATATGTTCTTCAACTTCTATGTTTTTAATGTCTTTATCTTCTTGGATTGTTATAAATTTTGAAGCCCAATTAATTTGTGAGAAAGAACAGAATTTCTTTAATATTATATTTATAGAAAAAGAATCACACATATTTTTGACATATTATAAATATCAGTAAATATAGTAAAAATTTCAGTGATAGATTCTCTATGTTACAGAGAGAAACTTTCAAAGTCTTTTCTAAAAATATAAAAATGGGCATCTTGAAATCTGTTTATTCTTACATAGGTAACTTCTAGATGTTTCTAAATTCCATTATCCATTTTCTATATAGAAATTTAATTAAATTCATTTTGATCCAACAAAAAATTCGAGAAATTAAATTCTTTATAATTTATTTCAAAATCATAAATATCATCTAGGGTCCATTTATCCTCATTTCTAGTTGTAGGAGTATATCCATGTATAATATTCTAGTAAAAAAGATATACGATAGATCTATTAAAGTAATACTCATATTTTTTCTTATAATCATAATTATTACCATAAAATATTGAGCACAACCTATTGATTGTCCTCCATGACCACCATTGGCGTTTGAATATATTTTTTACAAAATCATTATTTATTTTAAAAAATTATGAGATATTTTGAAAAAATAAACCTTTGAAATAATTTTAAAACAAATAAAAATCGCATTTGATACCAAATTTAAGTTGGATATGGGAAAAATGGAATGTGGGGTAGTGAATTTCCATTTAAAAAGTCAATGGAAATAAATCCATGTTTCAAAAACACCTTATAAAATATTTAATAAATAAATAAAAGAATCAATGTTATAAAAGAAAAAATAATATAAAATTGAAAGAATAAACAAAACATCAATTTAAATTATTTAAATATTTAAGTAAAATAATAGAAGAAATAAATAAATAATATATATTTCAGAAATAAAATTAGGTAAAATATTTTCTAAAGAAGTTTCAAAATATAACTAAAATATCCCCTATGAATTAAAACTCTATTTCTTGAGGATTTAATATATTATTCCCTTATATTTAATGGTAGAAATGATACCAAAAATGTAATACAATTATTATATTATAATAAGTAACTTGAATTACAATTGAAACTATATCTTTATTTAAAAATCAATAAACATCAAGAAGAAAAATCTCCTTCATTATTAATGAAATAAAAGGAAAACTATGTTCCATGAATTTAATGGTAGTGATGAAAAAATATAGAAAAAGTGTAAGAATAAGGGGATTTCAAGGATGAAACCACACATTATCTTAGTCTTTATTCTCATAAATAATTTGAATAATTCATGAAGTAAATATGAATATTAAGTATCTGAAAAAATATTACGATTTTTTCACATGCTCCAGAATGAGAAAAAAGGCATATAAAGAGGGAGATTTGAGAGAAATTGAGTTATTTTGCTTGTTGTTAGTTAGAGTGTAGATGATCATGTGAGTTTAAAATTCCACCAAGACTCCATTTACAATCTCGAATACCATAAATAATCATTTTTAATACTTTTGTGATATTTAAGTCAAATATTTATATTTTAACTTTTACTACCATAAATTCTAGGTTTTTAATAGCTAATCCGGTGCCTCCATGTACTCAGTAGCCTCTATCGAGTAGCTTATGGAGTTAGTGGAACTCCATAAACTATAAATACTATTATCACCTAGCCAATGAACCATCACTAGCTGTTTGGTGGACTCTTATACTCAATAGTTCTACTAACCATCCAGACTGTATATTCGATGCTCCTCAATCAAGTAGTTAGTGAGGTCCTTCAATCCTGTACAATTTTCTACATGCTCTTGGCTAGCTACTCCAACTCTACTAAAAATACAGTGTTTCCTACTATTCTTAGATTCATGAATTTAATTCTCCAATTCCTTCAACGTTCCTCTATGGTTATTGTATACTTCTTCTAATTGTTCAAAAAATCAATTAACATATATAAAATAATTTTTTCCAATCACGTTGTAATCAAGATAGCTACACATCACATAAAAAAGAAAACATTAAACACTTTTATGTGTGTCTATGATCATTAAAATAATGGAATTGTTAAAATCATAATAGTAGTAAGGTACTAGATGAAGAATGAGATACTAGACAAAAAAGATGATACATAATTAATAAAAGACATAATAGGAGGAGAAGAAGGTATCAGATAAACTGGTTTTGGAAAAAATTGAATGCAATTAACGGTATCTAATGAATCAGTGAATAATTAGATGAATGGATACAGAATAGGGAAATGTCGAATAAATATGAACTAGAAGAGTATGTGTATGAATGAATAGTTTCTGGATGGAAGTGAAGAAGAAGTTGTAGATAATTATTACAGCTAGTGCAAGGGAAGAAGAACAATAACAAAAAAACTATGAGATCAATGTATGAAAACTGACATTATAGTTGTGTACTGTGTACAGAAATAAGTTTTTTTATTAAATTATATAAAATTCAAGAGAAATAAGGCTAGTTTCTTTAATTCAACTTTGAATTTAAAATAAGTGGGAGAATAACAATGAATCACTAGGATATTCAACAGAAGTCCCATCTATTGGAGGACATACTCGGTGTCTAAAATAATCATAAGAAGACTTTTGAGACTATATAATAAGGTAGTAAAATGATCTATAATGGAAATTTAGTTGGAAAATCCAACTAGTTTACGGGAATAAGACAATTTTCCCCTAATAATGTTTTGGAAACCAAACATTGGTCCAAGATTATTTCTAAAACCCCCCATAGTAACTAGTATTCATTATAGTGGATAATTAATGTACTACTCTTCACTATACATATAAAGGACTATATTATCTTAATGAGTTGTGAACCAGGTAGAAAAATTACATCCCATTATTTATTTACTTTCATCTGCTTTCATAAGAACGGTAGAACCATAGAACTAAGATCCTAAAATTTCTATGTGGTAAAGATAAAAAAATTATCAACTAATAGAAAAATTCCCCAACACTAATTCACCCCCACTAATTATTAATTATATCCCTAAGAGGACATAACAATTTGCAAAAAAAATTAAAGTTCACTGCTATTGGATGCATTATATTAGAAATTGTTCTCTTTTGAATATTTGAGTTTCATTAAAAAAATTATAATGAAGTGTATTTTTGTTGAAGATTAATTTATCTCCTAGAATAATTCTATTCCTACCATGACTATGATGAATAAGAAAACATAAGAGAATGTTATTTTGAAAAAGATGTCCCGATTTTTCGAAGATGATGGAAATTCAGTTCAACTATGGAATGTTAAAATAAAAGACATACCATGCATGTAATGCGAAGAAAATGTGGTTCAAATTATTACCAAGTAGAAGGAAAATATGCACATCTTATGAGAATCAAGAGCAAGTGATCATGATGTATGTAAAAATTCTTTCATAAATAGTTTTCATGCAGAAAAACTAACCCTAATTGGTGATGATAATCAATCTATAGCTTCTCATGATATATTTACAAATAGATTAAAATATATTCAACATTACAATCCTAGATAAATAGATTCTCCTACCTATGGAGTCTTTGAATATATGTAGGAATAAATGATTCACATTAAATATGATTCAGATAATATAGAGAATTATTCAAAATAAAAGGTTTTATAATGTATAAAGCTCTCTAAGATGGTTGAATCCTTTGAGTAAATAAATGTGTCGCTTGAAACTACTTCCTCAAAATTTGAATACAATTGGCTCAATAAAGTTTAAGATAATTTTGGTTTCATGAATACTATATTAAAAAATATCCATGAAATTGATGAAAAGTTTATGAACAACATTGATCTCAAAGAATTTCAATTGGATGTGAATTCTAAAAAGTTCAATAAACTAGACTCATTATTACAAAAAAAGAGGTAAGATTCATGATGAATAGTTTGATATAATAAATAATGATTTGAAAGATAATTTTATTTTCATAGGACATCAGAAAATTTCCCTCATTTTGAGGTGCTATAATTGGATGGGAAATTAATTAATCTTGAAAAGTAACATATTGAGTCTTTAAAAAATATGGGGAAAGTAGTTATTTCCACATAGTTTCCAATATATTATTCATATTATAAAATAACTATAACAAGTGAAAAGAATATTATGAAAATATATAATGATCTATCTTAAGAAACTATGAATAATGATGTGTTAGACATTTCATTAAACAATATTTCATCTAAATCCTTGTTTATGAATAATGTAGGATTAAGAACAAAATAATCATAATTATGGATGAATAAAAGTGGTTAGGAACCTACCACCATATATATTATTGAGAATAAAAATATTGGGGGAGTTGTTTCCTCAAGAAGAGCCTAATAATTTATGAATAAAAAAAATCATGCCCATTATGATAGAAATTATGAACAATATTTAGAAAATAAAAGATCATCAAGATTTGTGGGTTAATTTTAGTGATGTAAAAGGTTCAAGAATTGTGCATTATATTTTTGGTACAATAATTCAAATGTTGAACCATTAAGGAGTCTCTTGGTAAGAGGGAGAAATCAAAAGATTAAGAAGAAATATTTACTTATTCTGGAAAACAATATACTTAAAATGGATTTGGAATGACTGAAAAATATATGTGATATATAAAATAATGGTTTTCAAAATATTAGTTAATAAAAATATCAAAATGTATCAAAATTTGATAAGGAAATAATTCCATTGATGAATGTAAAGAAATATGATGCAGCTTTCAGAAGTAATAAGAAAAACCTTTCAAACAAGAAATCTCCCAAGAAGATATCAATGAATATAAATTAAAGGTCCTTGGATAACCGATCCAATATGATAAAGAAGATGGTTATATCCAAACGAATTTAAGTGCGGAAATGAAAAAATATGAATACATGTGGGGACTCTAATAAGGCTACCAATGCCACCATTGATATATTTATTATTTGGCCAGTGCATCTAGAGTAGGAAATAAAGCTGGTTGAAGTAAAATAAAAAGACAATATAAAAGGAAAAGATAATATTCTATATGGAGATCTATAACTTCTTGAGTGGTTTCCAACAAATGATAACTATCTTGTTGAATTTTTTTTGTGTTAGGTGAAACATGGTTGGATACAATCGTTGATATTTCTCTGTAATAATTCAAGCATAATATGGGTTATTAAAGAATATTAGTGTTTCACCATGTGATACAAGTTATTTCAATGATCTGGAGGAGATAAAATTCACACATTTTGAAATTTATTAACTGATAAGATCCATATCCACAAAATGAAAAGTAAATTTTAGATTTACATTCATGAGTTATGTAGGAAACAGAGAAATGTATTTGATAAAATGAACTCATACTTATTGGTCATATTATGAATAATGGAAGAGACACTATGTTCCTTTAACATTTATGTGCTATGTTTTTCTTATAATGTTAGGAATTGAAGGTGAAGCATAAACGTAGTGGGAGAACTCAAGGTAGTGGATGGACTATTGACATTGGATTTCATTTTCTTAAAAAATTACCATCATGAAATGATTCATATATTGGTATACTGAAAAATATTATGAAAGGATCATCCTTGAAGAATTTGATGTGGTTGTTGTAAACATATGATATAAAAATAAAGAATATACCATCATGGTTTATCTTTCATTCATAATTCCAAAAGAATATATTGAATAATATCATCCTTGGGGAAATTGTGAAAGGTTATAGAGTTGTGATACCTTAAGTAAAAGATCCATTTTTTTGTATTCTTAATTTTGGAATCCTAAAGAATATATATAGAAGAGATGGCCCATTATAAAGACCATGAGTAATTTATCCATGAGAGGGAATAAAGAGAATAATATAGAAAAAGATGACAAAATAATTAGCTCATATAAATTTAATTATTCTAATGTTTTTTGAGGGAATTTCATTGAAAAGGTATGTGTTTCATAATTTCTCAACCTTGGTTACTAAAAATAAAAAACATACTACAATGGGAGATAATTTTAATTATTTAGTGACATAAGAATATATTAGGAATAATAGTGTACCAAGAATAATAATAATTATACTGGAAATTGAATTCATTTAATATATTTATTGATGTGAATACAAGAGTTTCAAGTTCATTTATTTTACAATTGTTTTATTTCACAATTAGTATATTTTGATCAATAATATAGTTTGAAATCCCTTTAAGAAAATATTGTGTGTTATTATTTCATTTGTTATCAAGTTAAATTATAAATAGATATATTTTTTGTATAAATAAAATCAGATAATTTTATACATTGATCATGGATCGTGTAGATTTAGAGTGAAATGAGGGATGTAATATTCCATAAAGGATAAATTGATACAATTTTCAAAATTAATTTGTATTTCATATCAATAAGGGGGAGATAAAGTGAACTGAATGATTGAAAAGAATGTTGGAGATAAAGAATAAAAAATTCTCATATAGTCATATTCAATTTTGATAGTATTTTCAACAAATACAAATGGGTAATTGAAGAGACGAATTTGTGTCTATTTTATTTTATTTTTTCAATGGTTATCTAGAATATTAAATAATTTCATTAATGTCATTCAATTGAAGAGGTTATAAATAATATTTTTCATAGATTACTAAATTATAATGAGAAAGTCTTAACTATGAAGAAGATAAAAAAATCTGAATCAAATATACATGAAGATGAAAAAAATGAAGAGAGTAAGTTCCCAAGTATTATTATCTTTTAATAAGAAAAATGGCGTTTTTTCCTTTGGTAGCTTTGTAATATATTCATTACATAAAGGTAAATGATTATTTATAGAATTACATTACTTTTATGGATTGATGAGATCAGATTAATGTTTCTAACATATAAAATGATGTCTGGATAAGCATATTTGTAATCAATAGAATGGAAAAGGATTAACTCTATAAATTTTCCACATATACAGTTCAAGACATAGAATGATAAGATGAATGGATAGATAAGAATGGAAATAGGGTGGAACCAATAGTTTATATTCATGTTTTTATAGTTCCACTAGACGTAGTGTTTTAGACAAACAGTATTTTCTGATTATTGGGGATGTATATTACATTTATTAAATATAATAATTCTATGTGGATATAATTCAAGATAATTATTGGAAGAAGAATGTTATATTTGAAATTGTGGAAATTCATGTGCTGCTTTGTTGATCTCAAAACTACCAGAAATCATGACTATTCTATATAATTCATGATTCTAGATAAATCTGTTAAATGAAATAATATTTTAAGGATTTTTTTAACACAGTTTTCTAGAGATAGGTTTCATGAACAAACTTCTTAGATAGTAAAATTTTAATTTTCCAATTATATGAATAATTTATATAAGATCATAATACATAGAAGTGTTGGGATGGTTCTCAAAAGAAGAAATTATGAAAATTATTAAATGAAAAAACCTGTATGTTTTGGATGAAGTGGTGTCTTATAAGTAAATCTGAAAATATTTATAAATTCACAAGATAAGGGTTTTCAAATTATTAGACAGATGCTTCCGAGTCTATAGGATATTGTTATAAAAAGTCATAAGATGTAGTATTGTAAATCCATGATGGAGATTTATGAATTCATTGAATAGTTTGCTTTGATTAAAGTCATTGGATTAAGGATATTGCATAGAGCATTCAGATAGAGGGTTCATGATCTATATAGAAGGAAAAGTATTACTAAATAGGGAAGTGTTATGAAGAAGAATCAAACGGAGTAATATTAATAATGATAATTGATGAAGAAAAATATAAAGTAACCATATAGAGAGATATTATGAGTTCATTAGATATTAAAATATAGTTCATTAGAGAAAGAAAGATAGAAAAACATTGTTAATTTAACAAAATGGCATGGGTCAACTCGATAAGCAACCCATGAAGGTCCACCACATGTTGAGGTGCAACAAAAGAAAACTAGAATTCTCATAAATGGATAAAAGAGATACCACAAAAGAGTGTAGTGTGAAAGAAAGATGAAAATCCATGAGATATAAAACTTCAATCAATTAATGAAAAACTATAAGGTAAAATAATACATTCCAATAATAGAGCCACCATATGACCATAAGTTGCCACCAAACCATCCCACTACATTGGAAATGATGGTCAAGTGAATTTGGTGAGCTACAATGCACCCTTAAATTTACCACAGTCCATTAAAAACACATATACAAATGCAAATAAGGAAAAACTATAGTGTGTGAATATATCCTATTAGGATTTCAGTAAATAATATAAACAAAGACTAATTCTATGAATACATTAGCTGTAGCTTTATAACAAAAACAGTTTTTAAAATCGATTCAAAAAAGAATAATTTTGTAAAATATCAGTTGGTTTTCATAAAATCCTGTAATATTAACAAAAATAAGGAATGTGATGATTAAATGTAATAAATCATGAGAGAATAAGAAAAGACATCTATGGATACACAATAAGTTAAATAAATGATCATGAAATGATGAAATATACCATCATGTGTAAAACCAATATTGAAATGGTATCTAACCTGTAGGAATATATACCCATAAATATAATTAAAAATTTAATCCAAACATCACACGAATCTAAATAATATCATGCCTAGTCACATTTTAGTGATATAAAAACCTCTAGCTGTGTTACACACACTAATGTGTTATATGCCCATTTCTCGATTCACCCTAGGTTTTAAATGTTCTATGATTACTACAAACCATTTAAAAACATTCTCCCTATTTATAAAAAATATTTGTAGTAATGAATTTCCACATCCATGAATAAAAATCACATTTCAAAATCAAATATTCTATTGAGGCATTTTATCGATACGTAGTGTTTCTAAAACTATTTTTAAGGAAACCCCATTCAAAAAAAATGTATTTTATGAAGAAAATCCACCTTGATATAAAATAAATATTTTCAATGAAATAAACTGAAGTAATTATACAATAACCTCAAGTAATTCATAAATTATAACATTTTTATAGAGACACATACTGTAACACCCTTGGTAAATAAAGAATATAACATTTTTATATTTATCCATATTTGTGAATAAAATGTTAATATTACTTTAAAGATAATGCTATGCTCGATGGCATACCCAATACGCAGCAATGAGTTTCTTTGAAATCTTAAGTTGCACTCTAATAATAAAATAATGTTATATTAAATGGAAGTTAGCACGTAGCCATTGTATTGGCGGGAATGAATAGAAATAACTAAAATATGATTATATATGTTTGTTAAATGTTTTTAAATTTATCCAATAAACGATAAAGTCTTAAAATAAGAAAAGAATTCAATTTTAGGCATATATACACTAATATTCACTAAAGGTCCACTTATCAACTTTTGATGGAAAACCTTCATTAAATATAGTTTTGGTCACTCTTATACATTATATTGGACCAAATAAAATTCTTCTTTAGAATCAGTACATCAAAATTCACTTTGTGTAAATTTTTGGTATTTTTCCGATAAAAATCATTTTTAATGAATAGTGAAGATGTTGTATTTTAATTCAAAACTTCTTTTTAATCTAATTTAATTATATAATTAGATTATATTTTTAATTGGTTTTAAAGTTCAATTAAAATATATTTTTACCATTTAATCCAATAGTGGTCATTGGAATTAATTTCACTTTGAAATTGGACTTAAACTAGTGTCAATCTTTTGATATAAATTGTTTCATAAAAACAATCTATTTGTTTTGACATCGGAAATTAATTATTAAATTAATTAATGCATCTTATATGTTCTGAATTTTTTAAAATAGACATCATTTTTGAATTCGGAATATCAAATATAGCTTAGGGTGAAGTTTTGGTATTTTTCGGAAAAACATCAATTTTTAGTGAATATTGAAACCACTAAGTAGTACTTAAAAACTGATTTTTCGTTTAAATGTAATTTTACCACCTATGTGATTTGAATTTAAAAAATCTGACATACATGGTTGTCATTAAGAAGTAAAATGTGTTTCAATGGGATTAAAATAATTTTTTGGTGAATAGTAACTTTTATGTTTTTAATCACGATTAAAGGTAATTACTGTGATTTAAGGTAAGAATGATATTATAATAAAATGAAAATAACTTGACACTTGTCCTAACCCTATTGGATGATTCATGGGAGACCAAAACAACCCATGGGTCGATTTTGGGACCCCGTGGAACCACTTTGGTAAGATAATGACATTAATGTCTTTTATTTAAAGTAAAAGTAAAAATGACACAAACATGTATTGTTTTACTGAAATAAAAGGTAACTACGACCTCATTAATAATTATTTCTCCCACATATCTTGGCTCTCCCATCTATACATACATAGTAAAAAAATAAAATGAATTGTCTAGCCATGAAGTATCATATCCTACAAATCCATAATCTAAATGGGATTCTCAGTTATAGAGTTGTTGGTGTTAACATCCATATCCTCCCATTAAATCTAATGGGAATGCCCCCATTAGGTACTTCCTTAGCTGGTAAATGTAAAATTAATCCTGAATTAACATTGAGTGATATATAAATACCAATTGATCATCCACCTTTCCATTTCATACAATGATCTCAAAGGTCCCAACAAACCTCATTTCTAACTTGTCATGCTTACCCAATGGATAGTGTCCCAATCAATGAGAAACTATAAGAAATATTTGATCACCAAACCCTAACTCTAATATCCAATGATAAAAGTTTATATAGGATTTATAAAGACGTCATGTCCTGACCAATCTCTTCTAGATAAACATCACTTTTTATTTCGTCTCATAAAATGGATATGTCCAACCAATGATCGCTCTCCCAACTCTTCATTGTATAAGAGAGATCTACATGGACACAATTGAGATGCTTCAAAGGGAATAATTATAATTAAATAATAATAAATATTTTCATACAAAAATTATATTTTCCATAAAATTCAGTCACATATGCTCAAAGAATATATTCAAGAATCTGAATAGCCCTTTCTATCCGCGCATACTTCTGTGGGTGATAATTCCCGAATAATTCCATCTAGAAACCAATCAACTCTTAAAAAACCTCATATGGTTTTCTGTTAGAATTAATTACAGAAAGAGACCTATGATTCCTCACAACCCTCTTGGACATACATTTTCACAAGCTTATCTACCTTTTCCATCTCATTGAACGTCAATAAATCGCTACTACAAAACTAGAGTTTAATAGTGTTAGTATTTATCAATGCAAGAAAAATGCGCTGATTTATGGCATATTTATCATTTCTAAAGAATGAACTGACTAATTTAGCACCATATGAGTTCTTTTTTTAGTACTGATAAAGGTATCATTTATCAGTGCTTTATTTTTAGCACAGATAAACCATACAATTTATCAGCAATTTATTTTTAGCGCTGATAAAGGCTACCCTTTATCAGCGTTTTATTTTTAGCACTGATAAAGGGTAACCTTTATCAGTGCTATATTTTTAATGATCATAAATTAGTTCTCTATCAACACTCTTTTAGCACTGAAAATGGTGCGAATAAATAAAATGAAACAATGAACTAAATAAAAAAATTGATTTTCTCAAAAAAAATATTTAAATATTTTAATTAAATAATTATTTATAAAAAATGAATATATCGATTATACAATAAAAAACTTATAAATACTAATAAATAGTGAGTATTAAATATATATATATGAAAAAATGAAATTTAAACAAATAAAAATAAAAAGTAATTTAATTGGGAAAATATTAAACATTGTATTAATTAGATGATTATTGATAATGATAATAAATAACATATATTAAATATATATATATATATATGTATATAAATATAAAAATATGATTTATATATTACAAAATATTTCTTCTCTATATTTAGAAAATAATGGTTTATAAATATAAATTAATATGAATTGAAAATACTGACTAATTGAATAGAGTAATGGATATATAATTGAATGTCTTTTGATTTTTTAATTTAACATAGATCAAATGTATAATATATTGATTTCACATATATGTAATCAATTCATTTTTATATACACTGTACCCACACAAAACATACATATTTTTTCAATATTTGTATAGTGTATTTATTTTTAATTTGTTTAATTTCACTCATTTTTAACATGCATGCACTTAATATTAGATATTAATTTATAATGTAAAAAATTATTTGTTAAAAAATATTTCTAAAAAATATAAATTAAAAAATTTAAATACTATATAATTAAAAAAAATACACTTATACTTATAAATAAACAAATATATATATTTAAATAATTATATTCAAATTATTATATATATTTAAATAATTATTAAATTTTTAATATATTTACTATATTTATTTATATATATATTTATTAAATATATATATATATAATTGTGATAATATATATAATGATATAAATATATTTTTTAAAATATTTATATATGTATAAAAAAGAAATTATATATTTGAATAATAATAAAATTATAAAAAATTTATCTAAATAAGGAATATATTTACTATATTTATATTAACATATATTGATTAAGTGTATATATATTTACAAATTTTTTATTTGTAATTATAATTATAAATTATTAATCAACACTAAAAAACACCAAAAACATAATATTTGTTACTATTAAAAATTAAGTGCTAATAAATATGAATTTTATCAATGGCAAAAAATATATAATAAACGTGTCCTGATCTAACTAAAAAACGTATCAAGTTGTGAACCCTTTGTGATATTTAAAAAAAACTATTTTGAAACAATCGAGGGCGCTTATGATTTATTCTACCCATTCTCCAACCCTAATTTTCTAATGCATTTCCGTTAATCGCTTCACCCTAAGGTCCTATACCTGTTCAATGGTGATCTGAATCATTCAATCTTATCCTCAGAGTACAACAATACATCATCTCTTCTTAATTTCACCTTGATTTTTTATTTTTAAAGAGTGTGTCCCACTAGTGGACACCTTCTATAGGTTAATATTTGATTATTGGGGGTTTCAAGAGTGAGAAAAGGTAGGTCTCCTTGAGAAAAGGAATATCATGATTCAGTTTTGTTTAGAGGAATATATGGTCAGGGCTTGGTCCAGTGCCCCCCTAAAGCTGTAAAGGCTTATGATTTTATCTCATTAGGTTCTGATATGGATTCAATATAAACCGTGACATTCCTATAAAAAGTATTTGGACTAGTTTCCCCAATCTCCATTTATCTTTTAAAAATCCAGTGATTATACACATGCTAGGGAATATCATTGGTATATATTTATATTCTAATAGTATATCCCAGTTAGTTTATCACCTTATTTCTTCTCATAGTTTCATGGAATATGATGTCTATAGAGTGCGTACATATTATATTTGGATTAGAGTAGGGGAGGAATTTTTATGTAAGCAAGTTTTGGGGTTTGAATCGAGGGTCGATTTATATGTTTACTATAAGAAATTGGGTCATTCTACCCCTGACATTAGGTGAGGTACCAAAAATCATGAACAAAAGCAGGTTGGGGTTTTTGGAGATAATGACAAGGGGTTCAAGCCTTGTGTTGGTGAATGGCATATGGAGAAGACTCAATTGGACATTTTTTACTAACCTATGAAATGAAAAGTCTTTTCAATTAAAGTCTTCAGAGGTTCATCTCCTTAGTGAGTCAAAGCTCAAATCAAACAAACCCACTCAAATCACACAATACCACTACCTCAAGTCTCTCAAACACCGTACAACATCTAGAATCAAGTTTTAGTTAGGGTTTCTCATGAAAACATTGAGATTCAAATATGATGGTCTTGAATGTTTTTTAAACAAGAGTTGTTGGTATATTTTTTCCTTTATAGGTTCCAATTTTGTATGTATTTTCCATTTCTAGATCTAGATCTGAGGGTTTTTTATTTTCCATTTTAGGTTATGAATTTATTTTTGTATTTCTTCTCTGGTTGTTGTATAATGTTTTTATTTAGTTTATCTTCCATTGATTACATGACTATTTTTTGGGATATCCTATTTTGGTATTTTCAAATAATTGTTTAAAAAAATTCTTCTTGGTATAAATAAATGTACTAATAGCATAAATATTCCTCTGAAATTTTAATTTTTTCATTGATTTTAAATCTTAGTGAATCACCTCTATTTCACAGATAAACCAATTAAATAAATATTTATACCACTAAAAAACAGCGGAGATTTTTTGGATATGAAACCCTTAAATGAATGATCAAATTGATTTAGATGTGAATGGGATATACATTTCAAGGGTTTGTCTGTTTTGGCCTTTTTTGTGATATATCTTATTGGTGTGTACTATTGTATTATTCCTACTTCTTTATTGACCTCCCTAGTATCTCAAGGATGGGTTAATTTATATTAGATGGTCCCCCTAGAATCTTTATGTTTCTACATCATTTGTTACAAAAAATAGAATAGGAGTTATTAAATTATATATATTATAAATTATTTTTAGGTATTCATCATTTTAGGACTATATATACATTTAATTAATAGTAATATAATTTAAACATAAATAACCAATAATATATTGTAAACTCATGTTACATTAAAAATAAAAAAGTTATCAAACAATATATATTTGATATAATTAAGATTTGAAAAATTTAATTAATTATATTTTATACACAATTACCCCGAATAATAACTATTTATAATTATTATAATTTAAAAATTATTATTATTGGAATTTTTTAGTTTCATTAAAAAAATTTATTATATATCTACTAAATAATATATTGTATATTTAAATAAATTTAAATATGATAAATAATATAAATATATATATTATTATATTCTCATAAATGTACTAATATAATACACACACACACATATATATATATAACATAAATATATAATATTTTGGTATATTCACTTTATTTATCTATGAATCAAATGAGGAATGACCTCCATTATATAGTTTTTGACAGTTGAAGTCGTGATCCCTGTTCAGGTTTATTTCTAATCGAGGAACGTGTGAACGAATTAAATGCCTTTATCAACCTTTTTTTCCAATCATATATAATCCTATCATTATTCTATTAAAATAAAACCTATTTAAAACCATGTTTTATTGAATTTTTTTTTAAAAATCCTCAAAAAATTATTTTATTAATTTTATATAAATTTATATGGATAATTTAGAGGATAAAAATTGCTGTAATTCTTCATTAACAATGTCTCAAAGTTAAATAAAATAAATTAATTTCTATTTCATACACTGATCAAATGAAATTACGTTGTAGCAACCCAAGACCCCTGGGTTGCGTAGCACTGTAATTGCGTATTCTGATAATTCTGTCTCCACCCTCTCCATTTCTTTCTCTCCCTTCACTCTATCATTTATTTGGTTATTTCGAACTTTGATCTAGAAGTATTATGTGGAAATGGAGGTTTCTGGATAATAACTAGTGTCAATGGTGTAATTCTAAAAAATGGGAGGCATTTCCCCATTTAGAGAACACAATGATCAACATCAGTTTCATCTTCCAAATAGTTATTATTGCATTTTGTTTCCTTGGGACTCATACCCCACGGCTTTTATATTAATTTTACCACTCTGATCATTGTGAAACCCATGGATAACTAATTTTCAGAGTATTTAAATAAACATAGGTTCGTGTCCATAAGAGATGGATATTGTCTGTCAAATAACAAAATGAAATGATAACTGTTCGAGAGATGAGATGATGAAGATGAAAATTGTACTTCATTGTGTTATTAAAAAGGGGAAATGTCTTTTATTTTGTGAATTTCCCTATTGAAACAAGTTATTAAATTGATTCCTCCTTTGACACCCACTCCTTACAGATCAAAGTTTCACAGAACCAGAGAAATGATAAAGTGAAATGGGGGAATGAAATCGAGATGGTGTAGATGGAAGAATCAGAATATGCAACTACAGGGTTGTGTAACTCATGGGTATTAGGTATCTATAGTGTAATATTAGATGATGAGTCTATGTTAATGAAATTAATTTATTTTATTTGATGTTAAGGATGATTTAATGATGATTTAGTTTCATTTTTATCCTCAAAATTATCCACAAGGACCAAAATAAAACATTGATAAAATAATTAGTTGAGGATTATTTTATGTTATTTTTTCTATAAAACATGGTTTTTCTAATAAATTTTATTTTATTAGAAAAATAAGGTTTTATATGATTTTAAAAAGAGGTCAAATGGGGTGTTTACTTCATACACACTTACCTTGACAGTCAATAACTGGAATGGGGTTCACGCCTTGCACCATCAAAACCTATAAAATAGAGGTCAATCCTCATTCAATACATAGATAAATAAAGTAAATCTACCATAATATTATTTATTTGTTATATGTATGTTATATATATGTTATATATATGTATATTATATTAGTAAACTTATTTGAATATAATTATATATATATGTATATTATTTATAATTTTTAATTTTATTTAAATATACAATATTACATATATATATATATATGATTTTAAAAATACGTTTATGGAGATAGTACTACAATTAAACTTAGGGAAATGATTTATATGTCATTTAAGTCATGTCGGAATCAATTGTACCTCAATTCAGCGCAATGTGTGGCCACTATTACTTAATGTGTCCGTTAGCAGTTTAAAATTAACAGTTTAGTTAAAAAAATGCCATTCATTAAAAAAAACAATCCTAGATTGTCTTGATAATTTATGACATTGATTCATAGGTCCTTTGTGGTTTGTAGGAATTATTTTAACATCAAACTGATACACGATGTGATTCGTATAGTTCAAAGATCATGCTTCTAGTTTAAAATGACATTTCAGTAAAAAACAGGTGATGTACCAAAAAATTAGAATACACATTTTTATTTCATTTATACTTATTTAAAATGATCCACAAGTCATTTTAGACATGTTGGAATTCGTTTTACTTCAAACCGACGCACAATGTGACCGATATGACTCTATGTATGCTGTTTTATTTTAAAATGACATCAATTTTAATAAAAAAGACAAATAACCTTATAAAAAATGATAAAACTCATTCATATTGTTTCTATATTTTATGGAAATGATCCATATGTAATTTTTGATATGTAGTAATCACCCTCACCTCAATACGACACATGGTATTCCCTGAATGACTCAATGTGTCCGTTATCAGTTTAAAATCAACAATCTTGTTCAAAACATTTCACTCATTGAAAACTGAGAAATTTTTTAATTTCCTAAATAATTTACGAAATTTATTCATAACTAATTTTTATTATGTAAGAATTGGTATCATTTCCAACCAGTACACGATGTGATCGGTATGAGTCAAAGTGTTTGTTTTCGTTTTTAATTATATTTTAGAAAAAAGTGAGGTGACGTACTCAAAACTAAGTAAGCACATTCATATTGTCTTATACTTTATGGGAGCAATCCAAAATCCATTTAGGACTTGTAAGAATTATCCACACCTTAATATGATTCATGGTGTGGCATATATGACTCAAAGTGATTCTTTTTATTTAAAATGGACAATAGTTTTAGTAAAAAGGACAACACACCTACTCAAAACCGAGAAAATGCGTTCATAATTTTTTAATAATTTAGTAAAATGATCCATAAGTCATTTTTGAGGAGCATGAATCATCCTCAACTCAATCTGATAAATCATGTTTCTAGTATGACTCAATGTGCATGTTATTAGTTTAAAATCAACATTTTAATTTAAAAAGTGTAATTCCCTCAAAACTGAGGAAACACACTCGGATGGTCTTAAAATTTAGGAAAAAAATTTATATGTAATTTTTTACATGTTGAAATCAATATCACATAAAACCGACAGACGATATGACTAGTATGATTAATGTTGTATGTTTTCATTTTAAAATAAATTTTTTGTAAAAAAGACAACTGAGAAATTAAAAATCATTAAAACACCATTTAATTGTTTTAAAACATTACAAAAACGATGCATAATTCATTTTAGACATGTAATAATAGGATTCACCTCAATCTGGTGAATTATATGACTTGTATGACTTCAAGTTCATATTTTCAATATAAAAGTATCATTATAGTTTACAATGTGGATCATATCTCCAAAACCAATAAAATGATCCTAGATTAATTTTCACCAATGAAATTATGTATTAATACATAATTTCATTGATTTTTTGGTGTCTTTGGTGTGGAGGTGTGCTATTACAGCACACTCCACTTGTGGGGTAGTGTTTTGTAATAGATCACTATAGTGTGCCCCTTTATCAACACTTAAAAAAGTGTTCATAAAGGGGTCATTTATCAATGATTATATAAGTTCTCATAAATGAGACCTCTACCAATGATTCTATAAGATATTTTTAGTGCTAATAAAATAATTGGACATTTAGCATCACCCCAGTTGTCAGTACTTATCTATTTCTGATATAGGCCATTTTTTATCATAGCTAAAGGCCTATTTAGTTATAGGGAATGAGAAGATTTCATAATTAAATTAGTGATCTCCCAAAATGAATTCATCATACTAGGATTACATGGTAATATTGTGATAAATACATGGAAATATCATTCCACATTCACATAGTAATGGGAATATTTTTTTCAACAAACGAACACTTCTCTGGTGCTCCGCCTTAATTATATAATAAGTAAGGAACCGTGATAGAAGTCTCTAATCAACTACTCCATCCTAGACCGCCAATACCAATATCTCAAATCATGAAATATAATTGTATACCCAAGGTTTATGGACCAACATAACTAATTTCCTCTATCCATAAAATAATATCTCATAGATATAGGAATTACCGACAAACCTTAAATCATAAAGTGCTCATGGGAGACTGAGACTAGCTACATGAGGTCCCCCCACTGTTAAGTATTTTACTAATGTTATGGCACTAAATGTTATGTATCTAATAAATATGAACCTAAAAATTAAATGATGATCTATCCTTAATGATTTTAGTGACTCCTAATCACCTGCTGATTCCATTCCCAAGCTTATCTTAGTAAACAAACTTATCAAGGATCACTCCTCCAATTATTCCTTCAAGGGATGAGTTGGTACATTCCTACTCAATGCAACAGTGACCACATTTACTTCCTAGTATTATTATAAATATCAAAATTAAAAATGTTTTATGATACTCAAGCTAGCATCTCTATCAAAAATTCAGATCCCTATGAGTAAAAATATACATCAAGATCGTATTGTTATAATATACCATAAATCTATACCTAAATAGGTAGTGAATCCATGTTTTGAGAGAATAAATAATAGCCTCTAATTATATTTTATGGTTAAGATAGTTATTCTCTTGAGGGTATAATTGGTGAGAGGCAAAAGAAACCACATATTTTCCATAAATCCAGAAACAAGCCTATATAAAAAAGAAGCATCACATAAAACATTGTAACCCAAACTCAGTTGCGGAAGAATCAAAATCAGGGAAAAAATAAAACTATCCTTTATATACACTCTCTCTATATATAATTTTATGTTTCCCTAAAAATTTACCCTCTTGTGGGTTACCACATCAATTAAATATTCAATCATGGAGAAGTCCCTAACAAACTGCATGTAATAAACATCGAATC
The DNA here is from genome assembly GCA_963277665.1 of Viscum album. Classification (NCBI taxonomy): domain Eukaryota; kingdom Viridiplantae; phylum Streptophyta; class Magnoliopsida; order Santalales; family Viscaceae; genus Viscum; species Viscum album. Next base: position 1,211,399,735 of record OY728126.1, on the reverse strand, counting down.
CCATGAAGCTTCAAATAACAAACACATGTTTGGATTGTTTCCATGAAATTACAACTTGATTATTTTTAGAATCAAAAGATATTCCCTTATCAAATATGACATGCACCGAAAACATCACATCTTGGATTCAAAACATACACTTATAAATCTTATCGTGCATATGATTTTCTCTCAAGGTTTTAAGGATGATTTTCAAATGATCATAGATCTCCTCCTTAGACATAGAGTACACAAAAATATAATCCAGAAACATGACTACAAAAAATTACAAAAATGGATGAAATATTTGGTTCATCAACACCATATATACCATATGAGCATTAATGAGACCGAATGTCATAACTAGAAACTCAAAAATCCCACACCAACTCTTAAACATTATCTGTGGTATATCCTCTTCTAGAACTCTCATTTAATGGTATCTGGATCAGAAGTCAATATTTTAAAACCATTGATCCCCTCTATGGTGATCATAGAGATCACTAAATCTTGGAAATCAAAACATTTTCTTAATGGACACTTGATTTAAATTTTTATAGTCAATGTAATGATTGAGTCTCAAGTATTATTTTTTAGAAAAATGGATTGGTAAATCCCATGGTGAAACCCTCAGATGAATAAATCCCTTAGCCTCAAGGTCTATCCACCAATACATTTATTTATTTTATTGAATATGCCACTTTTAAGGAAAGGTGGAAACCTACAGAAAATCCACAAAATAGACATTACATATTTCAAATTTCAAATTATCAAAAAAACCATCCACATCACCTCATAACACCCTGATTCAAAATTGAAAGGAGAGCCATTATCACCGCCTCGCTATGCGCACCATGACACATCACCTTTTTCATGTTTCAAAATATAGACCATCATCACTCCTCGAGCCAACTGTCGCACGATCAAACCCAAATCAAAACTAGCTCGTCTGAAACCAGCAGGTCGGAAACCAGCAAGAACACATGAAGCACGCACATCTTCGTCACAAACCACCATAGAGACACCATCGTAGACCACCAAAGACACAATTCAAATCATACCAAAAAAAACCCGACCAAGCATCACATACAAGACAGAAACTTCACTGAGAAGGAAGAAAACACCCAATAAAGCAGAAATACACATCGTACCAAAGAGCATGTGAATAGTGAACTCATCTCCTCTCTATGGGGGTAACCTAGAAATAGCATAAGGAAAAAACCATAGCGAACATACACACCACTATAAAATGTAGAATACTGAAATGAGCATCGAAATAATTCAGAAACACCTCTGAAAACTGAAACAAGATTACTCTGTTGTATGGAACAGCGGGATATACCCTTCCTGGTCTAGAGTCATAGTCATCTTGAAACACCTGAATAACCACATAAAATGAAAATAACTAAACATCATGATAATAACAGTCATTCTAGACCTTAATATTGATCATCCAATCCAGTCCAATAATCGGGTTAAAGATATCAAGATAAAGAACCAAGAAATCCCACACCACTTCAGTGTCATCTACTATCACAAAACATGTAGGATATCTAAAACCCTTATTCTGAGTGATATCTAAACTGTTATTATAACCTATATCCCAAAGGCCTTGAAATACCCCACAACAATGGTATAATCTCATAATGTAATACCTACAATTCTATCAAATTTGATGATATAAAATAATGAGTATCACTTATATTAAATAAATATAATACTTTAAAGGATGAAATAAACACCATACCTATAATATTAGATTGCATTTCTGTATATTTATTCTATGAATACTATACTAAATAAATATTTATGGTCTTAAATAATACTTGATATTTATTAGCTTCATAAACGTTACCCTTAGAATAAGGATAAAGACCACCGCCCTAGGAATCATCATAACAAACCTATGAAAACTTGGTCAGTATGGATCTAAACTTACTAGCATGGAACATGTTTCCACCAAAATACCTGAGAAGTAAAAATATTCCTCAATATTGATAATTTTAGTGTGCGTCTATACAATTAGGCTTGGTATGACTAGTTCATCAATATTGATAACAAACAACCTATTACAATCATTATGAATCTTGTAAGACTAGTCCATATCAACCCTCAGAACCATCATGATCCTCTGATCCTTAAGGAATTCATTACTGAAAATTGTGGGTTCTAGGTTGAAAAAATTAGTGAAATGGTTAATTTACTCAAAAACTATATAATCTCCATGATCTAAGGTTATAAATTCTTATCTCATCTTCATGTCTATCATTTTTTGAAATAATAACCTGTTGAATAAATTATTAAAATATGTCCAAGTATGATACTCATGAAACATATCTTACATAATGGTTTCACATAATCTTATTTCAAGTCCTTTAGGCATGTTTGTAGAAAAACTCCCCATAGATTTTTCGCAAGTTGTCAGGAATTAATGTATTCTCTTAATATATTCATGATAATCTTCATATTCCTAGGGTCCTTTGTATCCATAAAATATTAGTCGATTATACTTAGCAAATTGTGATGAATGATCCATTATTCATCATGGGTTACGAACTATTTCTTGACGAAGAGTCTAAATATTGTAGATTACAACTTCCACCAAATAAGGGTCTACTTGTGAAATTTTCTAAAAAAATATCTCATAACATCCCGAATCAGATTTAGAATGTCTATTTATGAGGGATTTTCTAATAAACACAAGACAATAACCAAATAACTTAAGATAAATTTTCAAGAACATAAGACCAAATTAAGGAATCCATTTTAATTCCTTTAAATGAAAAACATTTAATGAATAAATGGAATCAATTAATGAGACATAAAACATTAACAAGTAAGAGGTTATTTTAAATAAACCCCCTATCTAGTTCATTTAAATAACCTCAAACTACATGCCTAAAACATGGAAAAAATCTATAACCACCAATGGTAACTCAAGTTCAGACATTTAAGTGAGTAAGCTAGGCACCCTTCCACACATTGTACAAAAATTCTGATTTTACTAACTTCTATCTACCACAGTTCATAAACAAAAACTAGGATTTTTAATAACACTATTGTATGGGTATTGGTACTAATGTTATTTTCTAACTAACCAATCCGGGTTAAATATAAAATAACTAATGAAGGTATTTCATAAGGTGAGGAGAAAAAAAGAAACAAATATGTTTACCAATTAAAGTAATAAGATAAAAAATAGATTATAGTGTGGATGAAAGGTTAAAATCCATGAGACATACAACATCAATCCAAAAATGCTAAACAAGAAGGTAAAAAAGATGATCCCAAAATAAATCATCCATGTGACCATCATTCTCCACCAAAAATTTTCATTATCAAGGTGAAGAAATCCCAGAGAAGCCAGTGAGGCAGAACATTTCTTTCCCTTTACCAGAGTACTAAAAACCACATCTATAAAAACCTAAAGATAAAAGTGGAGTGTCAGAAAAAATTCCAATCACATTTCAGTAATGAATATATACAAAGTCCAATATAAATAAAATGTTAACTCTAGATATAAAACAAATCTAGCATAAAAATATGTTTCAAAAAAGAATCATTTGGTTAAATATAATTTATTTTTAAGAAAATCATTTGGTATTCATATAAAAAAGAATATGATGAGTGAAATTAAGAAATAAATAGAGAATAAGAAAATCCATCCATGGATATACCATAATGTAAATATGTGAGCATGTAACAATGAAATATACCATCATGTGAAAAACCAAGAATGAACAAGGCTCTAGACTATGAGAATATGTGTTAAAAAATGGAAACACTAAGTTTGGCATCACATGACTCCAACCGATATTGTGTTCTGTCATAGTATATCGATATCGAAACCTCTAGTGGCGTAAAACACACTAAAGTGAGATACATTTATTTTTTGAAACACTTAAAATTCCCAATATGTTATTTTTAACGAAAACAATTTGAAAACCATTAACACTATTTATAAAAAAATCTAGAAAATAATTAAAATGGTAATATTGAATATTATCATTTTAAATCAAATATTTTATTGTGGTATTTCATAAACACAGTTTAACAATTTTTTAAAAAGAAAAACCACATTAAAACATATATTTCATTAATAAAATCCACCTTGAAATCAAGTAAATCTTTCAAATAAAACAAACTAACGTAATATTACAAGTTCCTCAAGAAGTGCATGATTTATAAACATTTAATGGAGAAACTACATCAATAAAATATTTCAGAAAAAAGTAGATCATGTCCTCTTGAGCCTTGAAGAGATCCACTAATAGTGAATTAAACCGACCAAGAATTTATCAACGAAGGATGGTGATGAAATCAAATAAAAGGAGATTCAATGGAATTCAAAAATATCTATTGGTTTCTTAGTTTTCAATAAATAATGTTCAAAAAATGATGGTTTGGATGAGGTTTGGGTATTTATAAGAAATCAAGAATTTAGAATACCCCGATGTAGCCTCCTTTAAAATGTCATAAAGGTGTTCCCTACAGTGTAATGGAATGGACCATGCCGCATAAAGCCAAGATAAAGGTGTATATTAAAACTAATAACTAGACCATTCTAAATATCATATATTTAAATATAGGGGACTACTAAAAAGTTGAGAACATCATGCTACAATTACAAACTTCTAAAAGAGAGGCTACAACGTATCCCACTCCCCATGGCACAGTTAACCCCAATTTAGATGTACCACACAAATATTTCCCATGAATCTCTATGGTGCATCCTACTCCTTAATGCCACAACACATAACCTACAAATTCCACAAACCTAAAATATGTCATTGTCATTCTAAAAATTTTATTTCCCCTACAATTGCATCTCCTAGATTGAATGTCAAAAATGTCTCACCCATGACATAATCATCCTCTTCACATTAAAACAACTCCAATATATTGAAAAATCTCCTATATAAATATAGATCAATTCTAAAAAAACCAACCACAAGAAAACAAAGTTATAATAAAAAAATGTTTTTATAAGTACCTCAAATTTGGAAATGGGATGTTATTATGAAACTATTGGATGTAGGAATTTTACAAAGGTGATAGGATAAAGGTTTCTAGATAGAGGAAAAACCTATGAGGTTTTCCAATAGATTGACCAACATGCCTACAATCTTCAAAAAAACAAAAAATACTAAGTTGTTCATTCAATGGTATAATAATAATTAAGTATGTTTCAAGATTCTAGTTTAGATATAAGAAAATATTAATAATTTTGACACTATGTTTTGAGGAAAAGTTCATATGATGTTTGTTGAATCCTATTTACTCAGGGTTTTGATGGTGGTCAAAAAAATGATGTTTTGATTAGGATATTTAATGTTTGAGTAATAACTTTTAATTTTATGTTATATCCCTTCCCATATATATTAGAGAAAAACTACCTATATTACGGGGATAAATACCTTTGTTAAAATGTTTCTCATGTTATTTTGGTTATGATTATTATTGAATAAGTGAATTACTGAAGTAAGGTGTCTCCCATGAAGGGTGATACAAATTATATTTTGATTCGATGTACCGAATTGAGATTTTACCAAAAGTAGAAAAAGGTAACATACAGAGAAGGTTCCAAATTGTGTGGTAAGAAATCAGGTAAAGTAGTAAGGTACTATATTTAGAAGAATATATAGAATCAAGATGATAGGTATAGGGAGAAAAAGAATGCATTGAATGAAAAAGTTCTGAAAAAATCTATATTTGAAGAATAATTTCATATGGATCCATGAAGAATTGGATGAATAGTTATTAGATAGAGAATTATCATAAAAACAACTATCGAATGAAGAATTTACTAGATGAATAGGTTATATATGGAAGTTAAGAAGAATTTTTAGAGATGGCTTGTAAAAAGTATAAGAGAAGATGAACATGATAAGAAAATGTATTTCACCAGTTCAATAAAAGAAAAATAATATTTTATTTCTATGAATAAAAAGAAGTTTGTGTACCTTAATATGAATATAAATAAGAATAAGAAGAGTTTATTTCATGATATAGTGGATGTAAGATAATAGGAAGAAGAATAAATCATCATCGTGCCACTCAACATAAGTCACATCAGGTGGAGGACTTTATTAGTGTTGCAACAAATCTAAATAATAACTTTAATACTATCTATACAAGAAGTATAATGATCTATGAAGGAGTTACCACTGTACATGGAAACTAGTTTGAGGGAATTGTACTATCCCCTAGTAATTTTTAGTGAACCACATATGTGTTCGATATTATTTCCTATCCAATCCTCTATAACTAGTATTAATTATACTGGAGAATAAATGTATTGGTCACCAATATACATAAGAAAGACTAGCTACTATTACTGGGTAGTGAACCCTGTAAAAACATCATGTTTCATCCATTATTTTATTTTTTCCGCTTGAATACAGTAATTTATTGATAATGTCCCTAACAATAATTCATCCCCACCAAGTATTGAGTATATCCCAAAGTAATCTTAATACTTTGTTCATTTTTGGTTCCATCACTTGGATCAAAATCACATTGTGAGTCTATGAGTCCTCTTTACTTATTTATCTGTTTATTTTAATGGCTTGTTAACGCTCCCACTTTTTAAATAGTATATTTTATTTTAATTAAATTTTACTATATTCTAGATTCCATTCAATTCTAGAAAAAACAAGAGGGTGATATCGTACATGTCTGATCATATGAGTCTAAGGTAGGAAGTCCCATTAATTTAACCCATAGTTTTTCCTTGATTCTATGTGTGTGCATAGTGAGGTCACAATGGGTCCACCATTCATTACTTTAGTCTAATTTAAATGTTTTAGATTGAGTATATCATAGTTAAATGTCCAATTTATCAGGCCTTTAATATTAGTAATTTGGTATTCCATGAGTATTTCTTAGTTCATTGATTATCCTTGAAGTGGCTAAATATCATTAAATTCCAGTTTTCATTTAAAAAGCTCTAAGAGTCATTTTTTTGTGGAACTAATGGTTGAGTTCTGGGATATCAAACCCATTGATACTTATATGAGAACATCCCTTCATCTGATCCTAATGAAATTGAATCCTTGGATCAATAAGTGATGAATCACGAAATAGTTGTGTAATTTTATTTAAATAGTAAAATCCAAAACATCACATAGTTAGTGGATGACATATAGTATATAAATTTAATGAATGTATTTCAAGTAAAATATGGAATGAAATTAGAGGAATGGAAAGGCATGGAATGGGGTTGATATTTTTGTGTAAATAGTTTATAAATAAGACCCTATTAGTTTTTCTCTTGAATGAAGTTTTATTTGAAAAAAAAAATTATTACATTGTATTGAATGTTTGTTAACCGAGTACTATTGGTATGATGATGGTTTGGAATGCATTAGAAGGATACCGTAGAGTCTTTATAGACCTAGAATTGCGTGGAATGTCATTATCCTACCCTAGATTACACTACAAGTTTCACATTAATACCATAGTGTGATGATACCTTTGGATTTATGGGTGTCTAGTGCTATGGAACCCCTTGAGTAATCCATTGGACTCTCCAAATATATATTATCATGAATTCCTAGGGGTGATTACCCATTTCATTCAGTTAACATCTATATATTTCATGGACTAATGTCAGGGATTTTTTCATGATACCTTGGTGAATGTTGTGGTATGATCTTTTCATATTCATCCTAATTACATGAGTGGAATGCCTCAAGTGTAATCCAAGTATTCTTGTTAGTACCTACTTTAAAATGTAAAGGATAGTTCCTTCGGTTCTAACTTGTGATTCATATCAGGGAAATTCCAGGGGTCATCCCTCCCTTGGATTCAATATGGGATTTTTTGAGATGGAATTCTTGATTGACCCACATGAATTACCTTGATTAGTACAACTATAGTTTCCTTGGCTTCATACCTTGGAACCAGTTGAGATACAATTCTAATTGTGAATAATGAATCACCAACATAGGTTAATGAAATCATAAACCTATGCCGGCTATCACAATGGAATCATACATTGGGGTTGGTTTTACTAATTTTCATTTAAATACTTAATTACTTTATTGGTTAAATATATAGTAGATTAATTATAGAACTCTTGCATGAACTATTTTATGGAATTTTTATTTTATGGATTCAATTAGTGGGGGCCTAATGAGTATCATTCATACCCTGTTCAGTCCCTCCATGGAAATTTGGTACCCAAGAAAAATACTATATGTTTTTATGATTAGTTGTGGGTAAGTTCCCATCATTTTTGGTTACATCAATTTTGTAGGGCTTTCATAGAGAGTGGATATCAGGACATGTAAGAACATGAATTGGTTCAATGATGAGTTTTTGGTATATTTTATTTGTTCTATTTTATCTTTGCATGGGATATTCCAGTGGGGAATTAGTTATGGAATTAATTAAATTACTCATTGTTGTAGCATTTTATATTTTAGTTATTTTTTGTCAATAATTATGCCTTTTATGTTAGGATTATATGCCCATATTTATATTTTTATTATTTACCATTCAATATAAACTATGAGAATAAGGTAATGGTATCCATATAGTAACCTCCCATACCCTCATATCTAGTCTACAACCTCTGGAATATGAGGAGTCATTCTTATGGACATGTGGCAAGCTAATCCAGGGCACTGGTTTAGTGGATTTCGGGTCAGGGTGTGACATAATTGTATTAGAGCCATTTTTCATTAATTTGCAATTCTAGAATAGTATAATGCAGACTATGTGTTTTTGTAACATGGTAATGATATCATTATTGGGAGTGGTCAACACACGCATTGGGGAATCCCCGAGTTTCCAGAGATGAGACCTGTTGTTCTTGAGATTCGATATTATTATTGATTTTATTTTCAACTTAAGTGTTGTATTTTATTATTGATGTTATGGAATTGTGTGATTTTATCTCTTTTACATGTGTGGAATGATTGGAAAAATGTCTTCATGCAATATTTTAGTCACATAGGGATTTCCATGTCATGTACCATTCTTGGGACATAGGATTTGGATCTTGATTTCATGTTGTGCATGATTTATATGAGATTTTAATTTTTTATATGTTTTTTATTTATTTCTGAATATGGTCTGTAATTTAATAGTACCAAGTGGGTTTTTTATATAAATAATTTGTAGTTTTCTATATCGTGTTATCCATATAATTCTATAGAGGAATCTTACTTGACCTATTCCCATGATGATTTCATGACTTATTGGAAACTAAAAAACGATTGATAAGGGTCAAGATTAAATGAGGAGTCCTTAAGATTACCATAATTTGTCGATCCCCTCCAACTAAAGATATTGAAATGTCTATAGAGAGATGATGACCCCGGATTCCAACCTTTATAAGGACCTAGGTTGGTAACTACCACTGAGGGTATATAAACATAACTTCAGGGAGGAATTACCTTCTATAATATAAATTGGATAGGCAGATAAGATAAACCACGTACAATAAATACCATGAAATAATATAAAAAGAAACAAAAACCATCTCACATGAATGTATAAATAATAATGATACAAATAAAATTCTCCCTTGTAAATACCTATATGTATAGCTAAAGAAGTGACACAATAACTGTTAAAGATCTAAACTATCAATGTCTGGTATGATCCAATTAATCCTCCTAGAAACCTGAAAAAACGTATATATATGTAGTTAGATCATACAAGTATACTCATTAGGTAATCCAAAGTCTCTCATGCACATGTGAAAGATGCATACTAATTCACCATTGAAAAAACAACATTACTAAATAGCACCTATGCAGCTATAGTAACCAAACACAACCTCACCAAGGCATGCTCAACAAATAACACAAGACATGTAAAATAATATAATAAGGATCGCATCGATAAGGGTACCCACACTTCTTTCCAAATGGTATATAACTCCCACACCCCAACATTGAATTCCTTGGCACTCAAATCTATTATGTATACCACACCGCCCCACAATCACAATCACAACACACCTTGCCTGAAGACACCTAGGATTGTCTCCCCTCAAGCATGACCACATCACATCTCACCAAAAAACACATGGGCCACAAAATAACCATAACCATAACCATAACTAGAGTAGTAAATATTTTTGAACATGTAGGACATCAAACATATTAGATCATCTTTCTATGAAATACCCACACCAGATGCAAACCTATTAGAACGATCACTTCTCACCTAAACACACTTGGGCTTTCATATCACACCTGAATGAAACTGGGCTATCACAACCAGCAGATAATGCACTAACAAACATTTGGTCATCACATCCTATGAAATATTTACATTTCTTATATGTGATAGTAGGGAATAGTAGGTACCTATCCATCAATCCTCCTCACTGGATATTAGGAAATACACCCCCGCATGACTATGTGGGTGTTGGAAAATGGGGCATTCCATAGGTGGGGTGGAAATATAAATAAAAAATAATAAAAAAGTTTATATATAGTATAAAACACGTGATCCCAATGTATAATATCCCAATCAAACTATCCATCTTACCACACCATCACTTTTACTACCACCTCAAAATGCATAACACCACACACAAAACCACCAACCCAATTTTAGGTTTCATACCAATTCTAATAATCCAACCAATTCATTAATATGAATCAACAACATTAAACCAAACATACCATCATTTATTTTATCATTATCCATTTCCATCCCACTAACCAAACCATTCCATTCCATTTTCTTCATTATTATCCCATTATTTATTCAATCGCTACCGAATTATCTAGCGCAATGAAACTGCAACCTCACTACACCAAAAAAAGGCTAAACGTACAATCTCACTGCCCCAAAATCATGGCCAAACAATCCACCTCACTACTCTAAAAGCATGAAAAAAATACATCGATAACCGAAAATCATGACTAACAAAAAAAATCAGCCTCATAGACCCCCACCACAAATCATGATCATTGTATATATTTAAAAAGGGGCTTTTATCAAATTACACATTATTTTTAAGGGAATTATCACACAATCCATATTCCTGGGGTGACCTTTCTATTAAATAAATATAACTTGTTATCTAATTTTCATTTTAAGATGATATCACAACAATCAAAATATGAAAAAAAAAATCACAATACATACCACATAGTGCAAAAAAATCCACCAATATCCACAATTCTAGAAGGAAAATAAGATTGTACAATCCAAAATATCAAAATCACATAAAAGTCATAAAATCATGTGAATTATTTCCATGTAACCTTTAAATTTCAATTAAATAGGTAATATATCTTTAATTAAACTATAAAAACCATAACCCTATGCAAAAAAAACCCTCCTACATGATACAAAATAAATTGAAATGAAGGATTTATTACCTCAAGGAAGCTTTGTCGACTCCCTAGGCACCGCAGGGTAAAGAAGAAGTTCCCAAAACTATAATCACACCATAAAAAACTCTATATCAACCTACACCACAGCCAAATATCATATAAACACATCCCAAACACTCAACCGAGCCCAAAACACACCTCCTTAGTGAAACCCCAATGAAGAATAGAATTAAATCGATGATTAAGAAAAGAGAACTCATTAAAGATCAAAAATGGGATGTCGGGAACCAATACCCATCGAATGGAATATCAAAACACCAATGAGTGGAGCCACTGGTAACCTAGAATGAGACAGAGCATGGGGTTTAATGAAAACTGGATTTCTCGGTAGCTTTATAATAACATTACTTCGGGGATTTACAAGACGTGTAATACCCTTCCTCATCATGTAATCCTTAGGTTTTGGTTATTCTGAAAAATGAATCGCCTTTTTATTATTTAAACCCCTAAATCAACATGTAATGAACTAGCCTTGGAGAAGTAGTGAAAACAAGTTTCATGTCATGTAAACATTACATTATGTTCATTTCTTGCATTAGATCTGCTGCACCACTAGCCTCTACTGAAAAATCCACGAACTTCCCTTAAAAACCGCTATCAACCAACACCAGCAAAGTGACATACTGGGAAGGCACAAACCAATACATCAGATACCTCTAAAATTATTCTCAGTGTCAAGATTTAGAAACAAATCCAACATGGAAAAGGATCTGAACAATAAACCTATGATATACCTCTTAAGAATCATATCATACCTCAAATACTACAAACAACCATACATGCCAAAACCAAATAACCAAAAAATATATCAAATAACATCATCACCATACTAGCACAACCATATAACCTCAATGTATCTCAAAAAAAACACTAAAACTAATACATGAACCATCCAAAACACATGAATTATCTAACTCCATCGTCTATGTCAGGATAATATGTGCTCTGGGCATCACTTACTCACCTACATAGGTTTAATCACATCATAGTTAACGCGTATAAATTAAGTATCTGGTCCTCCATTTTTATATGTAAAAAAATTATCCCATATTATACATCATAGTGTAGGTAAAATTACTCATCATATAAAGTAGAACTATCCATATATCATATAACATGAATAACAAAAAAGTAAAAACTAAAAACAACTCTGGGTACTAGGCATGAATTTGTGTCTTTCATTCCCAAGTACTCTCCTCTAAGACACCATGCCTCCATTACACACAAACTAAAAAATATCCCATCCTCATATTTCCTTCTATTGGATATCCTAGATCTTTATTGGCCACTCCAAATATATCATGTCATCCTCGATATTCAACTCTCCCCAGTCAATGAAATGGTAGTCATTGTGATGATATTGACAAAACAGAGAGGTATGGAAGACGTCAAGGATCCTCTCAAACCCTGGTGAAAATGACAACATATTCACAACCTCACCATCTCCCCCCAACACCAAAAAGGGCCAAAAAAACAAGGGATAAATCTTACTTCCTTTTCCAAACCTCCACTGCCCACATAGAGGGGAAACCTTCAAGAACACATGGTCCTCAACATTGAACTCCAAGGGCCTCCTCCTATGATTGGAATAACACTTCTATCGATCTTGTGCTAGTTTAATCCTCTCCTTAACAAGCTAATCTTTCGTTGTCATGATCTGCACCACATCATATACAAGAAATTCTACCTCCCCAACCTCCATCCAACACAATAGAGAAATAAAAAATCTCTCATACAATGCATTAAATAGAGCCATTCCATTAGAAGAGTGATATATATTATTTCAATAAAGCTCAAACAATGACATGTGTTCTACCCAAGATCCACCAATGTTTGATATATACTCCCACAATATATCCTCCAACATCTGGATAATTCGCTCCATTTTCCCATCTTTTGGAGGGTGGAAACTAGTGATGAGGCATAACTAAGAACCAAAATCAAGTTTCAATCCTCTATATAATCATGAGTTAAAACCTGAATCTAGATCAATTTAAATGGATCTTGTAACACCAAGAAGCTACACATATTATCCATATAACTCTGAATAATATAATCCACTATGACTGACTCCTTGATTGCTGAGAAGTGGTATGATTTCATCAACTGATCCACAATCATGAAGATAACATCACACTCTCCCTGAGCTCTAGGTAACCATATGAAGAAATAAATTGAGATGTCATCCCATTTTCACTCAAGAACATCTAGAGGCTGCAAAAATATTCCAGGAAAATGATTCTCATCCTTTGACAACTAAAAAACCAAGAACTTTTCCAAAATCTCCACCACTTCCATTTCATCCATTGAAACAAAAACTACATCATCAATCCATGATACATCTTGGATACTCTTATGTGTACCACCAAATGTGAGCTATGAAACTCATGAATGAATCCCATGTGCATCACCACCGCAACAACAACCTCCCATGACAAAATATCTGGTTCGGAACATCCTCTGAACATCCCCCGAGCATCACCATGGACAACACAATCATGCACAACCTCTTCCTATGAGTCTCCCCAATGATACACCTCCACATTACGCATCATAGATGAATTCAACATCCTATAAATAAATTTCCTTTATCACTGCCCACCCTTTCAACTATGATCACGGTTTTTAACTCCTCTATTTCTCTCCAAATATCCTCATACTCTAAAACAACACCCTTCCACAACTTTTTGTTCAAATCACTGACCATAACATGCCCTTTTCCATAATGTAGAAGATATCAGAATCGTAATACTAAAAAAAATCAACCCATATCCATTACTACATATTCATATCACATTGGAAAAATATGTAACTAAATCTCTTGTGTTATATAAAGGACACAAATCACTCCCTAATGAGGTAATTCCACCAAAAATTCATCGCAAACACAACTTTTTTCAGCTCTAGATCATGGGTGGTATTGTTATTCTCTTTGGTGAAAAACTTCCTAAACCCATAAGAGATCACTGAACTCTACTAAATCTACATGAATCCCAATCCTAGATGGGAAGAGTCACAAAAACCTCAAAAACAACACCCTCATTAGGCAACCAAAGCACTAAATCACTAACAATATTCCCCTTCAGCTAACCAAATGTTATTGATAACTGATCATTCCACAAAAAATCCTAATCATCCCATGTGAAAGTTATTAATGGGAATTATACTCAAGATAAATACGTTACAAACCTCTGATAATATCCCAAAAAACACAGAAAACTATGAACCTCTACCATATTTTTGGGTGCTACCCAAGAAAAAATGAATCTTCCTTTCATGGGTCCACTTCCACACCCTAATGAGATACCATAGGAAAATGTAAATGAAGCTCTTATTTCTGAAACATACACTTGGAAAACATTTCATAGAGCCAGTGATGTCAAAAAACATAAAAGACAACTCTATGATGCTCAGAATGATCCTTCATTGACCTCGAGTAGATCAATTTGTCATCAATGAACATTAAGATGAACTAGTACTCGAAATCATGGAACATGGAGTTCATAAGACCCATGAACACAGACAGTTAATTCATAAAACCAAATAAAATTACTAAAAAGATGATTTTTTCATACCTACATTTGAAGGCAGTCTTCAGGATATCTCCCTCTTTCACCCTCAACAAGTGATATCCAGAACACATATCAATATTGGAAAAAAAAATCTCCCCGCATTGTTGGTCTAAAAGATCATCTATCCTCAGAATAGGGCAACAGTTCCTTACTGTAACCTTATTCAACCACTAGTAGTCTATAAAAAATCAAATACTACAATATTTATTCAAAAAAAACAACACTGGAGAACTCCACAACGACACACTGGGCTGAATAAAACACTTCTTCATTAGAATATCTTTAAAAACCATGGGATCCTCTTCAATTTAATTCTATACTGATTCCATTGACAAATCATTCAACAAAGAGAGATGGGGCTCCACATGTTAACTTCATGCATGACCACCCATCATGCCAAAGAAAACCACACACTATCTATCCACATCCTAGAACCCGACTCTCCTCCAAATAAATTCAATATGGTATAATATCTGATGATGTTAAGGGAAACATAATATGGATATACATGTAGTAAGAAAATATCCCCATGGGACTGATGTGGCCCCATCAGGAGTCTACATCCCTATCACACATCGAAATAGGTGGTCTGACCTATGAATGGTGCAGCTAGAACCACAGGAACATAAATCCATTATACGTCTATTCCCATAGAATGGGATAGAGAAGTTGAAAAAAATTAGTATGAAGCTCTAAATCAAACAAAAAAACAAGGAAACTAATCAAACTGATCATACCTCTAATAATTTATGGCCCCAATCTCACTACCGCCTCTACTACATTCAACTGACCACACCCAGCTCCTCTACCTATCTGCTAACTACCACCTCCAAAAAACATTTGGTTTGAGGTCCCTAAACATGAGGAACATAATAAAGTCATCCTCTACCTACCCCATGTCCCCTTTGTGAAAACAACTACTTCCCCCACTTCTATAATGGTATCACTTGTAATTACTATTCAGGATAGTGTTGAACCTTTCCACCTACACCAAAATGAGCTTGGAGAACCACTTGGAACTGGTTTTGGAAATGGAAAAGAATCCCCAAACCAAAACACCCTGGTAAAAAGTCCCTAGGAAATGAATTAAAACCACTAGACCTAGAATTTTAGAAAGGAAGCTTCTCTGTTGGACTCCTTTCTAGTTGAATCCTCAATGGTACGGGTGCCTGAGAGCTTCCATTGAAAACTATTCACCTAGTGGAACCCAACATGTTCTCCTTTCAGGGTAAACCTCCTTATTTTTGAATCTTAAATATCGTATTTTCCTTTATCTAATCCTCCTAATACATTGGAAATGTAGAAGGAGTAATTTCATACTAGATAAAAGGAAGAAGTTCCTCCCTAAGACATCCTACTTGAGACTCCTCATCTGAGAAAATATATGTAGGAAAACATAGATGGTACTTGAACACAATTCCCCACTCTTACAGTGACCTGATAACCTAATTATGAGAAAGAAGTTCTTACCTCTTCAATACCATCTTAGTCAAGGAAAATAAATAGGCCAAGAACTCTTTCAAAAATCACACCGACAAAACATTTACCTCCTTCTACTTTAATAGATAAAACATCTATCCATGATGCATAGCTCCTCATATCTGAAAGATTTACAAGTGAACTCTTTATCACATCATGGTCTGGATGAAACTAAATGTGGTCTTGAGTTCTTCCAGGTAGATCTCTACGTCAATATCTAAAACACTTCCCTCATACTTCCCCAAAACCAGCCAGTGGAATGAATGAAACTCCCTATTCCAAGCCTCATTCTCTTCTGTCAGATCAACCCTTTGATGATAAGTTGAATCATCCTAATGAAAATATTTTTTTGAGCCACATGTGGATGAAAAAAATGATCTATAAATAAATGAAAAACAAGGATTACATAATAATATATAGTATGGAAGTTTATAAAGATTCATTTTCATTAATTTTATTTATGTTAACCATTCCAAAACAATGGAATCAAAAAATAACACATTTCCTCATGATGCATGTACCTATCCTAGTTTCTTACCTTGAAAATCAGGCCACCATACTTGGTCATTCAATAAACCCAGCGTCCATGCACATGATAAAGGGGGACTAAATATCATGTCCTATCTAGTCTCCCTAAACAATGTCACACACCAAGGTCAACTGGAACCATTTCCATACCAACCCATTCAATCCTCACAATGACTAACTCCAAAATCCATCCTATCTATCAACCATCTCCTTTGACACCACTCTTTCATGACTTATAGACCTACAAATATATTACAATGAGGAGAGATAGAAAATGACCCTCGAGCCCCACCTCTAGTTGGCCCTAGGAAGGCGACTATAACTAAGGGTATACAAATACCATGTTTTGGTGGAATTTTCCTCTATAATATTAATAAGAATGGGAGATAATTTGAATCACCCAAAATAAACTCCATGAAATAATATAAAAAGATACCAAAACATCCCATATGAATATATAAATAAAACTAATAAAAATTAAATTTCCCAAAGTAAATACCCAAAAGTAAATCTAAAGCAGCACCATAACAAATTTCAAGGATCTAAACTAGTATTTTCCAACACGATCCATATAATTCTTCTAGAAACTAGAAAATAGTTTATATATATATGGTGAGAATAAGAATATACTTAGTATGGAAACCAATGCATCTTTTGCACATGAGTAATAATAAAACTAATTCACCTATAAAAAAATAGCCCAACTTAACAGCCCCAATACAGGTATACTAAACAAACCCATACTTACATAGGCTTCCTCACTAAATAACACAATCCATGTAATATAAGGTAACAAGAATCAAATCGATAAGGGTACCCTGCACCGCATTCCCACTGGTATGATGCTCTCACACCCCATATAATACATCCTAGAGATCCTATATCTCTTTTATACAACAGTACCCTACAAACATGGTCAAAACACACCGTTCCCAAAGACACATGGGATCACCTACTCACAATCATGGACACATCACATATCAATTTAAGACATCTTGACCACAACACACCCATAAACAATAGCATAGTTATATGTTATCATGAACATGTTGGACATCAACCCCATTCCCTCCTCCTACTATGCATGACCCCCATACAAAGCCACCCCACTAGAAAAGTCACATATCACCTAAAAACACATGTGCCATCAAATCTCACCCGAAGATGCTTGATCTATTAAAACCAGAACCAAATTCGCTAAAAGGCCTCCAACCATCACAGAATACGAAATACCTACCTCATCTAGAGGATATAATGGGAAAGAGTGGATACCCATCCATCCTTTCACCTCACCGGATGTCAGGAAGAACACACATCATGTGACTATGCAGGTTTCTTCACATAGTGCTTGGTGTGGGGGAGGTGAATTTTGAAATCACAAGAAATATACATGTATATATATATTATCAAACACTAAATCACAACCTATGGGTTCACAATCAATGCATCCAACTCACCACACCATCACTTTTGTTTCCACCTATAGAATCATAACACCAAAAAAAACCACATCACCCATTTCAAATATCCAAACAATTCCTATAATCCATCCAATTAATTAATAAATATAAAACACAATAAAACACTCCTTCCATCACTTATTTTTTCATTATCAAATTCTACCCCACTAACCAAACCAACTAATTCCATTTCAATCATTATTAACCAGTTATTTATTCCATCACTACACAGGTATATAACATAAAGAAACTACAACCTCACTTCCCAAAAATGATTTCCAAAAAAACCAACTATATTCCTCAAAATCACAGAAAAATAATCCAACTCACTACCCTAAAAGCATGGCCAAATGAAACACCTTATTACCATAAAATATTGGCCAACCAAACCATCAACCCCAGAGGCCCAAACCCCACATCAAGATAATTTTAATGATTAAAAAATTGGGTTTTATCACATTCAGATTTATTTTTGGGGTCATTATCATACAATCCAAAATCTTGGAGAAACCATTTTATTATCCAAAAATAAGTGGTATGCTATTTTCTTTTTTAGGGTGATTGATCGCAACATAATGTATTTCATTATTTCATTATTAAACCAATATTTTATATTGTTTTTGTATTTGAAATTCCAAATTTAATAAAAAATTGAACAAACCATTTAATTCATTTATTTAATATTTATCTCTATGAAAAAGATAAATTATGCATTCTGTGGGGATTCCATTGTAAGAGGAGGTGATTTGGTGGTGCAAAGATGATCCAGAAGGAAAATAGGCAAATCTGCATTGAAGCCAAAGGAAACATGTCAACTGTTCTGCACGTGGCTCTAAATATATACCTCTAAATGAGATGAACTTTTTTGGAATGATCCAAAATATCCTGGTATATAACTCATCTAAAGAAACCAGATCCTAATTCTTCGATCTTCTATCCCATCCAAACTGATATTTCTAGGGGACCAAATCTATTCGAATACAATGTTTAGGTTTTTTATTTTGATAATATCTCCCATAAAATGTGTCTACTGACCTCCAAAATTTACCGGAAGACAATATAGTGGCCTTCCAACAACTATTCTCTTTTTTCCAAGTCGTTATATAGCCTTTTACTTTTCCAAATAAGAGATATAATTGGTATAAGAAAAATTATGTTCCCAAAACCACTTCCCATTTTAGCTATAAAGGGAATCATGGTTACCCAATTTTCATGTTTGACAAATGGATTTACGTTATTCCCATTTATTTTTCCAGAGGATTCCTTTTATCCCCTTAGAGATTCATGAGCCCCTATCTTCATAGGGAGAGATGAAATGAATAATTAGATTCACCCAGCTTCTCTCTCCTTGATGTTGGGCTATACGGTGCATGGTCATTGTGAGGGAGCAACATATCTTGTAAAGAGATTTATGATTCTTTTATTACTATTGAATTATTGTATTTTTGGTCTGAAAACATTTTATTTATAATTATTTTACTTTGATTCATTTTTTAATTCTTTGTTTGATTGAATTGAATGTATTGCTCTTTACATTTAACTAATTGGTGGGATGTATTGAGTGTGTGACTTGTGTTGTTCCAATTGGACAACACATGAATAATTTTATGCACCAATGATTTTAGATTTAAACATTCCTTGGAATTTATTATACCATGCATGATAAATGTACCCTATATATTCAATTGTTATGTCAAGGTTTGGATCAATGTGAATTTATATAGAAACATGGAATGTAATTATTTTTCTAATTAATTTGAACAAAATATGCACATCAAAAAAGAATTAATCTCCATGAAAGATGAAACTGAAATATGTGTAGTGAACTGACAGTGAACCCATTTTATCATATTTTTAAAAATACAAATGTTTCTTCAACTATTAAACTCTTTAAATTATTATATTTTGTTAAATATATTTTCAAAACCACCGCATATTTTTATAATATTTATTAAAATAGACAATTTAAAAATCCAATTCTTCATGAGAGATGTCCAAGGGTATTCCATATTTTATAAATCAACCTTGAAAGAATAATAAATTTGATGTTTCGGGATACCGTGGTCAATGTTTTTCACCATTACTGGTGATCATTTTTTAGTGCATGTTTTTATATGTCATTTTTTATTTTAGTGGATTTTTTTGTTTAATTTTATACCTTCATAAATATTTTTCTATTCTAATTTATTTCTTCTGTAGGTTATGTTCAAGACTCATTCTACTCTGTGATATTTACCCCCTTTCTGACCCAAACTAGAGAGGATCCTTCTCTAGTGACAACAAGACACACTGAACAACCCTTTGAAGGAGGACACACAACATGGGAAATTTATAAACCTTTATTCTTCTAGAACCAAATTAGAAACTAAAATAAACATGTATACCATGGATGAAAACAATCAAATAGTAAAATAACTAACCTTTCTTAATGTTTATATCCAAAACATTTATTTTCAAATGAAAGGTGAGAGACCCAATTTTGATAAAAAAATATGGTCTAATTCACTTATTTCAAATATTTCATGGACTTTCAAGAGGAGAACCACATAAGCACTTAAAATAATTTCATAATGCGTATTAAACATTGAAGCCTACTAACATGGATGAAGAACTAGTATAGATTTGGGAATTTCCTTTTTCATTAGATGAATGTAAAAAAGATTGGTTTCACTATGTTAATTCACCAATTAGAGGATGGGAAGACATGAAACACCTTTTTTTAAAAAAAATACATTATAGCCTCTAGAACCACAAAAATAATGAATGATGTTTTTTATAAAAAAATATCAGTGGTAAACACTTTATAAATACTGGGAAATATTTAAAAGGCTTTTTTCAAGTTACCCACACCAACAAATAAGTTGAAAATCTTAATTCAGTATTTTTAAAATGTTTGTAATCTTATTTATTGAAATATGATTGATGTTACTGCAGGTGTTGCACTACATGATAAGACCAAATTGTTGCAAGAACCCTAACTGATAACATGGGGCAGAACACTCAACAATCCAGTTTAAGATCCAATGTACACATTAGAGTTGTCGATTTGGTATAAAGAACCAAATATGAGAAGAAGGTGGACACAAAGTTTCAAGAGGTAAGTACACTTCTCTAAAAAGTTTATCTTCCCCATAGAAAATACCAATATCCTCCTCCCATCCATTATGGTTTTTTTTTTCTTCCAACACCCACTATTCTGACCAATTCCCTCTACTGGGAGAATCTTTAAGAGTTGCGAGTTAATTTTTTCAGGATGCCCCTATAATAAAAACATTGAAATATAAATTTACCATCCATCAAAATCTTGATGGAAAGAATACCAAGCCAACGGGTAAGGGTATATTAAACCCAACCTCAACCATAATGGAACCAACTAGGATAGAGTAGTCATGCACCACCACTACCAAAATTACCCAACCACCAGAGAGGCATTTCCAACCACACCTAGAAAAATCATGTTTATCGTAGAGGATATGATGAAACAAATGGCTGCTAATAAACTCCCATTACAATAAAACACTCAAGAATACTTACATGACCTAAAAACCCAATTTGGCAAACATTCCACCTCAGTGAGGGAAATTCAAAGTCATGTTTTAAGGAAACTACCCTCTAAACCACAAGTCACTCCAAGAGATAAATGAAATGTCAGTTCCATTACCCTTCAAAGAAGAACTCAACCTTAAATCCAAATTAATCCTCTATTAAATTCTTCCACTCATAAGGATGCCACCATCCCAACCACTGAAAACGTTCTGATGGTGGAAAACCTTATCCTAAGGGAAACCCTTCCAAAGGAAATAATGTTTAATTCAATGAGCCACCTAGCCCAACCATTCCTCTCACATTTCTTCAAAGGGACACCATACCTAGGTAAAAAAATTAACATGATAAATGAATATTGGAAACTTCCAAAAAAAATATATGTTAGAATCCAAATGATCAATGTCATAAAGAAAATTCTACAGTACACAATGTTTCTCACAGATATGTCTACACACCAAAGGAGACTCCAAGGTGATGAAAAGGTGATCTTGGGGAGGGAATTCTTAGAATTGATAGATCCATCACTTCCTACGAAGTGAAATGATCCTAGTACATTTTGTATTCCATGAACTATAGGGGAGTATTCCTTTTCCAATGCTATTCTTGATTCAGATTCATCTATAAATGTGATTCCTCACTCCATTTACTCTTCATTGTAGGTTGTGTAACTAAACACCACTAAAATTTTTGTGCAACTAGAAAACCAAAGTACAACACACCCCATTCGTGTGTTTGAGGAAATTATTGTGAGAATAAAAAACATAATTTTCTCTTCCCACTTTGATGTGCTAAAAATGAAATATTATATTATGAATATACATGCTCCGAATATATTGGGGAGACATTTCTTGAAAACATCAAAAATCATAATTAATTTCCAAAATGGTACATTATATATGTAATTTTGGGGGACATTGTCTACTTTAACATCCATGATCCCATTAAGCATCCTTCAGAAGAACATTCCACTCTCTATGTTAATATAATTTATGTACTCCCTTCTTCCATATAAAATTATTTTATATCACCTTATCTCCTTTTTTAGTTTTCATCCTTAATAGAAATGATAGGTAATGAATCCTGAATTTAATGTTGTTATATTATAGAAAAATTTCAGGCATGTATATTAATTGATGACTTCATGAACACTGAGGATTCCATGCCCATCGATGATACTGCTAGGCTTGAAAAATATCATTTATAATTTGAGAATGACAAAAATTAGTAGTTAGATGAGATAATTGACCTCCAAATATTACAATCACTCCCATAAATCCAAAATCCACATAATTTTAAACTGAAACCAATGAATCATGATTTTAAATACTCTTATATTGAGAGCGGAAACTAGATACCTATAATCATTGCTAGTTCAGTCCCTTTAGAGCATTAATTGCAACTTCAAGAACTTTTGAGGGACTATAAAAAGGATTTGGGATAAACACTTGATGATTCCCTCTATATTATCCCATCAATTTCCACACATCATATATTGTTAAATGAATAGGATAACCCATTGAGGCATGAAAAATGTCGATTTAACCCAAACCTCTTATTTGTTGTCGAAAATTAGGTAACAAAATTATTTTCTACTAGAATCATTTACTCCATCTCTGATATCTAATGGGTTAGTCTAGTGGAATTAGTTCCTAAAAAAACTGGTCTTAATGTAATTAAAAATGAAAACAATGAAATGGTTTGAACTCGTGTGAAGAACAGCTAGAATGTATGAATATACTATGACTGACTAAACCTCCACACTAGAAAGGACCATTTCTCATTTTTATTCAATGATTAGATGCTATAGAGGCTAGCAAGGATGTCCCACTCCAATTTACCTAATGGTTATTATTAATATGTTCAAATCCATATTTCTCCTGAGTATTAGGAAAATATGCCATTCACTTGCACCATTGACACATTTTCCATATATGAGGATGATATTTGGTCTACGGAATTCTCTGGGTACATTCCAATGATTCGTGGTTAGTATTTTTTCAAATTACATGGATAATATCATGGAAGTTTTGATGGATGATTTCACAATTTGCACCTCCTCTTTTTATGAATACATGAGAAGTCTTGGTTCTATCCTACTTCTCTTGATTGCGAATAATATCATATAAAATTATGAGAAATTTTATTTCATGGTGCAAAAAGTATTGTATTAGGGCATGTCATCTATGGTGATCATATTTGTAAGGTCCTGACCCCAATTACCTGATGTCAGGGCTTTATTTTATTACATTGGCCTGATTAAAATGAATAAAATCTAGAAAGACATAGTGTTTTAGTATTTTTTTCGAAATCCAGATACATACATTGGTTCAAAATTAGTACTTAAAAATAAATGCAACATATAAGTTTTATTGGGACCATCATCAACTCTAATGTTGTCCCTGCAAGCCATTTGTAATAAACTTTTTCATTTCCTGAGAAAATGAAACATAAGAAAGGGGTGGGATCAAATTCTCTATAAGGGTAATAAATATAGTGGAAGATATAATAAACATAAACATTAAGCATGGTGAATAATTAAAAACACACACCCTCAACAGTAAACTTGAACACATTATGGTAGGAATAAGAGTTGAATAAATAATGGAATAATAAAACCTAATCATTGATATTATACTAGTAAAATAACCACATGAAACATCAATATTATTTTCATAATTAGGGAATTCATAATGATGGAAATCATTACCATACTATCGTGGCCTCATTCCCAGACCATAAATTTCCATTTTATCGATGCCTTGTGTGAAGAACATAGATTGCCTCCTAATACCTACTAATGCACCGAGGGGCTATAACGGGCTCCACTCAACACTTAATATGTCCAATACAATCATCATATGAAAAAGGATAAACATAAACAACATATACATTCATATTGAAACTAACCTCTGAAATGTAAATAATTTTCCCCATAAATTAAACATAAACACTGACCGTTTGAAGTAAATTGGTGAATGGAATCAGGATAGAACATCCACATTTATACTAATCATAAAACCTTCAAAAAAATATTTTAGATGGTATCAAGGGGTAGTACATACACCAAATGCAGATAATAAGTGGTTAAAAAGGCATATATCTTATAAATGATAATGTGAGGTGAGAAATATCAATTTGACTTTGGATAGAAGAGTTTATTTGGAAAATCATTTGAATTTAGCATAAATCTGATTTTAAACATGTATATCACATTAAAGAAAAATTAATGAAATTTAGATTACATTTGAGGCATAAATGAAGCCCCACTAAAGTGAAATCATGTAAAAAGTTTTCATTAATGAACTTTTATAATTAAAACATTTTAGCATGGTTTAAATAAATCATTAAAGATATTTTAAAGAGTAACGGAATGTGTTCTTTCATGAAAAAAGAAAATAACCAAAATATATTGTTAAAGATAAAATTTTTGATTTCAAAAAGATAAATATAGCTTAAAATTGATTATAGAGTGAACATCATAATAGGTAATAATTTGATAAGTTCCTTGAATAGGGCTTTCATTTGAGAAGAATTTTTGAAAAATTATTTCAAAACACCTAAATCCCCATAAAATACAGAAGGATTATGATGGATAAACATATATAGAACATTAAAAAATAGTTTATGAGGATTATATAATAATAAATAATAATTTCATTTTTTTTATTAGAGAATAAGAGAAACTCAAATGAAAATGGAGGTTCGGGTAGAAAATATATAAATCTTTGTAATCAAATGAATCATAAAAACCAAAACTAATAACAATAAATTGATATTGAATATAATTAAAATAAATATATTAATGATATGAAACATCAGTGGGTAGTATTCATAAAAATAAACAAGAAATATTAGTCTGTACATAATATCTCACAAAAAATGAAGTGTGACGAAGAAACCCTTACAAAAATTTCAGCATGGTAATAAGTGTTCTTGTGAAGGATTAATGAGAGGTAAATGGGTATCCCATAATTTATATAGAATAAGGGAAGTGTTGAGGAGGTAAATAAACCAACCCCATCATTATTAACTAAAAAATAAAAGGACACAACATAGGACCGATTCTTGAATAAAAGTGAGAGAGAGGAACCCCTACCTTAAGTCTGAGGGTGTTCTTCACTTGATCTTGATAAACCGAATAACAAAATTAGGATTATTAATTAACAATTAAAGAACCATTAATACATTTATTTGGAATATTAGGACTTTATAAATTCCATTCATGGCCTTTTAGATGGGTTAAATGATTCAATTTCATTGTCCGTGAGTGCTTGTTTTCATAATATTCCTGATCGGATCACTTATAAAAGAGTATGGTAGGTTATGTATGATAGGATTTGAAGTCCAGAATTGATTTTATATTTTATTAATGATCATTTTTATAATTAAATTGATATAAAATTCATTTCGTTATTTTGAGTGAAGGTGAATCATTATATAAATCATTAATGATAAATACTTGGATTAAATTGGTGATTTTTCACACAATTAAATTATTTTGTATTGTTATTATACATCATGAGTGGTTAAGGATCCCAGAAAATTAAATATTTTAAAATACATATGTAATAGTCTGGTTCAACAAAAAATATGGTTTCACGACCACAGTTGAAGAAGTTAAATCAAATTGATAGCATTTTCATCCTTGAATGTGATCAATCAACACATCTCAAATGATGTTCTATTTTTAGCATAAATGAGAAGAAAAGGAGATATGAAGAAGAATTATCTCATTTGAATGAAAATAATTATAGTAGATGTATGGTACTAGAGTGTTCATACAATTTTTATAAGGAGAGGTTATGAATGAAAAGAGAAAAAAGGAACACAATCATGAAGGAAACAGAAATAAAAATTTAACCTCTTAAATTAACCTTCTTTGAGAACCTCATAAAAGAAGATAATTTGTTATTTTTATGATACCAAGTGCTACTGGTCGTGGGGGATGAGCTTGGTAGGAGATTTCAGCAGAATTTGGAGAACGAAAAAGTCTTGAGAGGTGTGAAGAGGGGAGGGTGGACGAGGTGGTATGTATATTGGTGGGGAGGAGGGTTTTCTTAATATTTTAATCATTAGTTTATTATTTTTAAATAAGATAAGAAATACGGATGATTCCAGGACAATAAATAGTAATATGTTCATGTGATTTTGAACCATGTGTGCTTACGTTATCCATGATTCTATAAATAGTAAATTTAACTAATAAAGCATATATATTGTAAATTGTCATACTTTTCTATTAATAAAAAAATCAAGTATTTCAGAAAAATATCAAAAATTAACCGTAACCATTTTTTGACATGTCGAATCAAGAAATGAAGACTATTTTTCAAAAATAACTTTATAAATTTGTTTAATTAAATTATTAATTAAAATCTCAATTTACATGAAAAATAATGTTTTAAAAACATTTATTTATGTATTCCAAAACATTGTTATTTCATATATTAACATAAACACTATATATATACCGTCATAAGTGATATTACTATTCATAAGGTTATGCCACTATTAATAAGGGTAAAATTTCTATTCATGAGGGTATGTTACTATTCACCAAAAATTAAGTTGGTCATATAGAACTCTAAATAACATACAGATCGCAACTGTGTATATCATATTTTCGAAATTCAAATCATAGTTGTGGTAAAAATATGTTTACTGGATAGGATTTAAAAAAAGTGGTGTTTTTTAGAGAGACAGTGTTTCATTGATTCAATAATAAATTTATTTGAAAAATATTTGGGAGTTACAGTATCCAAGTAGATAAATCAAATGTATATATCATTTCTTACCTAAAATTAGACTATAATGTGTAGGATGTGAAATAATTCCTAGGTAATGCTGTATTTTATGACCATTTCATTTGAGAAATTAATAATATTGCACTCCACCTCTCCTTACTCCAAAAATAAAAATATTTTTTTGATAAATAATGCAAGGGTTATTTTAATAAATTGAAAAGGAGTATCACATCACCCTGGGTAATCCATCCACCTCGGTAGGATTTACCATTTGAGCTCATGTGTGAAACATCTTACTATGCAATTGGGGTAGTCTTATCATAGACGGTTGATTTAGATCGATATGTAATTACCAATGCCTCACATACTTTGGACCCTACCCAAGAAAACTACACCACAACTGAAAAAGAATTGATTTCTATTGTGCTTTTCTTGGATAAATTTATGTTATACCTTTTGGGGTCTAAAGTTATTTTGTTCTCAAACCATGAATCCCTCTGGTGTCACCTTAAGAAACCAAGATCCAAACCACGTATCATGATCTGGATGCTCCTCCTCTAGTAATCAAATATAGAAATTAGAGATAAAAAGGAGTAGATAATGTGGTGGATGGCCATATCAGTATAATCCTCCCATTATCAGACATTGACTCATTTCCCATTAGTCCAAAAAATGACATATTTCATGATGAGAAATTCTACAAAGTAAAATGTGTTATTTAATTGTATGATGAAAATATAAATTATTTTGTAGAATGTTGTATTCCTACTAATTTCAACAAAAACAAATCTAACCATCAAAAACATGAGTCTTATTGGTACATTTCTGATGACCCCTACATTTGATGCACATGTAGTGATTAGGTCATATAGTATACCAGAATTAACATCAATGAATATTACATCATATTAGATAAATATTCAGTACCTTATAGAAATACATACTTGAGGATCGAAATAGTTTAGTGTCTCTGGAATCATGGAAAACCAAATCCTCTATCCTAGTGAATGATATTTAACATCTCCCATAATGATATCCACCTTAATTACATCTACCTAAAACCATTCTTTACAATCTAGGGAAAGGAAACATAAGAAAAGTTTGAGGTAAGATGCTTGGTAAGGGGAAAAAAGGGATATATGTATGCATAATAGTTAACATAAGAGTATGAGAACGTGATCATGAAAATAAAAGATCATACCAATTATATCAATGATCGTATACAAATCACAGAATAAATAATTGTAGTTCATAAGACATGAATGATAATGAAATAATGAAAATTATCCATGAAAGTATAACATAATAATAAAACATTTAATTGAGGTAGACACATAATACTATACTATGATTTCTATAGTATACAAGGCATTACTTCCAAGACCATATTGGTAGTATGATTTTACACTCCATACCATACTGGTATTCATGGTTCACTCCCATGCCCATCTTAGTATCATTAGTTCACTCCTCATACCATCATGGAGGTCATGGTTGACTCCCATGGCCATCTTATTAGCATGAGTTCACTCTTCATACTATATTGGTATTCATGGTTCACCCCCATGACTATCTTAGTAGTCAAAGCTCATTCCCAAGACCATCTTATTCAATTTCATGAGAAATAAATCATTACCTAATTCATTGGAATGAGATATAGGTCCCACCTATCTCATATTGAAGTTATACATAAATGTGCCACAAAATTATAAGAAATCAGATTATAACACATTAAATGAAATGGGTATCATAAAAATGTAAAAATATCATAACATACGGAAAAAGATACAGGATTCTAAATAACTTCAAGATATGCACAACATATGAAAAGAAGCATGTTTCAAAAGCGTATAACCAGTGAAAGAGTAATGGGTGTCAGGCATCATTACATCAAAATATAAACCATTAAAGAAATAATATGAATGGAACCATTATATCATTTCATATTAATCCATTAGTAACATTAATAGATGTCATCTTAGATGGAAAATAATTTTAAAATATCTTTAAAAAATGTTTCTTGAGGAAACCATCCTTTCTTCTTTGAGAATTTATTTTTTATTCATATAACTATTTGAAAATTATTTTCTTATAAAATACCTTGAAAACTTATAAAGAAGACATAAAATTATTTTAAAAACATTTTACATTGATTCTTGTAAAATAAGCATAATTTTTTTTGAAAAACATCTTCCTTGATAATATATAAAACAAGATTCAAAACATATTAAAAATTGTTTCCCTTTAAAACACATTCAAAACTTATAAGGAATGATTGAACATGTTTTGAAAACCATTTCTTTGAAAATACATTGAAAACTATAAATATGGATTCAAAATAATTTGAAAAAAAATTCATTGAAAAGAAATAAAAGAAACTTGAATTTATTTGAAAACCATATTACTTGAAAACATATAAAATAAGTTTGAAAAAAAATTGAAAACAATATCCCATGAAATCATACAAAATTATATTGAAAATGTTTTGAGACCCATTTTCCTTGAAAACTTTTAAAATGATCTTGAAAACGTTTTAAAATACATTTTTCTTGAAAATATCTCAAATGAGCATGAAAATGTTTTTAAAAACATTTTCCTTTAATTTTTTTTAAATAAAATTATATAAAAAAACCCTTAAACATGAAAATAAATCCACAAAGAATTGATATCAGATAAATTCAATCATGTCATACAAGGTAAAAAGAACATTCCTTTGCATGGTAAAAAGGATAGAAAAATTCCACCTTTATAAAGAGAGAATAGTCATTTTAAAATATTTGTGGTAGGTAAAAAGGCTAAAAAAAATTAATGACAATAGTATATTTTTATAATTTTCTTGGAAACCATTTTTTGAAGTAATTGTTTTAAAGGTACAGTGATTTCTGACTGAAGAGAGGGTAATGTCAGACTTTCATAAAAACACCTTCTTAACATTATTATGTACGAATGAGTGGAAAATGGTACTAATACTTGAATATATTATTAATAATCATATTATAAGAAAATTGATGAAAGTTCTTGAGAGTTGGATCTTAATTTTGCATCAAAGGTAGAATAAACATAAAAAATAGTGAAAATTTATGACATTATTTAAATAAAATCTTTTATTCTAGAAACTTGGGATCATATTATCCATGTAAGAAAATTAAATTAAATGAAATTAAATATTTATTGAAAATATTTATATTTTGCGAAAAAAAATTAGAATAGAAGAATATAATCCTTAAAAAAAATTTACGTGCATAATAAAAGATGGGTCTCAAAGAACGAAAACTGAGACAAAACTATTTTGATATTTTGGTATCTTTTGAGACTTAAACCCCATAAAATAAATATCATATAATATATATGTAAATACACATAAATTTAA
The DNA here is from genome assembly GCA_963277665.1 of Viscum album. Lineage (NCBI taxonomy): Eukaryota > Viridiplantae > Streptophyta > Magnoliopsida > Santalales > Viscaceae > Viscum > Viscum album. The sequence goes on along the minus strand of OY728126.1, from coordinate 1,211,368,691 downwards.
TTCTAATATTTGTCAAATACATCCATGGTTTGTATAGACACCACACAAAAGAAATGTGTGGTGAATAAAGATTGAATCTCACAGAAACAAAGAGTGAGATGAAATTTTCTTACCTTGGGTCTTGAAAATCTTCTTACTCATTTTAAAAACCTATATAACAAATATGAATTTATTATAAATATTTTATTTATCCATATTATTATATATATTGTTTTACTTCAACCTTATATTACCCTCTTGTTAAAAATCCTATGTTAAGGATTCACTTTGGGTAAGATTCACTTTGTTCATATCATTTGTACTAATTTTTTATATAATTGGTGTTCATAGATTATATCATGATTTCAAGAATGTAAAACATGATATAAATATCATGTATATAAATTATATTTGTATTATAATAATCTATAGAATATATAAGTATAAATCTAATACACCATTCATGGAGACGGTAGACCGTACATATGCATGAACTCTATTTCTATTTAATTTTAATATTTAAAGAGGAAAATATGTATTATATATTCATTAAAACCATCCTTAATAAAATCCATATAGTTTATGAATGAATCATATCGCTTTGATGGTGTGGTAGTCCACACTTCCTCCAACAAAATTATCATATTAACACTAAATAGAAAGTAAAAAAAGTTATTTGTTGTAAAAGTAATAAGTAAGCTTAAAAAATAATAAATATAATATATAACATATTTAAGAATAGTTTCCACCATAATTTACACCATGAGAGGTAGTAAGGAAAATTGAACAATCATTGTTGACTGATGCGGTACTTCACTGTACAAATAAACAATATGTTCATTATCCATTAGATAAAGGTCTATGTAAGTGTAGGATGATTACGTAGAATCCAAAAAATCATAGTATATTGAGGATAATAGTGTTTTTATATGATAATATAAAACTAAAGTGTATGGGTGGAGAAATAAAATAAAATAATGGACATGAGGGGATATGTTACCTCTTAATCGGGAAACTCCTTTTGGTTTGTGCAAAAAGCAATACTTGGATTGCCTTATTCAAAAGGGAAGGATTATAGGAAGAAGGGAGGGTTTAAGGAAATTTTATTGTGAAGATATTGTCAAAACATAATAGGTTTGAGAGGTGTGAGTAAGTGGGAGGGGTGGTGTCCTTTTATAGGGAAGGAAATTGACTCACATAGAATTTTTGAAAACATGTTACGTGTACATATGTAATTAAATAAAAAAAGTCATAAAAAACGATCCTAAATCAATAATTGATGGTATATAGTAAAATAATGGAAAAATATGGTGTTTGATAATGTTTACAGATCATTTAGGCTCCTATTATTAAGGTTTAGTCCCCAATTAAGCTAAATCTGACCATAATCGTTGTGACTAATTTTAATCACTTTTACTACTTGTTTTGGTCAAAAATCAACCTGATTAAATTAGAATCTAACTATTAAACTGATTAAAATGATGTATATCAGTTTTTAAAAATTAAATTCATCGAAGTGTGCAAATTAGGATTAACGAAAATCCCATATATGGGATGAAATTAATATTATTTAAAGTAGAAAGACGTTTAATAGTTTATTAAGATTTTTATAATCAGTTTTATAGTGAAATTGATTCTAATGACATAAATTTTATTAATTGATTTATAATTAATATAATTTTACCTTAATCAAAATAAAATATAATTTAACATCAATAATTATTTAAACAAAAAAGTTTTTTTTAACTAAAAAAAGTATTTATTAATATTAATAAAAAATGTTTCTCAAAAATATCCCAAAAAATCACCCTATGATAATTTCAAATTTATAAATTCCAAAATGATGTTTAATGTTTCAAATTAAATTTCTAAATGTTTCTGAAATTAATTTTTTTACTAAAATTGGTTCGTTTGACACAACAGGGCTTCTAAACATAAAAATGATTTTACAAAAAATTATATCTTTCATTATCAGTATGTATTATTTATTTAAAAACATTATAAAAAATTATTTAAAACTATTTATTAATATCCATATCATTGTGTTTAATGGCTAGTTTATAATTATATAATTTATAAAATAATAATAATAATAATAACAAAATGATACTTCGTAGAAACTCAGTGTTGCGCGTAACATACGCCATGTTGGTGTTTCATATAGCACCAACCAAGTTGGTATTGCGTTTAGCCCAATTCAAGTTGGAAGTGCATGTAGAAAAATTCAAGTAGGATCCATGTTTATGGAATGTGTTACTTAATTTTTTAATATATATATATATATATATATATAATTATTTCTATTGTCAAGTGAATTTAAAAATATCAAAAAGATAAATTAAATTAAAAATAACAATTTAAAAAATATAAGTGTGTAAAATTCTACACCCCTTAATGTGAATTTAGAAATCAAAATAATTTAAGGTTGACAAAGTTTTAATACTTGAAAGATTCATTCATAGAAACTGACATCATAAAAATGAATAATAAAAAATCCCTTAAATGGGAATGTTGGGACCATAAAGGTTACCCAACGTAACATATAACTTGGTTTCCAAATATGAGAACATCATTTGGGAGTGAATATTCAATATGGATGAAAATAGAAAATATTTATAGGGATTGATTGAGGTCATCAATCACAAACAATTGAATGATCAAAGAAAAATTGAGGGCCTCAAATTGAAAAATATGTGCTGATTTTAAAGGCCATCAGTTCAACAAAATTATGGTATTATGACAAAAAATTTATTTTTATCACTATTCTAGCATAGATTAATGGTTTTTTTGACCACGAATATAAAAAATATATACTTAGTTGAAACATCTATATTAACAAAATTTCATTCTTTAGTTTTGATTGTATGAATTTATAATTCATCCATTACTTCATGTAATGGATGTCCAAAAATTAACTTTTATGCTTAAAGTGCTAAAATTAACTTTTAGCATATCTAAAGGCTCATAAATGAATGCAATGTATAAGTATTTATAAAAATTAATATGGTTAATAAATTTATCTCTAAAAATAAAAATGTTACAATATTGCTTTATCATAAATAATTAGTCTTTGAAAATAATTATACATTAACCAGGACATTTTTTAGGCTAATGGTAGGCATGAAACCCATATTGTCCATAATTCATGGGTTCAAGACATGCGGTATTGCCAGACTTCATTGGGTGTCACCTGACACACATAGATTCATTTTATAAAACAAAACTAATATAAATTACAAAATATTATGGACATCCTTGAAATATGGTTAATCACTTAATAGCCTTTTATCAAAGGATTTCAATTAAATCTTAATACATCAATACTTCCTCTAATGTTTAACATAAAATTATCTTGAATGGATAACCTTATAACCCTTCTGAAAGAAGGAAATCCAAAACCATAGAATGAAATTCATGAAACCAGCTTAACATCAACCCCCCCCCCCCCCCATATACCACAAAGTATCTATTGGTTGTCACTTTCCACACTGTGGATACCCTTGTGGTAAATTATCTTGGAACATGGTAACAAATTTAATTGCCATAAATACTTCTAGAAAAGGTTTATACTTCATTATTCAATAGATTACTGGATATATTCCATAGATAATAGAAGTTTAAAAATTTATCCATGATAGTATGAACTACTTTTCAACATGTCCTTAATTAGTTCCAAGGTAAAAAATTCTTTCCAATTTACTTATTCATATCCAACATATCTTCACCCATACAGCATTATCATAACATGGGGAATTTATTAAGGTTTATATTTCCCTTAATCATGTGTTTCAAATGGACATAATCTTTCCATTATTCCACTTTTCTATTCCATTAGAACCATTCAACATGTTCTTCTAAATCCCTTCCGAAAAAATAAAATGAACAATCCTTATATATTTAACCTTCCATATAACATAATTATTCAATCAAAATGCATAAAATATTTTATAATCCCACTTCATATTTATTCCATTAGCAAGGCCACATAATACAATTTTACAATACATATTTCCATTCACATTTAATTTGTAGTCTCTTCCTCATCAGTAATGCAAAAATTACTCACACCACCTTGATGATTATCTTCAAGAGAATTTTTCTTGGTTAATTAAGTTTCTTAATGACCATTTAATTCACACATAAAACACTAATACTCTATTGAATACATATGAAAATTGTTATCCACATCCATTTTATTAACCAAAATCTTCATTTTTCCATTTCTATCACTTTATTTTTGTTCTTTTCAATAGTCAAAACATATTATTGTTCCACTAAGACCTTCACTAAGGTGGTTCTTTACATATTCATGACAGAAAGAATATTTAATCTTCATTCCACCATGGACTCCATTACCCAAACTCTCTGTGAAATCCAACCTTCTCTTCCTTCGTGAGAGTGATATTTGGTCAATTTATATGTTGTTAATCATGTTCTATGAATACTGATTAAGAATGATCACAATATATCCCACTCTAGTGATCATCCCACTTGACTGATCATCAGAAACTCATTCATCACATTCAAAGTCAATCATGTTCCTTCTGGTTCTCTCCATTGACTAAAACCAGAAGAATATTGTCTTTGGAAACATGGAAACAAAATATTCTATCCTGGTGAATGATCTTCAACATCCCACATTACTAACTCCACCTTATATACTTCTACCAAAAACCATTCATCAAAACTTGGAGAAAGTGAACATAAGAAATGGGTGAGCTCAAATGATCAGTAAGGATAAACCAGGGAGATATCTAAAAATAATAACGATCACAAGGGTATGAAAACATGATCATGAAAATAGAATATGATACCCTTTATATCAAAGATCATATGCATGAATCATGGTATAAATAATGGCAGTTCATTAGACATGAATCATAGTGAAATAATGAACCTAATCCATGAAATCATAATATATGAATACTACATTGAATTGTGTAAAACACATAAGAATATAACATTATTTTCATAGTATCCAAGGAATTACATACATGACCATCTTGTAATTATGAGTTCACTCCCCATACCATCCTGGTAGTCATGGGTTACTCCCATGAACATATTATTATCATGAGTTCACTCCTCATACCATCTTGGTAGCCATGGTTCACTCCCATGGCAATATTAGTAGAATGAGTTCACTCCCCATACCATCTTGGTAGTCATAGTTAACACCCATGTACATTTTAGTAGTCAAGGGTCTTTTCCATGACCATCTTAGTCAATCTAATGAGATATAAATCTTTTCCCAATGCATTATAGGTAGATTAGGGTCCCACCAATCTCATAGTGAAATCATATATACAGGTGGAAAAAAATAATAAACAATCATATCATAACCCTTCAAATGAAATCAGTGTCATAAACATGAAAAAATAATATCCTATATAAATATATATAGGTTTAATAATCAGTTCATTATAATCATAACTCGTGAAATGAAGTTGGTTTTAGAATCATATAACCCATGAATGTGAAACGGGTGTCATAAGCATCATTCTTTCAAAAAATCATTCAAGAAATAATATGAATGAAAACATTAGATCATTTCCCAAAAGGCATGAGTAACATCAACAGATGTCATCTTAGATGGAAAATAATTTTGAAAAATCTTTTGAAAATGTTTCTTGAAGACGTATCATATATTATTTGAAAAAATATTTTTAATACATCAAATAATTTGAAAATTATTTTCTTAGAAAATACCTTAAAAACATATAAATAAGACTTAAAATCATTTTGACAACCTTTTTCCATAAAACATATAAAATAATCATTATTTTTTTGAAAACCTTCTTCCTTGAAAACTTATAAAATAATATTCAGACCACTTTAAACAAATTTCATTGAAAACACTTTGAAAACTTATAAAGAAATCATGAAATATTTTTAAAAACCATTTATTTTAAACTACTTTTAAAATATTTAAATAAGGCATGAAATATTTTTCAAACAAAAATTCCTTGAACAAATATAAAATAAGATTGAACAATTTCTGGAAGGCATTTTCCATAAAAAATTTGAAAATATTCTTGAAATTTTTTGAAAACTATTTTCCTTGAGAAATTCTAAAAGGATCTTGAAATTGATTTGATAACAATTTTCCATTAAAATACCCATTAAAAACATTATCTTAATAATTAATCATTAAACATGAATATAACGAATCAATGTATTGACGTCAGATAAATCACTACATTTCGTACGAGGTAAAAAGAATAATCCTTTTTCATGGTAAAATGGTAAAAAAGATTCCTAATTAATAAAAAGACAAGAACATTCCCTTGAAAACAACGGTAAAATGGAAAAAGGGTAAAAATTTCATTTAATGATCATAGTTGGTTAGTAGAATATTTTTGGAAATCCTTTTTTGAAAACATGGTTTTAAAGGAACATAAATTTCTAACCGAAGAAAGGATAAAGATAGGTTTCTTAAAAACACCTTCTTAAGTATCTTTTGTACCAAATAGTGTAAAAATGGTACTAATTCATGAATATATTATGAATAACCATAGTATGATATAATTAATTATTGTTCATGGGAGTTTCATTAAATGTTTCATTAAAGAAAGAATAAACATAAACAATCGTCAAAAGTGATAAGATTGTTTCAATAAATTCATATGACTTGGTAACTCAAGATCATAATCTCCATGTTAGAAAATGAATTTAAATTATGTTTTTCTATATCATGAAAATAAATATATTCATGATATAAAATGTAAAATGGAAGTATACACACCTCAAAAAAATTAGGTAAATAACAAAAGATGAGTCTCAAAAAAGGAAAATTGAGACAAACCTATTTTTCTGTTTGGTAAATTTTTAAAATTAAACCACATGAATAAATATTATATAATAGGTATTTAAATAAACATAATTTTTTTTTTAATAATCATTTCATAAATCCTTGGTTAGTATACATACAAAAAAAAATTAATGGGTTCTGAATAAACATGTCTCATTGAAATAGTAAGTGAGATGAAATTCCTCTACATTGTGTTTTGACTCTATTTTTAATCATTAAACCCGCCTATATAACAAATATATCACTATTATACATATTTTAAAGAAACATAGTATCATTTATATTGTTTTATAATGACCTTATATTATTTTATTGTCAAAAATCAAATGTAATGTTTTCACTTCGGGTAATATCTGCTTTATTCTTAGCATGTGTCTAAATTTGTTATATATTTGGTATTTATAAATTATATCCTGATTTATAGAATATAAAACATGAAAAAAATATCAATTATATACATTATATTTGTGTTATAATAATCAGTATAATATATAAGTTGGAAACGGGATACACCCTTCATGGAGACGGTGGGTCATATGTATGCATGAATTCTATTTCTATTTAATTATCATGTTGAATAAAAGAATGTAAAATACATATATGTATATATATATCATAATGAAATTGGATTTAGGATATAATATATGTATTATATATTCACTAAAACCATTATTAATAAAACTGATGTAGTGTATGAATGAATCATATCACTTTGAGGGGGCGGTAGTCCACACTTCCTCAAATGAAATTATCATATTGAAAAATGAATGGAAAGTAAAAAAAGACATTAGTTATAAAAGGAATAAATAATATTAAATAAATAATAAATATTATATACAACATATAAAAATATATTTTCCATTACAATTTCTACCGTGAGAGGTGGTAAGGGAAATTGAAGAATCATCATTTAGTGAGGCGGTAGTTTGTCGTACACATAAACATTATGTTCGTTATCCATTAGAGGGTAGTTCATATATGTTTAGGTTAAAAATTAATAATAAAAACATTGTATTATATTTAGGATACTGTTTTTGTAATAAATTTAGTAAAAAATAATGTGGTGGGTTGGAGAAAGAAAATAAAAGAAAGGGTTTGAGAGAAGATGTTACCTCTTAATTAGGTAACAACATTTGGTTTATGACAAAATGCATCCTTGGATTGCCCTCTACCAAAGGAAACGATTTTAAGAGGAAGTTAAGATTTTTAGGAAGTGTACTGGTCTTATCATGTCAAAAACTAGTTGGTTTTTGAGGTTTGAGGAAGTGGGAGAGGTGGTGACCTTTTATAAGGAAAAGTACTCACTTCGAATTATTGAAAACAAGTTAGGTGTCCACATGTAATTACCTAAAAAATTCATAAAATACCAACATAAATAAAAATTAAAGGTTTATTAACTAATAATTTCTATAAAATGGGTTTCTATAAGTTTCTAGGCCATTTGGGATCCTGAGATTAAGGTTTAGTCTCCAATTATTCTGAATTTGACATTAATCGTTGTGATTAATTTTAATCACTTTTACGTATCATTTTGGTCAAAAAACAACATGATATAATTAGTCTATAAATACTATAAATATTAAAATTGTTTTTTTTTCAAAATTCAACTCACAGAATTAGAAAAATTAATAATAATGCTAGTCCCACAAACGGGATGAAATTATCGTTTCTTAAAGTAGAAAGATGTTCAAATGTTCTTAAAGTTTTTATATTCAATTTAAAAGTGAAATTTATTCTAATGACCTAAATTGTATTATTATATTTCAAATTGATATAATTTGATATTAAAACAAATTTGAAATATTATATGACATTAATAATTATTGAAATGGAAAGGCGGATTCTAACTAAAAAGCAGTATTTTTCACTATTCATTAAAAAAGTGATGTTTGTGAGAAAAATACCAAAAACTAACGCCAAGATAATTTCAAAATTTTTAATTATAATTGAATTTTATTTTATAAATTTCAATTTCTAAATATGTATTAAATTTATTTTATTATTAAATGTAGTTTATTTAAGAAAACGATGTTTTTGAACATAAAAAGTACTTTACCAAAAAATATATCTTTCATCAACAATATGTTTTACTTATATAAAACCAATATAAAAAATATTTGAAAAGTTGTTATTAATATTCATATAGGAAAGTTTAATGGATATCTTTTACTTATATAATATAATAATAATAATAATAATAATAATAATAAAATTATGCTTTGTAGAAACCTGGTGTTGCATGTAACACACACCAAGTCGGTGTTGTGTATAGTGCAATCCATGTTAGTATTTCATGTAGCACAAGCCTTGTTAGTATTTCGTGTAGTGGATTCTAGTTTTTATGCATGTGAAATGAATTTTTGACTTAGATTTTTAATATATATATATATATATATATATATATATTTATAAATAAAGAACAATTTCCAGTGTCATGTAAAATGAAAAATATAGAAGAGATAAATTAATTCAAAAAAATTAAAAAAATATATCTAGGTGTTTTCAAGAAATTAGGTGTTCTTTTTCTAATAGTTAGTTTCAATCGTTCCATAGGTTCTACTACACTCTTTCTTGTGGGGGGCACTTTGGCCCACAATAAATTTCCCACAAGGTCCTCGATTTGGTATATTTTGGAAAAAATTATTTTGAGATGCACATGAATTTTCCAAAGCTTATCCTCACTGTCAAATAATTTTTATGTCTCCAAATGAAATGAAATTCCCCAATAAACCTTTCTCTTTCATTACATCTTTATTTTGGGGGCATTGAATTTAGGGTTCAATTTCCCAATTCCTATAGAAACTTTTAAATTCTTCTGGCATTTTATAATTTGTTAAAATGGGTAGAGGCATGAGCCACATGGATAGATGATTCCAAGAAAGTAATGGAATATTTTATAACACAAATATTCTATCAGATTGGATTACCTAGGTTCATCATCAGTGACTGTGTTTATCATTTTTTCAACTGAATTATGAAATATATTTTTTTCGGTATGGGGTCGGGCTTAAATATTCTACTAAATATCACCCATAAAACAATGGTCAAGCTGAGGTTCAAAATAAAGAGGTAAAAAAAATTAATGAAAATTAGTTCATCTCAATAGAAAATATTTGTGTCTTAGACTCGATGTCTCAGAAGTTTTTTACAATACTTATTTCAAAACTACTATTGGAACTGAACCCTATCATCTTTTTTTGAAAGAGATGTCACCTCCATATTTATATTGAGAACTGGGCCTACTATTCCATTAAACAATGCAATTATAGTTTTTTGGTGTCGGTTTTCAATGGAAGTTACAAATTTATGAGATGGAGGAAATCAGAATAGATTCATATGAGAACTCCCAAATTTATTTGGAGAGATCAAAGGCTTCCCACATGCTCTTAATCATTCAACATCAGTTCCACATTGGGAAGAAGGTCCTCATTTTCAATGAAATGCCAAATTTGTATCTATGTAAGATTATTTCCCACAAATTTGTCCCATACAATGGTACTAATGTTTATCCATTTGGTGTTGTTCATGTACAAAATGATGAAACCAAAAAAACCTTCAATGTTAATGGGAAGTTGCTGAAGAACCTTCATGAAGTCAATTCGATGTCCCTAACGGAGGAACTACGCATTCAAGAAGCAAGCTACCAATGATAACCACTATGTTTTATAATTCCTTCATACATTCTATTTTATTACAGTATTAACATTGTACACTCTAGGTGTGGGGGATATCTGTATTCATGAGTTAGTTAAGAATTTTCATCATCTTTATTCCTTTTCTCTTTTTGTCTTTCTAGATTATATTTTCACTTGCCTCATATTTTTCCCCACCACTTTTATAATAGAATGTTAATTTTTTATTCCCAATTCATCATAGAAAATGATTCCCAATTAATCATCGAAGTCATTGAAAATGAATGTTGAATTTCCCGATTTTATATGGTTTTAACAAATAAAAAATATGATGAAGTGTGAATTTCCGAATGATTTTTACATGTGGTGATACTTTATCTTGAATTTTGGTTTTTTGTTTCTGATAAAAATTATTATATCCTTTTTAATCCATTGATAATAATGGTACCCTTTGTGTGAGTAGTTTACGAAAAAATTATGTGACTAATTTATCCACATATCATTACACCAAACAATGAAGTGTGAAATTTTATTACTTAATATAAGGTAATTATATGTTGCATTAATTTTTCTCTACATTGGAAAATTATTTTTCCAAATATTCATTCCTTATTCAATATATTTCATTATTGTATGAGATAGATCTCTATGTGTGTACCTATTATCTGACTTGTTGTCTACCCTGAAAAAAGAAAAACAAAAAATAGAAAAAATGGTATAAATTGATGGGAGTGATTAAATTAACAAAATATTGGGATATAGAGGTTAGGATCTTATAGATTTACTCTTGGGAATGAATATGTTATTGGGTCATGAAATTTGATGAAAAAGGATTTAGGAAATATTTGATAGAAAGGATCATGTAAGAAGATAAATTTTAAAATAACCTGTATTTTCATGATATAATGTTGAAGGAATTGCGTAAAACGGGTTCCATAGACACATGTGGATATTTAGTGACATGATTAACTTTTGATATATATTTTTATATTTTTATCTTTCATCTCTTTGAATCCCATTTTCATTCAATGTTTGAGATGTGTTTTTCCATGATCAATGTGACTAACTCCTTGATGTGATTTTTTCTTTGATCAAATTTATACCAAGAATTAAATTTTCATTGAATGGTAAATATTCAAGAAGTTTAGAATATCTCCAAGTATAATTTTTGTATATGTGACATTACGTAGGAGTGAAAATGTTTAGGTGTGGGGGTGTGATCGCACCGTGATTCAATACATTATTTCACTCTTACACCACTGTTTTGATCTGGACTTTATTTGAAATTACAAATTTAATAACAGATTACACATCTAATTTGATACAATAATTGAATTTTTATCAAAATAAAAAATTAAAATTGTACTTTTTGTGGTGATTTTATTGTAGGTGGAAGTGATTTGGAGGGCCTAAGATGATACAGAAGGAAAATGGACAAAAATCCATTAAGGCCAAAGGACATATGTCCACTATTTTTTACATGGAATTAAATAATATCAACCAAATCTGCTGAAATTTTGTGTACATATCGAAAAATGCATGCCATATAACTCATCTCAATAAACCAATTCCCAGTTCTTCCATGTTTTGGGCCATTAGAACTGATCTCTCCAAGAGACCGAATATGCATGAATTCAAAATTTAGGTTTGGTGTTTCAAAAATAGCTCCCAATAAAAGTGTCTAATTGATGGAACATTTAAAAGGGACATAGTATAGGGGCCAACCAATATTTCTCGATTTACTTGTACAAAACCGAGACACAAGTGGTATAACAAAAACTGGGTGCCCAAAACCACTTACCATTTTGGCTGTAATAGGGAACCATGCGTACCCCATTTGAATGTTTGAAAAAGTGATCTAAGTACAACCATTTGTAGTTCTAAAAGAGCCCTATCATAACTTTGGATGTTCTATAAATCCCTATCATCATAATGAGAACTGAAATAAATAAGAACATCCACATGACTTTACTCCTCTTGATGTTGGGCTAAACAGTGGGCATTTATTGTGAGGGGGCTCAATTTATTGTAAATGGATTTCTAACACATGTAATATAATTGGTTTGATGTATTTAGGATTTGAAATCATTTTATTTAGTATTATAATACTTTTATTATTGTTGAATGATTTTTTTGATTGAATAAAATGAAATTCTCTTAAATTTTAATCGATTTGTGTGAATATGTGTTTGTGTTGTTCTGATTAGATCGCACAAGAATCACTTCATTCCCAACTTATTTGAGATTTCAATTTTCTTTTTAATTTATTAGGCCATGAATGATATCTATACCTTGGCTATAATATTGTTATGTCATGGTTTGGATCAACATGATTCAATATAAAAAATTGGAATGTAATCGAGATTTGAATTAATTTCAACCAAATACATACATGAAACCCTAATTAATTTCCAAGAACAATGATCTCGAAATGTGTGTAGTGAAATCACAATTAAACCTATTTCTCATATTTTTAAAAATTTAGTTTGTTTTTCGAATATTAAACCATTTAAATTATGTTATTTTCTTAAATATTTTTTCGAAACCACCACCCTCTTTTCGTAATATTTATTAAATATACATAATTTAATCATCTAAAACTCCTTGATAAATGACACCGGGTTTATACTATACTATAAATAAACATTAAAAACATAATAAATTTGACGTGTCACAAAAACATCCAGCGATATCACAATAATAAAAAAGGCACACAATCACACCACATATCATCCAGCACAAAAAATCCTCAAATGGACACAATTCTGGCAAGGCATCAATCTCGAATAATCGGTAATATCACAATAAGATAAAAGTTTTAAAATCATGTGAAACATTACCGTTTAACATTTAAATTTAAATTAAAATAGGTCTTTATATTTATTTATGTTATAAAAACCATATCCCATAGGTAATAAAAGAAAAAACCAACCACATGATATATAATAATGAGTAATATGGGATCCCCTACCTCAAGGGAGCCTTGTCATCTCAATGTCCACTGTATGGTGAAGAATAAGCACCTTCATCCACAACTGCACCACAAGAAACCACAGATCAACCTACAACTCACACATGGACCATCAAAATGCATCTATAACACACAACCCAATCCAAACCACACCTCAACAGAAAAAACCCATAGAATAAAAAAATTAAATCGATGATAATGAGAGGAAAACTCACAATAAATCAAAGAGAGGATATTGAGAACCAATCCTCATAAAAAAGAATCTCAAAAAGCTAATAGAGGGAGACACTAGTCTCCCAATACAATATATAACATAGGGTTTCAAGAAGACCTATGCGCATTGAACATTTATAACTTCAATATACTTGAGATTCACATGAAGTGTAATCTAATTTCACATCATGTAATCTTAGTGGTTCAATTTCACAGGAAAAAATGTGTCACCTTTTTATTATTTAACCCATAAAATGAACACATCTTGAAATATCCTTAGATAGGACATGAAACCAACATTCATGTCATGTAAAATTTACACGATATTTATTTCTTGCAGAAGATTATATGCACCTCTAGACTCTACCAAAAATCTCCCTGAACCTCCCCCAAAAACCTCCAACCACCAAAACCAACACTGTATTAGTCTAAGAAGGAATTAAATATTACATATAAGTTTTTCCCTCATATATTGTTAATGAAATTTTATTTAATCAATAATAAAAATATAAAATCTTGTTAGGTCCTAGATATGATTAAATAGTAACATCTAGAAAAATACAAATGAATTTTGAAATGATATTATTCTATAAATATTGTTCCAGTTAACAAACTATAATGAATTTTCTATTATAGACTATTAATGGAACCCTATTTAATAAATCCTTAAGAATAAGGAAATCCTGATTAACCCTTGAATGTTTTTATGCATTGGGTAGTGTATGTCCATTTAAATGTGACTTCTATAGAAAAAAATGGTTGGGTTACATAAAATGAATGTAACTTATTAGGATTTTTCCTAAAAAATTTGAAGTCAATTTCATTTAACCAACCCGAGAATGTGAATCTTGATTCATGGTATGTTTTTAATAATATGATCTATAAAGTTCTTAACCCTATGTGAGTGAGGGGAATTAGGTGCATAGTGGTCATGGATTAACCTAGTGTGAGGGTGTTGGGGTTACTGTGAGTGCTTGATTTTTTAGGTTACCATGTTGTGGATCCAAAATTTGGGTGGTGTTGAACATGGTTAGTGTAGAAGAGGGTAAAGAGAAAGTATAGTTTTTTATCTTTCATAATGTGTTGTGTGTGGTATAGTGAATAAAACACCTTTTTCAATTTCTTCATGAGTTATATCCCTATTATAACTACCTTTTTACTTGTAATCATTTTTAACCCATTATCATATAGACCATGGTTTGTTATGTTTTTTTTATAGTCCTATTTAGGGGTAATTTAAAATATTTTAGATTTTTTAAACATGATTTGTGTGTTTTGAACACTATATTTCAAGTGACCTTAAGAAGGAGACAAATCATTTCTCATGAGTAGTAACACTGGTGAGGGTTCGTGAAGTGTATAGGTGGCTAGACATAATGACCCTATAGAGTGAATTGTGTTTAGTGAGTCAATTTATTGATGCCCTTGGGGTATCATGTGAGATAGGTTTCCTCAATATTCTTATATTTTGTTTTTGATGAGTGATAATGTATGATTTGTTCAAGGTAGATCATCTATGTTGATAGGGCCTTTTGTCTAGGATGCATACAAAGGGCAGGATCATTTATATTACTGACCCTAAAAATTATTTAGATACCTAAGGTATACAGTGGATACATAAGTAACTGGTTTTGGGTATTGTAAATGGAACCAAAGAAGATTGGTGGTCATGAGAATGGCCTTTATCCATGTTTGATTTATTGCCTATTGTAAGCTATCATCTAGGATACCATTGTTTTATTGAATTGATATTCTAGTCCATGTTCTATTTTTTAATTAGTCTTGTATGAAAAGGATTGTTGATACTCAACTCATTTGATGATGACTCAAGTTTGGTGAGTTTTTTATGGTTTAGTGTGTGACCCTTGAATCTTGATGAGATCAGAAGGTACGTGATTGAGTTCCCACTATCAAAATGAAATTACAGTGATGGTAGGAGACTAGATTGGTTCACATGTGGTGTTATTGGGTGTGAGGTTTAGGCGCTGTAGTGCCTTAAATTGTTTTAAATGTGTGATTACCTAAGGTATTGTTTCTAAATATCAATGATGGTGGTGTATGGTAGGATTGGTGGAGTGTTTGGGGTTGTTGAGATTGGAATATGATTCCAGCAACATGGTTTGAGTGGAGGTATTTTATCTCTATTTTGGAATAATTCTAGGAGGCTGGAGGTCATTTGTTGGACCTCATAACATATGAATTACCCTATTTTGAAAATAAGTACAGAGGGTACTACCAATTAATCATGGTTGGCCTATGTGTGGGCATATTAAGTGTTTTTGGATTTTTGTACTAGTTTGGAAGTACCATGAATCTTGAGAGCATGAGTCAAACTATGTTATTGGGTGGTGTACATGAGTGTACTTTCATTTTTTTATTGGACCAATGTTTTGTGCACTGGTATGTGTGGTTCTTATATTGTTTTGGGTGAGTGAGTGGTTGACTGTGTACCGAGGGTCAAAGACCATGATGATTTATTCTTAGTATAATTGATTCGGGTTTTGTAAGAAAATTAAAATACTTATATTTTATATGGGTGGTGTAAGATTGTGTTGATGTATTGTGATATAGTTGAACCAAGAGATAAAACCTAGTTAGGTTTCAATAAAATAATAAGCATGGATCAGTGTGAGTGACACATGTGTCTTAAAGACACAACCCAATAGGGGTTGACGCTCAGGGGGTAGTGTAATATAATCAATATTGTAAGGATCCACCATAATCTATGAAGGAAATTCACATCACTTTGGATGTGTCTCAACAAGGATTGCGGATGGTGGTCTGTAAGCTAGTAGAAGATAGTTTTTAAATGTTGTAATGTCTCTCGTGTATGAGTGGGTTTAGACACATATGACTATTATGTTTAGTGATGAATTATATATGGTATATTGAGGTAGAGTTGATGACTTAGTTAGATGATTACAAGGACCCTCTTGGTAGGGAGAATTATTTCAGTCATGGGAATGTGACCGTTGTGTTGGATATGTTGTTGGTGTGTTGGACTACTACGTGGATGACCGTGATAGCACTAGAGACCTGAAAACGTAATATTTAGAAAAATATAGATTCATAAGGGAATACCAAAGGTAAATCTCTGTGTGGTTCAGGTTAGGGTATGAGTGGTATTCATAGTCATAGCATGGAATTGTGTGAACCAAGAATTTTTCAATAGTTTTTCATGTAATCACATGGGGGAACATGTTAGACATCAGTGTTTTAACATGTGAATGGGATACATCATATGACCATTACATTTTGATTCAGTGGTTAATGGTGCATCAAATGAATGAATTAAGTCTTTATGTAGTGGGTTAACCAGATTAGGTATGATCACCTGTCTAGCATTAGATATGATGTGGGGGACTTGGAATGAAATTGGGCGCACCTATTATGGTGAAATTGGTGACATTAAAGTAATAATTGGGAATATTTTGAAAAATTAGATTCATTTGGTAGGTATGTGGGAATTGAGTATTGATTAGTGGTCTGGGAATTTAGAAATGATGATGAGAACTGGTGATGGAGTATCTTTCTCACATTTTGTTAGGTTAAAAACACTGTAAGGTTCACAAAAAACATCATTAAAATACAAGGTTTAATTTTTATTTGGTAGTTTTTGTGGTGGGGAGAACCAAGGATTGTAATTTTCCTTAACAGGCTATGAATTATAGTTGGGAGTCACATATTTAAAATTATTTATTAAGTAACAACATTACCATGTTTTAGAATATATGGGCTTTGGTGAGTGTCTTATCGCTGTTTTGAATATGAATGGAAGAAGTGACTCGAGTTTTGATATAAAATCCTTAGTTTTTGGATATATCACTCATGTAAAACTTTAGGGATTTAGAAATTGAATGGGGACAGTAGATTATAGTTTATGAAATATTGGATTGGATGACATGATTGGATAACCACTAGGACTTCTTGAGGATAATAATTATTATAGTAGAGAGTCTGTGTAATGTTCTGTCATTTTCCTAAATGTAAGGAGCATTAATTTATTATTCAAATTCCCTTAAACATTTATAAATATGATGCCTAATCATGTCATGGTGATCTCTGGTGTGTCTGCGGATTACTTGGAGCTCGATTCCCCAAATTGTGGAGGAATGAATGGGCTAAATGGTTAAGTAAAACCATGCCCCCCAGTGAGCATGGTTTCTCAGAAATCGTGTCGTAGTTGATAGTGAGAACCTGGGGGTACAAATTTTTTTTGTAACCATGTGACCTAAGGTGAATGACCATGGGAGCTTTCTAATGTTTTGGAGAGTGTGTTTTCACACATTTTTTCCATGGTTAGTTAGGTTTTGTGCCTAATCTTGTGATGTTTCCCTTTGAAGAAGATAAAGGTGAACAGTTGGATCACAATTTGGAAACTGTGTGGCCAAACCATGTGCAATGGTTTTTTGGGGATGAAATTACTAAATTTCCCCTCTTGAATGGATTAAACCTAACTCTTTTCATCCCCATCTCATTTCTACTATTTGGGTGGTCCTCCTTCCATAATATTACCACTTCTCCTCTAAGATAGGGATCAAGTTAGCCCCTCCATATGATCTCTTATTTGTACACCATTAGATCCATTGGAATGCTAGAGTTAAGATCTTGAATCCTCTCAAATATATTTCAATATCTTTGTCTCATCTATTTCTCTATTTGGTTGAAATATCATTTTCCCAATTTTCAGTGCATTTTATGGTATCATTATTTTCTTCTAACCTATTTCAAATCAGAGGTTATGACTGGATGGGGGATTCTTTACAAGGAAAAGGTAGTAGGTCAGGGATTTTCCCACCATTTCGATGTCATCCATAAATTATGCCATTGTTCAATGGGCCGAAACCTTCCGGTTTCACTCCAATTTTCTCAATACAATTTAATTAAATGTTTCTCATTCCTTTATGATCTTATTTAGTAGCAGATCAACCACATGGGATGATCACCTTGGCCTATTCCAGCATGTGGGAGTGATATACCTTATATTACCAAATTTCCTTCTTTAATTTTTCCAAGAACCACTTGAGGTGTGTTTTCACATGATAATTTCCATGAGCCTCTTTTTTAAATTGAATTTAAGGATGAAACCTAGGTTAGACACCTATAAATATTTCCTTATTGAAATTTTTGAGTTAAATGAGATGGTCAGGTGCTTATCCCTTGTGCCTTGTAGATAAATGGTTTTCCCAAATTTCATGCCTAGACCAACTTGACTATGTGAATATGAATTCATTAATTAAATGTTAAGGACTTGATTTAAGACATGTTAAATGAGATGTATTATTTTAGATTCTTTTACCTTTGATCCAAGGGTGATAACAAGGGTTTTCATTTCACGACCCATTGTACGGACTCATATTATTTTTTGTTAAAGTAGATAATTCTTAGTAAACATACCAGGAGTAATTATAGTTATATTTGATATGGGATCGTCATGAATTATTTGTTTGTCCTTCAAGACGAGTGACACCAATTCCCTTAGGGAGACCCCTTGGATTATCTTGATGTAATGATTGATTTTACCATTCCCAGAGAGAGACTCGAGACATTATATCTGATACTTGCTATGGACTCAGATGTATATTTGAAATTTATTTCTTTCACACCATGCCAAAGTGGAACCTAGGACTTCATTATTGGGTCACCTTGGATGGACTCATTGGCATTAGACTTTTATCGATCCCTTCAATAAATTTTAGTCAAGTATCAAAGGATTTTCATAGAAGGACAGAAGTTATCTCAACAGGTTTTATAAAGAACTGATAAAAATGATTTCAAAGTTAAATAAATGTTTTAAAATGAGAATTGGTTAGTTATTTGAGAAAAATTTGGGAATATTACATTATGACCAATAACAATATCAAGGATATTAGATCTTATGGAACTTTATCTTACTCACATTACCATATCAGGATCTCTCAATTCAGAAAAACTAGCTTAGGCTGAAGCAGTTAGACTGGATGGGTCTGCAAGTGGAACATAGTTTAGTGAGATTATTTATTTATCCAATATTTCATTTTAATTATTAAAGAGAATTTCTTATTATATTTTTCACATTATAGAAATTCATTGATATCGTGGGTGCTGACCTGCTGATATTGACTCTCACACCATACTTGAGAGTCTTTGGTACATAAGTAGACTTTATCGTTGTAGGTTCAGAAAAAGGGAATCATCCAGATTAAAATACTTGATTCCAACTTCATGATGGAGTTTTTTTGAAGAGGATTGATCATATACTCGAGATTCTAGTTGTAGTAGTTTTGGACATTTTTTGGTTTTGGCAGCATGTTTTATATGATTCTATCCCCTTCCTTTACATAGTTTTTTTTTTGTATTGTTACACTACCATGAAATGATCATACATTGTATCTTCTATTTTTTAAGATTTCATAATTTATTTATTATTATTGAATGAGTATATATTGTAGTTTATACTAATATCTATCTATTATTTTATGTATTATATTTATCATTTTGTGTTATATGTTGATCAATCAGAGAATAATATTCTTATTGACACACCTAAGCACCTCGATGCTAGTTGGACGCCTCTGGAATTTGGGGAGGCACACATGAGGTATTGTGGCCAATAGTCTTGGGGCACTGGTGAGTGGAATCTGGGTCAGGATGCTACAAAGTGGTATCATATGTATTTTCCCTTTTGACTTCCTGTTTGGGTTTAGACATTAGACTGGGATGATGGAATTGGGTTTGGGAATGATCCTGGGAGTATCTACCACACATAAAAAGGAAAACCTAAATTACATGGTATGGGTAAATGATGTTATTTCAGGTTCTTGTTATGGTTTTACTAGATTTCACAAATGGGAGATGCATTGGATATTATTTATTATGGCATTGATGAGATCTCTATTACTTAGCATGATGAAATGAGTGAATGTTATAAGTATAGATCATACTAGGAATGATCGTATTTAGACTTTCATGAAATATTTCATTCTTATCTACTTTCCTACATGTGTTTCCTGGTTTGCCTATAATTGTTCTTTGTGCCTTGTTTTCTATTATTTGAAGTGTTTTAGTACTCTCAAAGACGAAATAATGGGTTTAATTAACCAATAATTCTATAGTGGTTGGTTTTATTTGTGATTTATATTGGTATCTTTTATGATAAAACAACTATTATGGATTTCTACAACCATTTCCAAGTTTAAGGGTCAATATACAATTAGTTGATGCACTGATTTCAATTTATACGCTATATGGGCGATTATGAATTGTAATTGGCGACACAATTAAATTGATTGTGATATTAATAACTTTTTAAGTAAAAATAAACCAGAATGAAATAAAATGAAATTGATCCTTTAAAATTAAATGCTTACTTTACATAGAAAATGTGAGACCTTACTCAGACATAACCATAGTAGTTGGATGTAGGGCATGTCTCCTATAATCCTTCAATTTCTCATTCTTCTTACCCAGAACATTATTATAGAGCAGGTAAAGTGGAGTGTTTTCTTTAATAGGATATCACTCTTCCTTTAATTTATTATCTATTTCCCAATATGATATCAATCTTGTATGAGGTACTCACTTGGGTGTTTTAGAATCATCCCACTGTGAGATCCATGTGTTGTAATCCAAGGGAGTTGTGATAAGAATACTCTTGAGGTGGTGGGCCCTAAGGCAGTCATGATTCCTCCTATAGTGCCACCTAATGCACCTCCTCCAGACCATCCACTAGGTGTCGTTTCCTAGTTCATTGATAGATTTATGTGGTTGATGAAGTTATTTTAGTGTATACCTCAACATGACCCTTTTATGGTAGAGATGGCCCATGAGTTTCAGCAGCAACATCCTCCTACTTTCTTGGGGTGGAGGGCCTTAGGATTCGTAATACTAGTTGGAGACTATGGTATCCATATTTGAGAATATTAAGACACCTACATAGTGTAGACTCAATCTGATGCCCTATCTATTTTGAGACTCCACCAAGCGTTGGTCGGATGTTTTGACTTAGGCTAGTTGAAAACAGAGTATGGTCTGAGAAGACTTTCAGACAACCTGTTTTGACTATTTTTTCCCTCATACCATGAGAATAGACCATATTTAGGAATTAATACACCTTGAAAAAGGTGGAATGTTAGTAATGGAATAATAATATCCAATCAGTAAATTGCATCTTTTCACACAAACATTGACTGGTGATGAGTTAACTATTATGCAGTGTTTTGAGGATGGGATTGTTTATTCCATGCACTTGTAGGTGAACATATTTCAGCATACCCTCATTTTAGAGATCATCATTTAGGCCCTCATCACTGAGTAGAACCCATGGGAGTCAGATAATGTGAATCAGATAAGTTCATCTTCCAAAAAGAGTTGGGATTTATCTATTGGTAATAAGCAATTCGTTAAGGGTACATATAGGGTATTACAATATTTGTGGCATGCATTGATAGCCTTGTGGTGTTTAACAAGTGTGTATTTCCTATCCATAAAACGTCCCAATGTATGAGGAACCTGGTAGACTGCTTATATTATGGGGGGATGGGTCACCAACATCATTTCTACAAGACATTTCCTTCTATGCCATGTTAACCAGGTTTTAGGCCATCACCATCTTTTTGTGCATGATACATGACACTCCATCATGAAGGAAGCTAGTCTTATATAGGCCGTCTAGGCTGAGAAGGTGGTCAAGCTTATGAAATCAGGTTTCATAGTTCTATCATCATCATTGTGGAATTTCTAAGGCTGTACAGGTAAAATCTAAGGGCCATATTTCAAGTCATATATATATTATTCATCCTAATCCAGAGGAGTAGTGTCCAGGGACTTCTACAATGAGAGGTACTATCCTAGTATCCTCTACTCTAGTTTCTATATTTTTTGATTGCTTAAAACCCCTTTCTATGTACTATAACTGTGGAATGTTTTGGATTAGTTGAAGAGTACTCAAGTGGTGATATATCCCTTGACATGTTGTTATGAATATGAATAGAGGGTTTATGTCAGTAAAAGGAGTTCCACCTTGAGATATGTGGGTACTATTTTCTATGGAGTTTTGTTCCTCAAGATAAATGGGTTCAACTTCATTCATGCTATAGATTGGATTATGCCTTATCAAGCCCTGGTGGATTGGTATCACTGAAGGGTATCTTTCACATCACTTGATGAAAACCCCTACATCCATAAGAGAGAATATAATATCCAATAAATTTAAGCTAGACTCAAGCATTCTAGGCTTAGTGGGATGACGACTCAGATGGATAGTCTGTTTATGAGAGATAGGGGAATGAATTTAGTAGAATTCCCTCCCATGGTGGATCATTTCATGTAAACCATCCCTAATGATTTCCCTATTATACCACTTAGGAGATATATTGAGTTCACAGTCGAGATTATTCCAGGTGTGGAACTAGTGTATATTCATCTATATGGGATGGAACCAACAACGCTCCATGAACTCAAGAGTAATCTTTATGACTTATAGGATAAGGGTTTTATCAAACCCAGTGCATCTCCATGGGGTTCAATAGTCCATTTCACCTAATAGTAAATGGTACCCTTAGATTGTGCATGGATTATCGCCAACCTAATCAGCTCATGTTGAAGAACCAGTATCCACTTCCTCATATTTATAATCTCTTCAACTTTCTTTGAAGAGAAACCATTCTCTCCAAGATCACTCTGAGATTAGGCTACCATCAGGTTCATGTTTGTCCATCAAGCATACTACATATAAAATTCTAGAGAAGGTATGACTTATGTGATTATTTTGTTATTAGGTTCTGTCTAAAAAACAAACAGACATTCTTCATGGGTACGATGAATCAGTTTTCCACCCATATCTT
Organism: Viscum album; assembly: GCA_963277665.1. NCBI lineage: Eukaryota > Viridiplantae > Streptophyta > Magnoliopsida > Santalales > Viscaceae > Viscum > Viscum album. The sequence goes on along the minus strand of OY728126.1, from coordinate 1,211,345,261 downwards.
GATTCCTTTGTAGTAGTCTTTTTTTATGATACATAGGTTATTCTCAAACTATACACGACAATGTCAATCATCTTGAGATTGTGCTGAGTAAACTATGTGAGCATCAGCTATATGTGGAGCTCCACAAATTCCACACTTTTATCATGAAGGATCACATATTAGGTCATATAATATCTAAGGTTTGTGTATCAGTTGACCTAGATATGGTGAGATTTGTGGTCTCTTGGGACTATCCCAAGAACATGTTCGATATATAGATTTTCTTATGGATGGATGGTCACTATTGTTGATTCATCCATGAATTTTCAACCATGGAATCACCGCTTATGGGATTGAACAATAAGGGTGTGACGTATTACTGGATTTAGGCTTCTGAGATTGCCTTTCAGAGGTTAAAGGGGAGACTAACTTTAGTATAAATCATAATTCTACCATATCTTTGAAGAAGCTGTATAGTCTATTGTGATTCCATAGGGATCGGGAAGGGTTCATTTCGGATGTAAGGTGATCACATTATAACATATGGATATTGTCAGCTGAGGCCTCATGATTGGAACTATTATATGAATGACCTCAATATAGAAATCATGGTTCATGATATGTGATGTTGGATCCATTACTTATTGAGTGATTAATTATTTGTTTACAAAGGTCATAAAATCTCAAATACATCTCCACACAGTGAGACTTGAACTTGAGGCGGTGCAGGAGGGTCTAATATCTATAGTAGTTTTTCTGGGCATAGACACTCAAAAAGTGAAATTTTGTAGCTAATAAATTAAACCAGAAGAATTTAATAAAATATTTCAAGGAGACCAGCAGTGATTGGATATTTATGGATTTTTTTAGATGCATCTAGAGGTTCAGGAACAACATGGGAATACAGTTCTAGCAGCTGTGGTAGTGAAATCTACTCTTTTGGAGTAGGTCTGAATGTGGTATTTTTCCGAATCAAGTGGCCTTGTTTTGAGGAAGAGCATCACATGAGAGAACCCGGCTCCCGGTTGGGTTATGGAGGTCGGTGATAACCTACTATTTTATGGACATTTAAGGGTTCCATAATATATACATGAACAAATGATGATAAAATCTAATACCTCTGTATAGGAGGATCATCCTAGGATTTCCAATATAGACAATGATATTCATCATTATTTATGGTGTCTAGGTATGAATAGGCAGATATTAGGCCTCATTAAATGGTTATACACATATTAATAGTTGAAGTTAGATCCCCAAAAAATTGTAGGACTCCAACAACCACTATCCACTCATAAGTAGAAATGGAATAAAGTAAACTTGTATTTCATGAAAGGCTTTTCGGGATCCCCTCTAAGAAGAGATGTAGTATGGGCGTTCATTGACATGATAACTAATTTCATGAACTTCTTACCACTCCAACAAACCATCTCAATGGATGAGTTAGTAAGGATTTACATGAGGGATATATTTCAAATTCATGGTGTCTAATGTCATATCATTTCAAATTGAGATTCCTTCTTCACTTCATAGATCTGTAAAGGGTTGTAGAAAACACTGAATTTATAGGTGTTTTTGTGTATGGAATATCACCCTTAAAATGATGGGAAAACTGATTATATGATTTAGGTGATAAAGGATATGATGTGGGCTTGTATCTGTGATTTTTTTGTTCATGGTAAAAACATTTTCTTATAGATGAGGTTTCCTATAAAAATAGTTACCATGATACAATTCTGATTGATGCATATGAAGATCTCTATGGTGGAATCGATCATTAACCTCTATGCTCGATTCATGAATTTGAGGAAGCTATACTGGGTCATTGACTTGTTTATAAGTCTATAGAGAAAGTACATATAGTTTAGAAGCATAATCCCACAACTTCATCTATGAAGAATTCATATACCAATCTCCTCTATAGACCTCTGGAGTTTGAGGTGGTACATTGTGTATTTTTATGCGTATCACCTAGATTGGTTCATAAATAAATCTATTGAAAGGGAATGTTATCATTGAGGTATGTCGGGCCCTTCAAGATACTATATAGAGTTGGTCCATTAGCCTATTGGTTTTTATTACCTTAGTGGAATCATTCCATGAAAAACATATTATACATATCTCAGCTTTTACAGTATCATGTCGACCACTCTCATTCATAATGTCCAGATGATATTGAGATACAGACGGACGTGTCCATTGAGTAGAATCCATGATATATCATTGAATGTAGAATATAGGTTCTCTAGGCTATGCCCATTCTTCTATCATGGGTTCTCTATTAGAATAGATGCATACATGATGAGATCTGGGATCATGAGGTCAATGTACAAGTGTAATGGAATGAACTATTCTGAAAAGATGTTCTACTACAATCATAATGGAAACTTGGGGATTATTTTTCTCAATGAGGGGATGTTTTAACATCTTAATTTTTTATAAAAGTAAATAACATTACTTTTTTGTTCTAATTCCCTTAAATAGAACTATATATTATGCCTAATCATGTTAATGAGATATTGGTTTCATATGAGGCATGTTCGGAGCTCAGAGGCCTGAATTGGGAATGAATTACTAGGCCTCATGGTTAACGAAAACCGTTCATCCCAGCTAGTATGGTTTTTATGAAACTGTATAGGCGAAGATAGTGAGCACCTGGGGGCCACATGGTTTGTCATCATACATGCGACCCAAGTCACAAAATCATGTAAAATTTCACGGCTTTTGAATAGTTATTTTTTATGGTTTTCAAACATTTACTTAATCTATGTGCCTAACTATGCGATGGTCCCCTTTAAATCAGATAAAGAAACACGATTGGCACACGAGTTGGAAACCGTGCAGCCAAATAATACATAGTAGTTTTTTGGGGTGAAATTACTAAATCACCACTCTTAAATGAATTATACCAAACTCTCTAACCCCTAACCCCTCATTTAAAGGTATTCCATTCGTCTGATCTTTGATTATCTCACCGTTAGATCCATTGGAACACTAGAGGTATGATCACAAATCCTATACAATATATTTCATCTTATTCATCACATTCATTATGCTTCTGGGTATAATCTCATTTTCCCCATTTTTAGGGCATCTGATTGTTTATCATTTTCTTCCAATCTAGCTTGAATCACAAGCTGAGACTGGCTGAGGGGAGCTCTATGAGGATAAAGTAGGGTTTCATTGTATTTTCTCACCATTTTGATGTGTTCCATAAATTGTGTTGTTGTTTTGTGGGATAGATCCTTTGATTTTATTTCCAATTTGGTCAATAAAATTTAATTGAAGGGTTTTCATGGCATTGTGATCTCTACAATGGTTAGATCAACCCCTTTTGTTGATATCCTTAGCCTATGCCTCCCAAGTGGCAATGTTAAACCTTAGAGGCCCAAATTTCCTTATTTTACTTTATCAAAGCACCACTTCAGGTGTATATTAACATGATAAATTTTTTTAGCCTATTATTTACATTGAATTAGAGGATTAACCATGGTTTATTACCCTATAAACCTTTCCATGTTTAAATGGTTGAGTTAAATGAGTTGTTCATGTGCTTATTCTATATGTCGTGTAGCTAAATGTTCTTTCCCAATGTCATGTCTTGACCAATGTACCTCTGGGAATATAATTTCATGAATTAAATGGTAAGACCTTGATTTAAGACATGTTAAATGAGATGTATTATTTTATATGATTTCACCTTAATGAAAAGGCTGATATATTGTGTTCTAATTTAACGAGCCCTTGGGAGAACTCTTGTGCCTTTATATTATATTTATTAATGCTTGGTAAACACATCATGAGTGATATCAGTTATTCTTGAGATGGTTTCTCTATGTGTTATCTTTTTTTACCTCTAGATAGGTGAAACTAGTTCTACAGGGGAGACCCTGTAGATATTCTTGATAGAACAATTGGTTGTACCATGCCACGAGAGATATTCAAGCCCCTATGCATGATAGTCGGTATGGACTCGGAGGTCTAACAAACTTTAATTTTTTTCACACCATACTGTAGTGACACTTGGGACATCATACATGTGTCACCTTAGAAAAATCTTTATCATTGAACTTTTTTGATCCCTTAGAGAGATACTATGAATGTGTCTTAGGATTTCAATGGATATTCTCATGTTGTCTCATCATGTTTTATAATGAATTGATTAAAATGATTTCAAAGTTAAGTAACTGTTCTCAATTGAGAATCTGTTAGTTAGTTTAGAAACTTTATGAATATTTCCTTTAACCCCAATAATAATCTTGGGAAAAATCTAGCCAATGAACTTTATTTTACTTACATTACCATTTTAGGGTCTCTTAGTTAAAACAAACTGGCTTAAGTCGGTTTAGGTAGATTGGACAGGTTTCCAAGTGCAACCCAGTATAATGTGATTATTTATTTATCCTATATTGTATTTAAATTATTAATGCACACTATATAATTTATATTGAATGTTATGGAAAGGCCAAGATAATGTGGTTGTTGGTATACTGATATTTAATCTCCCACCCTAATCTGGAACCTTTGGAACATAAGAAGAATTTACTGTCATAGGTTTAGAAAAGGGAAGCATCTAGCTTCCAAATTTTGATTCCCAACTTTAGGATGAATTTTGGGTGCAGAAGACTGAGACTATTCTTGAGGTTATAGATATAACAATTTTTGGCCCTTTTTGTTTTTATAGTATGCTGTAAAAGCGTGTATCCCATCACTTTCATTGTAATTTATTTAAATTTACATTACCATGACTTGATCATATGTTGAATCTTGTGATTTTTGAGCCTCTGTTTAATTATTATTCATACATGATAATGTATTTTAGTTTCTAATACTCACTATCTATTATTATTTTTCTTATATTTATACTATTTATCTCTACTATGATCAATGAGGGAATAGTCTCCCGACATACACACCCTAGCCCCTCATTGCTAGTCGGCATCCTCTGGAATTCAGGGAGGCACACTTGAGGTCTTGTGGCCAATTCTTTGGGGGAACTAGTGAGTGGCATCTAGGGTGGGATGCTAAAATTTTTAATTCCCTTGAACATGTAGGCATTTTATCTGAAAAAGAATCTGAGTTTTGAGTTTGGTGGGAAGAATTTTTTGAAACTAAGGGTTAGATGAAAATCATTAGAGTTGTAACATATAAAAGGGTTGTTTTTGAATGTTTTTTTGATACTCGAGAGTTGTCTTGGGGGCCTGAATATGACTTGGGCCCTTGTGTTTTAAAATTTTACTTTTGATGGGAGGATAACTAGGGATGCATTGTTAGCACATGGTTATGGAAAGGAAATCATCACAAAAATATATCATGGTTGTATAGAAGAATATAATTTTTAAACTATGCGAGGGGAACTATAAAACTATGAAAAACATTGTAATAAATTTTAGATCCCTTTTTGATGGTTAGTGCATAGTTGCTTAAACATTTTGGACTACCTGTGTGAAAGAGAGTGTCACATATAGTGGGATGTTCATGTATTACTAAATCATCTAGCCTAATTGAATTCAAATTTAAAATGAAAAAATCATGACTTTTACCCTATGAACTTTTATGGTTTTAACCCTATTTTTTCCTCCCCTTCATTCAAAACCCCTCACTCTAGACCCTCCCTCCCTTCTCCCATCCCAATGGGAAATCCTTCTTTTTCAAACCAATTTTTCGTGTCTTCTCTTGAGATAAACATCCCATAGTGAGTTTTTTGAGTCGTCTTTCAATTATTGTAGGATTATTTTTGTGGATTTTTTCATCTCCCACAATTAATCTGATACCCCATATTTTGAATGATTTTTTCTATTTTCTTGATTCCTTTTTATTCAGTTTGAAAGGGTGTTTGATATTGGATGTGTATACACCTATGTGGATAAGGAAGTTGGCCCATGTAATTTAACCCATAGTCATTCCCCATTTATAGTTATGTTTGTAGAAAGGTTTCACAATTTCCTCCATGTATTATCTTAGTTTAATTTAAAAAATTTTAATTGATTTTATCCTGATCAAATTTTCCATTTACCATGACTCAAATATTAGGAATGGGTAATTCCAATAGGATTACTTAATAGTGGAATAATACTTCATGTATATAAATGTTCATAATTTCCAATTTTTGTTTCAAATTGTCTAATGAGGAAATTATTGTTCAATCCATTGGTTCTAAAATGGAATTTTTCTACCTTCAATAATTGTATGATAAATTCTCCTTCTATGGAACCTAATTAAATGGTAACCTTTATGTTTTGAGTAATAAACTGTAAAATAGCTGGGTAATGGTACATGATTGGTAAAATCCAAAATGTAACTTATTACAGGAATAATATGTGGTGGTGATATTTAATGAAGGGATTTGGGGTAAAATTTAGAATAAAATGGGATTTACAGAATAAATTATCATGGCATTTATATTTTTATATAAATAGTCCAAGAATAGGACCCTGGGTATTTTCTTCTTGAATGTGGGTTTTTTAAAATTGAAATGATATATTAGTAAATGAATATTTTTAATTGGGATATACTAATGTGATGATGGGATGGAATTCCTTGGTAGGATTCCTCATAAATATTATAGACACAGAGTTGGGAGTAATTCGAGGATTGAGACATGGATTATACTAGGGAACTCACTTGAATGACACAGTTTAATGACACCGTTGGATTCACGGTGGTCAAATTATATGGAATTTCTTAAGAAAGACATTATATTCTACATAAATTCATTATCTTGAATTCCTTGGTGTGGCTCTCCCTTGTATTTTATTAATGTTTATATTTAATTGTTATATTATTTTGATGAACCTTTAAGAATTTCATTGGATGTTCTCCCTAGATTCGTCCTGATTACTTGAGTGGAATGACTCAGCCTTAAATCAAGGATTACCATGAAGCTATGATTTTTAATTTCATATATGGTTCCTTCAATTCAAACTCGTAGTTCGAATTAGCAGAATTCTAAGTTTCACCCAACCTTTGGATTCTCTATGAGATTTTTCAAAAGGTAATTCCATGTGGACCCATGTGGATACACTTGGGATAGTATGACTATAATTTACATGGTGGTATACCTTAGATCCATTTTGAGCCATGATTTTCACTATGATCAGAGACTCATCAGTCTAGGACTGAGTTGGTATAAACCAGTGTTGGGTCTCACCCTGGGTATTGGGTATATATGGTTTTTTTACTTTTTTTAAATTTATTTTTTTATCAGTAAATTTTTAGACTAATTTACTTGTTAAATTTATAACTATTTATATATATCTCTCCTACATGCATTGTATTATATACTTATTATTTTTGTGAAATCACTAGTGGTGAACTATTATGTTTCACTCAAACCCTCTTCAAAACTCCACTGAACTCAAGTACCCAAAAATAACACTATTTGGTTATAGGATCATATATGGGCTAGCACCCATAATTATAGGTATATTTGGTTTGGAATTGATTACGTGGACTATGAATGTCGGAACCAGGTCGGACTCATGAACAATTGGTGATGAGTTTTTGTAATATTTTTATTTTTTATATTTTATATTTTATCCTTGAATGGGATCTGCCTATAGGGAATCAATTATGGAATTTATGAAATTAATCATTATTTCATAATTTTATATTATAGTTTTTTTAAATATCCATATCTTATTTATGTAGTTTATCTATCAAAATTTAAGTTGTAATTGTTTTTCTGTTATAGCTACACTGATAATGATGGATTAATGCCCTATTGTAACCTCATAGGCCCCTAACAATAGTCTACAACCTCTACCTTATGGGATTTTTTGAAATATGTCAACATTCAATATTTATGAAACCAAATTTTATTATGGATTCATAAAAGTGATTTTTTCATGTACGGTACACATACATCAATATATAAATTGATCTTTGTAATATTTATTCCTTTTCAGAATTATTTAGAGCCACAAACCCTATTAATTGAGTTCTATTGAAATATTCATAAAGGTTCATATTAATGAAACCTATTTTTAAATCCATCATTTAAAATATAATTTCCATGGAATACTTCAATGTAAAATATAATTCATATGTATTGTAGGATAGAAACTATTGAAAACCCTATAATATTCTTTTTTATTTTTCATAAACCCTTTTCCAACCAGTCATCTTATAGGTGTGAAATTTTATATTAATAAAATGTTTCTTCTTTAATACCCACCTGCAGAAAAAAAGGATTCATGTCCATTAGAGAATCTAGCAAAATCAAAAAAGCTTTTGGTACATTGAATCCATTTCAAAATTCATGGACTCCTTCCAATCGATATCTTCTATAAATCTTAGTACAACCATATAGTTTACATTATCATTATTATATACTCATAAGGAGTCACTATATTCAGTGATAAGAAAAACATATCTTTGATGTTCTATATTCTATCTTGTACCTATATAGAGTGGTTGTGTATCTAGAACATCCTCTTCAAAGGGGATGTATAAAATATATTCTTATAAAAGCTCATGTGTATCACCATCCATGACTTCATGGAAGTATATTTCACTCCCACTATCTCTTTTAGATATATCATCTAATTTAAGAATGGTTTGAAATATATTTACCACATACTTATTTTCCAATGGGTCACATGGGTATTATCCACTATTTTCATTATAATTTCCTATAATGATAGAAACAGTTCCATAGGGTTTATTCTAGTCACCTGAGGAGGAATTAAAAAATATTCATAACCCCACACTCATATATGTGAAAATAAAAGTTTAATTTTATAAAAAATATCATATTGAATATTATTTCCACATTGTTTGGCACATAATTTAGTATGTCTGTCGATATTTATAATGGATATCCCTAAAAGGATAATAGTGGAATTGCATGAATAATTGGTTATGTCACTATTTCTAACAATGTTTAGTTCTTACATTCACTTACACCATCCCATTATGGTGTATGAGGAGGTTCTAATTGGGATAACAACCTAAAAATCATATATAATCAATTATTACTTGATTTAGATATTCTCCATCATTTTTTGGGTGATGTTTCTTTATCTTATTACCAATATTTCTCTCAAATTTATTATTGATTTATTTTAATTTATCAATGGCATATTACCTTTATCTAATTATGTATAAATATCTATATCTACTAAATTCATCAATAAAAGTTAAGAAGTGTGAGTATTAAACCCCTTAATCAACTAGAAATGGTCTTAACACATCATGAATAAACTAATTCAATAAGTTCTATGGTTCTTTCACACTTTCCATTAAATATAACATTATCCATTATTTCTTGTAAACAACTGTGATGTATCCCATGTTGTTTTTTCTTAAAGGAATATAAATATCCACATTGATATAATTTAGTTAATTAATTATTATTTACATGAACTAATAAGTGATAAAAAATCAAGGTATCATATGCGTTAGATGAACTATATTCATTATCAATTACAATTACTTGGTTTTCGTAATTCAACACATAAATACTCTTATTAAATTTTTCAATACTATAAATTTCTATATTTGTAAAATAAGAAACAATTTATGAAAATTTTTAATATAAAACCATCCATATCAATATATTATATTGAAATTATGTTTTTGAAATTCATAGAACATAATAACATTATTCTAAAAACAAGATCATTATAGTCAGCAACGTGAAGTTGTAGTTTGCAATAGAGATAATTGCATTATTGGATCCATTGTCCACTAATAGATCAACCTAACATCATAAAATTTTTAGGAATATACATGGTTCATTAATTGGATAAAAATAGTAGTTCCACATCCTCTATATAATAGGAAATGTTTAGATAATGAAAAATGTATTTAAATAGTAAAAACCCATGAAGCTTCCCATTAATTATTTATAGTGGTGTGGTTTCTTATTTTAGTGGCCTGTTTTTTGATAAGTAAAATAACCAGTATAATGCTCCCTTTCATTTCCCTAGATTATCCTCTTCATGGAAAGTAACATCAATTGATCATTATGTTTTTTGTTAGTCTTGAATCTCTTAGCATGGACTTTCCCCCAAATTCATCATAAGAATGGATGTTTTTGTGCTATTAATGTCAATATCATCCTATAGAAGTAGAATAAGGAGATCTTGGAGAGACTTCTAAATGTTATTCCAATTGAAATTTATTAAAAATCCAAATAACCTATTAGGGAGTGAATTATGTAAGATATTGACGGGAAATTCTATTGGAAACATAAAAACAATAACCTCTAAATGCTCAATGTAGCTGAAAACATGACTATGTGGGGCCCAAATGGTGTACCTTCTATATGTTTTCGTTGGAAGAGTTAGTTTTAGATATAAAGGCTCTCAGTATAGTTATTTCCTACTAATGATCATAGACATTCCTGACCATTCTATTGAATTAAATTCTCTTATTATATTTCATGTGTTCTTTAGATATGGATGAGTGTGTCAATAACTAGACATATATCGTCCCATCCAAGTGTTTTCCATTGAAAACAAACTCTTTATCACTCACCTCCTTTATATGTGGATCTTGATTTGGGAATTCTAGCATGAAAATATTTCACTCATGGTGTAATACATTGCATAATTTCATTTAACATTACTAAAAGTTAATTCCTATAAGGATATTGTCTTTATTTAAAATTACTTTCATGTATAACATCATTGAGGAATTTTATATGTTACAACTACAATATATAAACTAATTATTGGTACTTCATTTGATTAGAAAAATATGTGAGATGGAATATCCTTATTTTATTAGTCTCACAACATTTATAATTATCCAGTAGCCGTTATAATTTGAATTAAAATGTCTTCTTTCATTGAAATTATATTAGAAAGGGTCCATGTTTCACTTTTATAATCAATTTGGAGGTCATGAAAATTAAAAGAATTTATTCGGTTTGGATATTCCCAATACTATTTTTCAACCCCTTGAACCATTTAGTATACTTTAAAATATAGAAATCCTAACTCCAATATCCTCAACACATGCCTCTAAATTTATTTTGAATATACTATGGTCATAATATTTGATATAATATTGGTTAAGTCAAATCACTAAATCTGTTAAGACTTCCTGATAAATAAAATTTCCCTTGATGATTGCATGAACTAGAAATTTAACTATTGGTGAATCTTAATTTAGATGAAGGAAGGATTAGTCTTAATCAATATTTTATTGAGGGATTTTTTATTATTTTTAAATTTCCTTATTTTACCATTTTACATATCTTGTTAATATAATGTGGATTTTTATAATGTTATTAAAAACATGTTGAAACAAATTTTATTCATAATAATTTTATTTTATTTCATATGATCATGCTTTTTGTTTTATTTAGTTATTTTTCCGATTGTGGTAAAGCATATATAAAGTAAAAACCAATGAAAAATACTATAACAAAACACATGTCCTTATCATGATATTTTCCTACTAGTATGTTTATTGAGTGAACAAAAGAAAACCCATTGACCCTAAGGGAACAAATCTATTGTGTAGTTATAGATCGAGTTATGATATTCCACCTTTTTCCAATATATCACATGGGTTAATTTCAACTCAACTTTATCTTGAACCACATCAAATTACATAAGAAATCAATCCTAATTTATTCATTAATTGTACTATGGTGAGGGGAACAAATAGAATGGTTACTAGGTTCTCATTTATTAAATTGTGGACTTGTAGGTCCTCAAATATTAAGAAGATAGGATGACCCACATTCCAAAATTTTAATTTAATAATAATAATTGAAAAATCAACAAAAAAACAATTAAATTAAAATAAATTAAAACCATACACAGATTGGGTATGATCATGATCATCCATACATGAAATAAATATGAATTTAAAGAACTATAATTCATTCAAATCATTCATAATTTAGATAAAACACATTCAAATTATTTAAATATATTTATAAAATATTTAAATTATTTATGTTATTTTCCATCTAAGCTATCCTTGGGACTTCCATACATTTTAATTTAAAATAAATTAAATTAATTAATTTTGTTTTAAATAAATCAAGTACACAACATGTACTAGAAATAAACATGGTTTCTTCCAATTCAAATGACTCTATGTGTTCATTTTCGAATACTATTTACTCACATAACATCGAAAATATATAATTTGTTATGTAATTAAAAGGCGTTCACTGTCAAAAAATTATGTAAATAATGTGGTGTGTAATGCTTTTGATGCACATGAAGTCCATGGTTTGTAAGGTCCAAACATGGTTCATAGTAAAAAAATTTAACAGGGATATAATTTATGAAATATATATATCCTCTACCATGGAGTGTGCAAGATAGATAAACATTTTGTATATTTCATGTTATTTTTTCTATGACAGATGCCTTGGGATAGGGAATGTATTTCAGATGTGGACAATTATGAGGTATATAGTGTGAATGGGAGACACAAAACATGTAATCTGTGAGTTACATGGATTTTAGTCCCACACATCAGTCAATAAATATATGATGCATCATTGACTCTGCGTTTTCTACCATGATATCTTGTGGCCTACATGCCTTGAAAGCGAGTTACATGGTGTGTAGTCTATGAAACCATGACGCATCCTATTCTATTCAACACACAATGTTTAATGATTCATATTGTGATAAAATGTACAATGCGTTGAATTAAATTTCAGCTCCGTCCTGGTGCATTGAACATAGGTACACTGTGTGTACCTTCATCCTACACATCATCTAGCCCCATTTTATCATGAAAGAAATATCATCTCCATCATGTGGATTTTTTTCGATATTAATTATGTATTTTTAATCTGTTATATGTTCCATAAATTTCAATAATGATGGATAATAATATATTTCAACATTTAGGATTAAATTTCTAATAACATTAAATAAAAGAAAATGATAATAAATTCATATAATTATAAATGATTTATAAAAAATTAAAAAATTAAAAATGACCACCTTTATATGAAATGTGGGTTTCAAACATTGTGGAATCACCTATTGGATCATGTCCAACTCGAATTTTGTGTGTGTGAATAAATGATTTATATGGAACATTACAATAAACAACATGATCAAGGAATTAAAACTTATAAAAATGGATAAACATTCTTGGAACATAATGAGAGGATCCTTCTCACATTAAATTTATAATTAATTTAATTTAATTTAATGAATTACCTCATTCATGGGAATTCACTCATATTATAATATGTTTATTCGAACAACTTTATAGTTGTACCATTTTTGTTTTGATATGATCCAAGGAAATATATCATTAGTGAGGATACACATATACTCCAATGATCTAAATTAATCATTTATTTTAATTTGGGTTCTATTGTGTAGATACCAATAATCTCAAATCACTCCCTTTAATCATCATAGAGTCCTTTGAATGATTGATTCGTGCTCTCTCGGTTTTTAGATGAGGAGAAATCTTGATGTTCTATGTTAAAAAGAGTGTTGTAGATAAATTTATCTCTTCGGTTTAAATAATATATAGAATTTTTATGTTTTTTTTACAAAAACCTCTAACCATACAAAAAATATGTGATAACGTATTAATAGATATAGGTTATCGAATAATGAATTTCAAAAAATCCATTTAATATTCTCTTAAACTCTATAAAACCACAGTTCAAAATAATAATAATATTATTATTAATTATTTGACATGAACTAAACAATCCCATAAAATAAATATGCCTTATTTAAATAAAGAAATTATTTTTTATTAAAATGATATGTAATATATCTTTCCTAGTGAACATGAAACTCGATCTTCTTTTCCTATGCATTTACCAAACCTCAAAAAACAAATATTATTTATTTGATAAATAAATATATATATTTAATATTCATGACCTTGTGAATATATGTTTATTTTAAAATAAAAATAATATACAAATATAGCGATTGAATATTTATATTCAATAAATATAGATTAAATATTATTATACAGTCTGGGGAACAATATTTTGCAATAATTAAATACAAAAAAAATTGAGAAAAATGAAAGCACAAAGTGTGTGACCCACTAGGATTATTTCTCAGTGGAATTAGACATGTTTTCCTAAATTCATATATCAATATCTACACAAATGTAAAGGCAGAAAATCAGGATAAATTATCACTAAAATATCAAATACTATATACCAACACTCATTGTACAATATAATCACTTTTTTCTCGATGCCCCTGCAAGTCGATCGCATACTCATGTCATCATCCTATATGCTCAATAAATCTTTCATTGAATATATAATATAAACATGTATGTATACCATGGCCATGGATTTTTGATTGACAGTTCCATTCCAATCCAAGGTACAATACTTCATCTTTCATAGAGATGTGAGGGACATATACTTCCTCGACTTATTTATTAATAACATATCATTCGTGACATGCCCAATGTATCCAAATTCACCACAAACATATGGAATCATAGTTATCAACTATTTATAAAAGTATGTGAGTCAAGATATTTATCAATAATAATCATAATGTTTAATGGTAATAACACATGCTCAATGATAATAATATCAAATGACACAAAATATGTTGAATTATTATTGGTGGTTCAGCCCCCATAATTCTAGTATCAGGGATTACCTAGTGTATGGTTTATTAGAAGAAGTTTTGTATTCTTGTGATTATCCAAAACACAATAGTATGTATCCACTATGTCACATTATATAATGTTATATGATGATTAGAAATATATTTTAAAAATAACATCATATAATTTCATGGTTATCATCATAGAGAAGAACTATTTTGTCTATATTGATGCATCAACACTCTAGGACATTATAAAATTAACTTTAAATAAATGAATAAAAAATATTTTTTAATATTCTTATTGATATATAAATCCATGAATATATTGGAAATCTAATGTATGATTTAGTTGGATCTAGGGAACCAACACCAACAATCCCCTAAGAAATCCATTTAAAGCTTTTAATCCATTACAACACTAAGATGACTCACTATTTTAACTTTAATATCATAAATATATAGAATACACCAATAAAGACCCATAAACCATTATAACATGATAAATACAATTAATATGCAATTATAATTCATAAACTGAGTTTAACGCACTAACAAATCCTATAAAATTACCCTAAAATTATTCCTATTAAAATTTCATATTGTATCCTTCAAACAAATAATCCAGACTAATCATATGCAGTGAGTTAAATATTAGAACCATTCTATTTTTAGTGGCAATTGGATTTATAGTCATTCACATCATAGAAACCATCATGTGATCTTATTACAAGGAAATTTTTTGAAGATATTCCACACCACATAGGTAATTTTAAACTGAAGCAGTACTGTATCCTATTAATATAAATATTAAAGTACCATATTTTGTTATCCATGGACTGAAAAGTGTTTTCGTTAATTTGATATGATATCATATAGTGATTTCAACCCTTCTTCATTAAATATTTTTTCAAAATCATTATCCTATCAATAAGATTTTATCCCATGTTTGAAGCCCAATTCCACAGGAGTAGTAAACTAATATAACCCAAAATGAATTGTTCACAAGGTTTTAGTTATATAATATACAAATTTACAAAATAATGAAAAGGATTACACATATATTAAGAATTATAGTTATAACAAAAACTAAAAAAGTATATGTAATGCACTAAATTCTGCTAAACATCAATGTAACAAATGCTAACTACCAATTATTTTTTAAGGAATGTAGAGGTTGATTTTTTTTTTGTTTTTAAGATATAGATATTTTAGAAGGGATAACATTGTGTACTTGAGAGGAGGCGATGGATGGAGATTATTCCTTTTCCCAATAATGGTATGAATTATATAATAATTTTATTTAAATATTATACTTTTATTTTATTTTTAGTGTGATGTTTTAGAATATAAAAGTAGGAATGGGTAGTGTTATAAACTATTTAATGACATATAGATTACTTATTCCTTTGAAATATTTTTTTCATTCTATTATATTTTCTAATTTCAATATTTCTATCATCTTTTTTATCTATACTATTATATAGATGAACCTTTAATTATTTGGACTATGTTAGAGATCCCATATATCCCTTCAAGTTATATTTAAAAAATATTTATATTTATATTATTTTTTCTCACTAAGAGAAATATATATATGAGAGGTGGTAGGGGTAAGTGCAATAATTTTCTCCAAATCCCATGTTATTCTTTCCTTCTCTTCATTGTGAACATTTAAGTCTCTCGCAAATGAGAAAGGTATAATCCTGGAGAAACAGTTAGTGTGCGTTGTTATTTCTGGATGCTGTTCATGAATTGGCCAATTGGGGTAACACTTGGTTTTGGTGATGTCAAAGGGTTCGGTTATGATGAATTATGGGATATTAACCCTTATTTGGAATTATACTCATCATTTACCATTAGATATAAGGCTTATTAGACGTTTTTTTAGGTGATCCCAGACTAACATAAAAAAATTAATGTTTGTGTTTTGGAATCATATACAACCAAAATAATAACAGTAAACTCATCATAGTTAATAGAATTTATTTTAAATAATATATACATAATCTATAGTTGGTTTTGTCAATTTTCTCCTATTTCAATTGATTTATATTTTTTAATTTTCTAAATAAAATAATATTCCAGTTTGACTATTTTCATTAAATATAAAATTACCAAAAACATAAATAAGAGACACACAGAAAAAGAAAGAAATTGTAAGCCTCATTGGAGATGATTATTTTTTTATCCACTAGGTTTCATTCATAATAGAATTAAAAATACTCTTTTTTTGATTGAGTAACATTTCATATAAAAATATTCTTTCATTTTTAGGGAGTACCAAGTTCATTTTATCAGTTATTCTATATCCACAAATTTTTTTCTTTTCTTCTTTATTATTTCCACATACTTGGATAAAGATATTCAATAATCCATTCATATATAATATATTTTAATATGTATTCCCATTTAAAAAATATTTTATTAACTCACAGTTGTGTATTAGAGACCCCTCTAAGACCCAACATCAAAAAAGTAATCCATGTTTTCATAGGTGTAAGAATAAGATTATTATGCAACCTATAAAAAATATTCTTATTCATAGTAGAAAATATAATTCATTTAACCCGCACAAGTGGAGGTAAAAACTAATTCCATTAGTTTTTTATTAAACTAATAATTAATATAAAGATGAAATTATATTGAGAAGTTGAAGGAAAAATTTTCACAAGTGATTTAAATCCTACGAGAGTTCTTGAAGAATCTATAACAACAATATAATTAATAAATACTTATATTTATAATCATTGAATAATTATTAATGGAGATGAAATAAACCTCCAAAAATAATTCCTTGTTTTACCTCAGTAAAGTTTCCTTCTAGTGACTCAATTTGGATTATAAGAACTAAAAGATAAATAATTGAAGGGAGTAAAAAAAGTTATATTCAACAATATTTAGTCTCTCTAAAATTAAATTTTATATTAAACATCCTTTTTTGAATATGAGGATTCTGAAACATTAATATTTTCCCCATATGAAGAGAAAAAATAACACCATTGGTGGAATTACATGGAAAGAAATTTTAATTTATCTTACCCGTATCATCTATAAATTACTTCATAATGAAATTACATGAAGATAAATAGTTGTAAACTAAGAAACTAGATAGAGTTAACCTTAATTTGAAGTCATTTAAATTTAATTATATTCTAATGGAATTGAAATTTGATTTCCCTTTATCTAACAATACATATTTAGTATAATATTGGATTGATATAGACGATATATAGGTGGATGAAAATACATATGAATATAAGGTAATTTTAGAAGTAAAATTAAAACCTCTAGAAGTGAATATACTCTCTCAAAACATATGATATGACTTTTTGGGTGATGCTAAAAAAGATAGTAGGGATACCATTTCCATTTATTACATCTCCTTATACAAATTAATTTATTAATACATTTGGGGGTGGGCATGTATTAGATTATCTATAGAGTTATCAATGTCTCATGTTAACCGATATGAACTGAAAACATAACATGTGGTGCTTTCTACCACAAGAAACCAATAAATATATAATAAGGGGTAACTACTCGAATATTCTATATTTGTATAGTATAAAAACAAACCAACATGAGGGGTTTAGAAAATATTTACCCCCTTCCCTTTCTTTTTCTTTATTTACTTTCATTTATGGTAGTTTTTTGAATAAACAATTCACATGTCACTAATCATATGTTTAAGAAATGTGATGGAATAGTGAGTTGAAACCTCAATTTAGATCATTTGAATATTATTAAGGGAAAAAAATTCATTCCTCTCAAGATTTATATATAGCATAAAATTCCATCCTTGTCAATTAATTTCTTATTTCTTATTTTTTTACTATGCTATCTTTTTTTATACTCAATGTTTGTACTAAAAAACATTTTTATTAATTATTAATAAAATATTATGTATTGGGGTCATAGTGAAATAACATTTTTTTCTTTATTTATTTATTTTGAATTATTTAGTTTGTTTTTATTATCTTTTTTCATAATAAGTTTATATGAAATACTTTGTTATGTTTTTTAAAAACCCATTTGTAGTATTTTTTTTCTTTTTTTCAAATATTTTCAGAAACAATATTGTAAAACCCCTAGTTTATGGTAATTCACTATGTAATATTTTTTTTGAGATAGAAAACCTTTTGAGTTTGTTCTTGAGATGATTTTGGCTAGTTTTTTAGTTTATATAATTGTATCTTGGTTTCTTGTTTAGATCACGGTTAGGGACAAATGTGTGGGATTCCCATATAACTATGAAAGAATATATAGAGATATTCTAGGAATGTACATGATTGGTGCATTGTTTTTCCAAACCACATGGTAATCAGGTGACATTGAAATATTTTCGATAATGAAAATTTTCATTGTTGGAATAATAATTTCCATATTGTATGACCAGAAATGGGATGAAATTTTTTAAATATATAGAATTTATTTAAGGAAAATAACATCCCTCAAACCCCTAATACTTTCCTCATTAACCTAGGATCTCTATTTATATATTTTTACTAAGTGTTTTTGTTTTCCTCTTCCATTTAGAGAAATATTTTGATCAATTTTTTATCCTTGGATCTAGGAAATTAAAGGTAAGAACCTTGCTTCTCTCTCACCTTTTAAATGGTCTCATTTTCTCTTCAAATAAAAACTAAAATAGGCCTTTAATTACAAATATTATGGTTGAGATCTTATTTTTATGAGATGGATTTTTAATTCATTAAAGTAAGGGAAGGAGATGCTTGAATCCATCTGGATCATTTTGTGATTCTTCGAAATCGATTAAAATTTTGAGGTAATTGGATTCAATATATCTAAAATATTTTTAGAACTTGAAGGATTATTTTTATAAATTATTTGTATTATTATTTTCATACGAACAACTAATATTGAATTTTTTTTTTGAAAACCCTCTTTGATATTGGCTCAAAATGATAGGTTTTTGGTGATTCATTCAATATAGGTAATAAATTTATAAAAAGAGAAATTGGATTATATGAATTGAGTAGGTTTTAGACCTTAACATAATTTTTTTGTGAGTTAATATTTCCTTTTATGGTCATATATTATTTTATACAAGGGGTATGTTTTAGTAATGCATGGTGGTAAACAACAAAATGAAGATCCAGACAAGAAGGATAGATATTCTACTCATGAGTTTGGATTGTTCATGGTCTAGATGCATGAATGTGTTTTTGTGCTAGATTTGATAATCCTTATTGAGATATTTTTTTATTACTACTTATTTTAAAATGAATATTTTGTAAAATTGTTTTCATTTTATTTACAAAAAATTTATATAAAACTATGAGCTAACTTGTTCTTGTTTTAGTAGAATGTGTGGTAAACCTAGGGTTTTCATACTCAGATGTACACTCACCCCATGTATGTGAAACATGGTGTGAGTGAAGATGTTATTTACTATGATATAGTAAAGGGGAAGGTATAATATTTTTCTATTTGATCTTGATTCTTTTGATTTATAAAAAGAGTCTGGATCTTAGAGTTTTTTGTGTTTGGTGTTGAGAGTGGTTTCACGTTGATATTGTTGTGTCTAGTTGTATTTTCAGTTGTGGATTGATTATATACATTGTCTTATATTATTATTCTAATATTTTTTAGTATATATTTTTGATATTTTCTTTCATTGGTAATCTTCATTTCTCATATTATTTTATTCAATGATTGTATTATTGTTTTATAAGTTGGGTGTGTGCATGTGTATGTATGTAAGGGAAAATCATTCCCCCACATTCAATTATTCCCATGAAATTTACTCACATCCATTGAGGTATTTTGGAATTCACATAAGCTATGTAGAACCTAAAACTCTTCCCAATCCGATGGGTCGGGTCGGGATATTATAAATATTATTAGTTTGGTTAGTTCATCAGTTATAACGGTAGTATGGTGATAATATGTGTTAGAACATGAAATATATTTCATAAAAAGACTTAGATAACCTTTTATGAATACATTTACATTACCAATGTGGTAGGGTTCCAAAAGGTGTTCTTAAAAAAATATTAACTTATTTTAGTCATTGTCATGGGTTTAGACGATTTGCGTAGAGTTTCATGCATTAGAAACAAGACTTCTTAATAGGACTACATAATCCATGTCTCTTGATTTATATTTAGAATTATTGATGATGATTTTTATTGTTATGATTTGGAAAAATACTACTCTTTTTTTTAAATATTAAATAGATACCTATAGAAATGTTTTTTATATATAAAAATATGGTAGCAGTCTAAGGACCACATTATCACCAAGAAGAGGTGGCGGAGAATGGGTTTCAGTAAAAACAACAATTAAACTAGTATCCTATATTAAGTATTATACAATAATTTCAAAACATGGAGAGTAGAAATCAAAATTAAGAAACATTCCATATGGATCATGTTTTAGAGTTTTAGATTCAAAATTCATTAGTGTTTCATGGGGATTCATGACCGGAATAAGAAAAATAATCTATGGCTCAAATGAATAGAATGTTCAACTTCATTAGAACATCAGTTGATACCAAAGTGATATTGTTTTTAGTAAGATGGAAATAGGGGTGAGTTTACTTGGAAAATTTGAATCTAAAATAGGCAACAAAAAAACATGAATTAAAAAAAATAAATCTTGTATTTGATATACATATATACATAAATTCAAAGTGGTACCAATATGAAATTAAGTGACTGCGAAATTTCAATAGGTATATATCATGGAAATGATATATCAACTAAATGGGTGACAATTTATATGAATCAATCATTAAAAATCATTAATGAATTAATAGAGATTAAAAATTAAAATATATGGAAAGTAAATATAAGATAAGGCACACAATTTGATAAGGGGGTTTGTTAATAGCACAATAAGAGCCCATGTGTCTCCGACATCAATTAATTTAGGATTTATGAATTAATTGACCTTTATGTTAGTTGTATCCAAAAAAACTGAAATATAAAAAAATACTTGACTTTATTATAATAGAAGAAACCTTGTCAAAGACTATGGTTTTATATAGAAACCCAGACTTTTCATACATTTATATTAAATCATTATAATGATAAAAAACTTAATTGTATTACACCATGAGGATACAAAGGTTATTTGTCTTTTGAAAACAAGGACTAAACATAACATTTACATCATCAAGCATAAACATTTATTTCATTACTTCTTCTCTAGCTTCTTTTTAGAACCTGGCCTCTCCTTATAACGCATAGTCACCTGAAGATAAATATCGAAATTGGGTGAGATAAAATAATAGTAAGAGGACAGATATGAATAATTTAGCATGGGGTGAGAATAATCATAACAACATCATCAAAATCATGCGAGGAAACCTTAATAAAACACTAGAAATGTAGAAATTCATAACAAATGAAAGATCATGTCTTAGTGGTTAACTACCACACATAATTTTAAAAAAATATAGCATCCTTTTCACTCATAATTTCACTTTAACCCATGATATTTATCTCATTACCCAATGCGTTGGAGCGCTGTATAATTCTGGGTGCACCCATCACATTCAAACATTCATATTGTTCTATATAATTCTAGGCACACCCATCACATCATAACATTATCATTATCATGAATTCCACATAGAAAATATATCAAAAATTAACATAAATAAACCAAGTAAAAAAATCTTTTCATCTCATATGAACACATTCATAATCTTTGGGTTCACAAAATAATGTGGGAATAACATACTTGATATAATAACCATCAACCTTGTGTGAGAAATAAAAGGGGTTTTTATGAAGGAAGAGTTGTTTTGAAAAACATTTGATTAACATAAAAACTATTTTAAAACATTTATAACCAAGAAAAGTTAATATAAAGATGAAAAAATGATTTTTAAGGGGTGATCATACAAAAAATGTAGTGAAAGAGGGAGAACCCGAAGAAAGAAACTTGGGATCGAGAATTTTTCCTTACCCTATATCTGAACACTTCGGTCACTTTAATGTCCTTTATAATGACTTTATATTGATTAATTTGAAATTCAATAACCCTTTATACATGATAATGGT
The DNA here is from genome assembly GCA_963277665.1 of Viscum album. Classification (NCBI taxonomy): domain Eukaryota; kingdom Viridiplantae; phylum Streptophyta; class Magnoliopsida; order Santalales; family Viscaceae; genus Viscum; species Viscum album. Next base: position 1,211,322,715 of record OY728126.1, on the reverse strand, counting down.
TTACTCTGCTTTCATTATGTTATTTTATGGTCCTTTGGATGAGCTATAGATCTTAAATTCAATCTTCAAGGGTGTTATTTTTCATAGCTTTTATGAATGGTTCACTTGTATTCATGAACGAATTTTCATTTAAAATTTGGTTGAACCTAAATTATTGTTAATATATATTATTAGTGAAATTAAAGAGATAGAAATGATCTTATAATGAATTTTTTATGTACCATGAGGATGAATAGTTAGATAAAATTTAATGATGATCATTTTTAGTTAATTTGGGTGCTTTTTTGATCACAATGATCTTGTTTTATTTTATCACTTAGTTTCAAGTAAATAAGTAAGTACTAGAACAAAAAATGGTTAGTACATAAAAACTAAAATCGTTTTTAAACCATTTTATGTTTTTATTGGAATCCTTGAAGGATTTTAAGGAAAAAGGAAGTACATCGCCCATGATTAAGGTAAACAAACACATCACGGGAAAAGATATCATTTTATTAACAAAGAGAGGGAGGGAATATTATATTGAGTAATCTTACATTAACAAGATATTAAACTAGTATATCAAAAATACTAGATTCATCATGAAATTTGGATAAGATAGTCTAAAGATAAGAGAAGAATAGAAAATAATATTGAAAGGAAAATGAAAGAAAAGATAGAAAGGAATTACCTCTTGAATACTCCTCTTGAGGTCCTCCTTAAAGAGCCTAGGCTTGGTCTTTTGATTATTAAAAGAGATCCTGTTCATGGGGGAGTTTCTAGTGAAGATAATTGGGTAGATTTTAGGTAAGTCTTGAGACTTGAGAGGTGTGAGGGAATGAGGGTGTGAAGGGTGGTATTTATAGGGGAGGGGAGAAGAGTTTTCTCAATATAATATTCATTAATTTATTATTTCCCCACAAGACAAGTAATAGTGAGTATTCAAAGACTTATGAATGTAATGATATCATGTGAATAAAAAAATTGGGATTACATCATCATAACATCATACATGACTCTAAAATTTTTGTATTTAGCTTATTTTGTAAATTATGGTATTTCACTATTCATAAAAATCAAGTATTTTAAAAAAATCCCAGAAGTTTAAACTAACCATTTATAGACTTATAGAATCCAAAAATTAATTCCATTTTCCAAAAAGAATTTTAAAAATATAATAAATTTAATTTTTAATTAAAACCATAAATTACACGAAAAATACAGTTTTTTAAAATTTAAACTGATTTAATAATGCTTTAAAAATTACATAAGTTCTTATAAATTTATATAAAAACTAGAAGACATAGAATTTTTAATTTATGAACACATTTTAAGATAATACATTTTCTATTAAATTAATTAATTAATTATAATTAATTATTTATGACTTATAAAAATACCAATACTTTTACTATTGTCAAATTGTCACATAAAAGATGCCTAAATTTTATTTCATCATTAATGGATAAGGTTACCATTATTTTGGATGGTTTAAAATTCATAATGGTCATATTACTATTCATAAATGTAGGTAACTATTCATAAGGGTATGTTACTATTCACCTAAAAATATGTTTGTTCTATTAGACTCCAAAAATCATCCTGAACACAGCTGTGTATGTCATATTTTTGAAATTCAAAACATAGAAGTTAAAATATTATGTATAATGGTCACATAATATTTAGTATCATTACATTTCATTGTGCTTCTTAATGTGATTATAATATGAGGAATAATTATAATAATGGAATTTTATTGATAAAACTTTGGGTCGTTACATTCTTCCCCCCTTATGAATTTTTTCCCTTGAAATTTTCTTTTACACAAACAGGTGAGGGTACTTCTCCTTCATCACCTCCACTGGTTCCCAACTAGCTTCTTCAAACATATGTCTCCTCAAAAACACTTTGACAATGTGGGATATCCTATTGCACAGAACTTTATCTCTCCAGTCTAGAATCATTACTGGTTGCTTCTCATGCGAGAGATCATCTTTCAGCTGTACCAGCTTTGATTTCAGTACATGTGAGGGATCTAGTATGTAATTTATCAGGGTTATATGTCAAAAACATCATTAACATGATCTATATTAGGTCTAAGTGCAAGACAATAGGCCATGGTTCTTATTCGGTCCAGGATCTCAAAGGATCCAATGTACATTTGGATTATCATACCTTTCTTTACAAACCACATGACACTATTCTATGGTGATATTCGAAGGAAGACTTTATCTCCAACGTCAAACTCTAAGTCCCTTAGATGGTTGTCAGCATAACTCTTTTGCGGACTCTCAGAAGCTCTAATCTGTTTTTGTATGACTTAATCCTTCTCTGTCATCTCTTGCACAAGATCGGGTCCAAGTAGTATTCTTTCTCCAAATTCATTCCAATAGGTTGGTGTTATACATCACTTTCCATACAAAGCATCATATAGAGCCATCGTAATAATTAATTGGAAGCTATTGTTGTCTGAGAACTTATCCAAAGGAAGATGCAGATCCCATCCACCTTTGAATTCTAAATACTCTGCTCTTATCATTCCTTCAAGATTCTAAATAGTACATTCATATTATCCATCAGTTTGAGGGTGATAGGCCATGCTGAAATTTAGTTTAGTACTCAAATTATGTTGAAGGCTTTTCCTGAATGTAGATGTTAATCTCGGATCAAGATTAGAGACCATCAATAGTGGAGCACCATTAAGTCTCACAACATCATTCACATATATACTTGCAAGTTGTTCAAGAAAGAGATCATCCCAAATAGCGATAAAGTGGGAAATCTTAGTGAGTCATCCAACCACATCCCATATCAGATTATTTCCCTTTGACATCATTCGGAGAATCATGACGAATTCCATAGTAATATTTTCCCATTTCCTTATGGTTATTGGCAATAGATGCATCAACACTTTGGACTTTTTTCACTCTAATTGAACATGCTGACATACCATGGACCTTGACATATATTATATGGTCTCCTTTTTCATGTTATCCCACCAAAAGTGTTCTCAGAGATCATGGTACATCTTGGTGCTTCCAGGATGGATAGAGAATGTTGAGCTATGTGCATTTTCCAATATCTCCTACATTATCCTGGGTGATGAAGGCACAAAAATCCGCATTCCAAACCAAATCACACCATCATCGTGGATATAGATCTCTTGTAGTTTCCCTCCATTTACCACATTCATCATCTTTTGTAACTCCAGATCATCCCTTTTTTCCACCATTATAATCTCTTGGATAGGTGGTTGCAAAATCATTTGGGCAAGGTTTGATTCATCCCTTTCCCTTATGATTTCTAAACCCATCCTTTACATATCGAAGAATATAGGGTCTTTCTCAATCTGTAACATGGATAGAGTAACAAGTTCATTTCTACGTAGAGCATCAACTACCTTGTTCACCTTTCCTAAATGATTGTAAATAGAGAAATCGTAATCTTTGATTATCTCAAAACATCTCATTTTATTCATGTTGATCTCATTTTGTGTGAATATAAACTTTAGACTCTTGTGGTCGGTATATATGTCACACTTCTCACCATAATTGTACTGACACCATATCATCAAGAAAAAAATCACAGCTTCTAGCTCTAGAACATTCATTGAGTAGTTATTCTCGTGGATCTTCAACATCCATGATCCATAGGCTATAACATTGTCATTTTTCATGACTAAACAACCCGATCCTTTCTTATAAGCATCACTGTATATCACAAAACTTTTCTACTTTTTAGTAGTGTGAGTACATGTGCAGTGATTAGCCTTCAATTAAGCTCCCTGAATCCCCCATCACATTATTTCATCCAGACATACTTTAACCCTTTCCTTGTTAACATAGTTATTGGGGTTGAAAATCATAATAAATATATCACAGAACGTTGGCAGTACCCATATAATCCAAAAAACATATATATTTATGTTACACTAGAGGGTCTGGTCCATTCCTCATACGCCTTTTTTTTGAATTGTCCACAGAAGTTCCCCCACATGTGATCACATGTCCCAAGAATGTGACTTGGTTATTCCAAAAGTCCCACTTGTTGAAATTGGTGTACAATGTATCCTTTCTTAATGTCGCAAACAAAAGTCCTAGATGTTCTTGATATTCCTCCTTGCTCTTGGAGTAGATGAGAATATCATCAACAAACACTACAACAAATTTTCCACGGTAATTTATAAATACAATATTCATCAAATCAATGAATATTACAGGGGTATTTGTAAGTCCAAAGGGAATCAAAAGAAACTCATACTGCCTATACCTTTTATGAAAGGCAGTCTTCTGAATAACTTCCTTCTTCACCTTTAGCTAATGATATCCAGAATAACGATCCACCTTTGAAAATTATTGAGCTACTCTTAACTAATCTAACATGTCTTCAATCCTTGTAAGAGGATTCTTGTTTTTTATGGCAATCTTTTTGAGTTCCTAATAATCAATACAGTTCTGCATTGTTCCATCCTTCTTCTTTACAAAGAGCACTGATGCACCCCAAGGTGATGCACTAGGGAGTATGAACCCTTCTTCCAGATTCTCTTACATAAGATTATTTAACAACTCCAATTCGATAGGAGACTTCCTATATAGACACTTTGAGGTAAGAGTAGTTCCAGGAATGAGTTCTATTGAAAACTCTACCTCACGATCTGGGGGAAGTCCGAGTAACTCTTCATGAAATACAACACTGTATTCCCTCATGATGGGGATTTATGAAAGGTTGGAACTTTCCTTTACCTTGACCATTTGGGAAAGGTATACTTCTTCATATGGAATCAACACCCACCCCATTGAAGTGTTTTTCAAAAGAGATTCAAGATCTTCCTTGTATTTTTTGAGTAGAATGGGATGGTCAAGATATGAAAATATATTTCCCTTTCATGACAGTTGATATGTGTTCTATATAATGAGAGCCAATACATTCCCATTATAGCATCTAATTCAACCGAGGGTGGTATTATTAGATTCATTAGAAGAATATTCCCACATACACCAATAGAAGAAGTGTCAAACACTTAGGTTGCAATGATTTCACCACTAGGTGTTTTAAAAGATATTTTTACTTCATGATTTTGAGGATTTTATTATATAGTTCTTGAAAAATTGAAAGATATAATAGAATGAATAGAACCATAATAAAATAATAATTTTCCACTATTTAGTGAATGGGATGTGTACCTTATAGGAATTCATTTTCATTCTCTACTTATGTAGTAGTGATGGCATAAACCTTCCCTTGTTCTGTTGGCTTTGGTGATTGCTGACGCTGATTACCCTCAAGGAATCGAGGTTTGGTGCACTAGATTTCTTAGTGCCTTTGATCCCTATAGTTATAGAATTGAACCAAGGGTGGCTCTCTCTTTTCTTGCACTACATTATCCTTCTCATATATTTTCGACACTCTTATGAATGGTGTCCTTTCCAACTGTCAAATCATTTCCCTCTCCCTTTGAGGCAGTTCCCATGATGCAACATCCCACATTTTTTGCATGTGGGTATTTGAGTTTTCTTCCCACCTTTACCATTAAATCCTCTACCTTGAAACTACAGCTTTCATTTCCTATCTCTATAGCCATTTGACCATTCTCCAATATCCCTATCCACATTTAGATCACATTGAACAACATTCACATAACTACCAATGTCTTGAATTTCAAGGGCCTTTCGAAGGTGTGGTTTTAATCCACTAAAGAATCTATCAATTCATCTATCATTGTTGTTAACTAAACATGTCACGACCCATCCCCCGAGGCCCATGACGTGACTAACCCTAAGCCTTCTTTCCATAGGCCAGTGGCTGAGGACTAGCACCAATGGGGTATTCCCTAATACTAGGAAGACATTGACTTTATAACTTGTAAATACATGCAACCAGTCACACAACAATATAGGAACGCAGGTTAACTATATATCAAAAAGAGTGCTGAAAGTAAAATGGGGCTGGAATACAAGCCCAACAGTAATAGTAGAAGCACAACTAAAATACAATAAAACGTAAGAAAAAGAAAGGATGCTATTGTGTCTTCCTCTGGTTTCCAACCTGAAGGGTAGGTACAGATCGCATCCTCAACCCTCCACGTCCCCCCATATTCTCTCCCTACTACCATGTCGTATGGTCCACCTCTGAGCACCGTCCAGTCTTGGTACTCTCATCCTCGATCACCACTATTCATCGTCTGCATCCAACACAATGAGGTGCATATCCCATGAAAGGGTGAGTATAAATATACTTAGTAGGGACCCTAAGACCCTCAATGTCTCACTAAATCCTCAATGTATAAACCACACAGAAAGAAAAAACTGATAAACCCACTTAGGTATATGCTCATACATATACCTATGATATCATGTAAACCCATCTCAACCATGACGAAACATAGGGTCCAACCCAAAAGCCTAAATCCAAACTGTCCCACCAATGAAGGAAAACCACAAAGGCATGTACCTCACAGGTATGCCACACAGAGGAATAAAACCAAGGTATTACCACAGAGGAAAGTACCACACAGGTACGAACTCAGCTCACACGATATATAACTTAAGTAAAATAGTAGAGATGATTAGATGCTACTACCCAATCATCTTACTCAGTGAAGAAGCTGACCCATACAAGATTTCTAGGAGCTGACCCACACAGGATCACTAGGTACTGACCCACACAGGATCCATAAGAGCAGACCCACACAAGATTATTAGGAGCTGGCCCATAGAGGATCTCTAGGAGATAACCCACATAGGATCGCTAGGGGATGACCCACATAGGATCGCTAAGATAATACCCCCACAGGATCGCTAAGAGCTCACCCACATATGATATCTCTTCATTCTTCTCCTCGCAGCCATCTATTGGGTTCCCGCACTAAGCCTGCTAGTCCGTGAGAGGATCTGATTCACAAATCACTGGTTGATACTCCGACTACTAAAAAGTCCCATGATGAAGTATCTTAAAGGTCTGCCACTTCATAGGGGTCTCAATGCGACAAATGGTGCATCAATTGGACACCTGATCTCTGAGTTTTTAGCCTTTTAGTCCCGGGAGCCCGGTTGGATTTGTGCTCGATCCAACCCGGTCGTAACTTAACAATACCAAAATCAATAGTGGGGTATACTCAATGGGACTGTCTCGCTCCAATATTTCTAGCACCGCTGATTTTTAGTCAAACAGACCTTTGGTTCCAATGTTATGGCCTAAGTAAAGTATAGGTTCGTTTCAGGTCTTGGTCTGGTCCGACCCGGTCAGACCGACCCGACCCGACCAGGCCTGGGTTGACCCAGTTCGGGTCGACCCAGCCCGTTGGGCAGTCTGGAAGGCCGCGAGGGGCCGCGGAGGCCACGGGGGGGGGGGGGGGGGGGGGGTTTCTTGGACGCGGGGGTTCCGCGAGGGGGCGTGGTAGATCGGCCAGACCCAGGGCGGCTTGGCTGGTAGGGCGGAGGCTGTGGGACGACTCAGGTAGGGGGTATCATGAGGGTGCTGGGTGGCTCTTCCGGGAGGGAGGACGCTGTGGGACGACTCGGATGGGGGGTGCCGCGAGGGCACATGGTAGCTCGGCCCAGTCCAGGGCAACTCGGCCGGGATGGCGGTGGCCGCGGGGCGGCTCAGCGAGGCCACGGGTGGCGCGGCGTGGTCGTGGATGATAGAGGTGTCTCGGGTGGTGAGGCCGCGGGGGGTGGCTCGACCATAGATAGCAGCGGCAGATTGGGTGGCGAGGCTGCAGGCAGCGGCTCATCATCAGCAGCTCAGGCTGCCGCTCGGCCATGGGGCGGTGTGGTGGGACCGCAGACAGCAGTGCCGGCAGGGATGGCAGCACGGCCGCAGGGCGCTAGGTGACGTGGCTTTTCCAGTGACCGGTTTAGCCAGCCTCTCTCTTCATTCATCGCCGTGGTGTAAGCCACCTTATTCAATCACGAAAAACACAATAAGGAATAATGGAATAGGGGGCGGGCCATATTTGTTTGGCCCGCCCCCTCCGCATTAGAGATGTAGAAAGTGGTTAACAATTTTTGAATCAAGAACGGAAAAGGAGAATAATTCAAAACAACCAAACTATATCTTCTCACAAATAATCACACACAAATAAACCCCTACCTTGGATTGTTCTTTGACTTTGGCATGAGAAGGATGTTGAAGAAGGCTAAAAAAGTGCCAATGATCATCGCTTTTGAAACCACGCTTCGATGTCGGGCTCACTCATTGTCCTCTTCCTTGATTTACGAAGAACGTTCTTCGATGGAATTCGTCATTGGAGGAGTGAAATCCTCCCAATATTTCTTCTCTACCAAAATCCACCAAAATGAAAAGTAGCCAAAAATTATATGATTCCCCATTTTAATTGTTTGAACAATTTCAAATAGTTTTAATTAATTACATCGGTTGGAATAATATATTAAAGGGGTGGCACGATTTAAGTGAGAGAAGTTTATGAGGCTTCCCAACACTTATGAGGGAGTTCAAGGGGTTCAAGGGGTTTTAATCCTCGGGTGGTCCCCACCACCATAACCTCTCATGGGAAGTTAGGCTTAGTGGTATCGACATCCATAACCTCTCATGAGAGGTTTTAGTTGAGGAGGTCCCTACCTGTGAAATATCCACATAGGTGGTTTCAAAATAAAATAAAAATAAGATGTTACACCATTTTATTTTATTTTATTCCTTCACGAAAAACCCAAATTATACATTTCTCTCTCGACCCACTCTAGTCGAGGTGAAGGTCTCCTTAAGAAAATACCATCACTGCAAGTTCAACGGTGTCCTTAGATTTCAATTCGGAGCACCAGTTCAAAAGTTAAAAAAACCTTCTAGCACGTTTACAAAATGTACCCAAACAAAAGTTAATAAATTCATTCCAGGTACTCCAGGCCTTAGAATCACACGCCGTCAATTTTTGCAGACTCATAAAATTCCCATCTATTCAAAAAAAATTACATGGAAATTCCGGGTTATTAAAAAACCTGACGTTTACATTCAAATCATTCTGAAACTCACTTCGTAGGTTGTGATAGATGGTCATACCTTTTTATTGAGCTCTATTAATTCTCTATCCATATTAATATGAAGATTTTTTGGGAAATACTTATTAAGTAATTTTTTCTTTAATGTCTTCCCATTACATCTCTTCAATTTTCTCCCTTGGCATGGTGTTCTTAAAAAAATCCCACCATTGATCGGCCTCTCTATCTAGTTGATAAACAACTAGTGTCACCATCTTTATATCAGAATAATGGATTATAGAAAATATTTTTTCCATGGTGTTGACCCACTATTCTCCAACTAGTGTATCAAAAGATCCACTAAAGATTGGTGGTCATTTCTTCATGAAACACTTGATAAACAGTTTTTTCATCTTTGGTGAAGGAGGAAATTCCCCATTTTTCTTATTATTTTTAAAAACCTGAGATAGTTTGGTAATCAGCGCCTTGAGGTTTTGAACTCCACCTCCCAAATCATTGGGGATGTCGTTCTGGTAATCATTGTAGTGGCCCTCACACAAGTTGTTGTCCAGGTTTCTCTTGGTTCCCAACATTTTCTAAAATAGAAAAAGATAGACTAAAACATAAGTCAAAAAGACATGAATAACTTATTAATTTGTATGTTTTATACTAAAAGCATAAAATATGGAATCCATATCTAAAGCTTCTTGTGTGAATATTTTTAATTAGTCTCATGCTAGTGGTTTTCTCTACGATTCACAAATCCTAATTCCCAAATTAACTAATCCTTGCCTCTGATACCAACTATAGCGACCCAACCATTTCTTAATTTACTATTACATCATTATAAAGATAAAAAACATAATATTATTACACCATGAGGATCCAGAGGTTTAGTGTGTTGGGAAAACATTGACCAATCATAACATTTACATCATCAAGCATAAAAATTTATTTAATTCCTTATTCTCTAGCTTCTTATTTGAACTTGACCTCTCTTTAGAACATGTAGTCACCTAGGGATATACATCAAAAGGTTGTGAGCTAAAATCCTATTACGAGTATAGATAAGAAAAATATAGTATGGGGTGAGAATAATCATTACAACATCATCAAAATCATGGGAGTAAACATAAATAAAATACTTGAAATGTGGTAATGCATAAAAATTGTAACATCATGTCATAATATTTAACTACCACACATACTTGTGAAAAATGATAGAATCTTTTTGACCCACCAGTTAACTTTAACTCATGAGACTCATCAATTTACCCAATGTATTAGAGTTCTATAAAATTCCAGGTGCACCCATCACATTCAAACATTCATATAGTGCTATATAATTTCAAGCGCACAGGTCACATCATAGCATTCTAATTATTATGCATGACACATAGAAAATATATCAAAAATGAAAATAAATAACCCATGTAAAGGAATGGGTTTTATCTCATAATAACACATTCATAAACTTTGGGTTCCCAAAAGAAAGTGAGAATATCATACTTGATACAATAACCATCAACCTTGAGTGAGAAATAAAAGGTGTGTTTATGAAAGAAGAGTTATTCTGGATAAAGATTGTTTGAAATAAACTATAGTGGAGAACATTTATATCCTCAAAAAGGTATGATAATGATGAAAAAATTATTTTTAAGGAGTGATCGTACCAAAAATGGATGGTAAGAGGGAGAACCTGAAGAAATAATGTTGGGTTCAAGATTTTCCCCTTACCTTGTATCTGAATGCTTATGTCACTTTAATATAATTTATAATTACATTATAAAAACTAAATAGAAATTTAAGAACATATTATACTTGAAAATTGTTTACTGTGGTTACATTATGTTCTTTTATGGTCCTTTGGATGAGTTATAGATCTAAAATTCACTGTTTCAGCGTGTTAATTTTCATAGCTTTTATGAACGGTTAACTTGTATTCATAAACCAATGTTTATTTGAAATGTGGTAGAACATCCAGTATTTTTAATATATATTATTATAGAAATTAAAGAGATTTACATGATCTTGTAATGAATTTGGTTATGAAACATGATTATGAATCACTAGATAAAATTTAATGATGATCATTTGTGGTTAATTTGGGTGGTTTTTTTATCACAATGAACTTGTTTTATTTTATTACATAGTGTCATGTAAATTAGTTAGTTACATAACATAAAAAGAAATAATAAATACACTTTACAATCTTTTTTTAACCATTTTATGGATTTTTTTGGCAATCTTGAAGGATTCAAATGAAAAAGGAAGTGCATCGCCCATGATTTAGGTAAATTAACACATCATGGGAAACAATTTCTCTTTATTATCAATGAGAGGGAGGGAGGAGTATAATGATTAGTCTTCTATTAACATGATATCATATAAGTATATCAAGAATACTGGAGTTATCATGAAATTTGGATAATATATACTGGGATAACAGATGAAAAGAAAATAAATTTGAAGTGAAAAATAATAAAGAGAGAGAGAGAGGAATTACATCTTGAATCCTCCTCTTGAGATCCTCCTTATGAAGCCTAGGCTTGGCCTTTTAATGAGAAAAAGATATATTGGTCGTGGGAGAGGAGCTAGGGAAGAGTTTTGGGAAGATTTTTGGGCACGTATTGAAGCTTGATAGGTGTGAGGAATTGAGGGTTTGAAGGGTGGTATTTATCGTGGAGGGGAGAGAAGTTTTCTCAACATAATATTTATTAATTTATTATTTCTCCACACGAAAATTAATAGTGAGTATTCCCTGACTAATTAAAGTAATTTTATCATGAGAATCAAAAATAATTGGGATTACATCAGCATAACATCACATATGACTCTATAATTAGTGTATATAACTTATTTTTTAAATTATGTTATTTCACTATTCATTAAAAATTCGTGTATTTCAGAAAAATCCGAAAAATTCAAAATAACCATTTATCAATGTGTAAAATATAAAAATGAATTCCAATTTTCAAAAATAATTTTTTATATATTATTAATTTAATTTCTAATATAATTATTAATTAACTTGAAAAATACATTGTTTGTAATTTAATACTGATTTTATAATGATTTTAAAAATTACATAAGGTCTTATAAAATTATATTAAAACTAGAAGACATAGAGTTTTTAATTTGTGAATCAATTTGATGAAAATAAATTTTCTATTAAATTAATTAATTAATTATAATTATTTATTTATGACTTACAAAAATACCAATACTTTTACTATGGTCAAATTGGCACATATAAGATGCCAAAATTTTATTTAATGATTAATGAGTAAGGATGCAATTATTTCAGATGATTTACTATTTATAAGGTTCATATTACTATTCATTAGGGTAGGTTGGGATTCATAAGGATATGTTACTATTTTCCAAAATTTATGTTTGTTCTATTAAACCCCAAAAAAATCCTAAACACAACCATGTATGTCATACCTTCAAAATTCAAAACATAGAAGTGGAAAAATTATGCTTAATGATCACATAATATTTAGTATAATTATATTTCATTGTGATTTTTTATTTTATTATATTATATGGAATAATTATAAGAAGTAAATTTCATTGATAAACATTGGGTCGTTACATATTATCACTTTCCAGGAACAAAAAATGAAAGACCAGGGTTTAAGCGGCAGTAAAAATCCCAAAATAATGAAATTGGAGGATTTCCTCAGCACACACCCTTTGAAGAAATGTTACAAATTATCTATAAATATTTAGAATACAAAATTGAGAAAATGAGAGAGAGAAATATGACATATCAAAGTGTCTGATTATATAACTACAAAGAGATCTAATGAGGAGGAAAAATGGAAGCAATTTTGTAGTCGATTCATGTTGGATTGATTTTCATTCACATTAGATCACTGAAGTTCATTGAGATTTATTTCAAAGACTACCATTGGATGTATATATATTATTTGGGAATCCCTAGGTTGATTAGGATGTGTTAATGGGTCATATAAGCTGTTGAAATTCAATTCAAGGAAAGAGGGGACATATTCATTCCTTTTTTTCATGTGTCTTGACACCACCAAATGGATGGTATCTTACATATTATTTCTTGTAAGCTAGATATATATTTTTAGGAATATATATACCACATAATCTGAAATGTGATCTTCATAAACTAGTCTATAGTTATCCTATTGGTTTGGTGCTTCTATTTTGATCTATTGGTAGGCTAGTGGTCTTCTATTGGTTGGTTGGTACTATTTCCATGTGAGGATCACCAAAGTGGTGCTCCATACTCATTTGTATTCCATCATTTGGTCTATTGATTCCCTAGTTTAATTTATATAAATAATGTATAAAATATACTCAATTTAAATAGTTATAAACATAGTTGGAATTTAATACCATTAAAACATTCTAAAATATTGAGCTACAAAAATCTCCACCTTTTTTATGATCACAAACACTGGAAATGAAATTAGAAGAAACAGAAATATAAAATGATTTATTTCATAATTTTACATAAAATAAAAATAATTAATTCTATAAAGATACCAAAATGTTATTTCACAATTTAAAGGATATTATAATAAAGAAAACAATCTTCTCCCCAGAAAACATAATTATAAACGTTACAATGATATAGTAAATTTATATAAAACCATAAATATCTCCCCATTGTGATTATAAAATTCATAGGTGGGGTTAAACAGATAAATATTAATATAAAGTGATATAATAAAAACAATATTTAAAAAATCTTAATTTGAGAATTAGAAAACAATTTTCCATTAGTATAATAATTTAAATGCAAAAATATTTTTAATATAATAGTTTTTCTATAATTTTAAACCTGAATAAATCATGAAAATTAAGGGGAAAATATTCTTTCAAGAAGACCAAACTCTTGATTTAAAAAAGTTTTTATACCAGAATCTAGAATAGGGTTGGATATCCATCAATTAGTGGAATAAAAAATTGGATATATTAAACAGAGATATTCAAGATAAAAAATCATAAAAAATTTATAAATAACAATGTTAAATCAAGAAACACTTTTCAAGAAATAGATAGAAAAATTTATGCAGACCGTAATAAATGATCAAGATATCCTTTTAAAAATAAAAAGATATAATAAAAAACATATAAAAACATTAATTATTTTAATTCCAATCAATTTTTTAAAATGAATATCAAAATATATGATGTTTTGAAATAAATTCAAGATTTAAGTGATTTTAAAATAAATTCAAGGGATTAGATATTTAAAAAAAGGCAGGCCATAATTAATGATCAAGTTATCCTTTTAAAAATAAAAAATATGATAAAAAGACATATGAAAATGTTAATTATTTTAATTTCGATGTAATTTTGACAATTAATATAAAACAATAACAAAATTTGAAATAAATTCATGATCTAATTGATTTTATAATGCATTCATGATAATATATATTTGGATAAAAAATGACAAATTAAATTTTTTTAAAATAAATTCAATATTAAATAAATTTTAAAATTAATTATAAAAATTGATCATAAAGGTCCTATGAATGGTTTAAATAATAAACCATAGAAGTTTCAGACTAGGTGTGTAGTAAAATATCACAAATCGTGACTAGGTTGAAAATTGGTTTAAAAATCCAAATAACCCTTTTCAAGTTTAATATTCCTATATGCACATCAGCACCAAAACCACATCCACTTATTTGTATGTAGAGATAAATTTTAAAGGAAAAGCTTTATTTTTTAGATATTTATGTTCAAAAAAAATAAAAATGAGTAAATAAATATTCAACCCTTTATGAAAAGCAAAAAACACTCATAAAGTAGTGAAATAAAAGTATCTTTATGGTATTTTCTCTTAAGACATGTCGTCTATAATAAATCAAGAGACTAAATAATTTAGTACTCAGAATTTAAGTCCCCTAATATTTTTAAGAAGTATTTTAGAAACTGTACATTCATATCAAATTATTTTCTATAATAATTTATAAACAAAGCATTAGAATAGTGGTGAATCGAATTAGGACTACCATAATGAGTCTTTTTACAATCACATTCATAAATAAGATGCTCAGTTTTTGTACAATAGTTGAAAAACATTTCTTGAGAGAATCCTCTCAACAATTAGTCGTATTATTTTGGTTCTTAAATGATTTTTTAATCCAAATAAAAAATTATTCTTGATATGTTATTGAGAACCAAAAGGTTTATTTAAAACTTTCTATCCATGAATATACTCAACGGCAGAATCTTTAAGATGCATAATAGTTTATTCTAATTTTTCAGCATTTGGAATGTATTTTAGATTCAAGTATTACTAATCATTTTCTGTATAATATTTATTCTCTTCATATATAATTTTATAATATTTTATTTTGAGTTGTTTTAATTTTTTTGTGAGTTAAAAAAATATATCCATTGATTCATTAAAATTTAATCGTCTTGAATAATAAGAAGATATGGATAAATTATAAGTGGAATAAAAAAGGTAATTAAATTCCTCACATAACTCACTTTCATCCATCATACATTTATAGATTCCATCACTTGAGTCAGATAAGGTGAGGGAGTCATCACGTACACTCCACGTAAATATTTTGAGGCATTTCATACCCTATTTATTTTCATTCATCTTCTATTTATGAATGGGTCACTACATATTTATCTGGACCTTATTTTCAATGATAAAGTGTTACCTAGAGTTATTTTCATTCATTCTCCTTTTTTCAAAGCTAGGTGGATTTATTCCACTTCATGTAATTTTTCACTTTCATATGAAAGTTTGTTATCTCAACATAACTTATAAAAGAGTCAGCATAAATTTCATTAAAGTAAATTTACTTTTTCTCCCTTAATTATGTAGATTCCTTCTTGGACTATCTTTTAATGGTGATATCATAGTTCACTATATAACCTATAAGTTCATCAAACTAGATTTTATGGATATTTTTAATTCTTATATTATTTTTACTTAGGGTTCCCAAGTACTTGGAAAGAACCAAATTATTTATTTCATAAGTGTCTTTGTAGAAGAATTGTCACCAAGATACATTATTCCATTACATATATCAATAATGTGAGTAAAATGTTATATAATTGATTCATTATGATGCTTATTGAAATATAAAAAATCATGTCTTTATAGGTCAAATCATTCACATTTATCTTTATTAGCTCCTTCAGGAGTAACTTCAAGTAATTTTTAAATTTCAGGTGCATTTATAGATGTAGAAACTATATTAAATTAATTTGTATCTATACCACAATGAAGATATATTTTGGATTTTCTATCTAGTTTAATATCAAAAATGAAAATTGGAGTCTATTTTTCTACCAATTATTTAGTGGGTGTGTAACCATGATTGAAAATTTTCTAAATATAATAACTTATTCTTCTATGAAAATTATACATATGAGTTTTATAATAATTATATTGTTTTCCATAAATTAAATGGGAATTACCAATTGATTATCCATCAAGGGAACCATAGGTTTTAGAGGTAGAATCCTTTTTTTAAAGATCATTCCTTAAAAATGAATAAGATTTTGTAAAAAAAAATTAAACAAATTACTCCTTCAAAACCAATTATTGGTTGGAGTAAGATGAAAAGTGTGGGCGGGGTGCTGAATTACTTTAAAAAATGATTCAAAAATAGGTGATACCAAAATTGAATTAAACAAATAAATTAAGTATTCAATATATGTAAATATAAATATTAAAAGTGTTAGAAATATGAAATCAAAATATTGAGAAATAATAATATATATATATTGAAAATGATATATAAATTTAAAATTTAAAATATTTATATTAATTAATTTTTATAATGATAAATTGATTCATAGAGATTTAAAATTAAAATATCCAGAAAGTAAACATAAGTAAAGATACACAATCTATTAATGGGGTTTAGAAATAGATTAATAACAACACCTATATATACCACCCAAATTAAATGAGGTTTTACGAATTAATAGACCATGAATTTAGTGGTAATTAAGAAACCTAAAAATAAAACAAACCCTTGACTTTAGTTTTACCTAGGAAAGTTTGAAAAAAAAAATCCTTTTTCATGGTTATTATGTACCGAAAAATAAAGTCTCTAGTTTTTTCAGTTGATAAGTAACCAACATGAAAAAAAAGTTGGTTGAATAAATTATATCAATTCACAAGAAATATACGAATATAGAAACGATATATTTTTCAGGTAATAGTAAGAATATAGAAACGATATATTTTTCAATATTAAGTGTCACTCTATATATCATTTTCTATTGAGTGAATACTATCTAATACGTTTTATGTGGATGGTAGGTCACAAAATGGGTATTGAAAACAAATAAAAAAGTTATGCCAAACTAGAATAAAAGAAATAAATCACATGAATTAAATTAATAAAGGAAGCATGAAATATTTTTATTTAAAATAAAATTGAAATATTTAATATATTTTAATTGGTTATTAGAAATTTTTATGTGTTTATATTTTAATTAAAATTATTTATTAATTTTTTTAGAATATAATTCTTAGACCTAAATTTCTCAAAATATTATGAAATTTATTTACCACATTTTGTATTTTAATCAAGAATATGGAGTAATTTTTTATATAAATTGAAATGATTATATATATATGTAATTTGCTATTAAAATTTTCATAATATGCTAATATTTGTTTGTTAACCAAGGAATTTAATTTTAACTATGTTGTTTATTTGAAATTTAATAGTATATTTTGGTTGGTATTCCAAATTATTTTTGGAAGGTACATTTTTTTGCAACATTTTTTGTTTTCAAAATCAATATTAAATGTATTTATAGCTATAATACGAACTATATATTTATTTAAATTTTGAATTGTTGTTTAGAATTGATTTCATTTTTTTATTTAGATTTTTCTTAATTTAGTTTAATAATAAAATGAAACTTTTTATAATCTTATTTTGAGTTTTAATTTTTCTACGAATTTGGACTCAATTAAATTTATATTGAATTATATAGTTTACATAAATTTTGGTCTATGAATACGAATTTATTTTTACATGACGATTTACTAGAAATTATAAAAATCAATTTGTATTAAGTTATGTTTCTTTAAATTGTTTTAAAATTCATGTTGTTATTGGGACGCAACATCAAATTTTCATAAGTTTTAACATGGTTTTGAATGATTGTTTTGAAAATGTACTTTTTGGGTGGGTTAGTTTTTTTATATTTTTAATCCCAGCAATAAATTTTTTTTAATGATAGAACATAAAATATTTTGGAATTGATATAATGTATTTATGATTTTTTTCATAAACTTTTCCAAGAAAAAAATTCCACTTTTATTATTACAATATAATTAATTTTTTAATTCATTGAATTTATTGTCTTTTTTAATTTAAGTATAAATTTGAGTTATTTTTATTAATTTAATAGGAAATTTAAATGGTATATCTATTAAAAATAATAGAAATATATTTTTATTACTTATTAAAATGTTGAAATCCTATTTGTATTTATTATTTTTTAACATCCAACCAGCACCAAAGACCTGCATACTTCAATGACCATTAGTCCACAACATAAGACCAACATCTAACCCAAGTAGATCCCAATCTAACTTTTTAGGACCAAGACCTTCATCACCATGATCTTTGGTATAATCAATCATAAAAACTAAATTCTAGTTCTTGGTAAAGAGTCCCTTATGGAGCACTCTTCCACCTACCTCAAATATTAGAAACATGAATTATACTAATGTTTTTGAACCATTGGTATCGGATGGAAAACCATTCTTATAGGCTATACCATTGATTTTCCAAACCATGTGTAATGTGGTCTTGGGTATTGACTTATACCAATAATTTTTTATAAATCGTTGGGATGGGTCACCTCTATTTACACTATACCAATAGTTGCATGAATTTATTGGTAAAGCCATAACTTTCATTGGTAGTCAGCTACCCCACAGTCTTATTAGACCATTGGTATATGTCTATACCCACAATATTGTAAATTTTTTAGTATAACATACCCTTAATTTGAAAACCATAAGCCCCCAAAATGGACAAAAACTATCCAAGAACAATCAGTTACATCAGAAAATAGAAAACCACTACCATCCTATATAAGAATTCAAGAAACTCCATAATTCATTCAACCTACCATAACAAAAATTTATAATATCACATATATGTATTGATTTCCAATCATAAAAAATCATGTTTCTTAATTAAAAGTAAAAATTTCAAGGATTGATCTACCTATCATCACTATTATTTTCATCAACACAATCATCATCGCCATCCTCATCACCAACATCCTTACCATCATCCTCACCATCATCCTACCACCATCCTGAACATTATCCTTAGCATCACCATCATCATCACCATCACCATCACTAGGTAATTCATCATCATAAACACCACAAGTACCATGATTACAATCACCTATTTAATCATATAATTAACTCATCATCAATATGTATATTTCAAAAACCATGGTGAAATATTGTGGATATGATGGACATAAGACTTTCATAACTTTTATAAATACTAAGTTGGCCTTTTCACTCTCTTCATGCTCCTATATGGATATATTTTTCCTCGTCTAC
Source organism: Viscum album (assembly GCA_963277665.1). Lineage (NCBI taxonomy): Eukaryota > Viridiplantae > Streptophyta > Magnoliopsida > Santalales > Viscaceae > Viscum > Viscum album. The sequence goes on along the minus strand of OY728126.1, from coordinate 1,211,303,227 downwards.
CTCTATATGATCATGTTCTGCCTATTCATGAGATGTTTCCAACTTGATGCTATCGGAACTGGTACAAAAAGTGGAAAAATATCATGTGGGTAAAATACTCTTCCCTGGTGGAAAAAATACTCTCACATGGTGTTTATCTTCTAATACCTGGTGAAATTGATTGTTTAGTCCAATGTTTCCAACATCCTACTCATCAAAGACCACCAAAAAAATTTAAAATATAAATGAAATATTCAATTACAAAATATATATTAAAATAAAAAATCAATAAGTTAAAACTCAGAAGTTTTGGTAATGTATTTCCATTTATTGTGCTTCCATATTTTTTCTATTTTCTTAAGAAAATTAAATTTTCTCAAGGAACTGGTCCTTTAATATTCAATACATCCTTCTACAATGAAAATTAATATTTTTTTTGAACATCAATAGAAACATCATATTCATTAACTAGAAGATAAATTAAATCATACCAAATAACCCCTCGCATAATTTTACTATAAATATACTTGATACATTACAACAAACACCTTTGGTTCATGGATAAAATACTAGTATAATATTTATTTATACTAATTTAAAAAATCTCTATAATTGATCATCATATCTTGAGAAATATTATTTAAAATTTTGAAAGTAATTCATTCATTAATTTTACACATATGATCCCAATTTAAGGATTCAATCATCAATGGTTATTATCAAAAAAATTAGAGGGATAGAATCTCCAAAAATTTAAAGAGTCCAGCTAAATTCAATGGGAAATACTATCTGAATACAACCCATTAAAAACGATGAATCATAAAAACAAATAAATAAAATTACATCAAATTTACATAATTAATAATCTATTAATGTGATATTTCTTACTAAAAACATCATAATAAAAACAAATCATTTATTTTGATTCATAAGGTATGTAAAAGGGTGGTCTGAAACTAAAGATAAATATCACCATAATATTAGACGGTTTATAATTTTCATAGAAAAATAGTAATATTTCATATACCATAAATATATATCTATATATATGTTTTTTATAGTGTACTATAAGACTTAATGTCTTATACAACGTATCTTGGGTGTTTTAGAAGTGTTGGAGTGGATCATGTTGGATGTTTAAAGGAGAATGGTTGTGTCTTTTCATATTATTTTTCAAGCATCCCATTTATGTTTTGGGTTTTTCTATGAAGGATTATGCCTATATGAATTTGGTGTGTATTTCATTCATTTTTTATGTGTCATGTGAGATAAAATGATCAATGATAGTTTTAATAGATTTTTTGGTAGTGAGGGTTATCTATTCTTAAAATGTATTAGTTTCATCATCAATGGTTCCTTTAGATTTTTTGAGGAAATTATTTCATGGTTCAAGGTAATCAAGATAAAAAACATGTCAAGTTATAAGGACAAAGTCATAGTTCAAGAATACACTATTCCATGGAAGAGGCTATCATTGATTTCAAAATGAAAAAAAAAACCATAATGATTCATGGGGCATTATATTTTAATTTCTTAGAAAATTTGATAAGCATTTAATGAAACAAATATTGTCATTGTGGGGTCCTCACTATAATGTGGTGGGTGCTATTCTAATCTATCTATAAATTTAATCAGACCCTTTTTACCAATCAAAACATTTTGAATTATGAAAACCAAAGGTAATTGTAATCTCTCTATAGTTTGATGATTTTTATTTCATTTTGGTTTTAAGACATGTGATTCTTATGATTATTGTAATAGATACCTTTCAATCAGATATGCCATCAATATTTATTTCATATTATAATATATATTTCTCTATCATTCATTATTCCAATGGGTCTATGCATAGGTATTTCCTTGGATTCTATGTGATTAGAAATTTTTATGAATATAGTTTATGTTGGAGAATTCCTTTGGTGAATCTTCTCATATTTGGTGGTGGTTCCTTTTTTTATACTCTATTTTAGTGATAAATTAATTATTGAATAAAATGTAGTTATTGTATTCAATACCAGACTACAAATTTACTACTTTTTAAGGTGAAATTATCAAGCATATTTGAATATTGTACTATTATGCATTGTTTATAATATTAATAGTACTATGATCGGAATTGGTTCTGTGATTTTAATTATATAAGTAATTAATTTTGTGTTTTTTCACTTATTATCCTTAATATTATGTGAGTTTTTGTGGAAAAATGTAACTATTTTGATAATTTGAATGATGGTTTTTTATTGGGATGGAAATATTTTGGCATGGTTAATGTATGAATGATGTAGGGGTGGGTGGATTTTCCAATTTTTATGTGTTATTATCTCACTGGGGGTGGTCTAACTTTCTAGGAAGTGTTTAATTTAATGATGAAAAATACTCTAATTTTAGCGAAGTTTTTGTTTTTTGGTGCTATTTAATTATGGTTGATCATAATTATACTGAAGTATGATTTTATAATTTCATGCTTGTCAACTCTATTTATTTATCCTATTTTCTACGTGCACTACTTCTATATATTTAATTTTATTTTATCAAGGAAATATTTTCTTTTCCCAATCCCTCTAGTAAACTACATTAGTGATGGGTTTCTCATGTATTCTCAGTATCTAATTACTATACACACAATAATTGTCTCTCCCACATAAAATATTTTGAGTGTGTGATCAATGCTTGAACATGTTGGGAGATGAAATTATGAAATGAAACATAATAATTGACCTAAATAAATAAAATAATAATCCATATGATTGTTTTTCCTACCAATTAAGTTTTTTTATATTCTCATCAGAATAATTCACCAAAATTCAACCATGTTCCAATGGTAGATTGTAATTTTTCATAGGGAACCTGAGTGGTTGATCATTAATATATTTTCCATCTTAAAATGTGTTCCATGTTTTATAGTAGTTTATCTTAAATTATTTTTAATTTTTCAAAAATAAATCATGAATCATTTCTCTTCATTCATCACCCATTACTACCAACAACTTCAAAAGATAGATAACTAGTGATGAAAACTAAATGTTTTTCTTAGGTATTATATGTAATTTGTATTTTTTTAAAAATGCATCTTGACCGTTGCATTATTAATTTCCTATAATGAAATTGGATTCTGTTTATAATTAATTGTTTTTAAATAAAATCAAAAAAATGTACATCTATTATATCATATTTTGAATTAGGAATTGTTCTATTATGACTATGTGGAACATTTAGATGAACCTTTAATAATTTTTGATGTTTTTTAATGATAGGGAAAAAAATTACCATAACATCTTTGAAAATTTCTTCCTCATCCCAACATTATTCTTTGTTCAATTTTGGTATATCGTCAGTTTTATTTATGTTTCAGTAGCCACCATAAATTTTATATTTCCATATGATTTTTCAGGATTCTTAGATGTCAAAACCTCCTTATTAATCTTGAAAAAACATTATAATATTTTCCTTCAAAAAATGTTTAAATAATTCATCTCTATCTAGTTTCAAATGATGTATATTCTATTCATTATGATTCTTAGAAAGTATAGATAATCATATAAGATTAAAATGACAACAAAATACATTTCAGAGAAAAAATCACAACCCAAGAATTTATACATGTAAAAATTTCAATGAAATATCATTTAGGTTAATATTATAAATTATATAATATTTTCACTACTAGAAAATGGACCTATCCCCACGGTTTTCCCCAAAACTGTGGGGATAGGTACCCCATATACCCACTGTTTTGGAAAACCGTGGGTATAGGTCAATTTTCAAGACCTATACCTACGGTTTTACAAAACCGTGGGTATAGGGGGGTCTATCCCCACAGTTCTCCAAAACCGTGGGGATAGGTCTTGAAAATTGACCTATACCCATGGTTTTCAAAAACCATGGGTATACGGGTACCAATACCCATGGTTTTGGGGAAAACTGTGGGGATAGGTCTGGGATAAAAAACCTATACCCACTGTTTTTCAAAACTGTGGGTATAGGTTTCCCATGTGTGCGTGGGGGGAAAAATTTTCGCGGCAAGGAATTTTTTTTGGCGGGAGTCCTATACCCACAGTTCATCCCTCTATACCCACAGTTTATATAACTATATTTAACTAAATTTAAATATATATACACATAATTTATGGTAGGGTAGTGGTTAGACATGGCACTTTACAGCGAAGAGGTCGCGGGATCGAAACACGCCTGTGGCATTATTTTAGGGTCTATATCCACAGTTTTCAAACCATGGGTAAAATCCATTGACACTGTGGAAATTGATAATGTTTTGTTGACCCAGTGGTAGAACACCTATACCCACAGTTTTGGAAAATCGTTGGTATAGGCTGAGGACCTATACCGACGCCGTTCCAGCCCACGGTTCCCAAAACCGTGGGTATAGCCTATACCCACGGTTTTGGGGGCTATACCCACAGTTTTGAACCATGGGTAAAGGCCAATTTTCCAGTAGTGTTTATAGAAAAAGGTTATGTAATTTGAATAAAAAACCGAGGTATTTTTCTTATTATTAATAAAAATTATACCATTTTTTGTTGTTCTCCCTTTGTGACATGTTATTCATTATTGCTTTACATTAGTATTTAATCATTTCAACTACGTTGGAATTGGGATTTTCAGTATGTTTTAAATAGTTTTCATATCATGGTTGTATGAAATCTTGGATAAAATATGATTCTGGTTTTTTGAATCATAATGTAAATACAATGATCATTTTATGAGTTAGGTACACAGAATTTTAACAAAGGAATTAATATCCCTATATGTGTAATGGTCATCTATTGAATATGTAAGGGGAAATCTAGTGTTCATTAGATTTAAATAATATAGAAAAGTAAAATAAATACCCTACCTATATAAATAAGATTATAATTTAGAAATTCTATATTTGATTTTTTTTATATCAAATAAGGGATCCAAGATATTGATAAAGGATAAAGGAAAAAATCACAAGGATATCTATGTTTGATGGTGATGAAATAAATGAAATTTTCAATTAGATAATGAAAAGTTGGAGGTGTGACTATATGTGTGTTTTTATGGTAGGGGCTTATCTAGGAGTGATTTTGGGTGTTCTTCTATGTGTTTACGACTTGGTGGTGGGCTGGATGAGAGTGGTTGGGGATACCATGTCATTTCAAGAGTGGTCAGTCCATATATGGGTTGTTTTTATGAATTTGTGTTTGTGTTATTTTCTATTTTTATACATTATGATCAGAAGAAGTTGATTTATATTCAAAAAACTAATAAAAAATGAGATATCCTTAGGTAAATGTCGGTGGGTCACACACTCTCAAGTGATTATGAACAAATTTGAAGGACATAGTGAAAATAGTAAATAATTAGTTTTTATTAAGGTTGAGAGAATTACCATAAAGTTTCCCATGGAAATCACCTCAATGGATGGATGGTTCTATGAGATGATAATCCCACATGAAAACATTCATGTTTTTCTAATAGAGGAAACACACACTATAAAATCATATTTGAAGGAAACATCCATTTAATAAGACCTTGAGGAAGGAAACCCACTTTATTATTGTATTTGGGCTATTCTCTAAGGATGAAACAACTGAATTTCTAGAATTAAATCCTAACTTAATGGGATAAAATCAAGTGGATGGATCCACTGAAATTTAGGATTCAGGTTATGTTGGGAATGAAGAATAAATTTTTGACGTTGAGGCTATGAATTCAGATCTAATGCCACATCACTAAAGTAAATTTCTATATTATAAATCTCTAAAAAGGATTAAAATATGATATAGATATGGAGACTTCATTATTAATTATCTTGAATAATTTTGGACCATTAATATAAAACTTAAAAGATACTTAGAAGGGACCCACAAATCCTTACTCAGCTTTGGAAGCATGATTTTAGATTCAATCGAAGTTCAAACAGTAAATCATAATTGGTTGTTGATTCCCAAATAAGAAACATATCAAGAAGGGAAAACATTCCCTTAAAAAGAAAGATATTCATGGATGAATGAAAACTATTTTGAGGGTAAAAAAATAAAACATCTTAGGGGTATCGATACAGAATAATTCACTAATGTGAAAACATTAAAATCTAATGAAAATAAAGACAATAGAAGGAATATCAATGATTTATACTTTATGTGTGTATGCCTCAAGAAATATTGATGAAATTTATGAATGATCTGGAATAATTGATATTTTAATAAAAAAACGTTACAGAATAATATATCAATAATAAGTAAACCTTAACCAACTCACTATTTCATAAGATGAAAAGTATTATAGATTTTATGAATTTATGCAAACTTAAATTCTTGTGTCGAAGAAAAACACATATGTCCACTTATGTTCAATAATTATAGTCTACCCCAAAGTGTGGAGGTATTTCATGTAATCCTTGGTTTTTATTTCATTCTAATTCTTCCTAAAAAAATTAAAAAAAATTAAAAATAGTGTATTAATGTAAATAATCCTAATTTTAATTTAAAACCCTCATATTTTATTAATAACTTAAGATCAATAGTCGATAAGTGAGAAATAATTTCTAGATAATGCGTTTTTAGACACTCATTAGTGATAGGTATGGCCTATAAATACGTTCTAGTTCTAGAAAACTAACCATTATAAAAAATGCACATATTCCTTCTATATCTCACCTAATTCCATGAGTTCTGAAATACTCGTATCCTAACCATAAGAAATATTATACAGAAGATGCTACAAAAATATTAATTTTTATAAATAAAAAACAATATCAAATTAAATATATTAATTTTTCTTAACCATATTTTCAGCTAATAATTATCTTTACATCATTATGAATGTGTCTTGAGGAAAGAAGATCGACATGAATGATGTTAAAATATTTGAAAAGAATCACCATAAAACTCCTACACCCTCATCATTTTTTACCAATAATTTTCTTTATCCTCATTATACTCAACCATCATCTGTGTGTTGCTGTTCTACGCCTCATGTAGGCATGTATTCCCATGGATTCTAGTGAAAGGTCCATCTATGAAAAAAATGTTATATCAATACATCTTATAATAAAAATATGTTGTGTTTAAGAAATATTATTTGGGTTTTATACATATACCTAATATATCCTAACTGGTGTATATAGCTGGATCCCTAGGCTCTTAAGGAACATTGGCCAACATAGTAGCAGGGAGGTCTAATTTTTTCACATGTGACTCGAAATGTGTCAATGTATAAGTTGAATGGCCATGAATATAAAATTCCATAGAGAAAAAATTAGAAGGAAAAGAATTTGGAATATAAATATATTGAAAATTATAATATTGATATGCAGTGGGAGCCTTCATCAAATAAGAAAAATGAATTACATGAGGATCATATGTAAATGGTGGTGATAATATAGACGGTCTAAATGTATCAGGTTCACCTAATGACATTGTGGGATAAGAATGTGTCCTATATTTTATATCAAACTAAATTACAATGTGTTATCAGGTATGAAAAGTGGTGTGAGTAGCTCTATTACCACCCCACTCACATCTTTTGGTTGAGAACCACTGCCACTAGATTGGTTAGAGAATAATTTTCTCTTGGGTGGTGGTTCCAAATTAAAATATAAAAACAATATTACTAAAATAGAATTATATTTTATTGATATATATATATATATATAAGAATATATATATATATATGAAATAGAATACTCACAATAGTAACCAAAGGAGGAACAACCATCTCTCTCATGTGGTGATTATTGTCATACATCCTCTTCCTTCATACCTCTTCAATTGTTTTCATTTTTTTCATTTCAGAAAAAATAATCATTTAATTAAAAATTCATTACTAGTGTGTAATAAAACCAAGAATGAATATGTGATATGAATTAATTATGGAAGACCAATTATTAATCCAAATAAAGGATATATAGTTATATAAAATAATCATATTAAATTTAGTGATAATAGTTTCACAACCTAAAAGTTTATTGATAGAAAAATAAACTCAATCTAATTATCATGTTAAGAATGGGTATGACATAGTTTTCTTCTTCTATTTTTAATTTAATCCAACACAGTTTTGGTTAGGTCATTTGGTTAATTTTCATCAGTTTATTAGGTCATTTATCTATTTTTTGGGTTTGGTCATTTGGATCATTTATTGGTTTAGGTCATTTTCCATTATATTGGTTAGGCCATTAATTTCATTGGTTTGTATTTTCATTTTATTTAGTTTAATATGTTTCAATTGAAGTCATCTTATTTTTTATTTTAATTGGAATGTTTCATTTTTTTTTGTTTATTAGGTTCGAATAATGTTCAATTCTATAATAGAAAATTCAACTCATTGAAATATTCAACTATTTTATATTGAAAATACAAATGAAGGTCAAGTTTGATAGAAAATATTTTTAATAAAATGTAATGTAATGTGAATAATATCCATCCTAAAGAACCCAATTCGACTTAAACTAAAATAATTGAGAACATATATTTGTAACTTTTATATTACACACCATAATTTTAGTTTCAAAATTAAATCTGAAAATTGAACTACTTGGGTCATCATATGTAATAAATTGATTAGGGCTAATGGGGTGGTGATGGTGTCAATTTCATCCCGCTATCATAAAAAATAGGTATTCATATTACATCAATAATGATACAAATCCAGGATATATAAGATGTTTCATATAAAAAAATAAATCTCTAATTATTCCAATATGTATGGATCATCAGTTGCAAGAGTGCGAGTCATTCCAAAAACTCAAAATTCATACTTATCATTAAATGTTTCATGTCTCGTATCGAATCAAACCACTTTCTGTTCATTATATCGGCTTGACCATGTGTGTAATAATCCAATATTAGTATTTTCTCAATAACTCCATAATAAGAATAATTTTTAAATGGAGGTCTAAAATTTGATGCACTAGAATGATAGTATGTAGTGGTAGTTAAAATAAGATCTTCATCCAGTGTTCTCATGTTCAATACTCATTCGGTGATAATTAATGTTTACACAATGATCATAATTGATTTCATTTCAAATACCATTGAATTGGCACTAAAATACTTGTCTCTTATTCCCTGAGAGACAGAGTCAGTATGAAAACTCAATACCTGAAACATAAATAAATATTAAAATTAACTAAAACTTAATTTTTTAATTTATTATAGTAATACATATGCCTTTAATTTCAACGATGTAGAAAACTCTTTGATATGAAAATAATATATCCTTCTAAAATATAAATAATATTTTCTTCTATTTATATTTATTTGTTACCTATAAAATGTTGAAATATTTTAACACATATGTACAATTACATGGGAAGAGATAACATATACAGGTTCAATTTAGTCACGTGATATATTCATCCAACAAATTTCTTTTAAAAAATATGTTTTATTCTATATCATTCCCTTCATGTATTAATGTAGTCAATTCATATGATTTATGAATTCCCTATGTTTGGGGAACTGGTGGAAGAATATGTTCAATGTTCTCCTACTTCTCTTATTCATTTCTAATTGGTTGGTTTCATCTCATGGTCAGATTAGACATATTAATTAAACATAAATCCATACATTCTTGATCCAACTAATATTTCACAATATGTCCTTTAGGATGATTCATGTACGGACATAATACTTCAGTTTTTACATATTTTATTCAGTTGGATACGTCCAGTTAAATAAAACAGGTCCTCCAAGACATTTTTTAGTTAGAATATGAATAGGTAGATACATCATGCTTGTCAAAAAATATGAGGGAAACAATTTCTCTAACTCAAAATAATTTTTAATGGCGCCTCTTATTGAATTTTTTCATAGAATACATGGAGACCTTTGTAGAATAAAGATGACTCTAAAAATGTATCAATTGAATAAATTTAATAGTTACATTATTGGATTGTAGAAAATGGATTTCTATTAGAATAAACTCATACTGAAGTATGTGCAAATCACATGCGTTTAAAGATTTTAACTGTAACTCTCTTCTGTTAAACCATTTTGATATGTTTTTTGAATATCCATCAAGAACCATAAAAATCTATAGTACATCCAAATAATAATTTTTTTCTAAATGTTTCATCCCATAAGAATCAAACATAACTTTCTATTTATATCCAATAATGCACACAGGATGAGATCCTAATTTTATACCCCAATCCACGAATTCATATCAAAATTGTAAATCACCCTTTTTCTTTTCCATTACATTTAGAATAATTTAAAGCAACATTTCACATTTTTTCTGTGTGTATTACATCTAAATAATAACATAAAAATTGGTTTACTAGTTAAGAAACTAAAAAAAGATAATTTCTTCATCCAGTTGTAATTGGATTTAGTGAAAAATAGTATTTGTCATTATAGATTTCAACTGACCATTATCAAATGTAAAACTGACATCTTGAAATTCATTAATAACCTCAGTTACCGACATATTTTTAGATGGATTTTTAGTCACTATGGTATTGTCAAACCATCAATGATCAATCCTATTCGAATGATCCATTATAAATAATACTTGTTTACCCATAAAAATGAAAATATCGTGATATTTAAGTCTTCTAGATCATTTATTCTTCATTAAAATAAAAATGGAATGTTTTCCCTTCATGACCCATCCATAAAATAATTTATAATTTGGAAAATAATTTATCTTCTATATAAGCATTGTACACATCTGAAATATGATTTTTAACAAGAATAATATGTGTGTACAACCACATTCCAAAGATTATTTAACTCTTTTATTAAATGTTGATATTTTAATTCTATATTATTACTTGGATCAAAAATTTCAAATAATGTTATACTCAAGAAAGTGAAATCATTTTTCAGAGACATACATGGAGGAAGGATATAAATGTGAATGAAAAAATAACCCTTTTTTGTGAAGTAAGAAATTTATAAAATTGATTAAAACTATAATATGATACTCCCAACCTCAAATTACGCTTATCAAATGAAAAATATAGATATCAAGAATTTATTATCTATCATGTTTGTCAATTTATGGGATGAATGAAAAACTCATTATCCATGTTTTTCTCCAAATCATGACATCTTATATTTATTGAAATTTACTGAAACATGAAATGATTTTAGAGTATGAGAATCAATGGAAAGTGACTCATTATTTTTAGGGCATGTAAGATGGTGTTTCATAATCAATTAGATTTTATCAAGATGTGACACATTTTATTTAATCATTTCAGTCAATGTTTTCCTCCCCAAATAGACTGAAATCATTTGGGCAAGCATGACTATTTTTTTATAAAATCCAATTTCATCAACTACCATAAAATGGTTTGAGGGGAGATCTACATCATATCAATGTAATTACTTAAAAATGGTACAAATGTAATGAATAGAAGTGTTGATGATCCCATACATGGTTTTCCCACAAAATAGTTGGATTTAAAAATCTAGCATTTTGATTTTACCACATTGCTAATATACTAGAGTCGTGGAAGCATCATTGAACTTTTTCACATTTTCGACATCATCATTTTCATTATATGATTCATGTGTGCTCATATTAGGATCATCCTATATTGGAAAAATGTATTTTTCATGATGAGAAATAAATATTAACTGCCCATATAATAAATTCACAAATCCAATCCTCTCATTAAAATCATTTGTAGTTTTATTCATATTTTCCTCCTCGTTATGATATGAGACATAAAAGATTGTTTTAATTTTTTTATTATAAGCTATCTCTTTTATTCATGATGTAAAAAAGTTATTACAAAACAATTATAATAGTGAAAATGTATAATACATCTTTCTGGAGCATTGTTAAATGAAAAATCTAAAAATATTTCAAATTTTCTTGAACCTCGATTGAGATCTGATCTATTTCATAAATCAAACTTATATCTATTATGTAAAAAAATTATATGCCCTATCATTAAAAAAATTAACTAGGATTGAAGTAAAAATAATATATATATATATATATAGACATAATATTTAATTCTATTATATCAATGACTAATAACTGTACATAATTCCACAAAATAAAGTATATGTATGGAATAATTGAAAAACTAGTTCGTATGAGAATTTAAATATAGATGAAAATAACGTATATAAAACAAGAACCATTGTATATATTATTCTCTACATGTTACAGGTTACATACCAAACATGGAAGTAGTTGAGGCTATTTTATAAAAATATTATATTAGTAGTAAATGTTTTTTTAGTATAGAGTACTTTATAACAAACTCTTACCCGTAACAACTCACACAAGGAATAATGACCAACAAAAAATCAATTTATAAATTTCAAAAGAAAGGAAATGTTCCTTTATATAAATATAATTTCCATAAAATTAACATTATTTATGATAAATGTTCTTATAAAAGAAACCCATGCATATTGACCATTTTATGAAACCATGACCCATATAAAGATGCAAAACATATATTACATTTCAAATACAAACACGAGTAATACACGAACTGAATAATTTCAATTTTTAAAATAAAACATTGAAATTAATATTTTCATAACACCTTAAAGTTTTCCCAAATCAAATAATGTAATAGAATAAATATTATATACACTTACCTCAAATATATCATACAAAATAAAAGTTTAATATTATATTTATATATATGTCATTAAATATTTATATAAATATTTTAATATATATAATTTAATTATATTTTTAAAAAAAATATCCAATTATTTTATAACAGAAATCCGTTATTTAATAGTTTGTAATACTACGAGTCTATTTTTAAGCTCTGATGTAATCATGTAAGTATGTTCCATTGGATATGTGAGATTTGATGTTTGATTATTGGATAGTATATATATACTATTTTGAATAATATTATTTTGACATTTTATTTTGTATATTATTTTTACTAGTCTTATTTTAGTAATTTTAGTTTAATACTAATGACTCTAGTTGACCTTAAATCATGTAATCATGGTAGTATTTCATATGATATCCATTTATATAGGTCTTTTATAATACATGATGAAGAGTGATGAAATAATCATTTATAAAGGTATATTATCATTGATTTATAAAGAAAATATCATAATTATATGATCTTCATAGAGATGTATGGGTTGTTTTCATATTTAATAGGCAATGCATTCAACTAAAAAAATTATAGGGAAAAAAGCCATGTTTTCCCAGATTTGACACACATATTTGTGTTCGAGATGTTAAATGAATAATTTCAATTTTTAAAATAAAACACTGAAATAAATAATTTCATAACCCCTAATATATTCACAAAACAAAAATTACAACAATAAATAATTACAAGCTTACCTCATAACTATTACATAGACAAATTTGTTCATATTAGATTTATATATAGGTAGTGAGTAAATAAATTTAAGAACACATCACTTATAATTAGATTTATTATTAAATTCAACAGAAAATATAATTAAAAATAAAATTTTTTCAATGAATATAGATGAATATGACAAAAAAGAAATTTGGGTTAGCGTTTTAGTCCTACATAATAAATGAAAATTATAGTTTATATTAGAGATAAAGAATTTTTTACATAAAAATTTTTTATTCAAGAAGAATTAAATTAAAACTAAAAGGGAGGAGTGATTCCCATGATTGTGGAAGAAAACCAAAGGACCCAGGTTTCTTGATCTAGATGCTTGTGAAATGGGAGGATGGGGGGTTACACTGGGTAAATATCATAGGATATACAAATGGTATTATTAGAACATTTTTATTGTATATCTATAACAATGATTATTTAAAACCATTGTATAGCCTTCCCATAAACAGGTTATAACAATGGTTTTGTCAAACCATTGGTATAGGGGGACCTATACCAACAGTATTACCAAGCCACGGGTATAGCCCTATCTTTATAGGACCACATTCCAGAAGTGGAAGGCTTCATTTCCTAAGTACATTGAATATCCACTTAGATTCAACCTTACAACCCATTCACAATGCTTTTTGATCCGGCCTCTTTTACAATTATTTTAATATTTAGGCCTGGTTCATAGGAATAATAACTGATGTTGATATGTCAAATTACCATAATCATTTATACCCATATTCTATGTACTTCCAAAAGGCGATGTGGGTGAATAGGTAATGTTGGGAGGTTATACCATTTATATCAGATAGCCAAAAATAATTATAGCATTGTTAACATAGAATCATACTAAATAAATATAAAAATATGAATATTGTTAATATGATCCAACCATAATTGAATGAATCTAAATTCTATAAGAAATAAGAAACTATTAATAATCAACATGCGTCATAGATAAAGAATTGGACAACCCAATGGGTCAAATATATACAATACAATCCGTAATAATAAGGGAATTGATAATTCTATATAATCTACGTCTATGACACTTCCTGATCCTATCTATTACTCTATCTATCCATCATACACACTCACCAACTATAGAGATTTTTCTATTAACTGCATACCTAGTAATAATTTCTATATACCCACCAAGGTGTATATGCAGGGTCTGAGTATTAATCATTCAAAAACCACCTATGATATACTTAATGAAATAGTATACATAAATATATACTATATGAGATATTATAATAATCAATCATAAAAAACCAATATTATGTTACTTGTCCCATAACTGGGTGTCATACAAGTTTCTTGGTGATCTATAATAGCTTCTACGACCCATTCTAGTTCTAGAATAAGTATATCACCTGCAACACAATGTGTTGATATAGTGTCCTCTTATATTACCATAATCAGTATTATTATACCATGACATATTTTTATGTACATAAATATTTTGGTAGATTATTGAGACATAAATTTTGTCATGAACATAGAAATTATCTGTTGAATAATTTTTAAGGATGATTAGAGTGGATATTGTTTTAGTGTTATTTTTAAAATCCATGCTGAAATATAATTTAAACTAAATTGATATTTGAAGATACATTTGATTTGAAGTTAATTCCAATATTTATGTAGAGTTTTTACTTGATTGGGGTCATTTTTAAGAGTTCAAAACAAATATTTAAATATTTGGAAATATTCTAGAATTTTGATTTATGGTGAATATTGGATATGTATAACTTGTTCATGAGTAATTAATAACATGAATATGAGTCATCAGACCTGTGTATAACTCATTTTGGTCTATATTGAAGTCATTTGATCTAGTGTATGAGTAATCATCCTAAATGTATGAATTAATTCACTGAGTTTATGAGTGATTTTTCTATTATTTATGTGTGATCTAGACAAGTGTTTTGGTTAAGGACGTAGTAGAAATTTTAGATTCCTATGGAATTAAAATTATGGTTTCCATAATTATTTAGATAAATTAATATCACTTTGGATGATTCAGATGTTCTTCAATCTTGTTTTAATCACCAAAGATGTTCCTTACTTGTTTCCACCTGCATTATAATAATAGTGGGTTGAATGGTCCTAGTGATATTTGAATCATTATAAGTATATATACTTCATTTTAAAAGGTAAACATAATAAATTATTTCTATATTTCTATTTGTATGATTCCATATGTTAACAATAATAATAATTAGCATTTTAATGGGTGGAGAATTTTGTTTCAATAATAAAAAAGGAAATTATAATCATTGATTCACTCACAAATTGGTTTTACTGATATTTTTGGTCATTTCAAGTGGTATCTAATCCTAGTTCACGTTATTTATAATCATATATTTAAATTTTGTATAATTATTGTTCCATTCACGAGATTATTTATTCTACAATAGATAATCTATATTTTTTGAACAAATAGTTGATTCAAAATTATTATGGGAAGAGTTATCATATATAAAATGATGTATTTTTTTCCAACATATTATTTGTCAATTATATAGTCTTGGAAGTTACTAAGGATGGGATTATTCCTTGTGAATAAAGTGACTCCAGGGCAATGTTAGAAAATAAGAATCATGTAAATGATGGATGTGTTCAGAATTATATATTTTCATTCTTTTCAGAGAGTGAATTTCGAGAATTTAATGGAATAAAATTACAAAAAGTTATGTAGTAAAATATGGAAAACATTTATGTAGTCAATACATAAGTTTAATATGAAAAATATAAATTTAGAAGCTAAAATGAAAATATATGAAAATATATGATGATGGAAGTATTGGTTGCTTCTTCACAAGGGAAAATGGGATTTTGATCAAGATGAAAGGATTTGGTCTGAATTTAGATGGAATCCTCATAATTTATTGCTTTGAATTTAAATTTCTAGGATATTAGAAAGGATAATATTAAAACTAATAAGGGTTTTACTAAAGAGGATATTTCTATTAAACCCACTTAGAAAGAGAAGTAAAATAAGAAGGTTAATCATGTAGAAGCTAGATATTAAAATTTAAAATTAGATATATATCCAAACATTAATAAAATAATCTCTCTTATCACTTGAATTATGATAAAATAAAATAGCTATTTTAAAGGAAATATTTCACTAAATTGTTTTTATTTTTCATCATTTGGATTTTTTTTTATTTTCCTCTATTTAAAAATCATGTAGCCAGTGATGATTAATAATAAAGATATATATGATTCATGAATAAGAATAAATACAAAAGT
Source organism: Viscum album (assembly GCA_963277665.1). NCBI lineage: Eukaryota > Viridiplantae > Streptophyta > Magnoliopsida > Santalales > Viscaceae > Viscum > Viscum album. Next base: position 1,211,286,687 of record OY728126.1, on the reverse strand, counting down.
AAAGGGTATAAATTTATACAATTCCAAAAAAACATCTTCCGTATGTATGATATATATGATGGTGATGAAGATTAAGTGCAAGTTGAAACTTCCTATGATGAAGATACAGAAAAATTACTTATATCTAAGGTGAATGATGAAAATATAACTAATGATGAAATGTATAGTTTTAGAAGTGAATTCAAATATACACATATATAATTTACTCAATAACATAAAGATTTTCTTTCAATGATATCTATATTAGAGAATGTGATAAAAAAATTTAAAGATGGAAAATCAATCTTATAGTAGTAATGGATATGAAAATGATGATTAAAAATAAAAACTACTAAAATAAATTTAATATTTAACTTATTTTTTTGATGATTATAAAAGTATAAACATCATTATAGAAAAAAATTAAAGTATAAATAGAAATAACATGACCATATTCAATAGAAACTGGTTAAGTCCAAAGAAGAACTGAATAATTATAAATCAAACTTACATATTTATATTTCTAAATTTATAGAATATTTAAAGAAGAATGAAGTTTGTAAATACTAATAAAAGTCAATATATATGAGTTAATAAAATCCTAATAATTTTGGTGAAATTATTGTGATTGAGAATAAATTTAATAACATAATGTTTTGTGATCCACCAAAATATAAGAATTATGGGGAAATCAACATTAACTCAAAAACTAGAACAATTGGTGACTCTAAAAAGGATTAAAATAGGTCTAATATGAAGAATAATATGTCAAAATATTTAAAAAAAATAGGTACATAATGTATATCCAACGTTTATCACTCAACTAAAGAAGGAAGATAGGTGTCAGTAGTAAGACAACAATCACAATATAGGGTAATGTATTCTTTAGATGGGTTTTTTGGAGGTATTAAGTATTTAGGAATTTGAAAACAATTTTTTGGTTTAATTATCAGCACTATTATTATCATATGAGGTTTTTGATTCATGTATTGAGGCGGATTTATTTCTCTCAAAAAAATAATGTTTTGACATAGATTATAAATTCATGATAAAAATTTCAAAACTGGTTTTATGTTATTAAGGATGCATATGGAAGATATAAAATGAGCAATAACCCTAAATATTATTGCATCATACTTCTTACATTCTAGATAAATAATAGTTAAAAATGTAAATACCCTTAAAATAGGAATAGAAAATTATAGGAGAATGATTTAGTTGTAGAATTGGAACCTAAAGCTTCAGAGGTGGTTAATCCATGCATTATTAAGAGTGGATGTTCCTCTCACGTTAAAGGTGATTTAAATCTTATAAATTATTTTTAAAAGTGAAAATACGTCTCAATAACCTTTTATAAGTATGTATCATTCAAAATAAATGATGTTAGAGCTATTGTGGTTGAAAAAAATCAACTGAAATTCAAGAAAATTTTATTTATTGAAGGAATGAAAAAAATATTCTTAGTGATTATTGGTTATATAGAAAGGAAAATGAATTAATATATTGAAAGGATGTATTTTTGTGGATTATTACACAAAAATATTTTATTTTTATAATAGGACAGCAGAAAGGGGGTAATCTATTTCTTTTTAGAAATAAGGAAAATTTTTATTTTTTAAACACTAAAGAAGAAATTCATTTCAGGAATTTAAGTCGTGCATATTTAGGACAAATGGATATGAGTAAACTTATAAGAAGATAGTATCTATGTGATGTTACTATGTTTTAAAAAAAATTGGATATTATCAATATCTTAAATGGGTAATATTTGTAACACATCACATAAGAATGCGTTGATTTATTCTAAAAAATATTTAGTGATAATTAATTAATATGTATATGGGATGATGAGGAAGTAATCAACAAATAGAGATAGTTAATTTATCTATTTTATAGATGAATCCACTCTCATTATTTTTTTTATTTTCATATATAATGTGAATTTATCTTGTATAATGTTTTAATTTTTTTAAAGAAGTGATGAAAATGAGTATGGTTTTCCTCTAATAATGATCTAATCAAACAATGATTATAAATCTAAAAATAGAATGTTTGAATATTATTTATAGAAACATAAATTTTGAAATAAACTCGGTGCACCGTACACACCATAAAAATTGTTTGGTTGAATGTAAAAATATAATATTGTTGTAAATGGATCAGAAAATGTTAATCGAGCAAGAGAGGTCTTGATATATTTTAATCCATGAAACTGGGGTAGTGGTTCACATTAAATATGGTTTTCTTAAAATAAAAATTCATATATGTTCCCATAAGAAATGAATTAGAATAATCATTCATTTATAAAGTATAAAAGGGTGTTTGGAATCCCTAGAGTGATCAAGGATAAATATAAAAATCCTAGGAAGTATGAGAAGAAAGGTGTTATTGGGATATTTCTTAGTTATCCTCTAAATGGTAGAGGATACTATTTTTACAATAATTTCTCAAGGATTACAATTCATACTACTGATTTGAAGGTACTAAAACACACAAATATTGAAAGCACACATAATGAAGTATGTTCCAAAAGTGATGGGGATGGATCTATTTTTAATAAATAGATGGATTAATTTTCTAAAAATGAAGAAAATTTAGAAAGATTATAGGATGGAAAAGAAGATTATAACATTTCATGTTATGAGGAACAACCTCAATCAACTTATTCAAGGCTGATAAAAGATTTTCACGTGTTTACAATCATTGGATAACAAGGATAAAATGTTCAAACTATAAGAAATTTTAGGATAACATAATATACATCACTATTTTCTCATTTTGAACAAAGATATGTGTAAGATGATTTGAGGAATGAAGAGTGTGTTGATTATATGATGTAATTGTTGTATTAGATTGAAAAAAATGAAACTTAGTACTTGGTATGAAATACAGAAAATACAAATTTCATTGGAAAAAAATGATTATTCAAAAATAAATTGAAGGAAAAGGGTGAAATTTATTGAAACAACAAAATACTTGTGTGTAAATAGTACTATTACGTACGCAGAATTAATTTTTAGGAAACTATTTCACTAATGGAAAATTTATATACAATAAAGACATTTCATAATTTTATCTCAAAGGAAATACATGATATTCCAAATGTTTTTCATGTTTTCCTTCCTCAATGGTGACCCAAAAGATGCGGTATATATTGAATAAACTTGTGGGTTATTTCTTGGAAAAGATATAATTATGTTTTCAAGTTAAATAAGGGATTATATGTGTTTAAACAACACCTCAATGCCTATTATTCTAATCTATACACCTGTTTCAATAATTTGAAATTCAAAAAATAAAGAGTGGTAAACAACCACTACATTAAATATGAAGAAGAGGTATCTCTCACTATTATTGTCTATATAGATAAAATATTTTTTTATTAATGAGGATGAATTTTATGAATATCTTTGAAAATATTTTAACATGATTTTGGAAATGTATTTTCTTGGTGGAATGCGATACTTTTTTAGTTTAAAAATTTCTTGTGAGAGATATCGAAATTTTATTTCTCAAGGCATGTATACTAGGGAAATTTTAAAAAGCATGGGAATGGTTGATTAAAATCTGGTATACACCACAATTGCATTGGAAACCAATCATTCTATAGATAAGAAAGGAAAGTAAGTAGAACCAACTGAATTCTAGAAGACAACTTGATGTTTTTTATATTTGGAAATTTATGGATGAATATAGTTCATTTTGTTTAACTTTGAGCTATGTATGAAAATTTTACCAATAGAATCCCATTTCAATGCTATAAAAAGAATTATTAGGTTTAAAATTGAATAATAGATTTTGTTTTGAGATATAATAGTAAAGGGAAACTTAGTCTATTACATGGATGTATATCGGGGAGGTTGTGTTGATGGAAATAGGTCTGTATCTAGAGGAAGTTTCTTCCTTGGATAATGGTTTGTCTATTGGAACACAAATAATTGTAAATTTATAACCCCAATAATTGTTAAAGTATATTATGTGGCTTCCACTCAGTAGACAACCAAATTGATATGGATGAAGACTCGGTTTGATGATATCCAAGTTGAAGTAGATTTTCTACAACTTTTTATTGTGATAACAAAGGCCCTATCAATCATTCAAATAATCTGGTTAAAAATTAAAATCTAGGAACATTGATATAATGTAACACTTGATCATGAAGCTTTTCAAAATAAATGAACTAATGTTGGGATTTTTTTTATCGGTGAAAATTTCTGATCTTTTTACCAATACATTTCAAAAGGTGGCATTTCAAAATATTACTTTAAGGTCAATACTTCATCTAAACACATATCAAGGATAAGTTATGGTAGTTAATCTTCACTCTCATATTTTAAATTGGATTCTAGTTTTAATAGGGGTACAAAAAATTCATCATAAATATAGTTATTACTTTATATATTTATAAATTTTATTTACAATGGGGACTTGATTTTTTTTAAATGAATCCTTTGATATTTTTTTCAAAATAGGAACTTTTCCCATATGTTGGGAGAGTATATATTTAGTGACAGTTTTTAGAAGGGGTAACATTTCAATTCAACATTGTGAATTTTTGTATTGTTCTTATAAATTTTTTAATGTTTATGCATGAATTTTTATATTATATATTCTCTAGAAGTATATTTCATGTTATGCGTAAATTTGATGTGATTATGAAATATTTATTGAAGAATAATTGATACATTCTATGCTAAGATATAGGAGGAGTTGACTTTATGATGAAGTATTGATTGAAAAATAAGTTAAAAATTATCATATCAATATTTATGTGATATTATTTCATCAAATTGAATCAAAAAAATTAATAGATGTGAATGTATGTATTTAAATAACTATTTTATGGAAATAAATGACATTATTACTCATTTTTTGTCTTTCCTACACTGATTTCTCTTAAGTAGACTTGGAATTATATAATGATGATTAATTGTTAAGAGGATTGAGTTAGATAGTGATTTATCATTATGGTTTCATATAAAATCTACATGGGGATATTGTTGAGTCCAAGATATACTTTGAAATAAAAGAATGCTTTTTTTTATTTTTGATACGTGAATTTTCCAATATAACATGGAAATTATCCCAGGAAGAATTTTTGGAGAATATTAAATTGGATATGGTTCTTATGTTTATTTTTTTCAATGCATAAGTCATGGTAAAAACCCAGTTATTTTTTATGAAATATTTGACATGAAGTTCATTATAAATTTTTTATTGTGTTTAATGCTTATTGTAATAGGTTGTGAAGAGTTTGGAACAAATTTGAATTATTTTTTATGTATTTTGGAATTTATAGGTAAGCTTAAAATTGGTTAAGTCTAGAGGTATCTTTGAGTCATTCTTGAATCGAGTATGATTCAATTTAATTTATGCTCACTCCCATAGACCTACATATGAGTCATTGTGTCATATGTAGGAGTAATTTTTTCAATTTTATGAGTCATTTTCCACTACAAATGAGTTAATTCACTATATTTTTGAGTGATTATATTGGTGGGTATGAGTGATTTAGACCTGAGTGTGAGTTAAATAATAGGAAAAAAATCCATATTTCTACAGAATTAAAATTGGTGTCTCACAAATTATTTAGAGAAAATAAAATCAATTGGAATGATTCAAAATTTATTTTATAATATTTTAAATGTTATTAAATGGGTTTTTTATTTAATCAGTGGTAGAATAATGATTGAAAAGTAAAGTAGTTGAAATGAAGATAATTTATAGAGTAATTTTTGTTTTATTATGTAGAAACTACTCCTTCATTACAATGATTGGGAAGAAGTAGAAGGAGTTGGAAATACATTTAAGGAAGTTTTTTTCTTTGAATTTTATTTTTATTTTGAAATTAAAATTATATTTTTTTCTATAAGAATAAATAAAATATTTTTTTAGTGTTTTATAAAATATAAAAATGTCAAATATAGATGGATAGAATAAATAATATATGTTCTATAGAAAATCATAGAATATTTTTTTTTATAAAAAAAGAAGTGTGGAAGAGTTGTGTTAAATCCAATGCATGCAATAAAAAGATTCTTATGACAATAAAAATGGAAGATTAAAGAATAATATCACAATGATTGCATGAATACAGTATAAAATGAGAAAAGAAACTTTTGTTGTTAAACCCATTTTATTATTATTGAATAATTGTGGTAAGAACATAGAAAATGTAAGGTGATGTATAACGTGTGTACAAGGATATTGCCTAATTATTTGTTTCTACGTTTTCTAACTAGTGGGTTAAATGGTCTTGGTAAAATCCCAATCATGCTAAGAATTAAACATTCCTTTCGAAAGGTAATCCATGTGAATATATTATTCCATTTTTTGTGTGTTCTTAGAAGTGTTTATAGAAAGAGAATAACATTTTAATATGCGTATAAGTTTGTTTCAAGAAAAAAACATAAAACAAAATTAATAATAATTAATTAACCCCTCTCTCAGGGATTTCACTTATCATTTTATTCTATTGACAATAAAAAGTATGTGAATATTAATTATAATAATCCACGAAGACAATTATAAAAAGTTTAAATGCCTAATAAAAAATTATCTGCCTTTATATAACTGTGATTCCCAATTTTATTGAGAGATATAATTTCCAAAACACTTAAAATATCAATATTGGAGTGGGAATAGTATTCCATTCCTTGACCAATACAAAGGGAGAATGAGATAACATCCCATAAGATTATCTATATCTAATATGAATGGTAATAGTGTCTCACTAATGTTTATGATTAAATGGAATAGAATCCCATCCCATAAAAATATCAATGATGAATGGGCATAGTGTATCATATATTAAAAATGACAAGGTAGGGATGGTCATAATGATCCTCGTCACTTTTATTCCCTCAATGGATTTAAATAACATCAATTATAAACATAATAATAAGGAATTATTGGGAAAATAATTATACTCAACTTCAATGTCTAATGGAGTGGCATGACATCTAAAAACCTTTCCAAAACTCAAGATAAAAGGGAATAACATCCTTATACCATTTCTAAATAAAAATATATTAGAATAATATCCAATTTCATCTAATAATTACTTTAAGGTTAGTTATCAAACAAAAAACCCCTTCCATGTTAGCAAATCCAACATAAAACCATCCCAAAGCTTATATCAAATAACAGAGAAATACTTTTATCCATTTTTATATATTAAAATGATTATTAAAACAATCCAAATGATAATAAATTATACCAAAATCAAATTTCAAGGATACCCTGGGGTTGATATCTTATATTGAGGTCTTATATCATGGTCTATTATGTTATGACATATCAAAGGATCACCACTATTAGGTTCCAATATCATGATCCATATTACTTTTCAACAAGTCCACTGAAAAAAAATTGCATATAAAGGACAACATTTCATGACATCCTCCCCAAAACATGTACCCCTCCTAGGCCGACAATGTGATAAGATAGATAATGACCCCTGATTCCTACCGCCAGTAGGCCCCAGGTTGGCTAGTAGCTCTGAGGGTATAACAAACACACAGATGGGAGACATTACCCACTAAGAGAAAATATGCGGAAGAGAGAGATAAGATATACAAAAACCAACTCTTAATCAGAATAAAATATAAATGAAATCTGATGTACACATATTTAATTTCATTAACAACTACTATAACTAAAAGTGGGAAACTACATGTACAAAAAAAGGTAAATATGACAGCAACCATGAAGCCCAAACAACTCCTATAAAACCACCCTAAGATAGTAATAACCAGCCTGATCTCGGACGTACTACATGTTACCTGAAAAATAGTATATATAAGGTATGGTAGGTATAAAAGTATACTTAGTATTATCCTCCCTAGAGCCTCCCGTGAAAAAGTAAAGAAATCATGATAAATTATAGTGAACAACAGGTGAAACTAACTCATCACCTATACAAGTAAATAATGTTACTATCCTCACCATGGATAGACTATCCAAGAATCATATACAAGAGTATAAAATATAATAAAGAATAATAAGGGTACCTCACTACCACTTACCCACTTGTTTTCCTTTTTGTCCCAATGTCACACATCCTGATCATATCTCTCCAAAAAGGTCGGCCCAAAGACTCTTGGGCGAATTACCACAACGTGCACCTCATCCAACACACCAACACGACATCCACATTACCAAAAGTAGTCTGGTAGTTTCTGGGATCCACTATAGCCAACATAATGTGTATCAAATTTCAGGTATTATACTTGAAGCCACCATAGTCCATACACTGAGTAAGGATCCTAAAGACATCACAACTTAAACATGTTAAACATATAGTTGTACATGGGAATCTATATCCAGAATATTTGTGTGTGAAATAATCACAAGCCATTATAGCCCTCTATAACCAAATAAGGGTAAAACTAATCGTAGTGCATAGAAACACGAGTAACTACCATAATAAGAGAGTGGAGATAAATTGGGTAGTAATCCATGCCTCCCTACCCATAGGGATGTTGGGGAAAACACCCCTCCCTGGCTCATAATCCCCAGGGTGTCAGTCACCCTAACCGACAGGGTGGAGTATCATATAGAAACAAACAATAACATGATATAATATTCCTCACAACCAAACTATGGACATAACCATGCCATAGAATCAATTAAATATAACATCTCTCAGACTCTCGGCTTCTACTGCTAAGACTAGATGTCCTATAATCAAACAACCTTTAAAAAAGATATATTATGGTACTTTTTACATTTTCATCAGTTGAACTTTATGTTCATTAATTCTTTAAATTTTAAATAACTACTATATACCTCTACATTACATTTCATTATCATACCATCCAAGATCCATACCCTCCAGGAATAACCAAATTGAGTCTAAGTCCTCTCAATGTCACAACCTCAGCATTGTATCCTAGATAACTCCAACCCCATGGGATAACATCACTTATTAAATCATTCATTAACATCATTATTAATTTTACCTAAATCCATGAATTTTAAGAAAACATTCTCAGATACCAAACACAAGGGGTTCAACATAGTGAGTAGATGAACTACTCTTCATGTTTATGCCACCTATAGTAGGAGTGCAGGCCCATCCGTCCCCAAGAAGAAAAACATGGAAATCACGTGGCATACCCCGTGCATATTCATCTCTGTTGGAGGGAGGGTAAGCATGACCATCTTCCCCAAGAAGCATGGAAATTGAAGGAAATAAAAAAACATCCTATTCAACAAAAACCACTTTCATATCAATGGGTAGACCATGCTTCAACTCGTTCCATTAGCCCCAGTGTCCTCCATGACACCTAGATTCATAAACTGATGCATCTCACAACTCTAGGCATCAACTGCTGCTACCACCACCAATAGGCCTCTCTACCCCCACACAACAACATATCCATTTAGGCTCAACCATCATAGGCTCATACCACAACACAGTATGCATGAAACAATCAAAGTAATTAGGCTCTCTGCACCCAAACAAGGAATTCAGCCTTCCTACACAACAATCTCTTAGGGTTTCAAGTATAAGGCACATGGACTTTACAAGAAATAGGGTAGTTCGTACCCAACAAGGAATTATATTTATTACAAAAATGGTTCTTTATTCCATCTGGAATTTAGATATTCAATTAAATGTGCTTAAATGCATCCATTTCATTATCATCATATAACAAAATCAATAACCATATTCATTAGCCATGCCTATTTATCTTTATCCTATTAAAATAAAATTAATTACATCATTAAGTTCATTACCAAATTCCATGAAGAAAGAAATTCTAAAAAAACATAGATATCAAACTATCTTGAAAAAATAAAAATGCAATAACATCGCTATGAAATTGAAACCAATTATTTAATCTACTTCAAAATTTTATTATGTCAATATCATTGTGATATAGTTGGATAAAACATGATAGATATATGACTACAAATAAATACAATAGTAAAGTTTTGATTCCCATACCACAAAAGGTTTACAACATTTTTTTCACGAGAATGAGCTAACACAATGGATCACGATCACCTCTCCCGTAAAGACTTCATCAACCTAAGGACACCTTGGAAATTTTTAATCAATCAATACCCAAGAAAACTATATTAGAAACATATAGATCACATGAAATAATATGGAAAGGAGAGTGGGAGGAAACAAATTGGGGAACCTAGAACAATGGGGGAAGAAAACACCTTATATTGAAGATGGATTTACACTTCCTTGTTACCCTAAAACATGGGGTTCCCATGTAGTAGGAAAAATATAAGGGAAAAACAATCTAAGGATAGTACAATAAAACAACTCCTCATGAACAAAGGTTCATGGTGCCTCACACCAAGAGAATGTTGAAGGAGGAAGAAGGGTGGAAGTTATCTCATCCCTTCTAATAATCTAAATAGAGCAGCCGTTTAGATATGGTTTAGATTTTCCATTAAAGGTGAATCTGGTAAAGATTATACAATTTCACTAAGTAATCGAACCCGGGCCAATGAGAAAAATTAATATAAGAGTTATGAGATTTTACTCAACATTAAATCCCTTAAAACAAGGCTTTGAACGCAATTTATGTAAAGGATAATTTCAACGGGATGAGAATATAGGAAGTTGGAAGCACTATTCACATCTATCTCACTAATGAAAATATTCACATCTATCTCGCTAATGATACAGCTCAAATCTAGCTCACCGAAGAATCTATTTACATATGATTAAATGATGACACTATTTGCATCTACCTCACTAATCAGACTATTCAAATCTGCATCACTGATGACACTGTTCACATCTGTCTCATTGATGACACTGTTCACATATGTCTCACCCATGTAATTGTTCACATCTTTCTCACTGATGACACTGTTCACATCAATCTCACTGGTAAACCTATTCACAACTGTCTCATCAATGGGATTGTTCACATCAATCTCACCAATGACACTATTCACATCAATCTCACCAATGAAACTATTCACATCTGTTTCATCGATATCATTTTTTACATTAGTCTCACTGATGAAATTGTTTACAGAACTGGAAGAATTGTTCATAGAACAAGAAATTTTGAGATGTGTTAGGAATAAGTCACCTTGGTCTCCCAAGACACATCAAACACCAAATTTTTACAATGGAATTGAACTTGGAGGTCCATGACATTACATAAAATACCTCTCAAAACATACTTCATCCTCGAGAATCCAAAACCAACCCAGAGAGGAAACAGAAAAGGGGACAATGGAACATACACCCCATGATATACCACTCAATGATTGTGCAACCATATGAGCTCAAATGGTTCATAAAAGGGACAATGTCAAACAACATTCCAACCACAACTAGCCTCTAAACACTCTCCCAAGGGAGATACCTCTCAAAAGAATGCAATCTCCAAAATGAAACAAGATAAATCCATCTCATAAGCAGTAATGGTCTACCACCAGAAAATGAACACCATTATAATAAAAGATCTATGCATGAAACAACTTTGGGTATTGAGAACATATCTGTGGCGCACGTCCCCAGGTACTCTCCTCCACACCATTCTATTACCACAATACATGAACCAAGGGGATATCATTCCCATGCAAGACCTTCTCTTTACAGACATGGATCATTATAGGTTCCTCCTCGAAGTTCGCATCAGCATCATCCTTGATATCACCGAAATTGATGAAGTGAGAGTCATCATAAAGATATCGATGAAGTTGTGACACATGAAAAACATTGGGTATCCTTATCATATGTGGGGGAAGTGGCACCCAATACACAATGACTCTGGCATGATCCAACACATTGAAAGGCCCGAAAATGGGGAGTAATCTTACACCTATAATCAAACCATCACTAACGATGATGGAGATTCATCTCTAGAAACACATGAACCCAAAAATCAAACTACGAAGTTCTTCTCCTACGATCATCATAGAATTTAAGATGATCCTAAACTACCTTAATCATCTCATTAATCACCTGAACCATCTCATTCATGATATGTACCTTTTTCAACCCAATAATTGCTGACTCCCCGACCCAAGTCAAGCACAATGGGGAATTGAAAGGTGGAACATACAAGGGATCAAATAGCATCATACTAATGGTGGATTGAAAACTATTGCTGCCAAGGGTTAGTTCATCATCCACTAACCTCCAAAATCCATGGTAAAATAATGCAATATGTCTCAAATACATTGGATGGTATGTTCTATCTAACTTTCTATCTAGAGATAATGATCAATGATATGGTATAACTGAGAACCAAAATCATGTTGGGGATCTCTCCAAACCCTAGAAGTAAAACAAGTATCTCGATCAGAAATGATCATCCTTGGGACTCCATGGAGTCCCACCACCATTTCCCGATACAGACTTGAAATAACATCCATTGAGCTCAAGTCCTTGATCACTATAATGTGGGAGGAATTCATCAAACGTTCCACTACTACCCACATAAAATCATATCATTTCAATGCTCGTGGTAAACCAATAAAAATTTCATTGAGATGTCCTCCCACATCCATTGAAGAACATCTAATGGTTGGATTATGACACCAGGAACATGGTGCTCTACCTTCACCTTTTGGCATACAAAGCATCGAGACACAAACTCTATAGCTTCATTCTTCAACCCAAGCCACAAAAAACTAACCCCTAAAAGATAGGTAAATATTGTTCATGATTGTATGTACCGCTAAGGTTGAACTGTGGATCTCTGTGATAACCATCTCATAGATCTCCAAATAAATGAAGATACTTCCCTAAAATAACACTTGGTGTTGTTCATCCTCAGACCAGCCTTCAGGTGCCTCACCATAAACAACTCAGTCTCTCCATACCTCCACTTCATGATCCCCCAAATGGTATTCCACCACCGACTCCACCAGATATGATTTGACCATCATCTCAAAAAGACAACATCTTCCCCCAACTTCTCCCATATCTAGATTTAATGATTAATGTTCTTAAATTACTCTCTTGGAATATTCTGATTCATGCACTGCATCACTATGAAACTTCATGCATAGTGCATCTACTAAAATATTCCCCTTACCAGGTGTGTATGAGATTTTGAAGTCTAAATCTTGTACGAACTCTAGCCACCGATGTTGTTAAAAGTTCAAGTCACACTAAGACAAAACGTACCTCAGGATTTTATTATTGGTGAAGACAATAATATTCTATCTAATGAGTTAATGTCTCCACAACATTAATGAGACACCACTACTGTTAGCTCATGTTTGTGGGTGGAATAGTAAAATTTAAGGGGACATAACTACCGAGACCCATATGAAATGACAGATCCTTACTACATCAGAACATAGAATAACCACATACATAAAGCATCATAGAAAACCTCAATCATAACACCTTCTACTATCAGACAAGAAATTGGAGAATTTACCAACTTCTCCTTCAGATACTCAAAAGCTACCTGACATTGATCAGTCCACATAGATGCTTGATCCTTTATGGTCAATGATGTAGGAGGAGTCGCCTCCAAGGAGAAATTAGATACTAACCTCTTGTAAAATCTAGCATGACCAAGTAAACCTTGCACCTATGCCACTATCATGGGGGATACCCAAGAAATGAATGATTCTATATTCAATTGATCAACAATTACTCCATACAGGGATACAACATTCCCCAAGAAACTGATATCTCGAGCCCAAAGTTCACATTATGAAAACATCCCAAACATCTTCTCATGGCAAATAACTCCCAAAACAACGTATAGATGCACACCATGCTCCTCCTCATAAACAGATTGCACATGGATGTCATCAATAATTACCACCACTAACTTATCCACAAACTCATGGAACACAGTAGTCATCAACCCCTGAACATAGTTGGAGCATTCGTCACACCAGAAAACATCACAATGAACTTGTAATGCCCATAATGATAAAACAAAGAAAATTCTTCATGATATCCTCCTCATTCACATGCATCTAATGATATCATAACCAAAAATAGATCTTATAGAACCAACATGCATCCTTCGACTGATCGAATAAATCATTAATCCATTGAAGATGATAACAGTTCTACACTTTCACTCGGTTCAAGAGATAGTAGTCGACAAACAACTGAAAACTGTTGTCGGCCTTCTTCATGAACAAAACTCATGCACCCCATAGTGAACTATAATCCAAAAAAAATACACAATAATAGAGAATTTATATGTATATACATATACTGCAACTCATAATGCACCATCATATAAGGAGTCATTGAGATATGAGGGGCGCTTGGCTTTAGATTGATCTTGAACTCGATCTCTCAAAAAGGGGTAATGCTACAACATCTTCTCTAAATACATTTCGGTACTCTCATATGACCCTTGGAAACACCAACTGATTAACCTCCTTTGAAATCAACCTCAGCTCAGCCATCAAGGATGACAAGGATGGAACACACCTCTAACCCATCAGAGGGTCTCACTCACCAACAATCATTGATGTATCACCATCATCATCGACGTACCCCACCCACCTCTTGAAGTAATCCAAGACAGGCTACACCAGATATAATAAATCCATGTTGAGAATGACATCATATGGTTGTATCTATATAAATAGGAATTATCCTTAAGAGCGGTGCTTCCCAGCCTAGTTATCAGTCTCTATATACTTCAAACAAGATAGCTCAACCTCAAACTAGCGCAGTGAATACCTAGGGCACTGGAAGATTCTATACCTCAATTAACGAAGAATGGAAAAGGGAAGGTGAAATGAAGGATTGAGTTTCTCTCAAATTAAACAAGTTATTCACCTATGTAGAAAACCAGAAACGGATTCTGCAAACGACATCTAGATCGCCTACCACTGACAATGCTAACACATGATCCTAACCACAACCAGTTCCATGGCCTCCTTGACTATTATTTCAACCACCTACATGGTTTTTCTCTACTATTTATTGATGAGTAGAATCCCATGGATGTTTTCTAAATACCTCATCTTCTCTCTTATAATCTAATGTTGGTGAAACCTGCTGCTTTTGCCTCGGCTAGAACTGCCTCAAATGAGGAACCATGAGTGGAACACCTGGCACACACAGGCTAATCTGAAAGGTTGACCACTCTCTCTGATAATGAAATCATCCCGAAAAATAAAAAAGTCACTTGATACCCTAGAATAGGCCTGATAGATACTTCCCCTATAGAAACAAGACACTAGGGGCTATGACCTACCCCCAGACAAATGAAAACTCTTCTGCCCGGAAAATATGGAACTCAGACAATAGCTATACATTATGATGAAGCCTAACGACTCACATATCATGATGATCTGGTTCTAGATTACATCCCCTAGATGACCTATACCCTCACCATCACCTCAATATAAATCTGTAGCATAAACTATGTGACTTGGCACTGGATCTCTAGATGCAAAGCCTTCTCAAATTGCCTCGCCCTGGCCTCTTCATCTAGTAAGAGGTCTAAAAGCATATCATAGAAGGTTCCTGAAATGGATCCCAAACTCCCACACACTGGAGCTCCCCAACATAAGGGTAAGCATCTCTTTTGGATTGGATTCCTTCGTCGTCAAACAATGAAACTAGTCTCTAAACTACTCTTGGATCTTTCCCCATGAGACAGCAGACTCCTTGCAATCTCCAAGGAACTGAAACAACCACTTCCCCACTCTGCACGCAACATCATCACAACCAATGAGACCCAGTGTTTCTCCCAAAGATAGATATAAATAATTTCTATATCAACCTATTACAATGATTCATTCATGACTGCATCTGAAATGGATCCCTCTTACTTCTGTAGACTCTAGCGCTAAATTTATCAGAGTGCCCTCCATGTTTCATCATCGTTATCCTCTACTCAGCAGAGATCTTTTCTTGAAACCTTCTAAACATCATTAGTATGATCCGTACAATGACATCGACTTGGATTCATACTTGAAAAATAATAAACATTTAGATCTCTTAAACCTATAATACAGAATACTTTAACATTAATTAATTTTTTTTCTTTTATTAATTTTAGGTTAACATATCCCAAGGTCAACCCATTCCAACATAGGTGCAAAAAAGAAAGATGCATTATCCATTCCTAAATATCTACTGTGAGACAAGTATCACTTCCTTTAGTAAACACTATAAACTTAAATGTCCATGTATCAGATCATAGGGGGCCCTAAATACCTGTGTATCAGCTAGTCTCCAGTGTTCACAGCGCTTTCTAAACATGAATGACATTGTTTCCCTACCAACACATACAACCTCACCTGTGCCTAACTCCATGCTCTATCCTATCCCTAATCTAGACCTTTTATTCCACTCAATCATGCCCCCCTCCCCACAAAGTGTTCCCAACTTGGTCCGATAATGTGAGAAGATAGATAATGACCCCCGATTCCTGCCTCCAGTAGGCCTCCTGATGTCGAATAACACCAATGGTATTGTAAACATGCAGATGGGAGGTATTACCCTCAAAGAGAAAACATATGAAAGTGGGAGATAAGAAAGAAACCAACCAACTCCTCCTCAGAATATAATATAAAATAAATTCTAAGTAAACATATGTAATTTCATTAAAAAATTCTATAACTAAAATGGGAAAACTATAAGTACCAAAAGAAAGTTAAATACGACAGTGACCACGAATGCCAAACAGCTCCTATAAAACCACCAAGCAAGTAGTAACCATCCTGATCTCAAACCTTATACAAATGAGCTAAAATTAGTTTATATAACATTGGTTGAGTATAACATTATACTCGGAAGGATCCTCCCCAGATCTTCTCATGAAAAAGTAAATATAGAAATTTAAATTACAATGAACAACAGGTGACACTAACTCATCACCCTAATAGGCATACTATGTTCATAGACCCACCATGGATACTCTCACCAAGTATCTCATACAACAGTATATCTGATAATAAAAAATATTCATGTCACACCACTACCACATCCCCATTGGGTTTCCACTATTCCCCAATGTTTCACATCCTGATCATCTCTCTCAAAAAAGGCTAGCCCAAAGACTCCTGGAAAAATCACCACACCCTTCACCTCGTGAAACACACCACCACCACATCTACATATCCAAAAGTGACCAAGTAGTTTCTAGGATCCACAATTTCCCACATAATGTGTATCAAACGTTGTGTATTATACCTCATGCCACTACATCCGATACAATGAGTAGGGATCCTCAAACCATCACAAACTATACACGTTATACCTATAATAACACATAGAAAAGTATATCCATAATATATGTGTGGGAAATAACCACAATAAATTATATCCCTCTACACTCATATATGGGGAAAACTAACCATCTTGCATACCAGCTCTAGTAAATACCAAGAGAAGATAGTAGGGCCAACCTGGGTAGTCATCCATCCATCCTCCCACCTAGATTTTAGGGAAAACACCCCCCCAAGGATCAAAATCCCCAGGGGGGATCTGTCTCCCTAAGAGACATTGTGGAGTATCATATAGAAACACAAAATTACGTGATATTATTTAGATCACAGTCAAAATATGGGCATAACCTAGACCTAGACTCAACTATAGCAAATGTATCTCGAACTATGAGCTTCCACTGTTAATACTAGATTTTATATAAGCACACAACCATTTAAATAGATATAATGATTTAATTTATCACTTTTTATCAATTTAAATTTACATTAATTAATTCTTTAACCACTAATTAACCATTATCAAATTCCACATTACATTTCATTATCATTCCAATTAATATCCTTGCCCTTTAGGAATAACAAAACCAATTCCCCAACTTCTCAAAGTCACAACCTCAACATTGAATACATGAAATCTCAAAACCCATGGGTTAACATCCTTTATAAATAGAACAATTGCTTTTCCATAATTCTAGATATTGTACAAAAACATTCTATGCTAGGAAACACAAGGGGATAAACATGGTGAGTAGATGAACTACCCATCAAGACTTTTCCACTTATAGAAGGAGCACATGATCATCCATCCTCGAGAAGCTAAAAAAAATTTAGGACATAAACATACACTATTCATAACCCAAAAATTACAAAACACATGAAACTCATATATACCAATGGGAAGGTTGATAGAGCACCAATTTTTTAGTTTTTCAATCCTGCACATTAACGATCTTATAGTTGATTTGGCTTCAATTAATGAGAATCCCTAATTCATAAAAAATCCCCCAAATTCATGATTTATAATGAAAAGTAGTAAACATAGTAAACAAATCATGAAAACATGAAATAGGATGAGTATACATATCATTATAAGCTAAAAAAAAGTTTTGATCATTGATTGGAATGGTTAATATCCACTCATAGAACAAGAGAGTTCAAAGAAGAAAATTATAGGGTCGTGAAACCTTTATATAGGAGGAGTAATGTTAGATTTAATAAAATATTGACCCTATAATTACCCAAAACCATATCAAAAATAATGGATTGTGTTTAATCATACCCCAAATGGAAGGATCAGTAGCTTCTTCTTTGGCTATTAGGAATCTTTTGGCACCCCATCAGGCTTCAGGTTGTAAATCAGCTCCTAGGTAGATTTCTACCACCCAACCCCTTCCTCAAAACACAATCTAAATCTTCGTTGAACCTATTATTAATACAAAATAAGTATAATAAAATATGTTTCGATGAAAATAAAATTTATTTCACACTTCTATAAATGTGGTTCGTCAAAAAATAATTTCTATATAACATCTTGTCTTTAAGATTCAACATTGAGATTCATCCAAAAAAATTGAAGTTACAAGAATATATCCACCATCTACTACCATGTATCCTCTTGAATATAACTATGTTTCCACTATCCACAATCCATGAGTATCATCTTTCATTAACGAATTTTCCTTTAAAATTAAACTACATGAACTAATAATTCTTAAAATGACCCGTAGTCCTCTATCTTAACATCATTGATGTTGATCTTGTAAGAAGGATCTGAACATGAGATATATGGAATACATCATGCATCAAAGTATTTCTATGTGGAGGTTCAAATTGGTATTCCACTTTCTTGACAATCCCCGTGATCTTAAATGCACACATGAACCTGGGGGGAAACATTTCATGCATTTGAATTCTCACATGTCCCAACCATGGAGAGACCCTTTGGAATACCTAGACAACTACCTCAAGTTCCAAAGGATCGAATCACCAATTGGTATAGTATTATTACCTATTATTGGTGGTCAATAACCAACAAAAAATAAGGTGAATACTCTTTGAGGCCTCTTATACGTGACTCTGTATAATAATCGAAGACTCCCCTATCTTTATCCAATATAGAAGTTATCAAAATGGTTGACCAGAAAGCACTTCAAATAAAGTCAAAAAAATGAAACTTGATAGAATATTTTATATGCGAACACTGCTAATTTTAGATAAATCTCCCACAAACCACCAAAATCCAAAACTAATGAAAAAGAAAATCCTATAAAATTTGAATAGTAATCTTAGAATTCCCAAAAATATAAGGATTGAATGTTTTTATAAAATTCACAAGAGTATTTAGTTATTTTTAGAATCCCTATAAAAAATAATGCATGAATCAAGAATCCTGAGTAGATCTAATACTCCTAGTCTCACTAGGAAGCATTAGTATCTCACAAACATATATCCTAACAAGATATTGAATTAAATGGGTATATATAATCAATATGAAAAGAGAAAATGTTGTTAGTTAATCAATAATAACCCAAAATACATTATTTATGTGGAGTTACGTCTGCAACCCCATCATGAAATCCATTATCATGTCATCTCATTTCCACTATAGAATGGGTAATAATCAAAGAGGGCTAGTGCGTCTTTGGTGATCATCATTCTCCCACTAATAGGTATAGTACTATGAAATGAGGCCTAAAATATCCTTTTTTATCCATGTACCCCAATAATTAATATGGATTTCATGATATAACATTGTCAAAACTAAGTAAAAATATCATTTCTAGGCATGCGATTCATTCCACAACTCTTCATGTATGCTCATTGGAACTGAAATTTGACCTCAGAGATAGAGATCCCATATTCACCCAAGGTCCAATATAAGGGTATCCCACACAATAAATATTTTACCTCATAAACTTGTAGTAAAAGTTTTGTATTCGACTCTCCTATACCATATGAGGGAGTGATGTGGTAATTTTTAGATTTATGAGTGCATCCCTATCCTGATAATCCAGGACATGAAAATGTAGTTCGTTAATAATATCATCAATTTACACTCATTGTTAGTCACTTTCACCACATAGGATTGAGACTTCCTATTAAATTCATTAACCTCATCATTCATCTTTTAGGTAGTGTACATATCAATTTCAAAGGACTAATAGTACTTACCCAGTTTTTTTATTAAAGGTTCAAGACACACTTTGAAAATATATAAGTCAAGATCCTATGGTCAGTATATTTTAGAAACATCATTATCAATAGATTGTGATTTAAAAATCTTAATGTGTGCACCATCGTTGTCAACTCCAAGTCGATATTTAGGTATTTCCAATTATGTGATTTGAACTGGAACTAAAAGAAACAACTCACCTGTACTATATCATCAGTAATACAAATCTGAATTTGGATGCATCATAATATAAAGTATACTCATAACCCATTTCATGTAAAGACAATATTGGTATGCCCACTAACCTTTCCTTCACATTGTGGAAATCTTAAGCCTGATACTAGAAATCGATGTTCGAGATTAGCTTGCGCTTGTTGAAATATTTTTTTAGGTTCAAAATTGACTGAAGCTAAATCGAGTTACTGGATTAGGGTTGATCTGGATAGATTCATGTACTTAAAAAATAATATGATAGTAATCTTGAGCTTGTCCTCATTACTCACTTGGGATAAAAACTAATATTAAATCTAAATTCATTTATAGTTAAAAATAACACTAAATTAAAATATATAATAGTGTGTTAGGATTGTAAAAAACATTATTACTCATCAATTTCAATAACTGAAGGTTGTTATTGGATAATTTCATTTAATTCAATTATTTTTGAGTATATGTGTATCATTTACATACCTATATCATGTATTAAGATTAAATCAATGTATATTTTAAATAGTAATAATTACTGATTGGCGATCAATGAAAGATGGATTTGTAGGGAAGAATAAATGGACTTTGATGGAAATGTTAGTACGAGGGAATGGAACTCCGAAAATCTATATAAGATCTAGGACATTGATCATGTATAAGTTTTACTAGAATTAATCACACCTAGATGAGTTCAAATGAATCTAAAGAGAATACAAACACACCATCATGAAAACCAAGACACATAGGGGACACTTTCTCACCACTTCCAATCGTTGATGATCCATCGCTCTATATCTTCCTGACATATTCTGAGGGAGTAAGAAAAATCCTTATCTTTTTACTATATTTTCCCCATGATATATTTTTTAAATTATCATTGATTTTATAATCTAGTCATATACTATCTTTAGGGATTTCTTGTAAACTTATTTTTTTTCTTTTAAAATATAAATAAATTATTTCTATCAATAATGATAAAGATAAAAATTAGTATAACCTAAAAAAGTGAAAATATATTTAGCATACCAAAAGGTAAATCGATGAAAAAAAGAAAGTATAAATAGATTTCACACTTAATTTATATTTGTAGAATAATTTAATGCAATTTATTTCAAATAAAATAACAGTATAATAATTTTAGAACTTTGGTGTAATGATATATAATAAAATAAATTAAAAAATAAATAAATAATAAATGTGTGTTTGTGTTTTGGAATTATACATATATGTATGTGTTTATTTATATTTTGTTTACTTTATTTCTGTATGATATATATTTTTTATAATATACATATGTATATATTGTTACTACATATATATAAAAAAAATTATACAATTATTCCAAAAAATTGTGTTCAGAATATAATTATTAATATGTTCTTTATATTTATCGATAATTTATAATACATAATTCATATATTTATATGTATTGTTTTTTACTGTATATATGTGTGTGTTTTATAGTGTCTGTGTGTTGGGGGGCACATGCATGTGTGTGCGTATAATAGTTTCTAAGGATATTTTGACACATACATAAATCAACATAAATGATTTAGAAACCCAAACTAAGAACTCCATGCATGAAACACTAGAACACATTTTATTAAAAATGAATAAAAATTCTATTTCTACCTTACAAAGGAGAAATCACTACTAGAAAATTGTGATTTTTCATCATGGAACATGGGTGACTGCCTTTGGATATAACTAGTGGTGCGAAATAAAAACTTCCTAATGTGGTCACTACACTATTCAATGAAAAACCATATCATCCCCCTCCCCCCTCAACAACACTCCCCACACCCCCAACCCCAACTCCACCCCACCCCCCTGATCACCCAACTCTCGCACCCTCCACCCAACCATCATTTCCATCTCTCACCACTACACCTATTGATCCTTCCATAGATACCCCCAACTTGCGCCCCTCCCCCAATCACATACCCTTTCCCTTAAACCCCTCACCATCTACCTACCATCACCACTACCATTTTCCACTCTTACTCAGATACGTGCACAGGTCATTTTGATCTCACTAATCGTCTGCCACTGATCTTTCTTCGGCTTGGAACATCCATCTATCCATGCCAATCCCAGCATTGTGGTTACACCAAATTTCTTCAATATCCACCACCCTCATTTTTTCCACACCCAAAACAGGCATCCCTATTTGAATATCATCGTAGTGGTTTCAAATTTTGAATATCATTCATTATATTTTTTTTAATTTTACTCAATGCAATCATTTTTTGGTTATTTCCTAACATATAATTTTTTTTTCAATGTGTTTTCAATTTTTTTTATAAATACTCATATTAAATTAGTTTTTTATGTTTTAATAGTTTCCTTGGATGATATTTTTTAAGGTTCCATGATTTTCATCAGTAGATTCAATATAAAAAAAATTTATTTCTGGATATCCCCCTAAATTTACTGTAATTTGGAACCATTGATAACAAGATCACACTTATATCCATGCACATTTTTTCAATTAAAATGGTCTCAAGTACATATTCGATTAAAATTGAATTTATTTTCAATTCTATCATTCAGTTTTATTATCGTCTTATGCGATAAATGAACTCAACTCTTTTTTCTTGAGGAGACGACATATAGTTAGTGCGAATCACATGAACTCTCTCACATATGTTGTCTCATATATAAAATCCTTCTTAGATCTCATCATCACACAATTTATAGTACTCATGCCGGAACATGAGTATTACAATATTTTTCATTTGATATTTTGAATTTTTAGTATATAAAACAATGCATAATATTTCTAAATGACATAGTTATGTAATAAATAATCTCCCACATACTCTCTGAAATCCACATTATGTATCATGATCTTCACTGGTAATAATGTAGACTAACTAGGTAGCATCAGAAATCTAAAAATCATATAGCTTCTTAGAAACTATCTATTGAAATGAGTCTTCTTTCATCTATAATCTAAATGCACCAATTACACTTATTATTTTTCGAAAAGAAATAGTTCATTATATAATGACATCGGTATAGGACTAAAATGTTGAAAACAACTATTAATTATAATTTTAAATGGGATGTTAGAATTATTTGATTAGTTCATATTATCTGATATGTCATGTTAAAAAATACTAATTACATTGTTGTTGTTTAAATTTTTATTATTTGTTTCAGATAATATTGATCGCCAAAATTTCAACACTAGAAGACCTTATCACACACCTTGTGTTGTTCTTAAAATAAAACATCCTTCAACATCATAAAATCCATTGTTCAATGGTAAGAAAATATTTTCTAAGTAGTTTTTAATTATCTGACACTGATAATTTGAAATATTTTTCTCTCAACCACAAACTAACTAAGGAATTGGAAATTTTAATGTAGTTGGGGGATTACCAAAGTGGTAAATGATCTCAATAATTCTAGATTAGACTTTAGTTAAAATCTAGGTGTGGGAGAATTTATATTGGTACTATAGTAGTACTATAGCCGGTGATGATGCAAGCTGGCTGTGATGCATGCATGATGCATGATGCAGGAAGGTGGTGTGGCAAACATGGTGCAAGCCTGGTGACGCAATAAGTATAATGACGGAAAACTACACTGGTGTCTTAGTATAGTTAGTATGCCTTTGGGACATGTAACGCGATTCATGGTCACTGGACCATTAGGCCATATACTGAATAAATAAGCCTTAACGGGTGGGTAATCCCTTGGAGGATTTATGGCCTACCTATCCAGTATGTGTGTGTGATGTGTCTGTGTGTTTATTGTAATTTTACCCCCAAGAACACATAATATATATGGGAATACTTAATAAAATTTCTCGCCATTAATACTCCACCTATTATAGCAGTAAAAAATATCATATTGTACTAGTTAATGCATCTAAAAATTAAAACAACATTCATGCATGAGACATTTTAATTATTACTACAACTTTTTCCTATTTTATTTTTGAGGAATTTGAATTGATAATTCGTTATTACCATACTTATGTCTATCCTTAATGTCTTTTTCACAGAATTCAGGAGGTGGAACATATAATACTAGCTTAAAATCTCCTATCTAAATTTCAATTGTGACTCTACCAGGTGTATTACATCGGGAAGACATTTAATATCAAATCAATATATTTCATCCCTTCAAAATATTTATAATAATCACATTTATAACATGAAAGGCTATCATGATATTCAAAATTTACTAAACTTAGCATACATGGATTGATTGGTGGTCCGAGATATATAATTCAAAATTTCCAAGATAAAATGATAATTTGTAACTAAGAAGGGTATCCTTGTTTGTTTATTACATTTATTTTGAGATTTATATTATATTTTTATTCTATTTTACTCATTTATGACTTTTTTTTATGTCTTGTTTTTGATATGTTTTATTTATTGGTGGATTATTCTAGACTATCAGTAGAATCAAAATATCACATTTGATCGTAAAAAAGTAGTAAAATCTTTCAATAACCTCTATATAGAATTTTTTTATAGTCACCAGCCCCTAAGGATATGGTAGGTCACTTGGTTTCAATAGTACTATGATTCATGTGTTTTACAAGAATTCATGTCATGGAAACTACAATACACCTATATATCAAATAAAATATCACTACTAAAAAATCCGAGTTTAACAGTGCTGACATCTATCAGTACTATAAAATTTTGATAGTAAAGTCCATTTATCAGTGCTAAACTAAGAAGTAATAAAAAAATCCCATTATCCGGGCTAAAAAGTGCTAATAAGAGGCTCCATTTATTAGTGCATTTTTTAGCACTGATAAAAAAAATTATCAGTTCTTTTTTTTAGTGCTGATAAAAGGTGCCCTTTATCATTGTGTTTTTAGTGCTTATAAAAGTTTCCCTTTATCAGCATTTTTTTAGTGCTAATAATGGTCCAAAAAAAATGAAAAATAAAACAAATAAAAATAAAATGAGTAACTTATGAAAAGTATGAAACATTTTATTAAATAAATAATTATTAATAAAAATAAATTAATTTAATATATATATATTATAAATATTTATAAACAGTAAATATTAAATATAGATATATAAAATGAATAAGTACAAGATATAAATTTTTTAATTAAAAACAAATTAATCCCTTATTCCTTTTTAAAAAATTTTTATTTTTCAATTTAAACTATATCAAACATCATGTGTGGCATTTATTTCACTTATATTTATATATATGTTAATCTATTTTTAAATAAACTCACTCACAAATATATTTACGCACTATATAGAAACACATAAGCCTAATATTTATGTAATTTATCCAAATTTTAGTATGTTTTAGAATTGAATTATTACATGATACATTTAATATAGATTGTGTTTTTAATAGGTCAATTTTTTTTATTTAATTTTCAATATTATAATTTCATTTTTAATAAATATTTTTTATTTTATTTTTGAATTTGATCATTTTCTATTATTTATTTAAATATATTTATTTATTATGTTTTATTATTTTCAATATGTATTCATATACTTCAATATATATATATATATATTAAATAACATATAATTAATTAATAAAACTTATCCACTTTTAAATATTTTTAATGTATACAAATTTTGAATTATTTAATTTAAATAAATTCAAAAATGCTTGTATTTAAGATTATATATCCATTAATAATGTTAAAAATATATTTTTAAATAAATATTTACATATAAATATTTCTAAATAGATGTATCTATAAATTTTTTTTACTATATTTATGATCGTTTTAAATAATTAATTATTATAAATAAATAATTATTACTTTTTACATAAGTATTTATATAATTATAAATATATATATAAATATTTAAATAATTAAAATTTTACAATAAATTTTTTTATATATTTATAAAATTATAATGATTTTATTTAATTTATTATAATTATATATCTTTTATTAGTGCTAAAAAAGTGTTGTTAAAAGATAAATTTATCATTGGTGATAAATAAGCCTTTTATCAGTGCTTTTTAAGAATTGATAAACACTCATTTTATGAGCACTTATAAATTTACTACTGATAAAAGAGATCTTTATCATCACTTTTCTGAAAGAGATTTTAAAATTATCCTCGATCTATTTAAAAAACAATAACCATGAAACAGTGGCTGAGGATTATCATGCTCTCACGGAACTCCTCTACTACCGACGTGACTCCTCTTCATTCTATTAGATTAATCATGGATAAAATCCAATGTATGTTATTTTACACTCTTCCTCTATTTTTTTTTATTTTTGTGTTCTGCATTTTTTATTTTTTCACTATTTATAAACATGAAGAACCCAACATCTCCTTTCCTCTTTACTGAAATATAACGAGTATGGTTTTATTCCTTCTTCTCCTTTAATATGTTTTTGAGTGTCCAACCCATTTTTCCATAGAGTCACTCATATATGGTTTACTCTACTCTCGCCATTAATAAGTAGACCTCTCATCCTCCTTATTTTCTCTTTATTTGAATAATATAGGGTTCTAAAATCCTAGTAGTTTTTTGAATTTAATTCATCTTGTATACTATATTATATATTCTAAAGTATTAATTATAACGGTTTTTAAGGATTTTGGGATACAATGTTATGGCCCTCATTTATGGGTCATGAACATATAAGGACCAAGTTAAGTGTAAAAATAATTAAAACATGTTTTCTGGATTTTGGTTGTTTATGTATATTTTCAAACCATGAAATGGGTTATATATCATTAATATTTTTGCTTAATATATTTTTATTGAATTCAAAAAAAATATTTAATTAATTAGTCACATTCTAAATATTATATTGGTGAAGCATGTTCTAAGAGTTTATTTTAATTAACTAAATATTCATAATTAACATTAACCATTGTTTGGAAAAAGGGATGGGGAATTTAATTCGTGAGCAAAGTATTGTAGAATTTTTTTTAATTTCTTATATTTGATATTGTTTAGAAATCATTGGCTAAATGAAATTAAAAATACACAAAAATATATAAAGAGTGTATTTCCCAAAAATAAGTGAGTCATCAATGGTTGGATAGTTGATCAAGAAAAATAGGAAATGTGCTTTATCAATATATTTTCAAATCAAAATAGAGAGATAATTAATTTATTGGATTAAAAAATTGAAAATCATTCTATCATTCTGAATAACCATATAGAGAACAAAAATTTATAAAAATATACTTTTTATGGTTTGTAACTTTATGTCTTGTTAGTCATGTAATTTATTATCCATGTTCTAAATGCACAAAATTGATATATGATCCTCCTTTTGTAATTAACCCTTTCTTTCAATCCATATCTAGACATATCTTCTTCTTTGATCACTGTTTATCACTAGGTTATGGTGCTAAAACACCTTCGACGATCATAGGATGATACCCTAAAACTCATATTTGGTATCAGAGACATGTTCTTCGAGGATATAATGTATTAAGCTATTATCTATTCAAATAAACAAATGTCATATTTTATTATGTAGATATCATATATTATGATATGAAGTCATTATTTGTTCATCCATGGCATATGGCTATTATATATAATATGTTATGAAATATAGGAAGTTTATGGATTTGAACTACATTTTGTCATACAATTTATGATATCATAAAATTTGACATTATCCATGGTCATTGTGAAAATAGAGGATCAAAGGACAAATACAATATCACCTTAATTATTATATATGATAAAAGAAATATGATATCTCATGTAATATTTGGTGAGAGAAGTCATGGAATATGATTAATGTTTCATCATAGAATATGATTGAGTTGTGGTAATACCCTCTCCAATGTTATATTTTTCAATCGATAATATCATTATCAGTCATAATGTAGGGAATTCATATAGATAATTATAGATCTAATTCATGCTATGTGGTATAACATTCAATGATGGGAAGTATCTATGGTTCATCTACCATATTATGGTAATATATCATGATAATAAATTTATGATTCCATTAAATAGATTCATTTCATATATAAGTTTAAAACAATTATAGATCAATACTCAGCATCAGTTGAAAAAATCACCCTTTAAAGGGATATATGTTACTGGAGAGATATTATGGTGGATTAAAAGAATATCCAAAATTGGAAGGTGAGGAATTCTTGAGTAGAAAAAGGTGATTTCCAATGTAAGTGGGGTGAGATTAATTTCTTCAAGACCATTATAGTAGAGGTATTTCAATTCCTCATTAATTGTGGATACTTTTTGAGTTATTCCACTACTGTAGGTTCCTAGGAACTTTAATCCTTAGATGTTTGATTGTCTTCCATCTCTTGAAGACGGATTGGAATCCCACTTACAAACTAGCCTTCCACCCATTATCTATATATGGATTGAAATCAAGAATCTCAGGATGGATTAAATAAAGGGAGTGAAGGTCAGTTGTTTTACATTATTGAAGTAGTATATCTTTGTTCAAGATAGTATCAATTTTCATTCGTAATGGGTGAAGTTGTGAACTTTTATGCATAGAGTGTATTAATTTTTTTCATTCAATACAAATTGAATATTTGACTATTAATGTAGACAATGTATTCTGAACATGATGATGATTCTAATCCCAAGTAATAATAGACTGTGGATTATGAAACTATTGAATTATTAATGTATCAAGAAAATGTTAATGAAAAAAATGAAAAAAAAACAAGAATAGCATAGCATAATATTTTTGAATAAAATTATAATTTCAATAAGATAGGGTATAAAATTTAAGGTTGTTTGGAATCAACGTGTCCAACCTATGGACCCCAAAAACTCAACATTCATTCATTATCATTGAATCACAATGAGTATGGATGTCCCAATTGATACTAATTCATGGTTTCATGTCCAACCTATAACAATGAAAATCCTTTGGAATGATATAAAGTTATGGTTACAATTTATTTTCTCTATTTTATTAAAATATATATAATTAAATGTTGATTTAGTTTTCATTATCCCTATCATTCTTCTTTAATTTTAGATAAATTTCATAAGAAATTTATCTCAATGGCCACTAGAAAATCCCATAGAGGCTTCAGGACTCTTTCCATAAAGTTGCATCTTAGGGATGCTGACGGGAAAATAAATCCCCACCCACCACGTAGTTCTGCACACATTATAATGTTTGAAACACGGACTTATTTCTACAATCATTGCAATGAGAAATTATTTCATGTAAATTACAATCGATAATATGTTATTTTACATTATTTATCCTATCCAAGTTAATTAAAAAAATTAAATTTATGAAACCTCAAAATAGTGCTAAAAATAAAGAACATGCATCAAAACCAATGTACCCATATCACAAAGGAAGGATGGGGTATGCTTTGTTAGAGATGAAATTGGTATATATTTTAAATAAAAATTAAAAGATTAATTATGTGATATGAAACAAAAAATGTTTTTTTTTGTATACGTATATTGATGAATTAAAATATAATGCCACTTCCACCCACGTTATGTGCAGTGGAAGGAGGCTGTCGTAAATAAGTATGGTGTATTAGATGATGAAAATAGAAAATAGATATGGGAATCATGTTTAAGTATGAAATATTTGTAATATGTTAAAATTTATAACAATATTACATAAAAATAAATATGTTCCCATTTTTTATATGGTTTAGACAAAGGAATCGGCAAAGTCCGTATCAGAAGAAAAGTGAATTTTAGTAGCTTTGAAGCGGTGAGAAAAATACGGTCTCATTAGAGACTTAGGTTTTGGATTCTCTCCTAAAAAATATTTTGAGAAGCTAATATCACATGAACATACATATAATATTTTGATATGAATACAAAAAAGAATAGACTCACTGTACTGTATTATTTTCCGTCTAGCTTGGTTGACCAATGTATAAGAAAGGATCAAAGAAAACTAGTGGTGTTGCAAAGATCTTCATATGAACAAAATGACCCCCTAGATTTGAGGCTATCAATTCCCCCCATACACATACCTTACCAAAGGTAATCGATATTTTCATTACTCTTTCTTCTAAATGTGAATCAAACAACTTCTAATAACTTTATATTACAAAAATTTTACAGGGTACAGTTGTATGTGATTTTTATCAATAAACATCCATATAACTCTGTCTTGCAGTGGGTACAGTGTATAACATCCCATGAGACCATCTAGACAATCAACACCTCCCAAAAACAACATTTAATTGGGGATTGAGGTATTTTATGATCCAACTACTGAGCTTCCTGTTCCACTTGATGGTCAAAATACTAGAATAGACGAAGCTGTTATTGGAACTTCAGATACATGAGATACGCCTTAAGAAAATAATATGAAAAATATACAGCAGTTGATGATAATTGTTCTAAAGTGAGGTATGATTTTATATTTGAATAAATCGAAGGAGAAACAAAAAGTCTACTCAAGAAAATCAAGATAATCGCCCATGAAAAAAAACATCTAAGAGTATCTTCTCCATGTAGGTTCCAGAGAAATATTTATTATCACAAAAACATCATGCAGAGACCACTTTTAAAGATAAAACTATTTATTAAATTTAATATAAAGAAAAAATATATGGAGAATTCTCTAAAGACTTAATTGGTGTTGAGACTCAAATTGAGATTCTCAATCAAGAATGGTTGGGTGTCACAGTTTTGAATACAAACATAAGGTACATTTTCATGATACATCTTTCAAAATAGTGAGACAAATATGTTTATTAATGTTAATAACTATTTATATTTTGTATATAAGTTTATATTATAAATATATAAAGGGAAAATTGTGTGAAGCATGATTTGGATTCATTAATCCTTGTATCATTTCGGGGCCAAAAAATATCTTTGGATAAAGAAGAAGTAGAGATGAAAAATATGAGTTACTCAAAGAATTTAATAAAAAAGTATCAAACAACATACTATTTTTTATACAAAAAATGAAAAGGTTAAACTCTATGATCTAATAACATAAATTATATTTTTAATTTTTTTCCTTACTTAATTCTTTTTGTTTTTTAGGAAACATTGTATGCTGATAGAAGTTAACACAAAAACCCTAAATCATTATTTTTTTGATTGAATGCATGGATTTCGAACCAAACAACCACACATGATGTTTATTGTGAATATGTAATACACTAGAATAAAAATATTATAGATAACCATCAAATTATATGTTCAGACTATGTTTTAGGGAGATATTTGATATGAAAGGACGCTCCCTCAATATAGGCTAAATCATGGCTTGAAGTCGGTGTCTAAAAAGATAAAGCCTGTAGATTAATGTAACTAGAAAAAAATTATGTTATATATAGAAATATTTAAATATAAAAACATTTCAAAAAAATTTACTTATTTTTATCATTATTTCTGCATTGTTTGAAATAAGATAATGATATAGATTTTGGATATTATGTTTTCAAATTTACAAGAGAGATCATAAATCATGAGAAGAAAAATATCCCCCAACTTGTAATTTCTAACGGTAATTAAAATTTAATTTAATATATTTCACATTAATTTTTCCTATATTTTTTCTCAGTATAATAAATATTGTTGAGAACATGGTAACTCAAAATAAGAAATCAATTTGTCTAGAGATGAGTGGGTAGTGTACTTTTTGTCAAAATGTATGGAAAAAACAAATTTAGGTGATTACCTGATATGTTTGTGATCTAGAATGAGTTATAGCCTTGGAAACATATTTTTATTTTAAAGCATTAGTATTATAATACATATATATTATTTTTTATCTATTTATCAAGGAGGAGAGTAGTGGAGGGAATCAATTTGTTTAGAAGCGATGACCTGTAAATAATAAAATTGTTGGGAAATCGTGGAGGCAGAGGTGGAGGAAAAGGCTGGGGGGAGGTGAAGGTGGAGGTAGAGGCGAAGGCAGAGGAAGACTTGGAGTCGGAGACTAACATGGAGGATGAGGTAGAGGTGAAGACTGAGGCGGAGGTAGAGGCGAAGGCAGAGGAAGAGTTGAAGTCGGAGACTAACATGGAGGATGAGGTAGAGGCGAAGACTGAGGTGGAGACCGAGGTGAAGGAGGATAAGAAGCACTGGCTTAAAAATACTAAAAATTTTGGTCAATGATGTAGAATAAAGATCACACCATGATTGTATTTGTGAATAATTTTATAAAAGTGTAAACAACACTTATCAGATAAGATAAGATTAATTGCGGGTCTTTCCAGTTTAAAATGACATTTTATTAAAAAACTCATCTCATAATCGAAACAAATAAAATTAATTTGGATTGATTTGGTACTATGGAACAATGATCCATACGTCATTTGTGACTTCTAGGGATTATCCACACCTCAATACAACACATTGTGCGACTAATTTGACTCCATGTTTCCGTTATCAGGTTAAAATTGACATTTTAATAAAAAAAGGTTTAAATCACTAAAAACCATGAAAACGTGATTGGATTGTCTTGGTGATTTTGGACAATGGTTGATAATTAATTTTTGACTTCTACGAATAAGTATCATGCCAAACATACACAAGATTCCACTTGTATGGCTCAATGTGTGTGTTTCAAATTTAAAATGACATTTTTGTAAAAAAACATGCAACATACTCATAAATGAGAAAACACATTCATATTGTTTTGTTACTTTTTGAAAACAATCCTGATGTCACTTGTTACATGTAGGGATTAGATTCACTTCAATCTGATGCACAGTGTGACTAGTATGACTCCATGTACATCTTTTTATTAAAAACCGACATTAATTATAATAAAAAGACTGACATAATTAAAACAAATAAAACACATTCTGGTTGTTTTGGTACTTTATGGAATTGATCCATTAGTTATTTTTGAAATTTCAGAATTATTCAGACGTCAATTCGACTGATGGTGTGACTGGTATGACTCCAAGTGCTCCTTTTTATTCAAAATGTACATTAATTTTTGTAAATAAACAACCTATTCACTCTATGATAGTGTTATCTTAATCTTGTATTTCTGATAGAAATATTATTTCATTTAAATTCAGTATTTTTATCTTATTTTGGTAATTTTTATTTCCGATTATGTTGATGCAGTGTGTTGTTGCAGCACACTACACCAGTTTCTAGGGATGTTGTGTGCTATTGTAATGTAGTGTAGTTTTCACATTTAGCATCACTAATAAATGCGCTGATAAATGTATGATTTATCAGAATATTTATAAGTACTTACAAAGCTTCCATTTTTTCATGCTTTAGAAAGAGATAATAAATAGTACTTTTATCAGTGTAAATAGAAGCACTTATAAATTAATATTTTATCAGCACTTTGTAATGTGCTCATATAGTTTATATTTATCAGTTATAAATAAAAGCATTGATAAATGGGGTATTTTATCAGTACTTTTAAAAGCACTAAAAAAGGTATTATTTATAAGCACTTTTGAAAGTGCTGATGAATCTACCTTTTATCAGTACATTTTTAGCACTGATAAAATCCTTGGACTTTTAGTTGGGCTAAGGTATTCAGTGCTTTTCTAGCACTGATAACAGTCGATTTTAGTGTTATTAAAAGAAAATTTTTTTGTAGTCTTTATTGATCATAGAATTAATAAAATCATACCTTGAATAGTAAATGGTTCCACTATAGTATCAAACTACTCGATGTATTCTTAGATCAAAACATGTGGTGGTTCATTTCTAATCCCTTTACACTCTCCCATGGTTTCTTCACCAAGATATATTTTCTTTATCCACAGACATATGATATTATTTAATTTTTTGGGATTCCCCCACACTATTCATTTGAGATAAAAAAATCAATAAAAATTATTTTAAATGAATTTTCACTGAACATTCATGAAATTTTAATTATGTATTAATGAAATCAACCTTTAAATGATTCATCCCTCTATATTGAAATTGTATAAATTCCAACCCCCAATTAAATGAAGATTAATTATTATATTAATATTTCATTCAAAAATTAACCTACTTCCGCTTATGACCAAAAAAACAACACACCCATCCACATGATTAAGGATGAAAAATATTTTCACTATACCTATCTACTATATTTCCCTCCATAGATGTTACCCTATATACTACCACCATGTATGTTTCTAATTTTATTAACACTATCCATGATCATATATTTATTCACAATCGCAAAAAAACCTTCTTTTATTTAGGTTTTTTTCACCAATCCAATTTTATATCGTCCATCCTTTTGAATGTCGATTTATACTACATCATGAAAATTATATCATACTCATATTATATATATTAAATAGATTTACGAATTACAACTCCTCATTTAAATATTGGTTAGTAAAGATCTTCTAGAAACACTTCATGTTAACATCCTTATGCAATCCATATTAAATCATAATCAACAACTATTTACCAGTTAGTCCTTTCAAATAATAAGATTAAAACTCAAATATAAAAAAGAAAAATATATATTTTATCCTTATAAACAATTAATGTTTATTTTATTGGAAAACATCAAATCTATATAGTGAAATATTTTTTATGAAACTCTATGACTAGAACTTTTTCTCTTTAGTTATCTTGGTTTTATTCCCTACTAATTCACTGGATATCTTATATAATGGGGGCTAATACTAAGAATATGCACGTGGATTAACATAAAATCAAGGGTGAATAATCACAAAGTCATTTTTTATCTTTATGGATCAATGCCATATCCATTGGATTCTCTCATCACCCGATATGATGAAAAATGGCGAGTAACATTGTATTGCATTTTTCAAATGACATATCTATCATCACGGGTCAAAAATGAATAAACTAATTCTGATTGACATAAAAATTTAGGAGAAAATTCCTAGAATAACTTGTGATCTATTTCCATAAACAATGCATTAATTTTATCCCTGAATTGGTCAATATGGATTAAAGAGTAATTTTTTCTTATTACCATTCTTTTAATAATGGTAAAATCATGTGTATAGGGGTCAAAACTGACCAAACAAGCTTGGATTCACATGAAATATTAATACAATGATATTTATGTCATTTATAATCTATAAGAATTATCTATACATTGATCAGATACTCAAATTTCTTGGTATGATCAAATGTGATGTTTGTCCTTCATAGATGGAGTTGAGGGAAAATCACATAAAAGGGTCCAATCCCATTAAAATGTGCCTATATTGACATTAAATCATTGGATACAAATCACATAGTTGTTTTTGATTTGCTAGAATCATCACCACATCCATCAAATGCTCTTATCTCCTAGTATGATGCAAAATAATGGATAACGTTGTCTTTTGTAATTAAAATGAAATGTCTCCCATCAGGGGATTGGAAATGAGAAAATAACATCTGATTGACATGAAAATCTAGTATAAAATTCATCAAATCATATGTGATCTATTGGAATTATCCATGCATCAATTTTATGCTTTGATTGTTTGGTACGATTAAAAGTCCAATTTCAAATTTATTATCATTTTTTGTAGTAATGGGGAAATTGTTTGTGTAGGGGTCAAAATTGAACAAATGAGTTACCATTGACATGAAATCTCAGTAAAATAACACTTAATTCATTCATAACTTATATAAATCATTGACACATGGATTTGAAAATCGAATTTCAGGGTATGATAAAAAGTGACATTTTTCTCTCTTATTTGTAGTTAAGTTACAAATCATATAACAGGGGCCAATACCAAGAAAATGAACTTATATTTACATGAAATCAATAGAGAATGATCATTGTTCTATTTGAAATCTATAGGAATCAACTAGACATCCAGCATCAGTTCGTGTCGCCTGGCAAGATGAATAACTTTTAATAGTGTTGTCTATGTTATTAAAATGACAAATCTCTTATCAAGTGGTCAAAATGAAAAAACAACTTTAGATTGACATAGAAAACTAGGAAAATGTTATGTAAATCATATGTGATCTATTAGAATCAAGCTCATGTAAATACAATTCTTTCATTGTTCGGTACAATTAAAAGTTCATTTTTACATTTATTATCATATTTGTAATAATGGGAAAACCATGTGTGTAGGGGTCAAACCTGACCAAATGGGCTCAGATTGAAATGAAATATTATTAAAAAATTAATTAATTAATTTAAAAAACTCAAGAGAATCTACAAATAGATAAGGCACCTAAATTACTCAATATGATCAAATATGTCATTTTCCAATCAGATTTGGAGTTAAGTGGCAAATCACATAAAATGAGAAATACCAATAAAACAAACTGGGATTGATGTTCAAATTTAGGAGAACATTCCATGAATCACATGTAATCTATTAAAATCCAACATGTGTTAATCTGATCCCACGATTAGTTTTTACAGTTAAATTTCAATTTTAACATTTATTATCATTTTTGTAATAGTGGAAAAATCATGTATATAGGGGTCAAAATCGACCAAACGAGCTCTTATTGACATGAAATATTAGGAAAATGATATTTATGTCAATTAAAATATATAGGTAGTATCCTCACATGAATCAAATACTTAAATTTCTCGATATATTGGAATGTGGAATTTGTCCCATGGATTTGGAGTTAAGTGAAAAATCAGGTAAAATGGGAATATATTAAGAAAAAATAGATCTATTTAAATGAAATAATGGGAGATCAATCATTAATCCATTTTTTATTTGTATGAACCAATACCACATTCATGGGATTTTCATGCCACCTATTATGATATTAAATAAGGAATAAATATATTTAGTGTAATTAAAATGTCATATATCCCATCAGGGGTCTAAAAAGTGAAAAAAACATCTGATTGATGTGAAAATAACTGAGAAAATTCCACTAATCATGTGAAATCTATTGGATCCAATAATATGTCAATCCATTGTTGGGATTGGTCAATGTAAATAAATATTCATTTTCACAGTTATTATCAATTTTTTAATAATGGGAAAATCTTTCTTGTAGGGGTGAAAACTAACTGAAAATGACTTTATTGACAGTAAATATTAGGACAATGATATTTATTTCATTTAAATCTCTTTGTAATCATCGGAAGGTGGATCAAATACCTAAATTTCTTGGTATGATGAAAAGTATTATTTGTCCCTTGGATTTTTAGTTTAGTAAAAAATCATGTAAAAGGGGAAAAACCAATAAAACTCACTTGTATTGATATTAAATCATGGAAGAATTATCAATGAACCATTTTTGATATATAGTAATTAGCACCGCATCCATCAAATTATCATGTTTCCCAGTGTGAGGGAAATGATAGATATTGTTATCTAGTGTTATTAAAATGATATATCTCCCATCAGAGGTTCAAAAACAAGAAAAATAAATCTAATTTATAAGAAAAGTTAGTAGAAAATTTAGTGCATCATATGTGATCCATTTGAATCAAACACAAATCAATATGATCCTGAGATTGGTTGGTACAATTAAAAGTTCATTTTCAAATTTATAATCATTTTAGTAATAATGGGGAAATAGTGTTTGTAGGGGTCAAAACCCACCAAAATAGCTTTTATTTTCTTGAAATATTAGAAAAACTGTATTTAAGTCAATTAAAATCGGTATAAATCATTAAAATGTTGATTAGATACTTTAATTGATCGTTTTGATCGAAAGTGAGGTTTGTCCCTCTGATTTGATGTTAAGTGACAAATCACATAAAATGAGACAATACCCTGAAATTGTACTCTGATTAACATGAAATCATGGTAGAATGATCACATAGACATTTTATATCTATTTTAATCAATAATTCATCCATTGATTTCTCTAGCTGCTCGATATGATGGAAAATGATTGGCAGTGTTCTCTAGTGTTACTAAAATGACCTATCTCCCATCATGGGGTGAAAACCAATAAAAATATTTCTTATTGACATGAAAATATCTTAAACAATTATTAAAAAATATATTTTATCTATTAGAATTTGACTCCCATCAATCTGATTCTCTAGATGATCAGTATAAGTTAATCTTCGTTTTAAACTTTTAATTGTCATTGCTTAATTGAAAAATACATTAAACAGAAATTTTAAATAATCATTTCATTATTTCTATATTTATAATACTTTATGCATGTGACACTATGTAAATGATTATAATTATTAAACATATATATATATTAACTGAATAAATTTGATTAAAGTTAAATATATTATTTTGTATTTGTTTTGTTTAATGGTTTTTTGTATCATATTAGTAGGTTGATTACTAATTTCTAGCAATATGGATTTATAGTTTTAACTGTATTCCAATATTTTATATTCAATTTTTATTTTATTTTGGTTATTTTTTATTTTGGTTATTTTGGTACAGTTTAAATGTAAATGTTTAGAAAAAATCCTCAGGTTACAGACCACCTATGGAAGTCACTAATGCTTTAGTTTTTGGGAAGCATTTGTGACCGCCTTTTCCGATCACTATATATTTACATTTTTTGACTATTTTTTGGTAGTTTCTAATTATAATTCTAGTGATTGGTTACATGGTTGTTTGGGGATACACAATTATTACGTCCATTTGTGGTCGTAGTTGGCCTTTAGGTATGGTCCAACCGCGACCCCCAAAGGCGGTCAGCTGGAAGTCGGTAAAGACCATTAGTGACCACTTTTTGTTCTAGATATATTTAGATTTATATCTGTGAATACAAATAAATTTTATTCGTTATTATGTTCTTCATTATGATCACATGTGGTGGTCAAAAACTCATCCCTCCACCATGGTGTATCCACATGTCATACCAAATCACTCAACACAAGAGCAAGACCCTTTCGTCACTCATGGAATGTTAGTGCCTCATGATAGTTAAGGGTGAAGGATAAATAGATATTAACGATGGATATATTCTATCAATTCTTAAGAAGTATCAAATAATTATTATTCCATAGTGATAGCCTCTTTATATATCAATCAAGGACACTCCCTGGGTGCACATGTATATACTCATTATTTACACCACATGAGTAACCAGAATTTAACCCATCTATCCACGTCACATGAATACATCTCTCATGTATTTCATAATATGAAATATTAATATTTTAGGATAGCCTTTGAAAAATTTTAGTTTTGCGAGCATAACATCAATTTCTGGAAGTTACATCTTCTGATCGATAAAACCCCTAGGGTTTAATATCCCAAATAGGGAAGTCAATGCACCCTGACCAGTACTTTCATCTATCCCTCCTTTCAGTTCCTATCACCAAATGGTTCTTCAACAAGAGATTCCATCAAAAGAAAACTAATAATCATTAAATAACACATGAAATAAAAGGAATGATCATAACACAAAATTTTTTTGGTTCCATCATTATTCCTAATCCACGGAGGAACACACTATATTTTCAATTTAAGTGATAAAATTGAGTTAAAAGGGAAATAATAACATTTAATAACCCAACCTAGTCCATGTAATAGGAATACCTTATAGAAAAATCCTTTAAAACATTGTACTCAATAAACCACCCACTACAATTACTCCTTGGGCATATCCCCAATAGTAATGGACACAATTCCTTCCTCCTCATATCCATCTACATGCATTGTTAACACTACAATCTTCTGTTACCCATCTATAACAAAAGACATCAACCCATTTTAAAGAAGATAACTATAATAATGGGCTAGTAACTCTCCGTTCCAATACCTTCTATTTTGGATGTGCACTAAAATATGAATGCCTAAAATCCCTATAAACCATCATATAATGCATGAGATATGTACATACATACATATATTTATTTATAACATGTTATTATGTATAGTCTACATTTAATATATGCATATGATTTATATATGTTTCATGCTTGAGATTCATGAATATAATATATATATTTATATATTATTCATTTCTCCTAGATGGTTTGTTCATCAGTTACAGTCCATTATGAATACATTAATTACATTGAATTTATTTATTTTAATGAATTTTATAAATAAATACACCAATAATAAGAAACACATATGATGAATTATGAATAGATATGACTCAATCTTCAGCTATATAATAGGATGAGATCCTCTCCAATTAATGTGTGATGTGTATAATCCTCTTCCAAATCTCTCTTCTTCTTTGTCATTTTTCATCTCACCCGAAAAGGAACTAGAACAACTTTATATTCTCAAGAAACCTAAAAATATGATCATTGATCCATTGGATGATGTATCACCTAGAAAGTAGGGTGATTTGATTCACTTATCATCATGATATCATTTAATAACACTCCATCAAAGGAATATGATTATAACATAATGAAATTTTTTTTAGGAACAATATTTGGTGCTCGATGTTTTCTTTTTTGCCCACTTTATTTTGAGTAGAACTTTATTTGTGTAAAGTCATTTGGGATTCCAAAATCATGAGGAAGCATAAATGGACATTGGTGGAATCTTCCTAGCAAAACTGGTGGTACAACACAACAACACCCAAGACCACACCCCAAAAGAGTTGATTTCCCCATGGAGTTAGTGGATATGTCATAGTAATATTATATGGGGTTGTGGCCATATTGCAGAGGGAATGGTAGTGACAGTGTGACTAGGACTCAAGTATGAGTAAAATACATGAGTATGAGTCAAGGAAATTGTTTAAAAATCCAAATTTAAATAAAATTAAAATGTGTGTCTCCAAAATTCATTGGAGAAACTAAAAATAAATTAGAATGATTCAAAATTTAATTTATCATTGTTTAAACATTATAAAATGGGTTTTTTATTGAACAAATGGATAATAAGGTTTTTCAAATTATGAATAGATGTTATTGAATAATGTTCTTATCATGTTGTAGCAACTACTGCTTCACAATAATTACCAGGAACATATTTTAAAAAATTAATTTGGAAGAATGGGAATGAGTTGTTAATTTATTTAAGGATGTTTTTTTCTTTGAATTTGAATTTGAATTTCAAATTCAAATGATATAAGTTCTTATTGGAATAAAAATATATTTTTTTATGTTTCAAAAAAATATAAAAAATATGGAATATAGAAGGAAATAGTAATAAATCTATGTTTTATAGAAAATAGAAGAACATAATTAGTAATGAAATTATTGTTGGAGAGTTTTTTGTAGTCCAATGCATGAAATAAGAATAATATTGTGATAGTGAAATAATAATAATAATGAATAGCGTCACAATTATAGAATAAAGACATTATCATCGATGAAAATATAATCATTTCATTAAAACCATTTTCATATTGTTTAACTTTGTGGGAATAACTTAAAAATTATAATTATATCTATGAAATGAGAACAACGATATTTCAAACTCATTAGTATCAACATGTTCTAAGTAGTTGGTGGCATAGTCTCCATGAAACATGGATCATACTAAGGATAATGATTTTATTTTTAATGGAAACCCTTTTAAATAAGGTTTTTCCTTCTGTGTGTGTGTTCTGAGATGTGTTGATATGAAAAAAAATTAACATTTTTATAGATAGATAATGTTTTTACAAGAATAAATTTTACAAAAATTAAAATCATTTATTTTCTCCTCTCTCCGTGACTTACCTAATCTTGTGGGTCTTTCAAAAATTCAAATTATGAGACCCTTTTCTTGTAAGAATCAATCAATGCAATTATAAAAAGTTTAAATTTCTTGTTAAATTTTAATATAACTTCACATAACCCTGATTCATAATATTTTTGAGTGGAATATTGTCTAACACACTTATAATATCTAGTGTGGAGTGCGTATAGTTTCCCTTTCCTTGAAAAATACTAAGGGACAGAGTGATGACATCACATACCATTATCATCATCAAGAATAAATGGGCATAGTATCCCATTACTGTTAATCATGAATGGTAACAGCATCCGATATCCATAAAAATATCGATGATGAATGGTAATTGTGTCTAATAGGTTAAAAAGGACAAGGAAAATGTGTTTATAATGATCCTACCTACTTTTATTCCCTCAATGGATTAATATAACATTTATCTTAAACATAATAAGAAGTAATGAGTTGGAAAAGTATTCTACTCAACATCTAAGTCTGATGGAACTGAATTTCACCAAACAACATTTCCAAAACTCAATATAAATGTGCAAAGAATCCCTATTCCATTTCAAAATAAAATATATTAGAACCGCATCCAATTTAAATTCATAATTACTATTAGGTTAGTTTTCATACACACAACCCTTTCTCTACTAAAAAATAAAAATTAAAACCATCACGAAGTCTATTTCAATTAATGGTGAAACACATTTATCCCATTTATGTATTAAAATTCATATTAAAACAATCCAAATGATAATCTATTGCACAAAAATTCCATTTCTTGGATACACTTGGTTTGATATCTTACATAAAGGTCATTTATCATGGTCTATTATGTTACAAAATATCAAAGGAACGCAACTATAGAGCTCCAAGAACATTATTCATCATACTTTCCCACAAGGCCACATAACAAAAAAAATATCATGTAAAGGAATACACATTAACCTA
The DNA here is from genome assembly GCA_963277665.1 of Viscum album. Classification (NCBI taxonomy): domain Eukaryota; kingdom Viridiplantae; phylum Streptophyta; class Magnoliopsida; order Santalales; family Viscaceae; genus Viscum; species Viscum album. Next base: position 1,211,243,793 of record OY728126.1, on the reverse strand, counting down.
ATGATCCTTACGACACTCTCAAAGAGATATAAAATAAAATTTTATTTATTTTCATGAAATTCACATAAGGCATTCATAACCCTCACATTACACAACACATGAAACTTCTATAAACCAACGAGAAAGATGATAGACCACCAACATTGTAATTTGAGGATCCCAGACATTGAAGATATTTTTTGATTTGGATTTAATCAATGAGAATCCCTATTTCATATGAAAGCCCTAGATTCAAGATTTATATTAGAGAATAGTAAACATGATAATGAAATCATGAATATATGGAAGTTCATGGCTATATATATCAATATAATCAAATGAAAAAAATAGTGTTTTTGTTAAATTTTGAAAGAGTTAAAATCATTCATTGGAACAAGAGAGTTCAAAGAAGTAAATTAGAGTGTAATGAAACCTTCAAAAAGGGGGAGGAAAATGATATTTAATAATAAAAAATTGACCTTATAATTACCCAATAACCCTTAGAAAAAAATAATGGATTGGTTTTCAACCATACCCCAAATTGTAGGGGCAGTAGCCTCTAATTTGGCCACTTTGAATCTGGTGGCTTCTTATCAGGCTTTGAGTTGGAAACCAGCTCCTAGGTATATTTATACCACCCAAATAATTTCCTTTAAAATTGATCTCAAACATCATTGAAACCATTAAAATAAAAAATAATTCAAACCACACATGGTTTGATGAATATTAAATTGACTATGAACATCTATAAATGTGGGTCATCACAAAATTTAGACCATATTACAGCTAGCCTTTCAAGTGCATTATTGAGATTCATCGAAGAAAAAATTTGTCATTACACACACACATTCACCTTCTAATCCCTTGAAACCTCTTTAATGTATCTATGTTGTCACTATACACAAACAATGAGTAGCATCCTCCATTGAATAATTTTCTTTCACTAATAAAATATATGAATCGGTTATTCTTCGTATGAATCATCATCCTCTATCTTAACATCATTTATGGAGATCTTGTGAGTAGGGTTTCAAGATGAGATATATAGAATACATTGTACATAAAACTATGCCTATGGGGAGGTTTAGATTGTTATTCCACTTTTTTGATGCTCTCTATAATCTAAAATTGACCCATGAACCTAGGTGGAAACCTTCTAGGAATCTAAATCCTCATATGTCCCAGCCATGGAAAGACCCCGTGGAATACCTATTCAACTACCTTGAGATCCAAAGGATAGAATCACCAATTGGTATAGGATTATTACCTATTATGGGTGGTCGATAACCGACTCCAAATAAGTTGAATACTCTCTAAGGCCTTATAAAGAAGACATAGTCTTGTGATAGAAGACTCGCATACCTATATCTGATACAGGGGTTATCAAAATGGTCTACCATAAAAGACATCAAATAGAAGGAAATTAATTGATACCTTATAGACTTTATATATATAAACTTTGCTAACACTAGTAAACTCTCCAAATAACCACCTAAATCTATTAATCAAGAAAAATCATATCCAATAGAATTTGGGTAGTACTCTTTAACTTCCCATGAGTCCAAGGATGCTATGTTGTGATCAAACTCACTTGAGTATCTAATGATTTCTATAATCCCTATAAAAAACAAGACATGAAACAAGGATCTTGATTAGATCTGATACTCCTAAGCTGACCATATAGCATTACTATCTCCAAAACATACATCCTTTTTATATAATTAACTAATTCTGTCTCTATATTTAATATGAAATGAGCATATTTGTTAATGAATCAATAAAAACCCATAGTTCATTAATTACATAGAGATACATCAGAAAACCCATCATGAGATCCATTTTCATGACATATCGGGTCCACTCTAGAATGGGTAACGATTGTAGAGTACCAGTGAGTTTGTAGTGATCATACTTCTCCCACTAATGGGTGTAATACTAAAAAATGGACCATGTAATGTCATTTTTTATCCCCAGACACCAATAATTCATGCAAATTTCATTCTACATATTTGTCAAAATTTTGTAATAGATCATTTCTATGATTGTGACTCATGCCTCAACCCTTTATGAAATTTCATCAAAACTGATATTTGAGCTCGAACATAAATATACCATCATCATCTTAGGTCCAATCCATTAGTAGCACACACAATACTTTTTTTACCTCATAACCCAGTTATCAAATTATTGGATTCGACTATACTTCACTGTATCAAGGAGTGATGTGGTAATGCTTAATGCTATTAGAACAACCCTATCATGATACTTCCTGAAATTAAAATGCACTTTTTTAAGACAATCATCAATTTACACTCTTTATTAGCCTCTTTTACCACCTATCATTGATTCTTCCTATCGAATTCATTAGTTGTACGATACAACATTTAAGGAGGGTACATATCAATTCCAAAAGAGAAAATATATTTCTAGTCATCACAAGTTAAATCAGGGAAGAAAATAAAACCTAACATGATTTCACACATAATCTATATTCGGAAAACAATTTAATGAAATAAAATTAAAATAAATTAACATTAATTTTTTTAGAATTTTTGTATGTGTGTATATATATTAAAATATATAATTGAATAATTATATGTTTGTGTATTTTTTTAATTATACATGTGTGTATATACATATTTATTATATTTACTTTATTTATATGTCATATATATATTTTTTATAATATAAATATATATGTTATAAAGTATTAATATATATATATATATATTTGAAAAAAATTATTGTGTTCATAATATCTATATTAATATGGATTGTATAATTTTTAATAATTGATAATTCTTATCTTCATGTATTTTTATATACTATTTTCTAGTGTGTGTGTTTGTGTTTAATAGAGTGTATGTGTGCATGTATAAAAGTTTATTCGGGTATTTGGACACATAATATAATTATAATAAATAATTTAGAAACCCAAACCAAGAACTCTATGCGTGAAACCCGAAAACATGTTGTACACAATGGGCTTTAATGGCACTAAAAATAATTGTGGTCCTAAGAACCATTAAAAGGATAAACCATTTGTCCACGCTAAAAATGGTGATAAATGGAGGAACTTTAGCAACACTACAAAAAATGTTGATAATTGCAACAATTTATCAGTACTTTCATTAGCACTGATAATGGTGTGCCAATATCAGTGATAGAAATATTGTTGACAGAGAACTTACTACTATAGTGTTTTTTTTTTGAATTATATCACACCCAAATTTAAAATTTAATTAAAATAAAAATTAAAACATAAATACATAAAAAGGGTATTTTATAGATATTTTCAACAATTTTTTAATCAATTACATTAGAAAGTACCATCACATAAATTTAAAAAATCAATATTTCATTGTCTTTGGCTCCCAACCCCATCTCAAAAAGGCATGATCAGGGTATCTATTTCCAAAAAACAGCCCTAAATCGAGAAACATAATACACCTATATAGGAAAACAATTCTTGTGTAAGTAATAATATAATGAAATAAATTAATCATATTATGAAACAATACATGAATAAAATGTTTATTTTAAATAAAAGGACACACTTAGAGTTATTCTAGTCACACCATGAATCAAATTGAGGTGGGGCTATTTCTTAAACATTAAAAATGATTTATGGTTGATTCTTCTAAATTATAAAAACAATTGAAACACATTTGATCTATTTTGAGTATATCACTTGTCTTTTTTTACTAACATGACTTTTTAAAACTAAAAAACACTTTGATTCATACCATACACATCATGTGTTAGTTTAAATGATAATGATTCTAACTTGTCAAAAAAAATTATAAATAATTATCATAAATTATCAAGAAAATATGAGGAAATTTTCTCAGTTCTATATGATTGACAGTCGTTTTGAAATAAAATATCAATTTTAGAATGATAATGGACACATTGAGTTATATCGTGCACACTGTGTATCATATTGAGGTGTATATAGTTTATATATATCCAAAATGACTTATGAATCATTTTCTTAATGTATCAATACATTCCACATGGTTTTTCTCAGTTTCGAGTATGTTAATTATCTTTTTTAATAAAATAATAATTTTAAATAAAAAGACACACTTGGAGCCATAATGGTCACACCATGCATCGAAGTGGGGTTTGGATGATTCCCTCATGTGACAAATAAATTATGGATTGTTTTCCAAAATTATTAAAACAATATGAATGTGTTTTCTCAGTTTTGAGTATCTCACATGTGTTTTTTAATAAAATTTCATTTTAAACTAAAAACACACAATTGGAGTCATAACAGTCACATCATGTGTCGGTTTGATGTGAGACTAATTCTTACACATCAAAAATTACTTGTGAATCATTTTATTAAATTATCAAGATAATTCTGAACTGTTTCTTAGTTATTACTGAGTGACAAATGATTTGAGATAAAATATCAATTTTAAATTGATAACAGATTGTTGGAGTCATATAGGGAACAATGTTTATCAAACATTGGTGTGGTTGATTACTTCCCATAAAAAATAACTCATTGATCATTTTCCAAAAGTATCAAAACTATATGATTTTGTTTTCTTATTTTTGATTATGTCAATTGTTTTTTTATTTAAAGCACAATTTTAAATAAAAAGATACACTTGGAGTCATACCGGTCATGTCTTGCATCAGATTGAGGTGGGGAATATTCCTAAACATCACAAGTGACAAATTTATCATTTTAAAATAGTATTGAAACAATATAAAGGGATTTGTTCAATTTTGGGCATGTAAATTAACTTTTTTACAATAATTTCATTTTAAACTATAAATGCATACATTGAGTCATACTAGTAACATCATGTGTTGGTTTTATATGAGATTTATTCCTAAAAATCAAAAATAAATTATGAATCATTTTAATAAAGTATCAATATAAATTTCTTGTGTTTTCTTATTTCTCAGCGAGTGACACTCATTTTGAACTGAAATGTCAATTTTAGAATAAAAGTGGACACTTTCATTCATATCATGCAAATCATGTCTCGGATTGAGGTGAGGATGACTTTTACACATCAAAAACTAATTATGGATAATTTTACTAATGTATAAAAACATTCTTGATGGGTTTTATCATTTTTTAATATGTCACCTATTTTTTTAATGAAAATTCATCTTTAAATAGAAGGAAAAACATGGAGTCATACTGGTCCATTGTGTGTTATATTGAGGTGTGGATGATTCCTACATGTCAAAAATAAATTATGAATTATTTTCCAAAAGTATCAAAGAAATTAGAATGCATTTTCTCGGTTTTGAGTATGTCACCTTTTTTTACTAAAATGACATTTAAAATAAAAAACTCGCACTATGAGTCATACCAGTCACATAATGAGTTGGTTTGATGTGATAATAATTCCTACAGATCAAAAATTAACTTCAAATAATTTTCCTAAATTATCAAGATAGTTAGAGCATGTTTTCTTAGTTTTCACTGAGTGACACACGTTTTTAACTAAAATGGAAATTTTAAATAGATAACATCGAGTCACATGGAGTGATTTTTGGATAATTATTACATATCAAAAATTACATATAGATAATTTTACTAAAGTATCAAATAAAATTTAATGAGTTTTCAAGTTTTCAAGTGTCTTAATTTTCTTTTTTATGAAAATTTCAATTTTAAATAAAAAGATAAACACGGAGTCATACATGCCATAACATTCATTGGTTTGAGGTGGGTCTGATTGAAACACATCACAAAATACATATGCATCATTTTACTTAAGTATCGAAATTATCTAAATGAGTTTTCTCATTATTCAGTTGGTCACTTGACTTTTTTTACTAAAATTTTATTTTAATCTGAAAATGAGAACATTGATTCATACCAATCACATTGTTCGTTTGTTTGATGTTAGGCTGGTTTCTGCACATCAAAAATTAATTATGAATCTTTTTCATAAAATATCAAGACAATGAAAGTTTTTTTTCTTGGTTTTTAGTTAGTGACATATATTTTGAACTAAAATTTCAATTTTATACTGATAAAATTTACTAAAGAGACCATGTTTTATTCTTATTTGGCATTGAAATGTTTCTAAATATATTTTAAAAGCTAGGTGTTTATTCAGTATGTTATTCGAAGGCCCGGTGTTACTAGAATTAATTTTATAAAAATATTAAATATATTTTATTTTACATGCATATAGTTTCTTAAATAAAATTATAAAACTCTAAAAAATATGATAAGGTAATAAATATAAGTACATGGTTGAGTCTTAAACATGATGATTAACCTAAAAGTGACGTATGATTGGTCTGCATGGGGTGTTTAAATATCTCACCCAATGGTGGTTCCATTAGTTGGATAAGTACTTTATGTTTTTTTAATTTTTTTATTAATTTAACCTAACAATAATTTCTATAAGATCGTATCTATAAGGAATCCTCTAGGGTTATACACATAAACCCTAGGTGGATTCCAAAGTGTTCTTCCTCCTTTCATTAAAAAAGAAAATATGATGAAGATGAATCTACTGATCAGAGAAGATCGAAGCATAGTGAACACACACAAAATCTTCCATTTGTTGGCATGAACATACTTCGATGATGAATGATCTAATTTATAGGTTGGACTCAAAAATTAATTTTTTAAACCCTTGTTGATTAAATAGATTGAGCAGCATCATTCTATTTATGATATGCGCCAATTGTGGGGTCTTAGCATGCACATATATATGAGTTTAAATCCTTTTTAATTTCTTTATAACGACGGATATATCCTTTCTTGATTTCTAGAAAAGAAAATATAAAAAATATGGTTAAACCTATTTACTGTTCCTTTTTACAAAAACATCTTCAGGTTCTTCAACAATCAGACCCTGTGGTCCCAGTTCGACATTCTCGAGTAGTATCGAACCCAATTAAACCCCCTAAATCAAGAAAAACACAAATGTGAGGGATGAATTGATAATTTTATGTTGTTTTAGGTTGGATTTCAGGTCGTTATTGATCATTTGGATGATTGAAAATCATATCCTAAATATAGGGAAAACCCAAAAATGTGTGAGTAGTATGAGTTATGTGCTGATGAAATCGGAATCCGATTTCCAAGAAATGATAGCCAGAAAAAAATTAATTGAGTGCCTCCCCTTCACTATTGGGAGGCGTGTAGGTGATATATAAAGAATTGGAGTGTGGATCTAGAATCATGGAAGGAGATATGATAATTTTTGATAACATGACTACACTCCATGTATCATAATGAACACACGACGTGTAGCCCTATGATTTAGTATCTAGTGTTTTGGAAATTTATAAGGATGGAATTGCGTGTAGACACCCTACACATTGTGTACCCCATTCCTAGGTGGTCAAGTCATTTAGAAGAGAATAAAGAAAGGAACCCACAAGGAGGTACACGGCCAGACACCTAGTCATGTACAAAAAAACACAGACACGATCAAGGTACCTGGGCACGGACCCCGAGTACAAGGACACACCCTGTAGACTCCCTTCACATCATGTGGTTTTACATGGTCGGTGATATGTGTACTTGTTTTAACACGCACAGGTAATGGAGTTGAACAAAATTTCATGTGGTTCACCTCCAACATCTTGTACCATGTGGTTCCTTTTGAGGAAACATCAAACTCTCGTATATCCTTCTCTTGCAGTCAAATTCTGGAAAGCGAGTAACTTATCTTGAGTTCTTTCAAGTAGAATGTAAAGGTTCCCAACATTGTAGATTTTGAGAGAAGAAAAAAGATATTTTCATAATGGATCTTATTTAGGTGATGCTTGAAGATGGAAGTGATCCCACAGGATCACCAGAGGCTTTTAGAGTGGAACCTCTAGCTAGGTTACGCTTGGGTCCTCTATTGGGTATCAGACTGTAACCCTCTAGTTGGGTTGGGAATGGGTCCTCAAGTATCATTGATGGGAACTATCATTTTTCATAGGTCATGGGTCCTAAATCTACCTATCGAAGTGTAACCATCCTATTTTATAATGTCATGGATCCTCTATACTTCAAATCAGAACCCTCCAATTGGGATGGACATGGGTTCTCTTTCGGCTTTCAGAGTGGAACCCTTTTTTGGAATCAGGGCATGGGTCCCCTAACATCAGTGTGGAACCCTCATGCTGGGCAAGGCATAGTTTCTTTATCTACAATTAGAGTGGATCCCTCCTCTTGAAACAAAGTATGGGTCCTCTATCTATCCACTAAGTGGAAACCTGTTTTCATACTAGGTTATGAGTCCTCTACCCAGAGATTATGGCACCTCGACTATACAAAAATAGTTAAGGCATGGATTGACATAGATGTTTTTTTGTTAGTAATACGTGAGAGATGCTGAGAATAATTAATGGACTTTTATAAATGTTTGTGACCCTTTTCTTGAGCTGGGATGTCAGATCTAAATCCCTATTCTCTCTGATTTGGGCTACTTTGTTTTGAGTATGTATACACACACACACATACATCTAGATCCACGTTTTTCGACTCAATTACTCTTCATCCATGGTTTATGAAGATGCAGAGGGTATTCCATGTTCTTTTCATGTTTATATTATCATGGTTTTATGAGGTTAATCACCTAGTATGCATATCAAATACTCTATTTGTAGTCTATCTACACACCGTGTTGTTCACATTGTGTTTGGATGTGGTTACACTTTTACATACATTGGGTTGAGCTATATCCAATTTACTATCTACATTATTTCTATTCTAATTATGTCCCTTACTACTCCACATTTAATCATTTGGATGGTATCTATATACTCACACCTACATGGTATTTTCCTACACATGTCGTGTCTTATGCAGACGACGGACAGGTCTGGGGTGACTACAGAGGAGCTTACGGTTACTTAGTGCTTTAGACTATATATGATGGTCATAGATTAGAGATCAAGAGATAGGATATATTACTAGTTAACATCCTTGTTTTTGTATGTTTATGCATATTTCTAGTTGTTCATGTGCTTTCCCCCTTTACATTTCAATTTTCACTGTCGTACTCTTATACACCCTAGAGGTTTTGCGTGCTTGTTTTAAATTCTAGTTGTTGCGTCTTTTTATTATTATTCATCATTACTTCTTCTTTGGTATGGTCAGGGGAATTCATATAGATAGATATGGTAAAAGAATCTCTATGTTAGTTATGCATTTAGATTCTTATCTCCAACCCCTAGCCTAAGGAGGTAGGCTTGAGGTAGTTACGGCTTGAGCCCCAATTAGGGGTCTGGTCATGATAGACACATTGAGTCATATTGGGAACACAGTTTATCAGAATGTGGGGTGACTATTCCTACATGTTAAAAATAAATTATGAATCATTTTATTAATGTATCAAAATAATCCAAATGTGATTTATTATTTTTAATTACATCACATTTCTTTTGTAATAAAATGTCAATTTCATATAAAAGGACACATTAAGAGTCTTACCATTAACACCATTCATCAGATTGAGGTGCGATTGATTCATACCCTTTAACAATTAGTTAAGGATAATTGTATAAAATTATAAATATAATATGAATTTTTTTCATATTTTTTAGTAATCCACTTCTATTTATTACTAAAATGACATTATAAACTAAAAACACACACATTGAGTCATACCGATCACATTGATTCTTTCATTAATGTGAGACAAATTAATACAAATAAAAATTACTTATTAATAAATTAATTTAATTTTAATGAACATAAAATCATTTTTTCATGGTATTTCGTAATTGACATGCATTTCAATCTAAAGTGTCAATTTTAAAATGATAACAGACAATTTTAGTCATACTAGATACACCATGTATCAAAGTGATATGAGGTTTATTACAAAACATCAAAAATTAATTTTTTATAATTTTAATAATTTTTTAATATAATAAAATTTTATTTTATTAGTTTTGAGTTTTTTACTTTTCATTTTTACTAAAATGTAATTTTTAAATATAAACATTCACTTGGATTCATATCGGTCACACCATGCATCAGATTGATAAGCGGATGATTAATACACATAAAAATTAATTATGGATAATTTTCCTAAAGTATCAAAAAAATATTAATGTTTTTACTCAGTGTGGAGTGTGCCACTTTGTTTAACTAAAATATCATTTTAAAGTGGAAACATGAACTTTGAGTCATTCTGTTTACATCATGTTTCGGTTTTACCTGAGACTAAATATTACATGTTACAAATTATTAATGAGTAATTTTACTAAATTTTCAAGACACTATAATTGTGATTTCTCAATTTTTAGTGAGTAAGTCATATTTTGAACTAAAATATGAATTTCAGACTGATAACAGGCACTTTGATTCATACCAGTAACACCATATATTAGATTGAATGAGGTTGATTCATACTCATCTAAAATGACCTATTGATCATAGTTTATTGGTATTAGAACAATAGAAATGGGTTTTCATAGTTTGTAGTAGGTCACTTTTCATTTTTACTAAAATGTAAAATTTAAATAAAATGACACACTTAGAGTCACATAGATCACATTGTGCCTCAAATTGATGTGAGGAAAATTCCTACATATCAGAAATGTATTATTGATATTATTTATAATGTATCAAAATAATAAAAAAGGTTTCCTTGGTTTTGAGTATGTCACTTGTTTTTTTAACGAAAATTTCATTTTAAACTAAAAACACACACTTTGAGTCATACCAGTATCATGTTGTGTCATTTTGACAAGAAAATAATTCATATACATCAAAAAATACATATGAATCATTTTCCTAAATTTTTAAGACAATAAAAGCATGTTTTATTGGTATTTTTTGAGTGATATGTTTTTTAAACTAAAATGTCAATATTAACCAGATAATAGATACATTGAGTCATACCGAACATCGTGTATCAGATTAAAGTGAGACTGATTCTTATACAACACAAATGACCTATATATTATTATACTAACATTTCAAAATATGGTAAAATGTTTTTCTTAGTTTTGAGTATGTAACTTGTCCTTTTTACTAAAATTTATATTTTTAATAAAAACACACACTTATAGTCATACTGGTCACACCTTGTGTCAGATTTAGGTGAGTCTGATTTATATATATTAGAAATTATTTATGGATTATTTTCCTATGGTATCAAAACAAAAGAAATGCGTTTCATTAGTTTTATGTACGTGATGTGTGTTTTGAACTAAATATAAATTTTAAAATAACAACATATAGATAGAATCATAAAAAGCATAATTTGTATTGGATATAGGTGAAAATGATTGAGTATGTAATGTGTGTTTTACATTCAACAATCTACAACAAGGAAAAAAAGAGAAAACATGTTCCATTTCGATAGAAGAAGAAACCCTATGCTACCTGAAACAATTCACAATTTCGGTAGCATGGGGTTTTCTCTTCCATCCAAAATTAATATGATCTATCTTTTATAGATTGTTGAATATAGTAGAATAAAAAATATGACTTCCCAAAAGATCTGTGATGAAAATAAATAAGTATTAGATAAAAATTATGATGAAGTTAACTTAAATATAGTATATTAAAAGTTGAAAAAAATTAACTAAATTAGTTATAAGAGATCACTTATTCGTGATCTTTTTATACATTCCTAACCCATGTCCTTATTTCAATTATCTCAATTGCAGCCTTGAAGTTCAATCTCTCTGAAGCATGAGCTGCTTCGAATAAACCACCCTAATTCAAGAAAATGATTCCACCTGTATAAGAAAATAATACTTATGTTAAAAATATTATAAAGAAATAAAGTAAAAAAATGAGACAATACATTAAAAAATATCAATATAAAACTATTAATGGACACGTTGAGTCATACTGGACACACCTTATATTGAATTGAGGTGTGGTCAATTTTTATAAATTAAAAATGACTTATGGAAAATTTTCATCAATTATCAATATTATATGGATGGGTCTTATTTGTTTTGATTGTGTCACTTCTCATTTTTACATAAATGAAAATTTAAAATTAAATGAAACATTTAGAGTCAAACCATTCAAACTGTGTGTTAGATTGAGTAGTTGTTGATTCCTACATGTCACAAATGACTTATGGATCATTTTCTAAAATTATAAAAAAAATACGAATGTGTTTTCATGGTTTTGGGTATGTCACTTTTTCACTAGAATTTCATTTTAAATTTTAAACACTCTCTTTGAGTCATATTGGTCACATCATGTTTCAGTTTGACATGAGACTGATTACTAAAAATAAAAAATGGCTTATGAATCATGGTCTAAAATTATCAAAACAATCTCAGTGTTTTTTCACAATTTTTAGTGAGTGACACATGTTTTGAACTAAAACATCAATTTTAAACTGATAAGAGACATATTGAGTCATACCGGGAATACCATGTGTGAGATTTTGTTTTAGATGATTCATACAAGACATAAATAACTTCTAGATCATTATCCTAATGTATCCAAAAAACTGATTGATTTTTCTCGATTTTTTGAATGTTACATGTTTTTATTACTAAAATGATAATGTTAAACTAAATATGAAATCATCTTATCATACTCAGTATAAAATGATGATAATATCAACTAAATAAGTAGTAGGTAGTAACATTTCCTTGATATCTCTATAAATTCTGACAACCGGTGTTCTTCCCACTCATTTTTTGAATAAATATATTTCCTATTGTGAATATGAGGACTATTCAAAATCTGTTTATTACTAGAAATATATAAATAAAAAAGGATTAATCAATATTTTAAATGAAATTTTTTTATCATAAAAAAATACCTCTTTGAGTATGATAGTTTTTTCATTATTCAATATCTTTCATAAAATTTCAAACATAATAATCGTAATCTTTTTCATTGGTTTCTTTCAGACACTGCAGAAACATTGAGAAAAATAAGTAAATTGTTTTGATATATATTTTGATATTGAAAAATTATTATATATAACCTAATATTTTTCCACTTCTAGAATTTCATAGGCTTCAAAGAACCATGGAATGTCCTTGTTATAGGATCTTGACAATATTTTAACACCTCCGCATAATAATAAATTTTTTATTAAAACATAATATAAAATGTATAACTTTAATTTTAGTTGTAAAAAGTGGCATGATGTTTATTAAAAATTGATAAAATCATCATGTGTGATAATTTTTTGGGGTATCCATGCATTGAATCCAAAAATGGATATTATGAATGTCCAAATTAACTACAATGAGTATCCAATACTACTTAAAAATAACAAATAAGTATTTAAATTACTGAAAATATATTTGATATGATTAAATTATAGAATTTTAACCCAACATAGTGGGTATTATGAAGATTCTATAATCTGTATGTTTTTCATCAAACAGTGAGACTAGATTGTCCGCTATTACACAAATTATCTTTAGTTCTAATTTGAATACTTTTTTAGAATTTATGTGAGGGTTAATGAGTAAAAAATTTTATTCAATGGGACTTCCCTTCAGTTTTTATACATATATATTCCTATAAAAATATGAATAGTATTTTTTCATTATTAACATAGAAGATCAGCTGTTGAAAAAAATCATGAAAACACACCTCATGTATACAATTATAAATGATACTCTTAGCCATTCATGTGTGAGGATTTAATTTACATTCTCATGACCAATGTAGTACGTAATGGCCTCTCTATACATCTATTCTTAATAATCAACTATTGTCAAAGCACTATTCTATAACATTGTGTCAACATGAACTTTGGATGTTAGTAAATATGGAAGTTGAATGGGTGGGGTAGATGTGATTTGTGAATATATTTTTGATTGGTTAGTTGATCATTTTGATCATTTTGATTCGAACATTTGTTTCATGCCTTCCCTTTTTCCATCTATAATAACATTTATCTTTTTATTAATTTTTTCATAAACTATTATTGTTTTCTCTTGAAAAATAAATTGGAAATTAATACCTCCATGTTGATATATATTTTTAAAAGATTTAATGACCATGAAATGAATTATCTAATAGATTGATCGACCGTATAAATATATACAATATCATGTGGAACATCTAGATCTGCACTCATCATTGTAGTTATGTTAATCCTCACTCTCACATGACCTATTAAATGTTTTTTATTATGTATAATATAAAACTAGATATTGAACATGGTATCCCTCCAAATGAAAGTTGGGTGGGTGTTTATATATATAAATCAAAATAATTTTCACCCTGTAGAATATGAGTATAATAAAGGCATCAATGTATCCTTGATTCACATTTCATAGAATAAATTATGAAAATACTGATTGCATTATTTAAGATGGCTCTCTTAGTGGAATGGATCACCTCAATGCTGGTGGGCGTAGAGAGGAGATATTCTTGTAGTGGTTTTTCACGTGTTGTCTCTTCTATTTTTTTATTCCTATAAAATTTTATAAAAACTATGACTACAAATTGAATTTTTTTAAGGTAATCCAATCATGCCTATAACTCTTCCATTTTTTTATATTTATACCCCTATTCAGTTTTTTAACAAAATATGTTCGGGGTGACACCCCAAAACCCGCACCTCAGACATGGCCATACATTTAAGGCCATATAAAGGCCATTGATAGTATAATTTCATTAGACACAGGAAATGATGATTATTATGTCTAATTCATATTACAAATATATGGTAAAATAAGTAATAATTATTTTGTAATGTTGATTTAATGAAAAACAAAATATTATTAGGTCATACTTACACATACATCCCACACTTTTTGTGTGTTTCATATATTAGTATCCATTTTATATTTACATATGATTAATTCTATAATAAATGAAGAGGGAAGTGATTATATTTAGATTTAGATTCATTAATCGACATATAAATATAGGAACCTAATTATGTTTTTTTCATGTCACATAAAATTATTATGGTGGATTTAAAATCTATACCATTTTCGTTTACAAGTGAAGCAGACCACATCCCTTTATTATGGTAAGAGTATATTGGTATTGATACATGTTGCTTTTTTTATCACTAATTTTATGTTTTAAAATTTCAAAATTATTAATTAAATTGATTAGTACATGTATTTTCGAATAATTTATTACCAATCATAGCGTAACAGAAAAGACCACTCCTCAAAAAAAAATAAACGCATCCCATGATTCTTTGTTTATTAGGTGTGTATACATCAATGGGGTATCATGTTAATTTTCCCTTTAGTATAATTCAAATGGAATTTTTAATAATTGTGTTAAATCCACTGTGGACCAATCCAGTGAGAATTAATAAAACTTTCATTCAGGATTTATCTACTATAATTGTACTCTATAAGGGTTAATAAATATTAAGTCAATATTTTAATATATTTGTAAATAAAATAAGGAAATTATATCATAATGTTACCTTAATATCATACAAAATTAATTTCTTAAGAGTGATGACAACATTATTCCCAGAATCTATACAAATCATCATGCGCTTCTGAGTGATGACCCTATTGTAAATACTAAACATGGCCTTGTTGTTGTTAATAACCTGGCCCTATGCATTCCATCCAACCTCAAATTTAATTCCTTTAGTTCTCATCGTAATATTTTTTTCTAACACTGTCACTCTACAACACTAATGTTTTTTATGGGACATGGGTTGTTCATCATATATCATTTCCATAGGTTTACTATCATCAATATATTGTTCCTTTATATTGGTAGGACCAACATGTGTGTAAGGTTCTTGTTACTCTATATTGGGAGCAACATCAGGTTGAGAAACCTATTGTTCTTGTGGATTGGGAGCATCGATACATGCATAAGGGGTTATCTCTAAATGTCATTGAACATTTAATTTAGATTACGTAAATGCAGCTGTGAACATGTAATAATATGAGGTAAAACAATGTATATTATAAAAATATATATAACATGTTTATTAAAGACAATTTTTTTAATGTTTTAAGGGATTGGACACCTCTATCAAGTATCCAAATTCTTTCATTGTTGTCTAATTTTACATACAAGACCCTCTATACATTGGGACCACTATGAAATGATTTTTACATCTTAACGAAAGGTATATCCTTAGTTTTATTTTCATCTAACCCTTTAGTGGTTTTGGCCTATAGGAGAAAAATTAACCACATTTAGTTTGTGGGATTCAGAAATTGAAATGCATGTACTACATGTGATTCATTATAAATGGTTCATCTTTGTACCCTTCATTGTGAAATCCACTTTCATGTATCCCAATTTATTTATTTAAACAACTCTCCTATTATCAAACCACATACATTGAAAAATTGTCACTTGGATTGTTGTGTAATCCAACTTCCATATTTTTTTGATGATGCTAAAGTATGACATATTTTCATAAATTGAATTTCAATCCTTTGTAACCGGTACATGCATCGCTTCAACCAAAAGTGTAACTCTACTCATTTTTCATGGTACTTAATTCATCAGGTTAATTTTTATAGAACATATAACCATAAATTACATAACGATTATAACATAATAAATTCACACTTAGTCCTCTAGTCATCCATCGAAGTCATTATGAAATTGAATCTAAATTTGTAGATGACTCTTTAAAAGTATGGCCTCAAAACCATCCTATAAACTATAGTTCTTGTGCATTTGATATCATAATTTCATACCTTGATGGATTCAAATACCTAATAATTATTTTTTGTGTTTCAAAATATGTGGATAACTCTAAAATATTATGCAAAACATAAATGTGGTCCGACTACCGATATATAATAGTTATTGTGAAAACATATATTGTAATGACCCACAGTTTTATCAATGAAATTTTCTTCTTATAATTATTCCTTATAGTATAATCACATTAGTAAGAACAATAAAATATAATGATACTAAAGTTTATGTGGCCATTAAACATAATTTTCCCACTTCTATGTTTTGAATTTCGCAAATCTGACATACACGGTTGTGTTCAAGATGATTTTTGGAGTCTAATAGAAAAAACATAATTTTTTTTTAAAGTAATATACCCTAATGAATAGTAATATGACCCTTATTAATATAAAATGTTCTAAAATAAAACTAAATGTACCCGTGAATGATTAAATAAAATATAGGAATATTATATTTGACAATTTGACTATAGTAAAAGTATTTGTATTTTTTTAAGTCATAAATAATTAATTATAAATAATTACAAAATTTAATAGAAAATTTATTTTCTTAAAATGTATTCATAAATTAATAATTCTATTTCTTCTAGTTTTAAAAAAAATTGTAAGACGTTATGTAATTTTTGAAAGCATTGTAATATCAGTTTTAATTTTAAAATAACTATATTTTTAAAGTAAATTATGATTTTAAATAAAAATAAAATTAGCCACATTTAGAAAATTATTTTTGAAAAATGGAGTTCATTTTTTGTGTATAAAGGTTGAAAAATTGTTACTATGAATTTTTTGGATTTTTCTAAAATACTTGAAATTTTATGAATACTGAAATACCAAAATTTAAAAAATAATGTAAATACACTATTTATAAATTCATGTATCATTTTATGTTGATATAAGCCCAATTGGTTTCGATTCACATGATAATATTACTTCAATTAGAAATGGATAATTCAGTATTAATTGTCTTGTAGAAAAATAATAAATTAATGAATATTATATTGAGAAAATCACTCTCCCATCCACTATAAATACCACCCATAAATCCCTCATTTCCTCACACCTCAAAACTTCAAGACATGCCTAAAATATGCCCAAATCTCTTCCTTATCCCCTACCCCACAACCAGGAGCTATTTTCCTCATCAAAATACCAATCTTGTGCTTTTTAAGGAGTATTTCAAGAGGAGGATTAAAAAGGTAATTCATCTCTCTCTTTTCATTCATTTTCCTTTCAATTTTCATTCATTTTCCTTTCAATTTTCATTTATTTTCCTCACTTATCCTCATATTTTTTACCCATATTTCATGATAAATCCATTATTTATGATATACTGGTTTGATAACATGTTAATTGAATATTACTCATAATTCTCCTCCCACTATTTCTTTGTTAATAAAATAATTTTTTGCCCATGATCTATTAATTTACCTAAATCATGGGCGGTGCACTTCCTTTTTCCTTAAAATCCTTCAATATTTCCAATAAATCCATCAAATGGTAAAAACATATAGTAAGGTGAATTTATTATTTACTATTATGATTTTGAACTAACTTATTTACATGACACTAGGTGATAAATTTAAAAAAAATGTTCATTGTGATAAAAAAACCACCCAAATTAACCAAAAATGATCATCATTAAATTTTATATAGTGATTCATCCTCATGTTACAAAAACAATTCATTATAAGATAATTTATATATATTTAATTTCAATAATATTATATATTAACAACTCTGGATGTTCAACCATATTTTAAATGGACATTTGTTCACGAATACAAGTGAACCGTTCATAAAAGCTATGAAAATTAACACTCCAAAACAATGAATGTAAGATCTATAACTCATCCAAAGGTACATAAATAAAATAATGAAACCATATTAAACCATTTTTAAGTATAAAAGTTTTTTTACTTTATAACTAATTTATATAATTTCATTATATAGGACAATAAATTGAATATGGAATTCAGATACCAGTTAAGGGGAAATTTTCTAACCCGCCTTTCTATCTTTGGGTTCTCCCTCCTCACTCCATTTTTTGGTATGTTTAATCCATAAAAATAATTTTTTCATCATTATCTTACTTTTTATAGGTTATCGATGTTTTCCAATGATTTTTATGTTGAAAAAATGTTTTCTAAAAGAACATTTCTTTCATAAACACAACTTTTATTTCTCACTCATGTTTTATGGTTATTGTATCATGTATGTTATTCCCACCTTATTATGGGAACCCAGTGTTTATGAATATTTAATTATGATATGAAACCCATTTCTTCCCATGGGTTAGTTATGTTCATTTTTTTATATATGTTCTATGTGTCATGCATGATAATGATAATGTTATGATGTGATGGGTGCGCCCGGAATTATTTAGTGCAATGTGAATGTTTGAGTGTGACAGGTGCATCCAAAATTATACAGTGCTTCAATTCATTAGGTAATGTGATGAATAACAAGATTTAAAGTGAAATTATGTTTGGAAAATACTCTAGCTATGTTCATAATTATTTTTTGTATTTAACCACTAAGACATGATGTTTCATTTTTTATGCATTTCCACTTTTCAAGTTTTTAATTAATGGTTTCTCCCATGATTTTGATGACGTTGTTATGATTAATATCACCCTATGATATATTGTTCTTATCTATCCTCCAACTAGGATTTTATCTCACCCCATTTTGTTGTATATCCTCAGGGGACTACATTTTCTAAGGAGAGTTCAAGTGCCTATAAAAAGCTAGATAAGATGGAATTAAATAAATTTTTATGCTTGATGATGTAAGTGTTATGTTTTGTCCTAGTTTCCCCAAAACACTAAACCTATAGATCATTATGGAGTAAAACTATTTTGTTGTTTATCTTTATAATGATGTAATATTAATGTAAGAATAGCTTAGGTCATTATAGTTGGTATCTGAGGCAAGGTCTAGTTAATTATGGAATTAAGATTAGTGAACCATAGAGGCAACCTCTAGCATTAGACTATGTTAAAATTTGAACACAAGAAGATTTACATAGGGATACAATAATTTATTATTTTAGTATAAATCATAAAAATAAACATTTTTTTCATGACTTGTTGACTTATGTTTTGTTCTAACCATTTCTATTTTATAGAATGGTGGGAACCAGGAGAAACCAGGCCAACAAATCGTGTGAGGGACAATGCAACAATTGCCCGAATGACATCCATAATGCTTTGGGAGGTGGAGTTCAAAATATCATAGATATTTTTACCCAACTATCTTCGGATATGACAATAACTAGAATAATGGGAAAATTCATCATTCGCCAAAGAGGTAGAACTGGATATCGCTTATATTATGTGGCAATGACCACCGAAATTTAGTTGATTTTATGATCCACTAGTTGCGGAATAGTGGGTCAACTCCATAAGGAAGATCATTTCTATGCTCCACTATTCTGAGATGCAGAAGGCGACACGAGTTGTTTATCATCTACACAGAGAGGCTCATAAATGGTTGGATTTGATTAAGAACACCAAGCTATGTGATGAAATTGAAGTTATAGAATGGGAATACTTTAAGATCATGTTTCTTAATAAGTATTTACCACGAAATCTTCATATGAAGATAGAGAGAGAATTTATAGAGCTTAAAAAAATGAAAGAGAATATTTCACAACCTACGAAGTAAGTTTCATAAGGCTTTCAAGGTACTCTTCAGGTTTTGTTATCAACAATGAAAGAAAAATTGATCAATTATTTAGTGGATTAAACACACATCTTCGAAATTATCTTGCTATTTGATGCATTAGGAGTTATGAAGAAGGTGTTCGATGTGCTCTAAAAGTGGAGATGGGGTTTATAGAATGGTCCCATGGATATGGTGATAAGAAATGAAAGATGGAGTTTCAAGATGTAGGATATAATGATAAATGTGGGAAGAAAACTCAACAACCCATATACTAAAAATGTGGGAAGTTTCATCATGGAAACTACCTCAAAAAGAAGGGGAAATGCTTCAACTGTTGGAAAGAAGGACACCATGCTCAAGAGTTTCAAAAATACATGAGAGGAAAGGATAATGGAATGGATGAAATGCGTGAAACACCCATGTTTCAATGATAAAACTATAGGGAACAAGGGAAATATACAAGCCAGTGCACCAAACCTCGAGTCCTCGAGGGTAGTCATCATAGTAGCCACCAAATCCAAATGAACAATGCATGGCTTATTCCATCAGTAATGCAGAAGTAATACAAGATAATGAAGTTGCACAAGGTACACTTCCTATTCACTCACGAATGTAAAAAGACTTATTTGATTTTGGTTCTATGCATTCTTTTATATCTTGCATGTTTACAATAACTATAGAATCGAAGCCTCAAAACCTTGAAGTAGATATTTCTGTAAAAACACCATGTGGTGAAATCATTGCAACCCAAGTGTTTGACTCTTCTCATGTTGGTGTATGTGGTATGATTCATCTAGAAAATCTCATAATACTTCTATTAATGGAATTTGACGCTGTAATTTGAATGGATTAGCTCTCGTTATATAGATCACATATCAACTATTGGGAAAAGGAAATATATTTTCATATTTTGAACCATCTCATTATCTCATACAAATGAAAGGAAGATCATGAATCGACATTGAAAAATACTTCAATGGTGTGGGTGTTAATACCCTATGAAGAAGCATACCTTGCCAAAATGGTTGATTCAAAGGAATGCCCAAACCATACAGAAATTCCCATTGTAAAATAATATGGTGATTTATTTCCCGAAAGGTTATATAGACTTACCTCAGATTGTGAGGTAGAGTTCTCAATATAACTCATACACGGAGCTACTCCTTCCTCAATGTGTCCATATAGGATAGCGCGTATCGAAGAGGAAGAGTTAAAGAAGCAGCTGCAAGATCATTTGGACAAGGGTTCATATGCCCTAGTTCATCACATTGGGGGTACACCAGTGTTATTTGTGAAGAAGAAGGATGGAACAATTTGGATGTGAATCAATTATCGGTAAATCAACAAGATCATAATAAGGAACAAGTATCCACTTCCAAGTATTGACGACTTGTTCGATCAGTTGAGAGGATCTCAATACTTGTCAAAGGTGGATCTTCGTTCTAGATATCATCTGCTAAATGTGAAGAAAGAAGATATTCTGAAGACTGCCTTCTAGACAAGGGATGGGAATTATGGGTTTCTTGTGATTCCCTTCAAACATACTAATGTCCCTTTAATATTCCCGGACTTCATGAATAGAGTCTGTAGACATTACCTTGAAATTTTTTTGGTAGTGTTTATTGATTATATTGTCATCTAATCCAAGATAAATGAGGAACATGATGAACCTCTAAGACATGTGTTGTAGAAATTGAGAAAGGAGAAGTTGTATTCCAAGTTCAAAATGTTTGACTTTGTGATAAAGCAAGTCACTTTCCTATGACATGTGATCCCAAGTGATGGAATTTATGTGGACAATTAAAACACAAAGGTGATTAAGTAATGGCCCATTACCTTTAGTGTAATATAAATCTATAGTTTTCTTTGATTAGCTATGTAATAATGATGTTTTGTGATAAATTTCTAATGATTTTCAATCCCACTAACTAAGATTAAAAGGAAATGGGTAAAGTATGTATGGATGGAAGAATGTGAGGCAAGAATTATGGAGCTAAGGATAAGGCTGATCACTACACCAGCATGCACACTACCCAAAAGTGAAGAATGTTTTCTGATATACAGTGACGCTTAAAATAAAGTATTGGGTTGTGTACTCATGAAAAATGAAAATGTGATAACCTAAGCCTCACGACATCTGAAGATCCATGAGAAAAACTTCCCAACGCATGATCTAGAGTGGGAAGCAATGATTTTTCCTCGTAAATATGGTGACACTACCTTTATGGTGAGAAGTGTGATATATACACCGAACACAAGAGTCTAAAGTATATATTCACACAAAAAGAGCTTGACATCTGTCAACGGAGATGGTTGGATCTAATAAAAGATTATGATTTCTCTATTCACTATCATCCTGGAAAGGCGAACAGGGTAGCTGATGATATAAAGCATAAAAGAACCTGATATGTTATCCATACTCGAGATTGAGAAAGACCCTATCTTCATAAATATAAAAAGGATGGATTTTAAAATCATAAGGGAAAGGGATACATCTTACATTTCCCAAATTATTATGCAACCATCATTTTATGAGATGATTAAGGAGGCACAAAGGGAGGATTGAGAGTTATAGAAGAAGATGAATGCACTAAAAGAAGGGAAGATTCATGAGTTCCATATCAACAATGATGGTGTGATTCGGTTTGGAACACATATTTGTGTGCCTTCATCACCCAGGATAAAGAATGATTTATTATAAAATATACATAACTCAACATTTTCTATCCATCCTGATAGCACCATGATGTACCGCGATCTATGAGAACACTTCTATTGAGATAACCTGAAAAATGAGATCACAGAATATATCTAAAGGATCTTGGTATATCAGCATGTTAAAAGAACAACAACAAAAAGTCCAAAGGGTTGATGCAGCCATTCCTTGTATCCATGTGGAAATGGGAATATTTTACTATGGATTTTTACATGGGTCTCTCGAAGATGTCGATGGGAAAAAATGAAATATGAGTTTCAGTTGACTGAATCACCAAGACCACCCATTTTATCACTATTCTAGAAGTTCTCTTGCTTAAACAACTTGGAAAGATATATGTGAAGGAAGTGGTGAGACTAAATGGTGTTGCACTCTCTATTTTCTCGGATTATTATCCAACGTTCACATCTCAATTATAGGGAAGTCTTCAATATTCTTAGAGTACTGAATTAAATTTCAGAACGTCCTATCACCCTCAAACTGATGGCCAATCTAAAAGGACAATTCAGATTCTTGAAGATAATCTAAGATCCTTCTCTCTAGAATTCAAATGTAGATGGGATCAGCATCTACCATTGGTAGAGTTATCATACAAAAATATCTTCCACTCGAGTATTCATATGTCTCCATATGAAGCATTATATGGAAAGCATTATTGAACTCCAACCTGTTGGGATGAATTTGGAGAAAGAATACTACTAGGACCCGATCTTATGCAAGAGATGACAGAGAAGGTTCAAGTCATTCAGAAAAACATTATAGCTTCTCGGAGTTGGAAAATGAGTTATTCTAAAAACCTTTGAAGGGACTTAGAGTATGATGTTTGAGATAATGTATTCCATTGAATATCACATTGGAATAGATCCATTCAGTTTGGAAAGAAAGGGAGGAAAATTCCAAGTTACATTAGCCTGTTTGAGATACTTTACCACATAGGATCCGTTCCATATCGGTTTTCACTTCTACTGAATTTGGCTCAAGTTCATGATGTGTTTCACATATCACTCCTACGGAAGTTGATATTAGATCCCTCACATGTGCTGAACTCAGAGGTGGTAGATCTAGAATATGATCTCTTCTATGAGGAGCATCCAGTAAGGATTCTGGACATGATAGATAAGGTTATATGCGACAATACAACCCACCTTGTCAAAGTGTTGTGTAGGAACCATAATTTTAAAAAATCTACATGGGAACTGGAGGAGGCGATGACAGAGAAGTTCCCTCAACAATTTATGTAAAACAAAATTTTGAGTGTCAAATTTTCTAAGGGGGAAAGAATGTAACGACCCAAATTTTTATCAATGAATTTCCCTCCTTATAATTTTTCCTTCTAGTATAATCACATTAGGAACCACAATTTAATATAATGATACTAAATATTATGTGACCATTAAACATTATTTTTTCACTTCTATGTTTTGAATTTCGAAAATCTGACATACACGATTATGTTCGGGATGATTTTCATAGTCTAATAGAACAAACGTAATTTTTTTGAATGGTAACATACCATTATGAATAGTAACCTACCCTTATAAATAGTAATATGACCTATATGAATAGTAAATCGTCCAAAATAATAAAAAACATTTCCCATGAATGATTAAATAAAATTTAGGCATGTTATAAGTGATAATTTGACTATAGTAAAAGTATGGGTAATTGATAAAGTCAAAAATTTGTTATTATAATTAATTAATTAATTTAATAGAAAATGTATTTTCATAAAATGTGTTTAAAAATGAACAATTCAAGGTCTTCTAGTTTTAATATAATATAATAATACCTTATGTAATTTTTTCAATTATTATAAAATCAGTTTTAATTTAAAAAACTGTAATTTTCAAGTAAATTAGGATTTAAAAATTAAATTAATCATATTTATAAAATTATTTTTGAAAAATGAACTACAATTTTGGATTCTACACATTGATAAATGGTTCTGGTTATTTTTTTGGACTTTTCTGAAATACTTGAATTTTTTAATGAATTGTGAAATACAATAATATAGAAAATCAGTTAAATAAACTAATTATAGAGTCACGTATGAGGTTTTGCTGATGTAATCCCAATTGTTTCGGATTCACCTGATAAAATTACTATAATTAATCTTGGAAGAATCACTATTACTTTTCTTGTAGAGATATAATAAATTAATGAATATTATATTGAGAAAACCCCTCTCCCATCCACTACAAATACCACCCTTTTGACCCTCATTTCCACACACCTATCAGGCATCAAGCCCTTCAAAAACAACTCCAAGAGCTCTTACCTAGCCCCTAACATAGTACCATAATCTATTTTCCTCATCAAAAGACCAAGCCTAGTCTTCATAAGGAGGATATCAATAGAAATATTCAAGAGGTAATTCTTCTCCTTATTTTATTTAATTTTCCTTTCAAATTTATTATATTTTATTCTTTTATCCCCAGCTTCTCTTATATGAAGTTCATTATAACTATATTATTCTTGATATAATTTTATGGTATCATGTTAATGGATGATTACTCATTATAATCCTCCCTCCCACTCTTTTTTAATAAAATGAAATTGTGGAACATGATGTGTTCATTTACCTAAATCATGGGCGATGCAATACCTTTTCCCTTAAAATCCTTCAAGGATGCCAATAAAATCATAAAATGGTTAAAAATAGATTATAAATTTTATTTATTATCCCATTTTATGTTCTATAACTGACTTATTTACATGACACTATGTTATAAAATAAAACAAGTTCATTGTGATCAAAAAAACCCCCAAATTACCCAAAAATGATCATCATTAAATATTATCTAATTATTCATCCTCATAATAAATAACCAAATTCATTATAAGATAATTTAAATCTATTTAATTTTTTTAATAATATATATTAAAAAAAATATGTTCATTCACATTTCAAATTAACATTCATTCATGAATTCATGTGAACCTTTCATAAAAGCTAAGAAAACTGACACTCATGAATAATGAATTTAAGCTCTATAACCCATCCAAAGGCCCATAAAAGAACATCATGAAACCATAGTAAACCATATTCTTGTATAAACGGTTCTGAAATTTATAATTAATTAATATAATGTCATTATACAGGATATTAATGTGAAGAATACATTCGGATACAATGTAAGGGGAAATTCTCAAACCTAACTTTCATTCTTCAGGATCTCCATATTTCACTTTATTTTTCATATGGTCACCCCTAAAAAAATATATTTTCATCATTATCTTACCTTTTCTAGGATATAAAAGTTTTCCACTACAGTTTATGTCAAACAAATTTCTTCTCAAAGAAATATTCTTTAATAGACACATTGTTTATTTCTCACACAAGGTTTATGGTTATTGTGTCAAGTATTTTATTCCCACTTCCTTTTGGGAACCCAAAGATTATGAATGTGTTATTATGAGATGAAACCCATTAAATTACATGGTTTAGTTATTTTCATTTTCTATATATGTTCTATGTTGCATGCATGACAATGCAAATGTTATGATGTTACTGGTGCGCCTAGAATTATATAGCACAATATGAATGTTTGAATGTGACTGGTGCGCCCAGAATTATACAGCGCTCCAATGCATTGGGTAAAGTGATGAATCTCATGATTTAAATTTAAATGATATAGGACCAAGATGATCTCTTTGTTCACAAGTATATTTGGTTGTTAACTACTAATACATGATATTTCATTTCTTATGAATTGCCACATTTCAAGTATTTTATTAATGTTTCCTCCCATGATTTTGACGATGTTGTAATGATTATGCTCACCCCATGATATATTGTTCATATATATCCTATTACTGGGAATTTATTTCACCCCTATGGATGTATTAACTTAGTAGACTATATGTTCTAAGGATGTTTCAATTTCCAATAAGAAGCTAGAGAAGAAGAAATTAAATAAATGTTTACGCTTGATGATTTAAATTTTATGTTTGGCCAAAGATTCCGCAAAAAACTAAACCTCTAGATACTCGTGGTGTAATAAAATCATGTTTTTTATCTTTATAATTATTTAATAGTAATTTAAGAAAAGGTTGGGTCGCTATATTTATTCTATAGATTCCTTCACCCAAAAGACACCCAATGTAATGATATTTTGGTAAACCAATGATTTCTACATCAGGAAGGTATTTAGTAAAGAATTCAATGGCTTCCTCAATAATATATTTCTCTATAATAAAACCATCATGAAGACTTCAATTTTTGACATACCCTTTAAAAATATTAATATTCCTTTGAATGGGGTATATCCATTTAAAATTTCAGGACCACATATTCAGATATATCTTACCAAATGAACCATCAATTAAACCATCATATCAAATAATACATAAGGGGAGAACATTTCCAATTCAAATAATATGATGAAACATTCCTTTAAATAGTTTTAAATTTTACTAGGTCTATAACTTTGGTGTGTATATCTATGAAAAAAGAGACATATCATGGTTAATGTTTAAAAAAATTCTTCTAAAAATGAAATGTAAATCTACATGTCTTATATATTGCATCAAAACATGGCAGTCATGTTATTTTGTACCTTTTAACTTTATATTAGTCATTGAAATTATATTCTTGATATTTGATGAATACCCATCTATAACATTTACATCATTCTATTAGTTTCAAAACTGATACCTCCCCTTCTTAGAAAGAGTGTAAGCAGTATGATGAATAGAATTTTGTTTTTCACCTTTCATTGGTGCCGACTCTTTTCATATTTACACGTCGATCATGTCAAACATAGCATTAATTCCATCATTTTTTAGGTTTATTTTGTATTATTTCAATGAAAATATGACATACATTTTCTTTCCACAAGCATAAAATCAATAAAATTACATACATACAAAAATTTAAATTATGGTAATTAAAAAAACTCATATATTTTTTCCACTAGTTTTTGTAAGTTTTTTCAAAAAAACTTTACCAAAATTTGTGTCCATATATATTACCTTATCAATGAATTGGTCACTAGTTAGTCTAGATGGTGTTGTATATTCCTATGAACTCCCATTGAATTATTTCATTTAAGATCGGTACTTATGTCACTGGGGTAGAAATCTGTGATGTCTTAGAAATACATTCTTCGATAAATGTTTTAACCTTACTGATTTTGTACCTTTCTCACAAATGCGAAAACCTTGAGTTCCATTAATTCTATATATTGAATAATGTTCTATAATAAAAAATTCATTTATCATCCAGTAAAACATGGATCTCAAAGTGAAATCTTCATTTCAGTAAGAATCTAACAATATAACACCTGATTCATGAAATAATTTAAAATCAACAATAAATATATCTAAATAGAAATCAATATAATTACTAGATTATTTTGGACATGATATAAGAATATAAAGCATAATTTATTTTAATTTCATGCGTAAACATAGTAAAAAGTTATAGTTTACCAAAATAATCATCCATGTACTATGAGTTATGATTGGAAAACAAAAAGGATTCACTACATATATAGATATCCCAAGAAGAAGGTTACTTGGATTGTTTACAAATTCCTGATACTCATGATAAATTCTTATCCACTGACAAGAGTATAATGGGTGATGAGGTTTCCAATTGTTTTTTGTTGTATTTTTGTGCCACATAAATTTCCTTATAGTCTCTTCACTTTTATATAAGCATATAAACCTTGGAATGATTGGAAAGTACAATACAATTTTCATAGGATCTTATTCATCATTCTTGTATCAAGAAGCACCACACATTGGGAATTATTAATGTTATTTCTGTTCCTTGTGAAATAGTATAAAATCATTTGGAATGCTATGTATTCTTATATAGATCATACCCACTGAACATAGAATTAATTTAGCATAATATGTTTGTCTTGGAAGCTTATTAT
Organism: Viscum album; assembly: GCA_963277665.1. Lineage (NCBI taxonomy): Eukaryota > Viridiplantae > Streptophyta > Magnoliopsida > Santalales > Viscaceae > Viscum > Viscum album. The sequence goes on along the minus strand of OY728126.1, from coordinate 1,211,214,960 downwards.
CTTTTGAGATCATATCATTCAAGAGAGAAAGTAGTTCAGAAAAAATAGTACCAATCCATTCGTTTCTATATTTTAAATTATACAGCTTCGGAATGGTTGGAAATTTTTTATATTTTGTACAACCATCATAAAATAATGTATTTTCACAATACTTTAACTTCTCAAACAATTTTGGAAAATTTTAAAGATCAACTTCAAATTTCATTTCCATTTCATCAATATATTCATAATCGATATTCTCACTTGCAATAAAATCCTTTATATAGTCATGTTTATTTTCTACACTTGTAATCATATAATATGATCGATAAACACAATATTATCTCAATCACTAGAAACATTTACCTTTCCTATGGTTTAGTATATCATTTGTAACTTTTATCTATTATCTGATAGATCAAGTGTTCTTCCAACTCCTCTAGACTAAGTAGTCTTAAATAACAATAGTGTAAACATGATAAAAGGTTTTGATAAGGGTCATATTCACGATATTTTGATAACATGATGATCACTTTCACCCCATCTTTATACTCTTTTGTTAAATGATTGGCATCCATCCCTTTTTTATTCCTATCCATCCTATTTGATTTCGTAATATTAAAATTTAACAAAATAAATAAATACACCAAAAGAGGCCTTTAAAATAACGGTAACTCATCATTTTAAATATTGAAATTATTTCAAAATATTTTAAATGAGATGGTTAATTAAATTTTAGAAAGGAATTACTCCACTAGGGGTAGTTGATATCATCTGAATTCATCTACAATAATCACCTATACCTGGAATGGGATGAATAATTCTAAAAGTAGTTTAAGCAACATAGGTTCATGTACTTAAGATATGGGGGATGAGTCTTAGGAAAAAAATATGAAATAATAACTATTTAAGAGATATAGTTCATGAGGATGACAATTGTATCCATAAATAAAAATATTCCCAGTCTATGGAGTTTTCAAATAACCATAAAACATTTCATAGTATTATGTCTAATGTTTAAAAAAGAAATAGTATTTTTCAAATCCATACAACGTGATCCTTGATTACTGTGACTGTGAGATGGCTCAGCTGGATGGTCTTACAGCACTCATAATGAGACAAAGGTTTCAGTTTCAACATTCAATTAAATATTTCATTAATCTATGAAAAGGAAAATTAACTCAGTATGAGGACTGAATTTTAGTATCACTTATCTTCCTTTGAAGGCAATGTTGAAGCAGTGGGGTCTTGAAGGATATCATATGGGTTGGAATGAGTTATTGACATGTACTTTTAATGGTGTTATTATAAATCTATATTATATAGGAGGTGGGATTCTATGTATCTATGAGGTCTTTGAATGTTAATATTATTATATAAATGTAGATACCACCCATTATCTTTACACATGTACGCATATATAAATATAGATACCATTCATCCCATTGTATTTATAAGTTTAGATACCACTCAACATTTTGACTTATATTATATTGAGTGTTCAAGAAAGAAAAGGAAATTTTTATGTGAGTGGATCAAGACATTGATCAATAACCTCAGTTAATTTATAATGAGTAATTATAAAAGAAAAAGTGTATCACTTTTTTATCTTCCCTTCTTAGTAATAAATTATCACTGCACTAGAATCATGAATAAGGGTGTTTCCCTAAAAAGGTAATCCTATATAATCTCCTATAATATTCATCTTCAACTTTTTCATTTTTATAGTATCCTTATTCATACTAAAGTAATGAATTATTTCCCTTTTCTAGATTCATAGATCATTTAAAAAAACCCTAATTTTGTATTATTTATTGGTTCATTTATAGCTTAACATGGTTCTTTAATTATCTTTTCTTGAATCCAAATAGCTTCTATGTAATACTTTTGGTAGGAATACTCCTCATCAGTGTCATATTCCCTTATAGATAGGCTAATATCTATATATATTTGAGTGTATTTAAGTAAAATTGAACACTTTTTTTGTAGAAAAGAGTTATTATTTTATCTCTTATGCAGTTTAAGGGTTATTTTGAATCCATTTTTTCATTATGATGAGTTATAAGCATAGATTTGGTATTTTCATATTTCTATTCAATGATAGTAATATTTTACATGTTCATGCCTTGGAATTCCTTATTAGTTATAAAATAAAATATTCGAGAAGACTAATCCTTTTTCCATTCCTAAGGCTTGTGGTGCTTGGAAGAAGCTAGAAGTGTTCTAGATGATATTGGCTATGAAATTATGGAAGAACGGTGAATACATGTCATGTACTCCTTACACCTTGTATAAGTGTGGTTCACAACTTGTGTAGGGCCAGTTCGTGATGTGTATATTTCAGGGTCCAATAATATAAAGGCAACATATTTTCGAAAAAAAAATGACCCCCATCATTTACATGCCATTTAAATATATTACACACTATGAAAATATCCTAAGAAACATATTTATAATTTTTTTCATCAATGTGGTTTTCTTAAACCCAAAGGCTTCTTCCATTTTCCAATAGCCAGCGGTTCCTCCCTTTGGAATTTTGAGATCCCTTTAATGGGGATCGATCCTTGGGATTCCATCATCAATATGTGGTGGTCCATGGTGATCCATGTTGTGTTTATTCTTAATTTTCTAGTTTTTTCTCCTGGTTTTATCTCAGTAACTCCCGTATATTATCCCCTTGCTATGTCAGATAATATATGTTGTTTATAATGTGGTTTTCTTGGTTTTTATTGAGGAAATTGTGCACAACATCCTCATAAGGATGCATTTCTTGCGGGAAAGGTGATTGTAGATCCGTGACATGGTCTATTCTTATAAAAAGGGAATTGATGGGTTTTGAGTTATGGGACTCATTGATTTTATCTTTTATTTATGTATAATCATAAATTGATCATGGTTTATTCCCATGGATGATGACGGAATTAACCTAAAAGATATTTACCTAGGTTAAAGGAATTGGGTAGTGATCACTTGAAATTTATTGATGTCATGATAGCAGTTTTCCTCTTGATTTTCTAGATAGTGTGATATCTATGAAGTATTTTTTTTTGGTTTGTTATTCTTGAATGAAATTTATAAAGAACATAAAGCTGAAAGTAATTGATAATTAATTGGATAATGAAGATAACATGTAGAAACCCATAACAAAAGGCTTATCTAAGATATGTGAAGTTGCAGTAAGTAGAGTACATATTGAAGAGATCATGGTAGACCCCTTGACTACAAGCCTATCTCAGTAGAAGCAAGATTCTAATGTGAGAGCCAAAAGACTGAAGACTATTAGTAGTTGTCTCTAGTGAAAGTGGGAGTCTGTTGGAGGTGATGCCCTAAACCCAACTTCCTTGTACATTATGATAACCTTTATTTATAGTTTTGAGTAATAATAAACATCTTATCACATTTTGATTGTTATTCTATGTAACATAGTATGTGATAATATCCCAACAATTGTTGCTGCACTAAATGTTCATAGTAGTTCCCCACTATGATAAGAACCCAGAAGTGATACAAAACTGTTCTTAAATATATGTAATTTTTATGGATAATATCATTTGGGGGAGGCAAATGACACATGCTATCACGGGTGGATACTCATTGTACATTGAGGGAAAATCTCATGGTGTATACCCTTGGTAATATCCATTTTAGGATATATGAAAATGAGACCCAATAGTAGGAAATCCATGTTTATGTGTTTCGTTAGATGTTACTATATATAGACATGTGTGTTAATCCTTATAATTTATGATTATTATTAAATATTATTATGAGTCATGTCCTTTTATTTGATGACAAAAACTGTGATTACATATGTTTATGGCAAGTTTGGATATATTGGGTGTGTCACGAGAAATATTTTATTAATGAATAATGTGGGAAAGGAAATATACCTTTTGTTCATTAATGAAAGATGGTATCTAAGGCCCATTAATAGAAATGATATTTCCTAATTAAATCCATGTCCATGGTGTTCTATAGGTATTTTCAATTTCTATGATTTCAAAAAAAGAGACATCGATCACATAGGTTGACGACATTAGTATTAATCATCCTTGATTATAAATATCATGATAAAAGGATTATATTATATACCAAGCATCCACATGAGGTATTATTTCATAGCATCATTAACTTCTTTCTCTAAAGGATCCTTGGAGTGTTTCTTGATACTAACATTGTACTTTCGGATGCTTCGCCTAATGCCACTGAGAAAGAGTCATAGAGGGTCACACACTAAGTGTCTCCAAAATCATAGTTAAATAATATTATTATTACTTATTATTTAACAAGTTGAATAAATACTATTCCCATGTGTGGTTTAATGATTATTCATTTAAAATTTATCAAATATATATCATCAACATTTATTCAAGAGATTATAATGTTGGCGAGATATGTAATAAATATTTATTTTCTATTTAGTTAATATAATATTTATTTGTTTATTGGAAAATAATGTAGTGATATTTATTTAATAAACGGTAAATATTATGAAGAAATCATACACCAAGTTCAAACGGTCAAGTGATAAATAATTTATATTGAATATTATTTTATTAAATAATATTTAATTTAATTCACAAGTTCATCACATGTTAAGGAAATAAGAATAAAATTATTATTCTAGACATAGGATTATTCAAGGGATTAAATAAATGATAAGTTTCACTCATGAAATTATTTATTTATAACCCTAGTGATTTATAAAATTAATTATATTAATTTTCCAAGTGATCCAATTCAATTGTTTGGTTGTGCATAAAAAATTTGGAGAACCCTCTCAAGCCCTTGAGAGCTCCTTTCATCAAGAAGGCTCTCAATAATGTAGAGAGATCTTCCTCCACCTCACAATATCAAGTCAAGAGAGACTAATTAGATCACTTTGGATTTGATTGTCATGGTGATCAAAGGTGAACAGCATAAGAGAAAGGATCTACTATACTAGAACCTGGATATTCCTACATTGATGTTTAGATATTTTTGGAACTTTTTTGGATCACCGCTATAGGGATTCTGATATTGATTTCTGCAATGAAATAATGGTAATAAGAATATCTATTCTCATATCCATCAATGTATAAAGAATTAACATGAGTTAATTCTTTAATTAAATAAATTATTTATAAAGAATATGTGATGATCATGTTCTTGGTTCCAACATTTTATCCCTTGTTGAGTTTTCTTTTATTTAATTCCATAGATCACACCATTTAACTTCATGTAAATCATGGATTGATAATCAATCATAAAAAAACAAAGTTGGGAATGACCAATCACAAGCTTCCAGTACACCCAGAACCTTCAGTTGGTTGATGATGGAATGAAAATGCTTAAAGGAAGTTAATCTTGACAAACTATGAACTTGGTTTGGATAATTCATGGAGGGAATGGAATTTACTCTGATGATTAATGTAATGAACTATAAGGTAATGTGGAATAATATTAGTGTTTAATTAATGTGTAATGATATAATTAACAAAATTAAATGAAATAAGGAAGAGAATTATTTTATTGTAGCTCTATCATACACTTGTGTTCTTATAAGATATTTGGTTATAGCAGTGGTAGCTAAAAGTCTGAGCGACGTTAGCTGTAGTTGATTGGAATAATAGTTTATTCCCATAGTGTGGTTGTATGATATACTATATTAGGTATATGAAGTGATTTAATATGATACCTCACACTTTTCTATTCGGGAAACTGACACCAAGTGGTCTTTGTAATTGTTTTTCCCCAACAACCCAATTTGTGGATGGATGGATGACTACCCCATCTGGCTCTGCTATCTTCTATTAGTAGTCACTTGTGTTGGTATGTACAGTTGTTAGTTTCACATATATGTTGGATGATGTATGTGATGGCTTTTGTTCATTTTCACACACATTTATTACCAGATATAGTATCTAAATGTTTATTATTGATATTGAATGTATAGGTTGTGATGGATTGAGGCACTTACGCATTGTATGGGATATAATATCTTGAGGTACAATACCCGATGTTTGATATCGATCATATAGGCTATGATGGCTCTAGGAAACTACTTGGTTATTATATTTGGTTATGTGTATGGGATGGTTTGTTTATTTTATGACTGAGGTGAATTTTGTGGTTCCTTGCCCAGATGTCTTCATGCTGGCTTAATTTTGGAGAGAGATTATCAAGACATGGGATATTGGGGAAAAGCGGAAAACTAGTGGGGAAGTGGGAGCGGCATACCCTTAATGTTTTATTACAATATTATATGCTCTATTCTATTTGTTACTTGTTCAGAGTAGTCCATGGTGAGGCTGAGAATTTGGTATACATGATTAGTTGATGAGTTGGTTTCACGATTGTTCGCTATTCTTTAGTACGCTTCCTTTATCAATTGCATGAGAGGATCCAAGAGGATACTAGTGAGTTTTCTATTATGATTACCATACGTATATATAAAAAAATTCAGTTCAGTTGAAGCATGTAAGAAATAAGGGTGGATATTAAGAGCAAGGATTTTAGTAGGATCTGTTTTGGCTTCATGATCACTATCATATTTACGTTTCTGGGTACTTTTAGTTGTCCTCTATGTTGTTTGGTATTGTATAACATTTCTTGTTTACACATATTTTTTCTTTATATATGTAAATTTTTAAGATGGTTTTGGTTTTTGTATCCTTATAATCTCTATCTTCCATATTTTTCTCATAGTGTAATGCCTCCCATTTGCAATTTTATTATACCCACAGTGAAAGTCACCAACAAGGGGCCTACTGGAGGTGGTACTCAAGAATTCACCTTATCTCTCCCCTAATTGTGGTATATTGGTGGGTAGGGGTCATGAAATAGTGGAATCTAATGTTCATGTTCCAGGATAGGATAGAGTTTGGAGATAGACACTGGTATGGTTACATGGGTTGACTGGGTAATGGTGTCATCTAAATCAAGTATGTTCCTTTAACATATGAGATCGACTGAGATAGGGGTATTTAAGGCACTGTATGATCTAATGAACATACCTTTAAGTTTACTTATACTAATAAATAAATTTATATTCCTTCTAGGATAGACACCTAGGAAAGGATCATACCTCATTCTTCTCTACCCATGAATTTAAAATGGGTAGACCATTGTATATGTTTAAAACATTACAAGTTAATAAAATTAATTAATTAATTAATGTCAAATATTCCATATTACAGGTTTATGATCTATAAAAGCTTTTTCTTCTTCAAAGTATGGATCCAATTCAACATTTTTATCATCTTTTCATTGAATATGTTCGATTGGATTTTCTAGAAGATCGTTGTAGATTAGAGGATGATAATGATGACACTTGGAGGATCACACATTGGGAGTTTCAAAGACGAAGAATGTATATGTAAATGGGATATATTTCATATTATTTCATGGAATATTGGTTCGATGAGGTTGTGATTGCTTTTATTTTGATCTATACTCAGATGGAGCATTATATTTTGTTGTCTTCAATGATTATTTGTAGAGTAGAGAGTTAGTATTGGTTTTTCTTCCTTAGGGATCGTAAGGATTTGGTAGTCTCATGAGATATGTTGTGAGACCAATTCATATAAGAGTTTCTTTAATGACCACAAAGGTGGAATGATTCCTGGATATTCTTACTCGTCAGTAGGGGATCTCCAGTGTGTGATAGTTTTTTGTCTACCTCGGGACACTTAAGCGATATGCTTCAGACCAATTACCAGCTGAGGAGGCCAGTACGAGATATTTTTAGGAAGCTTTGCTTGCAGATATCCAATTCTAGGTCACCTCATTTAAAAATTGTATATATCTCAATGCACTGGATAGAGAAATGTTTATAGAGAGGATGTTGTCTAGAACTAGATCACCAAGAGAGGAGAGTCATAAGGATTCCTCATGAATTAGATCTGTGGTTTGAGTTTCCTAGTTGTCACGATAGAAGAGTTTTCAGTGAGCTAGGGGTCGGTCCCACCAATCATAATCTTATTTCTACGAGTGAATTGACACTCGAACTTATTACAAGGGATCATATGTGTTTTTTCATTATGGAGACCAAATTTATATGTGGAAAGAGTGTCTGAACTTTATGAGCTGTTAGCGCGTGTCAGATGTATCACTCCAATTTCCTCAATTTATGTACTTTTAGCTGAGGAAATAGCAGTAGGGTCCTATAGTTTTGATTTAGTAGAGAGGGGATGTGGGGGGAAGAGGATAGATTCAAGATTCTCCTCATCCTCAGAGATAAGATTGTGACTATAGTGGTGGTATTCAGTGGGTACAAAGAGGTTGTGGAGAATATTGGGTTCAGCTTCATGCTTTAGCATTTCAAGCGCCATGAGATCTAGATGATGTTTTAGGCACCCTTTTCATATTATCTACATGGGTTCATACTTTGTTTGATTCAAGAGTTACACACTAATATATATAACATTTCCTCATCCATGCGTTGGGACTTGTGGTATAAAGGCTTCTATTTCCCATAGCATTGACTTCGCCATTTGGGGTTTCAGTTGACTTGTTTGAGGAATATAGATACTATGAGTTAGTGTTGGGGAAACATCTCTGTTGGGGAGATTTATTATGTTTACATATATATCCATATGACATCATCCTCAACATGGATTGGTTGTATTCAGTAAAATATATCTTATATTGCGTCAAGGGGAAGGTGATGTTTTATGATGCCGATGGGGGGACAACAGTAGATGTTGGAGAGAGAGACTCTCAGATATGTTAGATGTATGTTCTATCCATTTCATCTTTGATGGATGAGTTGATGTTGAGTTGATTTAGGGTCCATTAGTTTTTGATTCCTATGGTTGTGGAGGAGTACTTTGATGTATTTCTAGAAAAGGTTATAACATTACCCCCATGATGAGATATTGAATTTGGGATCAAGAAATATCCAGGCATGTCTCATGTCTTAATTTCGCCCTATAGGATGGTGTCATTTGAGTTGAAAGAGCTACAAGAATAGCTTTATGATCTACTATATCATGGTTTTGTTCGACCGATTATGTCATCTCGGGGTGAACAAATTTTTTTCATGAAAAATGTTGATGGAATTTTGTGGCCTTGTATCGATTATCATCATTTTAAACTAGTTAAAGTAAAAAATCTATGTTCTATTCCATATATTGATGATTTATTCGATCAATTGAAAGGAAAAATATGGTTATGGAAGATCTATTTGTGGTCTTTAAATCATCATATGCGGGTTAAGGATGAGGATGTGTAGAATACCACTATTTATTATTGTCATGGGAATTAAGAGTTCATTGGAATGTTGTTTATTGTGAAAAATGCTCCAACACTTTTAATGGGATTGATGAATGCAGTGTTTATATTTTTATTGAATAATTTCACCATAGTATTCATCAATGACATCCTAGTTTACTTTTAATATGAGGAGGATCATGTAGAGAATCTACAAGCCTTTTTGGAGTTCTTCATCATGGGAAACTATTTGGAAAGATTCTGAAGTGTGAGCTCTGTGATTTTGAAGTCTATTTCTTGGGGCTTGTGGTATCTTAATTGGTATTAGTTTTGGATCATTCAATGATATAAGATGTTTTTTTTGGAATCCCCCAAGATAGGGTTAGACTTCTAAAGTTTACTTGGTCTTAGAGGCTATTACAAGAGATTCATAGTCAACTTCTCTTAGATTTTTAATCCTCCAACATCAACGACCATAAAAAATCGGGCATTCATATGGACTATGTAATGTGAGAAATATTTTGAGTACCTGAGGGAGAATCTTCTTATCACTCTATTACATTATTTTCTAGATGAGGGAGTTCAGTTTGACGCTTTCTATTATACTTTGTTTCTTGGCTAGGGTTGTGTTATGATGCAGTAGAGATCAGTTGTTTCTTATACGTATTGGTAGTTATGTCCCCACGATAGTAACTATTCCACCTATTATCTTTAGTTAGCGGAATTGGTGTTTACATCAAATTTATGGAAACTTTACATTATTGAAAAGAGTTTTTTTTGTTTTTACTGACAATAAGTGCTTGAGGTACGTCTTCTTCGATCATGACTTGAAACTTCTTCAGCATCGATGGATGGAATTCTTATTGGATTATGACTTCAAAATATCATATATTTTAGGAAAGGGTAATTTTATAGCCAATGTGCTGAGAAGAAATTCTTGTAGTGATTTCATGAGTGACTATAGGGGTTCTAGGAGAGATATGGAGGAACTCTAAGTGATTAATATTGACATGGGAGAGGTTGGGGATAGATATTGCATTTTTTAGATGACTGTGTGGTAATCATTGGTGCAATAGGTGGATAATTCTCAATTATGGGATTATAAACTGGATGTCTGAAGAGATTGAGTTGTTTTTGGAGATGCCCCTAATGATTGGTCTGAGGATGAACATCACCGGTTTTTTTTCTGGAAATACATTTTCTTCCTTTGGTGATGTGTGAGATGGTTCTCTATGAGTTCCATAGTTCACCTTTAGCGGTACCTCATGGCATGATAAGGATGTATCGAGCATTGCAATTTCATTTTTTGGAGGCCTTTGTTAAATCATGTATTTGTAGATTTTGTTTCCCGATTTTTGGTTTGTCAGAATGTGATGGTCGATCACCATGTTTCTGGAGGTTTTCTCCAGCCATTAGATGATCCTCATTGGATGTGGTAGGATATCTTGGTGGACATTTTTACCAGTTTACCATGATATCAAGGTGTCTACGATTCTCTATGTGTGATAGTGGATCGTTTGAAAAAATAATCCCACTTTGTAGCGATCAGGGAGTCATGATCATTTGATGTTTAATTAGGAAGTATTTTGGATTAGGTTACGTGACTCCACAGAGCCTTGGGGATGAACATTTCTGAATGATATCCTCATTTTACCAACAGTTTCTTGAGAGTTCTCAACCATGATTTTGGTTCTCAAATATACCTTATCACTACTTCTCATCCATTGATGAATGGTCAGATAGAGCAGACAATATACACTCTTGAAGATATTTTTTGATCTTATATCTTATATATTGGATGTTTGGGGACAAGACACCTGATCTTTGTTGAGTTTTCATGTAACACCTGGAGATTTTATGAGATATATTCTTTTTAATTTCATTGATATATTTGGTTATACTCTACAACAATATTATCTTGTGCTATACGCAACAACTTATTATCTTTTAATATACGCAACACTATTCTTGGCTTATGTTTCACGCAAGAGTGACCTTCCTCAATACTGTGTGTTGTACGCAATATCGAGTTTCACAAAACAATGATATATTGTTATAATAATATTATGAACTAGACATTATGTATAGTATTAACCAATTTTTTAATTTTATAACAATATAATTCATCTTACATATTTTCTAGAATGAGGTATGAGAACAAAATTAATTTTTTGGGTAAAATAATAATTTTTCAAAAAACATGCAGTTTTGCAGCCGTTTAATGGCGCACCCATTTTAAATCTAATTTTTGATATTTTTATATGTTCAATTTGACAAATTAAAATTCATAATTGGAATTAGGATATAAAAATCTACTTCGGATAAATTTTTGATATTTTTCTGATAAGTTTCTTTTTTTGATGAATAGTAAAAATACGCTAAATTTTAATTGAAAACAACTTTTTTCATCAAAATAATTTATATGGTTAAAATATATTATTTAATGGTGTTAAAATATAAATAGAATATATTTTTAACATTTAATATAATCTATGTCGTTATCATTTTTTACATTGAATTCATAGTTAAAAACATTTCAATCTTTTCCAATGTTTTAACTTTTAAAACCCATTTTTTCAACAACATGATTAATTTTAAATTAATTACTGTAACTTTGGTGTTTTAAATAATGAAAAATGGATTCCATATTTGGAATTTTTTGGTCCAAATTATTTTAATAGTATACTTATATTTTTTGGCATTATGAATAGTAACTATGGTAAATTTTATTTACCATAGTTAAATGTAAATCCGGAAATTAAGGGAAAATATAATATTATAAAATTACCCTAAAACATGTCTCAATATAATTGGATGATTATACTTATACATATATCATACTTGGGTATAAATGGAATCTATTGGAACCCACTTGTATGAGATTAATACCTTTAATTTATTTTTTTAAAGGAATGTTAAATATGTCTCACTCAAACATTAATAATTAAATTATATTTAATATAATGTTATAAAAAATATAGATTGGATTATAAATACTCATTTGAAAGATAAAATGGTTTTCTTTATTATGTTAATTTATTTTTAGATTTTAAGAAATATTTATTTACCTTAATAGCTTATACATTAATGATGCATAAATTATTTATTCAGTGAAAAATCAACAATAAAGTTTTTATTAAAATAATAATACCAATAAAAAGGCCCAAACACATGACCAAAACTTATTGGTAGAGTATATATACACAATAAACATCCAAGTGGCAACTTTTGGACTATTTGGAGCCTTATAAAAGCGATTATGACACTAATATTATTTTATTTTAAATGATGTCAAAGTTGTGTTCTTCATAATGTAATAAATATAACAATTTAAATGTTCTTATTTGAAGATGGAAAATTAGATTAAAATTATAATTATGAAATATATGAGATTTATGTTTATCAATGTATTTTCTATTTAATTTTTATTCATCAAATAAGTATATTAAATAATTATACAAATATGTTGTAGTATTTTCTTTATTAAGACAAATATTAAATAAATGGTTTTAAAAATATTAAAATAAATATTATACAAACTAATTGATGTTATCCACAAATTTTGTAGATTAATATGATATTTTAAAAATCTATTAAAAATTTTGGTTTGAATATATCCTCTGTGTAGATTTTATTTAAATTCAAATAAATGAATAGAATCAAAATTGACATATGATATTTTATAAAAATAACATATTATTAAATGGTTTAAAAATCCCAAAAATATTTAAAAATTATAAATTGAAATTTATAAGGTCTAAAATATCATAATGTGTCGAATTATGGACAATTAACAACAAATATTTAATTGTTTATAACAATTTAAAATTTAGAATATTATTACCACAAATAAAATTAAATAGATTAAAGAAGTATAAATAAAATTGATATGGTTTAAAATAAATTCCAAACATGTCTAAATTTTATTTTATGGGGAGAATACATCCCTATATCATCTTATTTTTTATTTTTAGCCATTTTTTAGGTTTTTAGGTGGGTTTTGAGTTTATTATAAATTAATATAGTGGAGGATTCTAAAAGTGCCCCTCTCTACTCTTATAAAAGGGCACCTCCTCCCTCTTCTCTACACTAAATTTTGATCTTTTAAACTAAGAAAAACCCTTCTGATTTTCTTTATAAACATTCCTAGAAACATTATAGAGGTCCTAGTCTTCTTCATACACCAACTTTAGTTCCCTAAGAGGAGGTTTAGAAGAGGCACGTTGAAGAAGAGGTAATATACTTTACCTATTCTTTCAAAATTATTTCTTCTTCTACTTCCTCTATACAAGTTGTTTCATTATTAAGTAATATCTCCAATATCAATTGTATACTAATATGTTATTACAAATATGAAACAACCATATTTCATCTTCTATCCATCGTATGAAAAATGAAATCACCACGAGTGCATACGTACGGCTTACAGTCTCCACGTCGTGGTGTAGTATTTTTATTAATCACAAACATACATTGATGGGTATAATGATGGAATAAATAAATATATATGATTATTTTAAAGTGATATTTATTCTAAAATATTATACACTATACAATTCAATACAATTCCACAATCATGGGAATGATATCATCGCTCGTGTGTACGTACGGCCTACCATCAGCATGATGTGATGCGACTCGTTCTACAAGATATTCATTGAATAATGATTATATAAAAAATTGAATGTATAAATATAATATATATTATACTAATACCATTATTTAAATGATATATCTATAACCTAAAAAGTGGAATAAGAATTTATTCGACAAAAAACACATAAGAACATAATGCAGTGAACACCCAAATAGCGAGTAACAATGAAATATTACTAATAAGCAGATAAGAATATGACCATATATGATATCATAAAAATGAATATGATTCTAAAATAATTAAATGACCTTATTTAAATCAATATACATGAGATTTTGATACATACAAAGCATATCATACCTAAGGAAAGGGAAAATCTCACAATCTCATTTCTATCTGACATGGTTTATACTTCAGAATTTACTGGGGAATATTTATCAGCCACATCAATGTTTGCTAAATATTTAATATTAATTCTATACTCCTATAATTTTTTAAATCCAATTCTACTTATTGGTGAATTTTTAGTAAAATATATGAATGTAATCTTTTTCATTTTCAATATGAGATGCTTTTTGACTTTTCCAGCAAAAGTATTAGGAGAATGTTTTTAAAAAATTATACGGTGTGAAAGGATTTTTAAGATTACATAACACCTTATTCAAAAAAATATTCCTATACAAGATTTCATTATTATTTTCAAAAAAATATTCTCTTTCAAAATTGATTGTTATTTTGAAAAAATAAAATGATTTGATAGAAGAAAGGATATTTTCCTCATGAATTCATTTCAAGTGTTTTATCAAAACAATTTTCCATCAATGATGACATTATTTAATATAGTTATGTTTCAATTATAATGTCTCTATTACTTACATGTTTTGATTTTGTTTATGATGAAATTATATCCATTTTTTATATGGATTATGTTATGATGGGATGATACTTAGGAAACCCATTTTATTTATTGGGTTATGATGAATGATTTATGTTTATATTGTGGCACACATAAGAATGATTTCATTATGAGATGGGTGGGACCTATATCTCCCGCCAATGCATTGGTTACTGATTTATATCTCATGAGATAGACATGGCTGGAATGGCAAGTAAATTCGGATCAGTAATACAGGGCTGGAATGGCAAGTAAACCCAATTCAATATTGAAGATTGTCCACTATGATGGTCTTGCAAGAAATGACTTGGATACTATGGAAATCATATCATATGCTTAATGGTTTTTCAAAATTACATGTTTTATTCCCATGAAATTTTATCATGATTAATGTTCCTTCATTATCTATGCCTTATGTACTACAAATTTTTATGTCATGTTCTTGTTTTTACGTTCAAATGTTTATGGATTGTTTTATGTTCTCCATGTTTACCCTTACTGAGAATTTGAACTCACCCTTCTCTATGTTTTCTTTTCACTAGGATATTTAGAAAGGTTTTTGGTTAGAAAACAATAGGTGAAGATCTTTTTGGAGATATTGAATATCTTCCACCATAATTTTAAGATTATGTTCTGATTTCCCAAAGACATTAAACTAATATGGTCATTGGGCGTTTGTTTTTGTTATGTTTTAAGTATTCCCCAAAAGTAATGTAATTTCTAGGTACGTCAAGATTTGGGTCTTCATAGTTAGTATCAGATATGAGTGTTAGTTAACCATGGGAAACTATGATGTGAACACTTTAGTGAGATCCCTAGAGATACTTCTAAGGAATGTCTAGGGATTTCCTTAAGGTTAAGTATAAGTATAGGTTATATTCCTATAATTATGATAATGATCATGAATAAACTAGTATTCAACCTAAGATGTTAGATATTTAAGGTACTCCCCCTTTATTATGTTGTTTTCCTAGTATGATTTTTTCCTCTCACACTGTTGTTTTTGTGTTTTAGAAAATGTCACTAGTGAAAAAAAAAGTTTTTTATGGCGGATATTTTTTATTTTTTACGTCAGATTTTGGATGAATTTATTACAAGAGACGTTATAAACATTGTTTGTTATGTCATTTATTTTACAACCAACATAAAAAATAGAAATCCTAAGCATTTTCACATCGGTTGATAAAAACCTGATGTGTAAAACGATTCTGAGTCGTGGTTTATTACATCGGTTATTTAATAACCGATTTGGTATAAAATCTTTCAGGTCAGTTATTATATAACATACATCATAAATCACTCCTATGAATCATTTATCATGTCAGTTATTTTTATAACTGACATGATAAACCTGTCTGCCAAGTGGTTTCAAATGTCAGTTATAT
Organism: Viscum album; assembly: GCA_963277665.1. Classification (NCBI taxonomy): domain Eukaryota; kingdom Viridiplantae; phylum Streptophyta; class Magnoliopsida; order Santalales; family Viscaceae; genus Viscum; species Viscum album. The sequence continues at coordinate 1,211,198,912 of OY728126.1, read as the reverse complement.
AATAACAGACGTGAAAACATATCTACTACGTCGGTTATAAAATAACCCACGTAAAAAAAACTATCCATTTCCATTTATTAGGTCAATTATGAAATAAATGACGTAAAAACCATTTTCCATGCATTTATTATGTCTGTTATGAAATAACCGATGTAAAAACATTTTTTTAAAATAAAACGGATCAACCACTACTATGCCTTGCCAAAATACCTAAAACAGACCAAAAAGTTTCCAAAAGCAGACCAGAACCCCCCCCCCCATCCCACTGGATATCCCCCACCACCGATCAACCACTACTTTACCCTGCTAAAAGACTAGAAACATACCAAAAATAGACCAACACCCGACCAAAAACAGACCAACCCCCCCCCCCCCACCCCACTGTACAACCCCAACCACACCCCTGGACACCCACCCCACTGGACACCCCCAGACCAAAAATAGACCAAAACCCAACCAGAACCCCGCCACACTGGACAGCCCCCACCACACCACTGGACATCCCCCACACCCATGAACTGTCTCCTCCCCCTGGAAAACCCCCACACCACTAGAAACCCCCACCCCCACCCCCTGGACACCCCCACTCCCTGGAAAACACTCCCACACCCCCGTGCATCCCTCCCAAACACTTATAACCCCCATCCCCCTCCCCACACACACCATAATGTACAGCCCCCACCACACCCTTGGACACCTCCACAACCATGGACTGCCCCCACCCCCGAGATAGCCCCCCAAACCCCTGCACAACCCCCCCCCCCCCCCCCCCCCCCACCACCACCACCACCACATGGACAACACTCACACACCCCTGGACAACCCTCGCACACCCCTATAACCCCCCTCCCACTCTTAGACACCACCCCACCCCACTGGACAGCACTTCCATGGACAGCCCTCCCACACCCCTAGAACCCCCCCCCCCACACACACACCCCACTGGACTGAACCCCCACACCCATGTACATCACCGTAGAAACCCCCCACCCCACCCTCCCGGACACCCCACCCTACTGGACAGCACTCCCCTGAACAGCCCCCCCACACCCCTAGACCCCCCCCCCCCCACACCCCTAGACATCCCCTAACTCACATGGACATCCCTCCCACCCTCCTAGACACCCTCCCACCCCACTGGACAGCCCCCACCAAACCCCTACACACCCCCACCTCATTGGACACCTCTAGACCAAAAACTGACCAAAACCTGACCGAAATCAGACCAGAACACCCAACCCCAATGGACAGCCCCCACCACACCCCTGGACCCCCCCCCCCCCCCCACTCACAAACACCCCAAGACTGCCCCCACCCCTGGACATCCCACCACACCCCTGGACAACCCCCACCCTCTTGAACACCCAAAACCCCTGGACAGCACTCCCACACCCCTGTACAGCCCACCCACACCACAGGGAACACCCCCACCCCACTAGACAACCACCACCACACCCCGGTACACCCCCACACCCATGGACTGTGCCCCCACACCTAGGAAAACCCCCCACACTGTTGGACAACCCTCACCCACCCTCCTAGACATCCCCACCCCCTGGATAGCACGCCCACACCCCTGGACAGCCCTCCCACAACCCTAGAAACCCACCACCCTACTGGACACCCCCACCCCACTGGACAGCACTCCCCTGGACAGCCCTCCCAGACCCTTAGAAACCCTCCTCCATCCACCCCACCTCACTAGACACCCCTAGACCAAAAACATACCAAAACCTGACAAAAACCAGACAAGAACAACCCCCCCCCCCCCACACACACACACACCACTGGACATCCACCACCACACCCCTGGACACCCCCCCACCCCAGACCCCTGGACTGCCCCTATCCCCTTGGACAGCCCTCCCACACCCCACTAGACTGCCCTCCCACACCCCTGGATACCTCGCACCCCACTGGACACCCCCCCACACTCTTGGAACCCCCCAGACCAGAATCCATACAAGAAAAACCATCATAAGTAGACCAAAACAATAAGTAAATCAAAATTAAACATTCACATATATAACATTCAAAACATACAATGTCAACATAAAAAAACTAAATCCAACCTAAACGACTACCAAATACACAATTACAATGAAAATATTCAAAATTTCATTTTACACGACAAACAACTAAAATTCAATCCAACCTGTCAAATAATTTGTCTATTCCACTTGTAAGTGTTTGACGACTTGAGCACTATAGGGTTAGGGGTCATAAAATATCTACAAATTAAAAGGTTATTAGTTAATGTGTATAATTAATAAATAAAATTAAATATTTTGGCAATGTTTAAAATGAAATATTTCTGGGTCAAAGTTCACAACTGTTCCAGTTGTTTTTATTTCATAAATAAATCATAATATATAATATCCTCATTCGATGATGCCATGTTGTTCATGAAAATTCTATTTGAATGAGTGTAAATTCAATATATTATTTTTATGTAATAAATCAAAAAGTACAAATTATAAATGGATATTTACCTTTACATTTACATATTTGATCTTCGCACTCCTTTTCTTTGTGTTTTTTTTTAAAGTAGACCCATCCCCTGTTAGAAAATAATTAGAATGGGATATATTTAAAATTCATTATAATATATAAAACTATTGAGAAATTAAAACATAATTTTCCATCATTTTCTTATAACTTTATATCACATCGCCATTTATAGAGAATATCCAATAAATTGTTTTCTCCCTTGGTCAAAAAACACCCAACATCCAATGATCACTGATAAAAGAATATTTAAGATTAGTGGTTTTTATGTTAAAAGATAATAAACAATTTCACAGATATGTGTTTCAAACCTCTCAAAAAAGGCACCATCCAACATTGTGTGACAATATTATGTTCAAGTCTTTCAGCAATATAAAGCATTCTTTGATCCTCATCCAATGCATGTACTTTAGGGGAAAAAATGCAGGTCTAGGAATCCATATGAATATGTCCACTCATTCATATCACAAATGTTACAAAGATACATAATACCAAAAACACATAAGTATACATTTATAATAAATATAATGTAGGGAAAAGGTGTTAATATATACATGGTAAAAATTTTCACCACGTTTATGCAAAACTTATCTCCCGTAACAAGTTCCATGATATTAGTTTTCACAATCCCCACCGTTATTGCACGTCTACAAACATGAGCTTTAATTGGAAACTCATAATGGTCCGCCAACCAATTTGAATATCTTGACAATCTATCAAGACTACTAGAATCTATATCTGCTATCATAGCCATTTGACTTTGTTGTTGTCTATAAAATATTTATATACCATTTAAGTATTTCTGTAAAAATAAATTGAAAAATATATTAGTTTTCAAATGATAAAACAACATTAATAAATAAATAAAAATTGAAGATACAACATAAATACCACTGTGGTAATGAGTCGCAGAAGTCTGGATTGCCAAATTAAAAAATGGTCGATATTATGTCCAACTGTCCTCACCTCATCTATAGGTAATGGTACTCAAGCTGATCTATCTATAATAACATGTACAGTGGCCCAATGATTCTCTACCTCTAATTGTTGATGATGAACTGTATCTCCTATACAATATACCAGCCCATATGAAACTATATGATGTTGAGGATCATCAACATACAAGTTGCAATAAGTAGGAAGTTGTGGTGGAAGAGTAGGATTAAAAATGGGGTCTATAAGTTGAGGTGGGGGAGTGTGAGCTACTGGCAGAGGTGGAGGATAAATAATGGGTTCTGGAGGGGGAGGTGGTGGAGTGGGAGCTGCGGTCTGAAATTGTCTTAGCATGTCCTCAAACATAGACTGTACCGATTCTCTAATCTTTTCCTCCATCGTCACATTAATATTATGAACTTTAGCCTCGAATGATTCAATTTTTATTATAAACACCTTCAATATATGATTTTGAAGAACATTGAAACAATTTTATTACCGATAAACCTAGCGAATATACTCATATACGACCAGGATGTTTGGGATTTTCCAATGTTGCAGATAACATTTCTTGCCTCCCTACAGCAGTAGATACCCCCTGTGAGCTTTTCTCCTCAAGACAATCCTGTATTAATTAATTGAACATTTCTGTAATGATTGAATTTATATGAAGAAAATTGCTAACTTAAATAAATAAAATAGATATCTTATAATCCTCTCAGCTATGATTATCGAATCTTCTGAAAGATATTTCCCTTTTTTTCCCATCCGAGCTCTCTTCCATTTTTCATGTCTAGATGGAGGGGATGGAGGGGCCACCTCTCCAGATCTTGAAAACTCAGCTCTTAGTTTTTGTAATTTCTCCACCATCATTTTTTCTTCCAATAATGTATACCCTCCCCGAGAGAAACTCTGGGGGTATACATTTTTATATTGGATCTCCGGATGAGATTTCCATGATTGTTATAAATTAAGAATAAGAAATCATTAACAAAACATTAATAAGATCATTTATATAATAAATATTATAAAATATTACATTCCCATTACCAAAAATGAATCTTTTATTATAATTTCAACAAAATTTCACCATGTGTCTTCATCTATGAAAAGGAAATATACGACATGGATTGTCTTGAATCCTATGAACAAAAATGAAATCAGATGAAAGGGTTGATTTGAAATCCCTCCATCTCCTGGTATCCATAAATAAGCATTCCTTCCTAACTCCTCCAGTTCTAGGAATATCAAATGTCATCTGATAATGAAGAGGTTAAACATATTATATATACTAAAAACATTTAAATAATAGGAAAACAATATAAAAAGATCTTACCAAAATCATCTCCCCCAACATTTATATTATCACATTGTCCATAGCTCCATAGTCATCATAAAAAATGCATACTTAACTCTTATCCTAAGTTGATACAAAACTCATAAAATCATTTGCATTTGAACCTCTAGAAATACCATTCTCATCAAACTCAACGAGTATCGTCTGATCCTGCATATGGGCAAGTGATGATTTTGGTAAATGTGTGCACCCACGTTTACCAACTCTGGAAATCTTTGTCATAATTGGATCACATGAGGATGATTGGGGAACATCAAGAAGATCATGTGAATGTTCCTCTCCATAAGTATGACCAATATTCTCATCTCCAGAATCATGTGGTTGATCAACTGATTGATCTATCATTATCCTTCAAATAAAAAAAACAAAAATAAGTTCAAAATATACAAAGTAAAATAATAATATACTAATGTAAATAATAAATAGACAATTGTACTAAGTTTCATAATAGTAAACATGGTTAATATGGTAAGAATTTCAAAAAATGTTAAAGATGGTAAGGATGGTAATGATGGTAAACTTGGTAAACATGGTAAACCTGGTAAACAAGGAAAACATGGTAAAGTAATTGTCATTTAACAAAAATAATAGATATATAATTTATGTAACAGTAAACATGATAAAGTAAAGTAAACAAAATTAAAACAAACAAAAACTTATACTTATTTGTTTTAATACATGTTTTAATAAGGAAAAAACATATAATATCTAACATTTTATGAAAATAATAAATGTAAACAATAAATAAACAAATGTTACCTATAATTTTAGGGATGTGCAGATGGATTGTTTTCCCAAATTCCTTTGTCGTCATCGTTCCTTATGGAACAAACCATGTCTTAAACATTCTCATCATTATGTTCTGTTAATCTTTCCATCGAAGTAGGGATCTCACATAAATAAACATCTTCATCAAGTTCATCCTCACCATCCTATTGTTTTTTCCCTTGTAAAACAATATCCTAGTGTATATCTAATTGATCTACTACATAGATAATTTGTTTCGAATGTGCTGCCATTATAAAATAATCATATGTTTCTTCTAATCTATTCAGATTAACAAATGTCATTACAAATTCATCGTGTCTGACACTATTGTTACCAATAAACCATTTCTAGTTAAAAACAAGAACATTAATGTTAAATTAATCAGCCTCCTATATTTCTTCAATCACTCCATAATATGCACTTGATGTAGAAATTGGTTTTTTGTCTTTAGCAGTCAAAAAATGCATTGCTTCTGCAAACACCAACACACCACTATTGTGAACTGCATTTCTGTTGTCCTGAGATTTCGTATAAAATGTATAGACATTAATGTCATATCCAGACCATGTTATCACATTTAAACATGGACCACCAACTACCCATTTTAATGTCTCTAATACCAAGCAAGGTATTTTAAACCATGAAAAAAATGTTTTGTTGTGCTCATTCAAAATCCACATTTCTTTCTTCTTTGGATGAAATTGTTTAAACTCATTAATATGCAATGTGATATATGGTTGAGTATCAGTTATGTTATCCAAGATGTATAATTATAACTTCTTCATCAATTCAACTAACAACGATTTGACTTTAAACCCACAAATCCCCTTTCCATCATTATTAACTTGTTCATGGTGAGATGGAGGCAAACTTATGTGTTGTATCGTAGCCAGGTAGCCCTTACAAAACTTTTCATCCTCTTCAGAAATATAGCTTTCAATAATGGAGGATTTATGTCGATATGGATTCTTAACATACCCCTTCAATAGTTTCATATAACTCTCAAAAGGATACATCCAATGAAGATATATAGGTCCACAAAGCTTTATTTCTCGAACCAGAAGAATCATTAAATGCACCATTATATCAAAAAAAGGTGGAAGAAAATACATTTTTAATTGAAAAAGTATAAAAATTACACCCTTTTCCAAAATGTTCAAATCATTCACATCAATCTCCTTATTACAAATTGAATTGAAAAAAAACAAAACTTCATTATAGAATTTCTGGCACAGATGGGCAATATTCCACGCAATGAAACAGGTAGAAGTTGTTGCATCCTGACGTAACAATCATGATATTTCATACCTATCAACATCGAGTCCTTCAATGAGACAAAAAAAAATCATTTTAAGATTAACCTTGAGGAACTTTGATATCATGGAGACACTGAGAAAAGATAATTTTCTCCCTCTTGGATAATGTATGAAAAAATGGGGGAAGAAATGTTCATCTTCCATTAGGAATGGGAGCTAACTCCAAACGTATTTCCCATTGATAGTAATTTTAATCATGCATTCAACCCATCTTTTTTCCTTCCATTAATATCTAATAATGTTCTAATCAAACTTTCATAGATATTCTTCTCCACGTGCATGACATCAATATTATATTTAACTTTATGATATCTCCAATATGGTAGCTCAAAAAATATTGACCTTTTCTTTCAAATATGTTTATCATTACCATATTTGTGTGTCTTTAGCAATGTCACATCATGGATTTCTACCATCTCAAAATACAGATCAGGGGATAAAGGTTTTGGAGACATATCAAATTCTTGTGAGCCATTGAATTCCATTTTTATTCTTCAATAAAATTGATCCATAGGCAAACAAATTTGATGACCCATGTACATTGTTTTTCTCCCATGATGCAATTGACAATATGAAGTCTGTTGTTCACAAATTGGACATGCTTTATGCCCATTATCACTGTATCCAGACAAATTTCCATATGCTGGGAAGTCATTTATAGGGAACATAAGCATTGCATGCAGTTGAAAATATTCCATTTTATAAGAATCATACACCCTAATAAAATCTTCCCATAAAATTTTGAAATCATCAATCAATGGTGTCAAGAAAACATCAATATCATTTTCGGGTTGCTTCAGACCAGAGATCATTATACTCAACATGACATATATTGTCTTAATAAAAAATTCAGAAGAGAGGGTGTAAATTACCAATAAAATAATCCATGAACTATGTGTGCAACTAAGGGTTCGGTATGGATTCATTCCTTCAGTGCACAACCCTAGCTTGAGATTTCTAATTTCATTTCCAAATGTTGGATATTGCTGATCAATTTTTTTCCATTGTGGACAATCAGCTGGATGACTAATTTTTCCATTACATATCCACTCATCAGCATTCCATCTTATCATTTTTTTCATCATGTGAATTAGGAAATAAATGTTTGAAATGAAGAATTATAGGAAGATACCAAAATACCATGGACGGGATCTTTGTGATCTCTACATCAACCTGTGATTTTTCTTTCACCTTATTCCATGATTTCCCACATTCAGGACACTCTGACAGAAATTCATATTCCTTCCTATATATCATACAGTCATTCAGATAGGCAAGTATTTTCTTATATCCAAATCCCATCGGATATAATATTTTCTTGGACTTATAATGTGAATTTGGAAGATTGTTAACCTTTGGAAGAATTTCTTTCATCAATTGTAGAAGCTCTATAAAATTTTGGTCACTCCATCCATGTTTTGCCTTCTGGTTAATCAATCATAACACTGTCGAAAAAACCATAAAATATGTACAACCAACATACAATGGTTTTGCAGCATCACCATAGAGACGCGCAACTGTCAGTTCTATCCCAATTTGTTCTGATTAAATATCATGAATCATTTCTTCAATTCCATCGTAGTTACCATCTTGAGAATCATAATCATCGGTAGATCATACATTTCGTCCAGTTTTACCATGCCAAATTCAAGGGTTGTAACTCGGATAAAAACCATGACAAATATGATGATCTTTTATCTCTCAACTTTTCAACTTCTTCATATTAAAACATTTCAGGCAACGACAAAAAAATGTCATTGCTTGGAACATTTCGTTTATCAAATTCCAAAAAGGCATCAACACCATCCTAATATTCATTACTCATTCGATACATCATAATCCAACTTCAATTTTTTATTACCTATAACAAATATGAAAATTATACATCTTTTTAAGATAATAAAATATATGTGTTTATATGAAAAATAGAAAAATATGAATGTAAAACAATTTTTAAATATTAACAAAATCTATATGTATTTAAAAATATATGCTTGAAAATGATTTTGGAAAGAAAATATAGTTAGATATAACTGTTTTAAATTAATCTAGGATCCTTTCTACTTAATGCTCACAAAGAATACATCCCGGTGAAACTGGATACCAAACTCACCCTTCCGTAAAAAATAAATATAAAGTATAAATATTAAAATATGTATACATTCACTACTGAAAATTACACATATCCTAATGATTTGAAACCTCTAAACAACCACCACCCCCCCCTCTGGACAGCCCCCAACCCCCTGGACACCACTCCCACTGCCTTGTAAACCACCCCCACCCCAGGGACACCCTTACCCCCATGGACAACACCCCCACCCCCATGGACACCACCCCCACCACCTTGGACACCACCCCACCCCCTAGACAGCCCCCACCCCCTTGGACACCCCCACCCCTCCGGGACACCACCCCCACCCCCTACCCCCTTGTACACCCCCCTGGACACCCCCAACCCCCTGGACACCCCCACCCCCTTGGACACCACCACCCCCTAGGACAGCCCCCCCCCCCCCTCTAGACATCCCCCCCCACCCCCTTGGACACCCCAACCCTCCGGGACACCACCCCCACCCACACCCCCTTGGAAACCCCTGGACACCTCCCAACCCTCTAGACGACCCCCCCCCCCCCCAGACAACCACCCGAACCATTTGGATAGGCCCCCACCCATTGGACAGCCCACCACCCCCTTGGACAGCCCCCCCCCCCCACACACACACACACACAATCCCCTGGACTGGCCCCTCCCCCCACCGCCATGGACTCCCTGGACACCCCCAACCCATTGGAAAGCCCCACGAACCCTCTAGAAAGCCCCCACCCCTCTGGAAAACCCCCACCCCCTTGATAGCCCCCACCCCTCTCGCTAGCCCCCACCCCCTGGACTCCCCCTACCCCCTTGGACAACCCAGTCACCTCCATGGACACCACCCCCACCCCCTGGACACCCCTTTCCCCTTGGACACCCCCCTCAGCCCCTCACCCCTAGACACCCCCCCCCCTCGCACCCCCTTGTACACCCCTACACCCCCTGGACACCACCCCCACCCCCCTTAGACATCCCACATACCCCCTTGGACACCCCCAACACCCTTCGAAAGCCCTTGCACCCCCCTGGACACCACCCCCACCCCCTACCCCCTTGGACACCCCCTAGAAACCCCCCGGACAACCCCCAAACCCTCCAGACAGGCCCCCACCACTTGTACAGCCCCCACCCCCACCCCCTTGGACACCCCCCCCCACCCCCTTCGACACCCCAACCCCCTTGGACCCCCCCCCCCCCCATCCCTGGACCCCCCCCCCCCCCCCCCCACCTCCATGGACACCCTGGACACCCCCAACCCTCTGGACATCCCCTCAAACCCTCTCGATAGCCCCACCCCTCTGGACAGCCCCTCCACCCCCTGGACAGCCTCCACCCCTCTAGACAGCCCCCCCCCCACCCCCGTGGACACCCTTACCCCATTGGACAGCCCACTCACCACCTTGGACACCACAACCACCCCACCCCATTGACACCCCTATCCCCTTGGATAGCACCATTAGCCCCCTCACCCCCTTGACAACACCCCCCACCCCCACCAACCGGACACCCTCAACCCCCTTTGACATCCCTCGCACCCCCTAGTCACCACCCCCACCCCCTTTGACATCACCCACACCCCCTTGGACACCCCAACCAACTTGGACATCCCCCACACCCCTTGAACGCCACCCCCACCCCCTTTGACACCCCATGGACACCCCCACCCACTTGCACAGCCCCCACCCCCTTGGAAACCCCATGTACACACACACACACATGATAGAACACACAAAAATCATAAACTTCCATGATATCTCATCCATAGGTTTATTTTACCAGAGAATAATTTAGCTTGGTATATATTAACACTATGAAACTTATCCTAATAGTATGAATAAAGAATAATAACATCTCAATAAATTAGTTTAGGGCTTCGTGAAAAATAAAAACTGAAAAGGAGTCGTGTGAGGCTTACTTGAGTGTTGTGAGTCGAACTGATAGATCTGATGATAATAAATATGAATAATGATGTTGGAAAAATGATGTTGGAGGGCACAACTTCGACAAATCATTTCTAGGTTTTCTGCTCGAGAGAGACGAGTCGCAGGTCGCCCGATCGAAGAAAACTGAATGACTGAATACGGGGTGCGATAAATCATTTAAAAGATTTATCATCTTAGTTATTTAATTACCTATTTGGTAAAATATTTTTTTATGTTTATAATGTCTGTTTTTTAATAACCAACTTTGAAAAAAATTTATCACGTCATTTATAAAATAATGGACGTGACATATGTCACTTTATCATGTCAGTTATTTTGATAACCAACGTGATAAATTGATGAGATTATCTTTATCACTTCTATTTTTTTATAACTGATGTGATAAAGTGCCAAGCTATCCGTTATCACATTGGTTATTTTATAACTGACGTGATAAAGTGTTCCAAATTCGATTTTCATGCTGGTTATGCAATAACCGACGTAAAAAATCTAATCTCTCTATATTTTACGTCAGTTATAAAATAACCGATGTCAAAAATTGATCTTGATCGATATATCACGGTGGTTATAAAATAACCTATGTGATATATCGATTATTAAAGCTTTTCATGTAGGTTATATATAATTGACGTGACAAATTCCGAAGTGTTAAATGTTTCTTCCACTAGAGTGGATGGAAACATGAACATTCATGTTAATGGAGAATATAATGGGCAATGGACTGATATTCTTCATGATAAACCAAATGAAACATGATTTGAAAGGAGAAACATCATTATTATTCCTAATCAGCATTCTCATAATATGATCAATAATTTCAACGTGGGTACATTTCATGACTCATCTAATAAGAGAAAGATGGCATTTCATGATGATCATATAAGAAAGAAAGTTCAATTTACTTCATGTAAATCATGTGGGAAGAGGCATCAGGGAGAATGTTTCAATGGAACTGGAAGATGCTTTGTGTGTGAAAAATAATGAAAGAAAGCCAATAATTGAAAAGGAAAAGGTTTAGTTAACACAATGGACAAGGATAATGGAATTGGTAAGATATCAACAAAGGTTATATGTTTTAAATGTGGAATGTACGATCATTATTCAAACTAATGACCTAATGGAAAGTCTCATGATGAGAATTAGCATGGTCATATGGGTAGTATTTATGTTGATGATGATGAAGAGACTAAAAATGATATATGAGAATAAATAAGTGTTGAGGAATAAAATTATGAAGCTCGATAAATGGTTTAAGAACGTAGTGGAATGATTGCATGTTAATCAAGAATAATGTATTGTAATTGCCCGGACCTCTCCGGCCCATTCCTTTGTCAAAAAAAGGCCACGAAGTGTTCTGGAGGGCAAGATGGACTTTTCCCACACTTTCCAGAATTTTGAAACTACACGTCATGTAGTTTGAGTACACTTCGTGTACCTTCTTGCCGGGTATACCCCGTGTGGACGGTCGTGTCTTTGTCGTGTGAAGTAAATGGGTACACGTCGTGTACCCTAGACTACACGCCATGTAGTACTTCCCCGGGTACACGTTAACGGTCATCAGCCGTGTGCCGTGTGAAGGTCGTGTCCCTGCCATGTGCAATAAATGAGTACACACCGTCTCTCCAATCTAAACGCCGTGTAGTCCCTCCCCACGTATGTGTTACCTTCAAACCGTGTGTTGACCAGTCAACGGCCACAGAGCCGCGTTGGAGGCCGCGTGGAGACTGTGTGAAAATGGCCAAGTACACGCCGTGTAATTTTTCTTTTCTCGCCTATAAAAGGAAGGGTCTCCTCCACCTTTCAACTCACACCACCCCTCCCCTCTCCTCTGAGCAGAGCTCTCTCAAGAGACTCGAAGGCTCCTCTTTCTTCCATAACTTTTTCTTCTGAGCTCCGATTTAGGATCCGTCAGCGGCCACGGGATCGTAACGACAAGGCGGAACTTCCGAGCATGGATCTGCTGTCTTCCTTCAGCTTTTCCTTTCCAACTTCCACCCGAGGAGGTTTTGCCGGGACATCGAGGAACGTCTTCTAAGTTGATTCGGGGGAGCGTTGTGACCAGAACCTATTGAGGTAGGGATCCTACCTTCGTCTCTCTTATTTGTGGATCATGCGAGGTGGGTATCCTTTTGTTTTCATGAGAAATGGTTGAACCTTTAAATAAAGATAATAACTGGTTTAAGAACGGGGTTGGGAAGTTTGTGATTGTTGTTACTTTACTTTTTATATCCTGTGGTATTATGTTGTGAAATGAATAGTCTTATGCCTACTGAAAAATCACAGTCTTTGGGGGCCTTTGCTTGTGCAATTAAATGTTTACCGATCTTTCTAGACCGTTTTTGTGAATGGAACTTTGTTGAATGTGGAAATTGGTTAATCACGTAAAGTTGGATGATTAAATGAAAATCCGGAACCCTTGTGTGATCACCCCGGTTGAACCAAAATGGAATATTGAACATGTGGGTGTTGGCTTGGTTACGTGGCATGTGATGGGGGTGTTTTGTGGGTTGTTGTGGTTTGGGTGAACAGTGGGGCTCTGGTTGGCTTGGTTGTGGGATGGTGTCAATGTTATGACGGTGATGGGTAGTGGGGCTGTAAAAAAATGGTATTAATGGGATGATGATGTATGGGTTTCGGTGTGGTGTGGTTGTGGTGGTTGGCAGGGGGGCTGCAGGGATGGGTTTAAATGTGAACGGACTATGGTTTGTGTTTAATAAATAATAAATGGAAGAGTTAATGAATGGTGGGGATTGGTAATGAAACAGAAATAATAATAAATGGGTTGGTTTGTTAATAAGAAGGAACTTGTTGTGTTGCTATGTTTTCCTAACTTGCTTTGTGGATGGTAGGGATATGCTTACGAACGATCGTTGTGGTTGGTTGTGGATAGTTTCCCAGTAGTTAAGGAACTAAATAAGCTAATTTCTGCTGAAATGAGAAAACCTAAATGGGGTTGGGGTTGTTTTGTTGTATGCATGCTTCGTGGTAGCAGTGTCGAGTCACGTGCTTAGTTTCTCTATTTAGAAGCCATAGGTTGGGCTGAGTGGTTGCTATATATATATCTGTATCTTTTTTGTTTTATCGCACCGCACCCATATTGAGTGCTTAGTTCCAAACACTCCCATTTCATGGGAGAGGGTGTTTTCCCATAGTTACTAGCTCCTTCCTACTCCTTCTCCCCTAAGCTGTGATGTCTTGAGGTGACCTTACACCCAAGACTCTTCGGGTAGGTTTCGATTGCGGTGGTTAGGCCCAAAACTCTTCGGGCAGACTTATAGGCTGTGATTGCTTGAGGCGACCTTACACCTAAGACTCTTCAGGTAGGTTTCTATTTTAGGCCCATGTGTCATTGGGCAAGAGTTATGTTACTATTTCTGTTCCCAAGAATCTTTGTGATGAAGCCCAAGTGTCTTCGGGTGGGGACGTGATTGTGGTTGAGGCCCAAGTGTGTTCGGGCGGGATACGTGGTGGTGAGGCCCAGGTGTGTGCGGGCGGGATGTGTGGATAGTGAGGCCCAGGTGTGTGTGGGCAGGATACGTGGCTTTGAGGCCCAGGTGTGTGCGGGCAGGGAGAGTGTAGCAATTTCAGGACGTTCAGCTAACTAATGGGAAATAGTGCAGGGTACCCAATACTCTTGTTCTTATACTACTACTACCTGTTGTGATTGTGTTTTGGTGAGTGTGGCTGGTGAGGTTGGGTGGATATATTTCCTTGGTAGGTTTCTTCTGTTGTTCTCACAGGACATTAGGATGTCTCCCCACTTGTGCACGAGAGCTTTAGGATTACCTACTGAGTATACTTGTATGCTCACCCTACGTTTACTTTCAAGTTTCTAGGAGGACTACCAGGGCCGTGCGGGACCCTACTAGTCGGACAGTTGGAGTAGTTGCAGTTGTTGTTCTCTTGTTTCTTTTGGTATTGTACTTTTGAGCTTTCTTGTACTTGTACCTTGTTATAAAATTGTTTAAACATGCATGTGGGCTTGGTTTGGGTTTATTTATATACACTTGTTCTTTTCCCTTTTTGGTGGTTGACTTTTCCTATTTCCCTATCCTAAAATAATAAAAGGGTAATGCCTCCAATATTTGTAAAAACTCTTACCCTTGGTGTTAGTCACCAACTCGGGGCCTACTGGAGGCGGGACTCGAGGGTCATTAGCTCCCTTTAACCATTGCCAGCTCAGGTGGGGCATCTTTGGTGGGAGGGGGTCGTGATAAAATGGTATCAAAGGTGATGGTTGAGAGATAGGATGGAGCCTGGAGTTAGGAACAGTGAGGATTTCATGGGATGGTAGGGAAACAGTGTTAGTTAATCTTGGTGCGTGACATAGGCCAGGGAAGACCATCTAGGACACGGGATTTTAGGGCCCCCCGTGATCTGATGCAAGGACTCTGAGCCTACTGAACGACCAAGGGAGACTACATTGATTGTAGGGTAGAGACCCTAGGGAAGGTACATGCATCATCATGATTGTGTTTTACTTGATTTGGGTGTCCTGGGAATGAATTTGAAATAAAATGATAAAGTAATACTTTTAGAAATTTCCTTACTACTTGGTCTTAGGAGATCCTTGTTTACCGTACATCTATGGCACCCGGACGTCGTCCCCGGGTGGCTCAGACAGCCGAGGCCCTCTAGATCCAGGTAGTCGATCAGTTGAGGATTGACCGAGAGGAGGAAGATAGCCAGTGGCAGAAGACTCTCTGTTCCTTCCAGTGGAAGACCCTCAAGAAGTACGAGGGTAGTAATTCAGATACGGAGATGGAGGGGTGTCTTGAGGAGCTACGGATTGATTTTACCTTGATCCATGCTTCGAGGGAGTACTAGGTTCCCCTAGCAGTCAGTCAGCTGAGAGGTGCGGCGCGGTAGTGGTGGACGTTCTACCTCGAAGAGAGGATATAGGCAGAGGTTCTGTGGTCTGACTTTGAGAAGGAATTCCGAGAGGAATTCCATTGTTCCATGATCAAGGTGGAGAAGTGGCAGGAGTTTCTATCCCTTCAGTAGGGGAGTATGTCAGTATGAGAGTTGGGGATCAAGTTCAAGGATCTCTTACGCTTTGCTCCGGATCACTTTCCAGATGAGGATTCTCGGGCGAGACGTTTGGAGGAGGCGCTTCGTCCTTCGCTCTAGTATGTTGTCACCCCCTTCACCCTTCCGACGTACTTGGAGATACAGAAGAAGGAAGAGGTTGTATAGAGGATGCACTCGCTAGGAGGTGCACCATGAGAGGGGTTTCATCCAGGTTCATCGAAGGGGAAGGCAGTCAGCAGCAGGTCTCCTGTGACGGGACCTTCGATGTTCAGGCCAGTGGGGAGAAGGCCCCAGTAGTTCTAGTTCAGATCTTCATGTCCTTGTCCCTTTTTCATGAGCCCGGGACCGAAGTGTTTTTCTTGTGGAGGTTTCGGGCACGTTCAGAGTTGGTGCCCGACCCGAGCTCAGTACGGTGGAGGTGGGAAGGTTCAACACCCACCTCAACAGCACCAGTTGCCGACAAGGCCCTTCCAGTAGTAGCAGGATCATGCTCCCCTGAGGGAAAACTTTGCGGGAGGAGGACAACCTCAGGGTGCTCCTCAGGGACCTTGACCAGGGTATGGTCGGGGAAGTGGACGACATCAGAGAGGCAGAGGAGCTGGGCGTAGACAGTTGCACGCAACAGAGTTGGCAGCTCCAGCAGGACCAGAGGTGGTGTGAGGTACGATTTGTTTGTTCAAAACTATTGTTTCTGCTTTGTTCAATTCGGGAGCTTCGCAGTCCTTTGTTGCACCTGGCCTAGCCCATGCTTTGGGACTAGATGTAGACTGAATTTCCATACCACTGGTTCTGAGTACACTAGTTGGAGGCCAGACCAGCATATCTTGTGTTTTCCGGGGATGTGGGATGACGTTGGGACCACATCGATCTAGTGGGGACCTTATTTTGTTGCAGATGTAGACATACGATGTCATCCTAGGCATCGAATGGTTGTTTTCTATTGGTGTCATTATCATCTACTTCCGGAGAAGAGTTGTGTTCTCCGACGTGGATGGAAAACGTGTAGCTTTTTTTGGTGAGAGGGGATATCAGGTTGGAAGCCGGCGTGTGGAGCCTCTCCTTTCTTTGTTAGGCGGGTTATCAGTGGTTCCAGCTGATACAGAGATGATGGATGTCCCAGAGGTTTTTGGGTAGTTCCTAGATGTTTTTCCCAAGGAGGTTGTGACTCTACCCCCCAATGTGATGTTGAGTTCGGGATAGACTTACAGCCTGGTGCCTATCCGATTTCGTTGGCCCTTTATCTGATGGCACCTTCAGAGTTGCGGGAGTTGCGGATTCAGATTGATGATCTGATGGAGAAGGGTTTTTTTTGACCCAGCATGTCACCAAGGGGTGCCCCAGTTTTGTTTGTGAAGAAGGAAGATGGTGGTCTCAGGATATGCATAGCCTACCGAAGGTTGAACCAGGTAACGGTCAAGAACCGTTACCCCCTTCCAAGGATAGATGATCTCTTCGACCAGGTGAGGGGATCAGGTTGGTTTTCTATGATTGATCTACGATTGGGATATCATCACCTGAGGGTGAAGGACAGTGACATCTCGAAGACAGCTTTCAGGTGCAGGTATGGGCACTTTGGTTTTGTAGTGATGCCGTTTGGAGTTAAAAATGCACCGACTGTGTTCATGGGGCTTATGAACTTTTTCTTCCGAGAGTTCTTGGACCGGTTCATCGTTGTGTTTATCAATGACATCCTGATCTACTCAAGATCAAGGGAGGATCATGTTGAGCATATCAGGGAAGTCTTGGAAGTCCTTTGACACCACCAGCTTTACGGGAAATTGTCGAAGTGTAAGTTCTTGACACAAGAAGTACACTTCCTTGGGCACGTAGTGTCTCAGCGTAGAGTGCCAGTGGACCCGTCGAAGGTGGAGGTCGTTGTTTCTTGGGCAGCACCCAAGAGCGTGGAAGAAGTTCGTAGTTTCCTGGGGTTAGAGGGTTACTATCGGAGGTTCGTTTCTAACTTCTCTAAAGTTGCTGCTCCATTGATAGCTTTGACTAGGAAGAACCAGGTCTTCCTACGGGGCGAGAAATGCTAGAAGTCTTTCGACTACCTGAAGGAGAAGTTGGTTAGTGCTTCAGTTCTCATGTTTCCAGAGGAAGGGTTGTTGTATGAGGTGTTTTGTGATGCTTCTATCCTTGGTCTGGGGTGCATGCTGATTTAGAAGAAGGGAGTGATCTGTTATGGGTCTGGACAGTTGTGCCCTCACGAGCGTAACTATGCCACCCATGACCTAGAGCTTGAAGCAGTATTGTTCGCATTGAAGTTGTGGTGACATTAACTCTTTGGGGAGGGCTTTGTGGTCTTCTCGGATCACAAGAGACTACGTTATATCTTCTCCCAGCATGAATTGAACTTGCAACAATGGAGATGGGTCGAGTTTCTCCAAGACTATGGATTTGAGATCTCTTACAGTAAAGGTAAGGGCAATGTTGTGGTTGATGCCCTGAGCAGGAAGTCACATGAGGACGTGGTTCGGGAATCTGCTGATGCTTGGAAACCGATGGGGGAGTTGGATGCCTTTCACTTAAATGCAAGGGAAGAAGGTGTTAAGGGCTGTTTGTTTCAGATGACGGTGTAGTCCTCCTTGTTACAGCAGGTGGAAGAGTCTCAGTGGGGGACTTCGAGGCATAAGTGATGAGGGATCGCGTCGATCAAGGAAACGCTCTAGAGGGATGGTCAGAGGATAGCCGACATCGGATGCTTTTCCATATGATGTTGTTTGTTTCGAAGGCGATGCATGAGGGAGTTATCCGTGATTTTCATAGCTCAGCCTTGGCAGTACATCCAGGAGTTTCAAAAATGTACTGAGGCCTGAGGGAACAGTTTTGGTGGCCGGGGGTGAAACGGGCAGTGGTGGACTCTGTGGCGAAATGCCTAGTGTGTCAGCAAGTGAAGGTTGAACACAGTGTTCCCAGTGGTTTGTTTCATCCTTTAGATGTCCCCGGGTGGAAGTGGGATGACATCTCGATGGACTTCGTCACAGGACTACCCAGAGCTCAGGGTGGTTATGATGTTATCTGGGTAGTGGTGGATCGACTAACGAAATCAGCTCACTTATTAGCAATTAAGGAGTCAGGCCCGGTGAGTACCTTAGCACAGAGGTACGTAGAAGAGGTGGTGCATTTGCATGGAGTTCCATGGACCATCGTCTCAGACTGGGATACTCGGTTTACCTCACGAGTCTGGAGGGGGTTACAGCATGCTTTTGGAACCCAGCTATGCCTTAGCACTGCTTTCCACCCCCAGACCGACGGGAAGACATAGCACACTATCCAGACGTTGGAGGACATCCTGCGAGCATGCGTTCTGGATTTCGGAGGATCATGGGTATGACACTTTCCTTTAGTAGAGTTTTCCTATAACAACAACGTCCACTCTACTATTGACATGGCACCGTTTGAGGCTTTGTATGGAAGACCATGTCGTTCACCCATTTGCTGGGAAGAGGTTGGTGAGACAGGTGCTCTTGGGCCAGAGGTAGTGCAGAGCACCACAGAGAAATTCCAGCATGTATGTGAGAGGATGAAGGCGGCTCAGGACCGACATAAGTCTTATGCTGATCATCGGAGGAGTTCCTTGGAGTTCGAGTTGGGAGACCATGTGTTCTTGAAGGTTTCCCCTTGACGGGGGCAGCGGAGGTTCGGGAAGTGGATTAAGATCTCCCCTAGGTTCATCGGACCTTTTGAGGTGCTGAGGTGAGTCAGCGAGGTGGCATATCATCTAGCCCTGCCACCTCAGTTGGAGAAGGTTCATGACATCTTCCACGTCTCCTAGCTTCGTCGGTACTTACGCGACGACTCTCATGTTATCGACTGGGGAGAGTTAGATATGGGAGACGACGCGACCTTCGAGTAACGACCAGTCAGAATCGAGGATCGTAAATAGAAGGTGCTCCGTGGACGAACTATTACCTTGGTTCGTGTGTTTTGGAGGCATGGAGGCCTTGAGGAGAGCACATGGGAGTAGGAGACCCAGATGAGTGCTCAGTACCCGTAGTTGTTTTGACTTGTGTTTTACCTTGTTCTTATGAGCTTATTTTGTACTATGTAACTTTGATATATGGAATGCTTGGATTGTCGGTTGTGAGACTTTTGTTTCCTTGTTCTCTAAAAGTGTGTAACATGTCCGGGCATGTGGGGAAGGGAAAAACCTGACCCTTAATCGAGACGCATTAATGCGGATGCAATTGAACCCGTGCAGGCGAGTCAGTGCCGCCTAGAGAGGATAAAATCTCGACATAGGAAAAGGAATTTTTCCCCAAACCACATGTTCCGGTAGTATGTGGGTTGTTCGATGTTGTGGGTAGTGTGAGTTGGAAAATCCTAATGTATGGAAGTGGGAAGACCTGATCCTTAATCGAGACGCATTAACGAGGATTCGATTGAACCCGTGCAGGCGAGTCAGTGCCGCCTAAAGCGGATAATATCTCAACATAGCAGAAGGAATTTCTAACACCCATAATTAGGGTTGTTGGTTGGGTTCCTGTTATAACAATAATCCTAAGAGGTATCTTGTTGGGTTTCCTCTGGGTTGGTTTTTGAATTCTCGGGGACAAGAATGTTTTAAGAGGTATCTGATGTAATGGCCCGGACCTCTCCGGCCCATTCCTTTGTCAAAAAGGAGGCCACGAAGTGTTCTGGAGGTCAAGATGGACTTTTCCCACACTTTCTAGAATTTTGAAACTACACGCCGTGTAGTTTGAGTACACGTCGTGTACCTTCTTGCTGGGTATACCCCGTGTGGATGGTTGTGTCTTTGTCGTGTAAAGTAAATGGGTACACATCGTGTACCCTAGACTACACGCCGTGTAGTACTTCCCCGTGTACGCGTTACCAGTCATCGGTCGTGTGCCGTGTGAAGGTTGTGTCCATTCCGTATGCATTAAATGAGTACACTCCGTGTCTCCAATCTACACGCCGTGTAGTCCCTCCCCGCTTATGCGTTACCCTCAAACCGTGTGTTGACCAGTCAACAACCGCAGAGCCGTGTTGGAGGCCACATGGAGACCGTGTGAAAATGGTCGAGTACACGATGTGTACCATAAGTACACACCATGAACTTTTTATTTTCTCGCCTATAAAAGGAGGGGTCCCCTCCTCCTTTCAACTCACACCTTTCCTCCCCTCTCCTCTGAGCAGAGTTCTCTTAAGAGACCCGAAGGCTCCTTTTTCTTCCATAATTTTTTCGTCCGAGCTCCGATTTACGATCCGTCAGCGGCCACGGGATCGTAACGACGAGGCGGAACTTCCGAGCTTTGATATGTTGTCTTTCCTTCGTCTTTTCCTTTCCAACTTCCACCCGAGGAGGTTTTTCTGGGACACCGACGAACGTCTTCTAAGTTGATCCGGGGGAGCGTTGTGACCAGAACCTGTTGAGGTAGGGATCTTACCTTCGTCTCTCTAATTTGTGCATCATGCGGGGTGGGAATCCTTCTGTTTTCATGAGAAATGGTTGAACCTTTAAATAAAGATAATAACTGGTTTAAGAATGAGGTTGGGAATTTTGTGATTGATGTTACTTTACTTTTTATATCCTGTGATATTATGTTGTGAAATGAATAGGCTTATGCCTACTAAAAATCACGGTTGTTGGGGCTTTTGATTGCGTAATTAAATGTTGCCATATCTTTCTAGATCGTTTTTGTGAATGGAACATTGTTGAATGTGGAAATGGGTTAATTACGTAAATTTGGCTGATTAAATGAAAATCTGGAACCCTTGTGTGATCACCCCGGTTGAACCAAAATGGAATAATGAACATGTGGGTGTTGGCTTGGTTACGTGGCATGTGGTGTGGGTGTTTTGTGGGTTGTTGTGGTTTGGGTGAGCAGTGGGGCTGTGGTTGGCTTGGTTGTGGGATGGTGTGAATGTTATGATGGTGATGGGAAGTGGGGCTTCAATAAAATGGTATTAAAGGGATGATGATGTACGGGTTGCTGTGTGGTGTGGTTGTGGTGGTTGGCAGTGTGGCTGCAGGGATGGGTTTAAATGTGAACGGACTATGGGTTGTGTTTAATAAATAATAAATGGAAGAGTTAATGAATGGTGGGGCTTGGTAATGAAACGGAAATAATAATCAATGGGTTGGTTGGTTAATAAGAAAGAACTTGCTGTGTTGCTGTGTTTTCCTAACTTGCTTTGTGGATTGCAGGGATATTCTTACGAATGATCGTTGTGGTTGGTTGTGGATAGTTTCCCATTAGTTAAGGAACTAAATAAGATAATTTCTTCTCAAATGTGAAAACCTAAATGGGGTTGGGGTTGTTTGTTGTATGCATGATTCGTGGTAGCAGTGCCAAGGCACGTGCTCAGTTTCTCTATTTAGAAGCCATAGGTTGGGCTGAGTGGTTGTTATATATATATCTTTATCTTTTGTGTTTTATCGAACCGCACCCATGTTGAGGACATAGTGCCAAACACTCCCATTTCATGGGATAGGGTGTTTTACCATAGTTACTAGCTCCATCATGCTCCTTCTCCCATAGGCTTTGATGGCTTGAGCCAACCATACACCCGAGACTCTTTGGGTAGGTTTCGATTGGGCTGGTTAGGCCCAAGACTCTTCGGGCAGACTTATAGGCTGTCATGGCTTGAGGTGAACTTACACCTAAGACTCTTCAGGTAGGTTTCAATTTTAGGCCTAGGTGTGTTTGGGAAAGAGTTCTGTTAATATTATTGTTCCCAAGAATCTTTGGGATGAGGCCCATGTGTCTTCAGGCGGGGACCTGATTGTGGTTGAGGCCCAGGTGTGTGCGGGCGGGATACATGGTGGTGAGGCCCAGGTGTGTACGTGCGGGATGTGTGGATAGTGAGGCCCAGGTGTGTGCGAGTGGGATATGTGGTTGTGAGGCCCAGGTGTGTGCTGGCGGGGAGAGTGTGGAAGCGTCAGGACGTTCAGCTAACTAATGGGAAATGGTGTGGGGTACCCAATACTCTTGTTCTTATACTACTACTACCTATTGTGATTGTGTTTTGGTGAGTGTGGATGGTGAGTTTGGGTCAATATATTTCCTTATTAGGTTTCTTCTGTTGTTCTCACGAGACATTAGGATGTCTCCCTAGTTATGCATGATAGATTTAGGTTTACCTACTGAGTATACTTGTATGCTCACCCTACATTTACTTTCAGGTTTCTAGGAGGACTACCAGGTCCGTGCAGGACCCTACTAGTCGGACAGTTGGAGTTTTTGCAGTTGATGTTCTCTTGTTTCTTTTGGTATTGTACATTTGAGCTTTCTTGTACTTGTACCTTGTTATAAAATTTTTTAATCATGCATGTGGGCTTGGTTTGGGTTTATTTATATACACTTGTTCTTTTCCCTTTTTTTGGTTGACTTGTCCTATTTCCCAATCCTAAAATAATAAAAGGGTAATACCTCCCATATTTGTAAAAACTCATACCCTTGGTGCTAGTCACCAACCTGGGGCCTACTGGAGGCGGGAATCAGGGGGTCATTATCTCCTTTTCACCATTACCAGCTCAGGAGGGGCATCTTTGGTGGGAGGGGGTCGTGACATGTATAGTACTATGGAAATAGATAAATCTAACGATTGTTCCACAATTTTTTTTCCTTGAGTATTTGAAAGTATATGTGGAATGGTACTAGTAACCATGAAAAGTGATTGAAATATTTTTGGAAATCATATGATATGTGCATAATGAAAGGATAAAGAGAAAATAATATGTTTGATAGTATTAATGTGTTCATGATTGATATAAGGACAAAGTGATATCATGGTTTGAGTATATATTATATATGGGATTTTGGTATGTGGAAATAGTTAACATTTGACAGAATTCATTTTTTCACTAAGTTTATATGGTAATACATGTTTCAAGAGAATACATGATTAAGGTATTGACTTTTTTATAATGTTATCAAAAATATATTTCTTATGATATATGGGGGATAAATTATGGCATTCAAAAGCTTGTTATATAACCATTTTTGTCATTGTTTTTTTGTACTGTGGCCTTGGACAGAAGTATTTTGGATAATACTAATGTTAAGAATGGATTAAGTTGGACATCAGATATTATTTTTTAAGGTTAGAATTTTTTTTGATATTATTTATGGAATGTTATAATAGTGTAGTTTTTTAAAAAGGACAACCTGCAGGATGGCAGACAACCCATCGCATCGGACAAGGCCGTGGGAATCGAACCGACAACTAAAGTGAGACATGCCACTGTCATCTACCAATGTCTTACAGGAAGTCCATGGTTTGTAGAAATTAGTTTTATTTTATTAAGCGCTATGATAGATGAAGTATAAGTCCATTTTAGGAACCATATACAATTAATCTCACCATAGAAGGACTTATGTATATTTAATAACATGTGCTATCCTTTTTGTGATAGAGAAATATGGAATGACCTATCATTCTATTGCATGATCTACTAATACTTCAATAATTACCGATTCAAATTCATTTAATTAAATATGAGATGAAGTGGGAATTGTTCATGGAATGACCAACAATGATATTACACTGAAATCAAGTAAGTATTTCTTTTGATGAAAAATTCTTTAATTTTGGGGAAATGATATTGAAAACTTAAATTTTTTACCAATTACCCTCATATCCAATGAATTAGATGGTACTTTAGATCATCACAAATTTATGGCATTGTAATTTTTGGCCTTTTCCAAAGCCATGTTCTCTACCACTCTACATCAGAACATGGTGGTTAGATTTCACTTCCATATCAATGTTTTCTTACTTTAATTTTTAAAACTAAGTTTTAGTATTTTTTTTACGATGTGGGATTCTATGAAAGAAACTTTCATGTGGAAAACCATTTATAACCCCGACAAATTTCGAGGGTGAAATTCATTTTAAGGGGGTAGAATGTAACACCCTGATATTTTATAAGATATATTCATTTTAATTTATTTGATATCTTATGTTGTATGCTACACATCGATTACCTTGCGCTATATGAAACAAGAAATTATCTTTTAGTATATGCAACACTATTCTTGGCTTTTGTTGCAAGCAAGAGTGACCCTTTTCAATAGCGTGTGTTGTACGCTATACTGAGTTTCACTAAACAACAATATATTGTTATAATAATATTATGAACTAGAAGTTATGAATAGTATTAACTTCATTTTTAATTTTATAACATTATAATTCATCTTACGCATTTTCTAGAATGATGTATGAGAACGAAATCAATTTTTCAGTTAAAAAAAGTATTTTTAAAAAAATGCAGTTTTTTCACCTTTTGATGGCGCACCCATTTTAAATCTAGTATTTGAAATTCTTATAAGTTCAATTTTACAAATTAAAATTATTCCATGTAATCAGGATATACAAATTTACTTTCAATAAATTTTGGATATTTTTCTGATAAGATTCTTATTTTGATGAATAGTAAAAATACGATAAATTTTAATTGAAAACAGCTTCTTCCATCAAAATAATTTATATGGATAAAATATATTATTTAATAGTTTTAAAATATAAATATAATATATTTTTACAATTTAATATAATTTATTTCATTAGCATTAATTTTACATTGAATTCATAGGTAAAAACATTTCAATCTTTTGCAATGTTTTATCTTTTAAAACCACTTTTCTCAACAACAGGATTAATCTTAAATTAATTACTGCAACTTATGTGTTTTAAATTTTAAAAAATGGAATATGTATTTGGAATTAGTACTTCCAAATTATGATAATACGATACATTTATTTTTGGGCATTATAAATAGTAACTACGTTAAATTTTATTTACCATAGTTAAAGATAAATCGGGTAATTATGGGTAAATATAATATTATAAAATTACCATAACACTTGAATTAATATAATTAGATAATTATATTTCACCCTAATACATACTTGGGTCGAAATGTAATCTATTGTATCCCAATTGGGTGAGATTAATTCCTTTAATTTATTTTATTTATAGGAAAGTGAAATATGTCTCACTCAAAATTTAATAACGAAATTATTTTTAATATAAAATTACATATAATATAAATTAGATTATAAATAATAATTTGAAATCTAAATTGTTTTTATTTATTATGGTAATTTATTTGTAATTTTTTAGAAATATTTAATTACCTTAATAGATTATACATTAAGAAAGCAGAAATTATTTATTTAGTGAAAAATCAATGATATAGTTTTTATTTAAATAATAATACCCATAAAAAAGGACCAAACACTTGACAAAAACATATTGGTCGAGTATATATGCACCATAATAATTCATGTGTCTACTTTTGAACCATTTGGAGCCTTATAAAAGTGATTATAACAATTATATTGTTTTATTTTAAATGATGTCAAAGTTGTCCCCTTCATAATTTAATAAATATAACAATTTAAATGTTGGGATTTTAAGATGATAAATTCGAGTCAAAATATTATTATGAAATATATGTTATTTTTATTTATCATATTACTTTAATTTTAATTCTTATGAAATAAAAAATTATATGAAATAATTATACAAAAATGTTGTAGTAATTATTTTATTAAGAGAAATTTCAAATAAATGGATTTTAAAATATTAAAATAAATATTATATGAAATAATTAATGTGCTCCTAAAATTTTCAAGATGAATGTGAAATTTTGGTAATCATTTAAATATTTTTGTTCGAATATATCCTTTGTTTGGATTTTATTCAAATTCAAATAAATGAATAGCATTAAAATTGACACTATTGATATTTTATAAAAATAACAAATTATTAAATTGTTTAAAAATAACAGAAACATTTAAAAGTTATAAATTTAATTTTATATGGTCTAAAATTTCATAAAATATCCAATTATAAACAATTCACAACACTTAAGTAATTATTTAAAACAATTTAAAATTTAGAATATTACTACCACAAATAAAATTTAATATATTAAATATGGATAAATCAAATTGATAAGGTTTAAAATAAATTTCAAAATTGTCTAAATTTTATTGTCCAATGATATTACAACCCTATATCATCTATGATTTAAATTTGATCCATTTTGGAGGTTTCTATGTGGGTTTGAGTTTATTATAAATAAATATTTTGGAGGTTTCCAAAAGTGTCCCTCTCCTCTCTTATAAAAGAGCACCTCCTCCATCTTCTCTTCTCTCCATTTTGAGCTTTCAATATCAGAAAAACCATGTCCATTTCCCTTCTCAACATTCATAGAAACATACTAGAAGTCCTGGTATTCTTCAAAGACCAACCTTACTGCTCTAAGAGGAGGTTTATAAGAGGCACGTCGAAGAAGATGTAATATCCTTTATTGAATCATTCAAATTTATTTCTTCTTCTACTTCCTATATACTAGTTTATTAATTATTATGTAATAACTCCAATATCACTTGTATAATGATATTTTATTATGAATATGAAACAACCACATTCCTTATTCTATCCATCCAATGAAAAATGATATCACCAGGCGTGCGTATGTACGGCCTACCGTCTCCACGTCGTGGTGTAATATTTTTTTTCATCACCAACGTACGTGGATGTGTATAATGATCGAAGAAATAACTATATATTATTGTTTTAAAGTGATATTGATTCTGAAATACTATACACCATACACTTCAATACAATTTCACAATCATGTGAATGATATAATCGCTCGTGCGTACATACGGCCTACCGTCTCCATGGAGTGATGCGACTTGTTCTACATGATCTTAATTGAATAATTGTTATATAAATTAATTTAATGAATAAATATGATATATATTATACTAATTCCATTATTTAAATGATATATCTGTAACCTAAAAAGAGGAATAATAATTTATTCAACAAAACAAGCATAAGAACATAAAGAAGTGAACACCCGAATAACGAGTAACAATGAAATATTACTAATAAGAAGATAAGAATATGACCATATATGATATCATAAAAATGAATATGATTCTAGAATAAGTCAATGACATTATTTAAATAATTATACAGGAGGTTCAGATACTTACAAAGCATATCGGACCTAAGGTAAGGGAAAATCTCGAAATCTCATTTTTTATCCGAGATTATTTATACTTCAGAGTTTACTGGGGAATATTTATCATCCACATCCATGATTCCAAAATATTTAATAATAATTCTATAAACCTACAATTTTTTAAATCTAATTTTACTTATTGGTGAGTTTTAGTAGAATATATAAAAGGAATCTTTTGTCGTTTTTATTACGAGATACTTTTTGACTTTTCCAACAAAAGTTCTAGGAGAATGTTTTTTTATGATATAGAATGAACAGATTTTTATGATTTTATAACACCTTATTTACACAAATATTACTCTACAGGATTTCATGATTATTTTCAACAAATTTATTTTCTTTTATAATTGAATGTCATTTGAAGAAAAGTAAATGATTTGAAAGAAGAATGGATATTTTTCTCAAGAATTCATTTCAAGTGTTTTATCCAAACTATTTTATATCAATGATTATATTATTTAATATGGTGATGTTTCAAGTATAATGTCTCTATTATTTACATGGTTTGATTTTGTTTATGGTGAAATTATATCCATTGTTTTATATGTATTATGTTATGATGAGATGATATTTATGAACCCCATTTTAATTTTTGGGTTATGATGAATGATTTATGTTTATATTATGGCACACATAAGAATGATTTCATTATGATATGGGTGGGACATATATCTCCCTCCAATGCATTGGGTAATTATTTATATCTCCTGAGATAGACATGGCAGGAACAGAAAGTAAATCAGGTTCAGTAATAAAGGGCTGGAACGAAAAGTAAACCTAGTTCAGTAATGGACATTGTCCACTATGACGGTCTTGGACGTAATGTCTTGGATAATTTGGAAATCATATCGTATGAATAATCATTTTCTATAATTACATGTTTTATTCCCATGGTATTTTATCTTTATTAATGTTCCTTCATGATCTATTCCTTATGTACTGCTAAGATTTATGTCATGTTCATGTTTTTACATTCAAATGTTTATGGATTGTTTTATATTCTCCATGTTTACCCTTACTGAGCATTTGATCTAAGACTTCTCTACGTTTCCTTTTCCCCAGGATATAAAGAATGGTTTTAGGTAAGAAAACAAAAGGAGAAGATCTTTATGGGAGATGTTGATGATCTTTCACCATGATTAGAAGATTATGTTCTGAGTTTCCAAAGATTCTAAAATAATACAGTCATTGGGCGTCTATTTTTGTTATGTTTTAAGTATTCCAGAAAAATAATGTAATGTCCATGTACGTCAAGATTTGGGTTGTCATATTTCATAAACTAATAGTTTCCACTCCCCCATTGGTATGGCATCATTTTATGGATTGTACGTCTGACCTTGTCGTTCTACATTGTGATGGGCTGGGTCAAATAGGTACCAATTATGATGCTGGAACTATTATGGAATGTGATATATATAGTTATAGTAAATCATGAGAGGATAAAGGAAGCAAAATATCATTATAAATCTTATGTTGGTCATAGGAGGAGGCCTCTAGAGTTCAATGTGGGAGATCGCTTATTTTTTAAGGTGACACACTATCATGGGTAGTGATGCATTTTTCATGGGAGAAATCTTTCTCCATAGTTTGTTTCTCATTTTTAGTTGTGGGATTATGTGGGAGTTTTGCCGTATCAGGTAGAACATCCACTCAGATGAGTCAGATACATGATGCTTTTCACATTTTTCCACTCTATTGTTATCTTCATGAAAACTCTCATTTCATCGATTGGGGAGAAATTGATGTTGATGATGTCAAAACCTTTGGGGAGTGTCCTGTGGAGTTCCATGACTACTTGAAGTAGGTGATTCACAAGAATTATATTCCATTTTTCTGTGTCTTGTGGTGGCACGGGGGTGTGGAGGAGTGTACCGGGGAACATGATTCATATATTCATACTTAGTATTATGAGATTTATGTTGTTTATCTCTTCTCTTGTAATACTTTTCTTTTATGTATGAAAAACATTCTAGCTTATGAGATGGTTTTCTATCATTTATTATTCTATATTTACTCTCATTTGAATGGTATATACCCTGGAAGATTTTTTCTGATATAGTTGTGGTGGTTTCGTTATTTTTACATTGTTTTCTTCTATGTGAGATGGTCGATATCTTATGGTAGTGAGTCCTCTGAGAGGTATCTCGCGGTGTGGCTGTTCAGAAGAACCATTTTCATTTAATCTATTGGTTTGGTTTGAATTTTCTAGGACATGAATTTTTTGAGATTTATAAAATGTAATGGACCAGAACCTAGAAGACCAATCCTTTATGTGTTCCTAAGTCTTGTGGTGGTTTGATGAAGATTGGAAGTGGTCTGGAGGTGTTTGGCTGTGAAATACTAGATGCAGGGTGAATACATGTTGTGTAATCCATAAATAACATGTAAATTTGGGTCATAAATTGTTCGCGACCGTTTCATGATGTGTATAGTTCAGCATTGAATAAGAAAAAATCACTGTGTTTTTTTCTGAAAACTGAACCCCAGCATTTACATATCGGGTAAATGTATTACACACAGTGTAAATATCCTATGCATCATTTTTATAAATGTTTATCGACCCTCAGGTTTCTTAAAACCTATGGATGCTTTCGTGTTCTAGCTGCTAGTGGATCCTCCCTTTCACGTTTTTATATCACTTCAATATGGATCAATCCTTATGTTTTCATCTTTGATCTGTGGTAGTTTTTGGTTTTCCATGGTGTCTTCCTTATTCATTTTCTAATTGTTACTCCCAGTTTGATTTTGATTCCTCCCATATCTTCTCACAATTATATGGATAATTATCTCTATTATTTTTATGGGGTTTTTTTGTTTTATTTGGTGTCGTTGTGCTGCAATATCCTTTTATGGATGAAATTTTTGTGGGAGAGGTGATCATAGATCAATGACATTGTCCATTTTTTTTTGAAGGATTTTGATGTCTTTTAAGGTAGGGGTTTCATTTATTCTCTCTCATATTTATGTAAAAAATAAATTAATCATGTATTATCCCCTTGGTTAATAATTTAATTATCCTAATAAATATTTAATAGGATTAAAGGAATTAGATAAAGATCACATTTTGTTGCTTGATATCGTGATAGCGTTTTGCCTCATGATTTTTGGGATAGTGTGATATCTATATAGTATGATTTGTTAGTATTTTTTTCTTTATGGAAATTATATATTAACGTAAAGCTATAATTAATTGATAATTAATTTTATACATAATAAAAATTAAGGATTAACGACTTCAGTTGTGGTTGTAATTTGATTATAATCAGATTGATGAAAGTATGCGTATGTAATTGATTTGGTAATTCCATGAGAAAATTGAAATTATTAATGTACATGAAGCTTTATAAGTATTGATGTTATTATTTGAAAAGGCTTGGTATTTTAGAATGGTACTTCTCAAGGTTTTTTTGAAACCAAAATATATGCTAAGAGCATGGTTTTTCTCTGATCGCTTGTTATATTTTGATGCCTTAGGTTTCCCATAGTTGGAATCTATTAATAAATGAATCAGTTAATTCAATATGGGATTAGAGTTGTTCGTGGGATAAATATGTTTTCTATGGAATGAGTTTCCAATTTTCTTAAGAAGGTTGAGTGCCTTATTTTGGAGTCGTTCGATCTCATTTTTCTGAGAAGGTTGAATATATTGTTTTGATGGAATAATTTTCATGTTTTGTACTTGTTTATATTCCTACTAATTTGTGAGGTTCTCTAGAAATGACCCATGTGGTATGAGCCTAGTATCTGTGATCCTAGAGTTATGATATGATTTTGGGAGGACTGTATGTGATGTGAGTTTTGGATGGATGAGCCTAGGATGGTTGTTGTGGTGTGTAGGGTAGGGAATCCAAGATTTTGGGGCATTAGATGACAGCTATGATAGAGAGACGATTAGTATATGCATGTGGGGGTCAAGATGGAACCAAAGCTTATATAAATAATTAAATGTGGCCTTACCTATTGATGAGATGTTGAGATCTGGTAGAATTTCTTGAATATGTTTAATGGTAAATTTCTAGGTTTGTTGTTTATCTTCTTATCTTTTCCCCACTACATGAGGTATCAAGAGGTTCTTTGTTGCTTGATTTATCTTAGTGATATCTTATTATGATTTTCCTAGAGTAATTGGATATTGAATTATTCTAGTTATGAATTAATAAAAGTTTAATGAAAGGGGTTGGTTAATGAAAGAATGAAAATTCTTAAAAGAAGTTAATATTGAAAAACCATGAACATGGTTTGGATTATATTTGGAGGGAATTAACTTTACTATGATGATTCATTTAATTAAATGTAATGTAATGTAGAATAATGGTAATGTTTAATTAATGTGTAATGAATTTATTAGTGAAAGGAAATGAAATAAATTAAAGAAAGAATTTAATGTATCTCTTTTATATGCTTGTGTGCTTATAGTATATTTTGTCTTAGGAGCGGTAGTCGAGAGTCCAAGAAACATTATCAAATGTTGATTCTATGACTAGGTTATTCCCAAGTTGTGATTCTTATCGATATTATATTAGCTATATTATGTGACTCCATACACTTCCCCACCCATGTTAGATTGGGAAACTTACACCCAGTAGACTATGGAAGGGTGTTTTCCTCAACATCCATGTGGGAGGATGGATGGCTAACTAACCTCCATGGCCTTTCTCTCTTCTCTTGGTAGTCACTAGTGATAGTATGGATGATGGTTCGTTTCCCATATATGTATATAGATGATTGTGATGTATTTTGGTTATTTCTCACACACGTACTTCCATTTATAGTATCCAAAAGAATTATTATAGGTGTGATGTGAATAGGCTATGACTGATTGAGGTAATTACTCTCTGTATGGGTTGTAATGGATTGTTGTATAATACCTAATGTTTGATATATTTCATTCGAGTTACGTTGGATCCTGAAAAATACATGGTTACTATATTTGGTTATATTGATAGAGATGTTGTGGTTTTATGATTCACGCGGTGCTTGTGGTAGTGCCATTCACAAGTGTCTTCAAAACGGAATATTTTTTTAGAGAGATTCTTAGGATGTGTGATGTTAGGGAAGAGTAAAAAACCAGTACGGAAGTGGGAGGAGGTCACCACCCTTTATGTTTTATTACTATATTATATGCTCTCTTTTATGTGTTACTTGGTGTGAGTTAGCCATGGTGAGGTTGGGAACTTATTATACATATTTATGTGATGAGTTAGTTTCACTATTGTTAACTTTTCTTTAGTATGATCCCTTTATCTTTTTCATGATAGGCTCTCGGGAGGATCCTAATGAGTATAATATTATTCTCACATTACATATATATAAACTATTTTTTAGGATTGTTGGAATAGATTAGAGATTGGGCTGGATATTAATAGTTCGGGGTCTATCAGGAGTTGTTTCGGCGTTATGGTCACTTCACCTTTACCTTTTTGGGTACGTGTAGTTTTCCTCATAGTTGTTTAGTATTGTATGACATTGAATACATGGAATTGGGTTTTCTTTATATATGTAAATTTCTAAAAAAGTGTTTGTTATTGTATCCTTATTGTCTATCACTTCGTTTTGTTTCTCTAAGAGGGTAATGCATCCCATTTTCCTGTTTATTATACCCTTGGTTCTAGTCGGCAACCTAGGGCCTACTGGTGGCAGGACTCAGGCAGTCACCATCTATATCCCCTCATTGAGGTATATTATTGGAGAGGGGGTTGTGACATTGGTACTGTTATTTAGTTAAAATATTTCCCTAATAATGTTTTGGTTATATTCATTAAATTTTTAGGAACACATATCTAGATATTACATGTATTGGTTTTTATTTTTTTCATTTACGCTAGGTAATGTTTGGTGAGTACAATGTAAGAGGTATATGTTTTTTAATTTATGATAAATTAATCCTTTTTCTAAATAGTTTATTGAATTTACTTTTTTCTCATTGGTTATGAAACAAAATATTATTAATCATTGAAAAATCAATTGATTTGAATGAGTTATATGTAAATTTAGTTTAGAAATGGGATCAAGGATTGAACCTTTTGAAGGAAAATTGTTAAGAAAATAAATCTCACTATAATTATAAAATTTTAAAATGAAACAAATCCAACTATAAATTGATGATGAATTCATAGAAATTAATACATGCATATGTATCATAATTTCAAACCCATATGTGAAATTTTTTGATGTTTTTATGAGAGAGTAAAAATTCCACCCTATTACTCACATTGAGGTCAATGAAAAATTATAAATTTCAATAATTGGAAACAAAACCAAATTAACTAATGAATAATATCAAGAAGACAAACCAATGTTAGTGTAGTAGGTTGGAGTAAAAAAAAGTGGAGGAACCGAGCATCACAACTCTCGTTATGTTGGATTGATTTTCTCAACTACATTGGCGTTGGAAGAGCTTCATGATGATGCTAACAGATCACTGAAATGGATGCGAAAATAGTTCTATGCTATAACAAGATGTATAGATGGGAATTATGAAGAATGAAACACTTTGTTATTCAGTGTATGAGGATGGATTGTGGCTCACATATAAAGTGAAAACTCTATGAATATGGGGTGGTGCTGATGTGGAAAATGCCCATTATCATTCCCATTGTGAGTTGAGCAAGCCATATGATGGAATATTTCACTAGATCAGGAGTTTTTCTATGATGTGTGGAGAAGGGAATTTTTTGACATGCTAGCATGAAGAAAAAGATAAAATTCCCAAGAAAACACTCATTCCTACACCATAGTTCTAGTAAATATATGGATATATTCTGATTTGAATATCTCTATCCTAGTGATAGTTCTAAGGAATTAACTTTGGGTAGATACATGGAAGTTTGGTGTCTATATTTCTTAACTTATCAATGAGGGTTTAAATTTCAAATTCAAAATTCTAAATATTTGGAGATTCAAGTGGAGATATAGATGGATTGTTGCTTATAAATAAATGAGGATCCTTTAGTGCACAAATATATCATTCAAAATTTGATAACTAATCCAATAATAAATCATAAAAACTATGTACATGAAGTGTAACTGTAGTAGGAGAAGCTCTAATGAGGTGAAATAGGTTAAACTGCAGCGATGGTTTGGCTAACCAAGGTTCGATAAGTTGTTTTCCATGTGATGAGATATAGTGAGATAGGAATCAGATCAAGTGTACAGTTTTGATCATGATTAAAATGGAGAATAAATAATCATATACCTTAGAATTTGACGGAATCGATTTGTCGAGAAGCTTGATGAAGAGTAACGGAGAGGGTTCAGTTCCACAAAAGCTTGAGGGTGTGAGGGTGGAGGACTCTGTTAAGGTTATATTTAAAGCATCGGTTAAGGTTTTTATAATCACATTAAAAAACACTTATAAATATAAGTTTTATCTGTTCTATAATATTAATAACTGATAAAATGAATCTTTATCAGTGCTAAAAAGTGATAATAAAAATTATCTTAACCAGCGCTAAAATTCTAGTGCTAATAAAGACACACTTTTAATAATATAATAAATATAATTAAAAAATTAAACTAATATAATTATAAATAAAAATATTTAAAAATATTAGTATATAATTACAATTTGTCGCTTCGTCGCTTCCAGATCCCGCTTTGACGTCACCAGTAGTGACTAGATCCAAGATCGCCATCAACCGAGAAGGAAACACTCTACAACTAAAACCCCACCACCCCGTCGCCATATTCAAGAACGCCTTGTTGTTAGATCCCATCTGCCAAGATAGATCACTGAACAACCATGATCCTAGATCCATCGATCAAATCATCCATGCGCCACCACAGCTATTCTTCATCACCAATCCGCAAACCATCACCGGTAGCCCAGATTCACGGATCTGTGTCGCGCGATACCTCTTGTCTCCAATGATCACCTTGATCTACAGTGATGAAGCAAACCCTACCTTGATAATTCTCTATTACCCAGGTCTCCATAATCGGGAGCATCACTGCCCTGATGAATCTTGTCATCCTGAACCCGACAGGCATGCCAACGCCTAGATTAGTTGATCCTCGTTGGCCCTTTCTTGTAGAAACCCATGTTTCCCAATGAACCTCTGCAGATCTCCTCTTCAAGGGCCAAAAGCCCCTCTATAGAACAAAATTACCATTAACAACCGAGACTAGAAGATTCCGATCTTCTTCTCTTTTTTTTTTTTTTGAAGCAACCGCAAGCATCTTACTCCGTTTGTGTGGGCACCAAAGAACAAAAAAACTTTGTGCCCAACCACATCAAAATTATCCACCAATTTGAACTGATCTGCATGATCCCCATAGATTGAAAGTGAGATAAACTCTCCTCTTGAGAGAGAAGATCTCATCTCCTCCATTTTATTTATTATTTAAATATATTTATTATAATTTTATAATTTTTTAAATATATTTAATATCATTTTCTAATGATTTAAATTTATATTTAATTATTTATACATGTGTCTTTGGGCCACCTAATGGGTTTCATGCCCACTAGGCCTATGGGTCATGTACTAAATAAAAAAGGCTTGATGGATTGGTTATACCTTGGGTGACTATGACCTACCTTTCTAGAATGTGTGTGCGGTTTGTGTGTGTGTGTATTTAATATAATTGTACTCCCAAACACATAATATATATATATATATATATATTAATTAATATATAAGTATATATAATTAATAATATAAAAAATATATTTTTTATTTAAATATATTTACAATAATTTTATAATTATTTAACTATATATTTATATATTTATAATTACGTGTAAATAATTATAGATATATTTATATATTTATATACATTTATATACATTTATATTATTATATATATTTATATAATAAATATATTTATTATTTAAATATAGTTAATATTATTTTATAGTAACTTAAATATAAATATTTGTATATATTTATAACTATATATATATAATTACAGATATATTAATTATTTTATAAGTATATTTAATTATAAATATAATAAATATATTTATTATTTAAATATATTTATTATAACTTTATAACTACTTAAATATATATATATATATATTTATAATTTTATAAATACTTTTTTTAAATGTTATATATATTTATATTTTTATAATTAACCAAATACATGTCATACAGATATACATGTACACATATAATATATATGTACATCCCACATACACGTGGACATATGTATACATACACATACATACATTTATACACATAGAACATCTCTATATTGACATACACAAAACACACACAGTCAACATAATTATTGCACATATATGCACATAGAAATTGATATAAATACATAAGTTCAAATATCCCATATTAACAATACTTCATTTATATTTATATAATATCGATAATTATTATAACATATATATCGATATATAATATTTATGTTAAATATATGCATGCATTTTGTTATTAATGTATATAAATAAACTATTAAGCATTTTGACTAATATAAATTTGTGATTTTTTTATATAAATTTATAAAAATAAGAACCAATTTTTATTAATAGATATATAAATCATATTTATATATGATATTTACATATATAAACTTATTTTAATGTAAATATTATTTAAAAATATATAAATATATTTATTTATTTACAATTTTTATTATAGATAAGAATATTTATAAATATTTATATATAATTATTAATATATTTATATAATTAAATATTTTATATTTTTATATTTTTATATACTTATAATTATATATATTCCTATATTTATATATATTTGTATAATTATATGAATTTATTAACAAATAAGTATATATAATTATAAAATTAATAAATATATTAATTATTTGAATATATTTATTATAATTTTATAATTATTTAAAGATATATATATTTATTTATATTTGTAATTATAATGAAATATATTTAAAAATATTTTCATATAATTATAAATTTATTTATATAATTATGGATGGGTTTTGATAGGAGATCGTGGCGGTGATCCTGGTGGGGACTAAACTCTACTATGCTCGATGTATTGTTTGCACGATTCGATGATCGATCTTGAGAAACTGCTCGCTGGATGAAGTTGGATCGATTGATCATGTAAGGATGACGGTCCTAAGGAAGGAGATTTAGACGCAAATTGGGAAAAAGCATCTGAGGGCTCTTGACCATTCGCATCTTATTGAGACTCAAGTAGTGAGACGATTATTAGAATTGTTTCGACAGCCCACGTTGAAGTGAACTTCAGTGCTGTCTCTCAAAGATTGTCAATATGGAATAATTCAATAATTGTAAGACATGCTCTTCCAAAAGGTGAAATTTCATGGTTTTAGGTAGACCTAATAAGTAGGATGTCTAATATTTTGTGTTTTCCATCTTGAATTGTGTCTAACTATGCCATGGTTTTTATCACTGCCAATTTTTAATAGAGATTTTTAAACAAAATTCCAATAGACTTAGATCTCTATAATAAAGCTAGGTATGTTCCTAGTTCAGGATAGGTCACTAGATTTTAATCAATCCAATGTCAAGAATACATTTACATGAATTTAGATTCAGCTATATGGTCTCAATTGGATTCTTGGGCACATGAAAATTCTTCATGACATTGCATTATCTATTGTTGTCCCTATTTGTTTTGACAAAGATATAGAGATGGTTACATTTGGGAATTATTAAAGGATAATTGTGGAGATTGATCCCAGAAAAACTGTCTTGATCACGTTGTTCCCTCAATGTGTGATGATGAGATTAAACATAGAGTGGAATATGAGAAACATCCTCATCTTTAGGAGAAATGTATCTTAGTGGGACACCTGAAAGAGACCTATCATATATTGTTTGTTTTCATAAAATATAGCTTGCAAGAGCACCTAGAAAAGAACTACAAGCAGAGGGGTGTGAATCTAAGACCAAGGAGCCTATGCAACATGCTGGAAGGGATAAAATCTCTAGAAATTCAACCCCAATGGTAGAGGATATTAAACTACAGAGCATTAGTTCATTTTCCCCAGACATAAAGCATTTACTGGGCATGATCCCTTCTAATTAAAGTTTTCCGAGTTCTTAGGAATGTATTGAACCTAGGATATATAAACTCTATATTAAATATGTTGTTATGGAGAATCAGGGGAGTTTCTCTTAGGTTAGGGTGTAAAGGATCTCTCCTCACACCTAGTGGTAGCCTCAAACATGGAATGATGTTGTTGATAATTTCATAGAGGGGTGCTGAGAGGATGCCCTAAATCATCAAGACATTGAGCAAGATTCTCAAGACTCTATTGATTTACAGCTAATCCAAGAGTGACACTAGTTTGCCTTCAGTATATGGAAGGGAAAACAAGAAATGGATGAACCACCTACTCTTCAGACCAAGAGTGTAGTGAATTCTCAAATCCGATGTGCTACTCCAAAAACATTCATCAATTCTGCTTCAACTCCAACTCCAAGTCCTAAATAAGTGGTTAAGCATAT
This sequence comes from Viscum album, assembly GCA_963277665.1. Classification (NCBI taxonomy): domain Eukaryota; kingdom Viridiplantae; phylum Streptophyta; class Magnoliopsida; order Santalales; family Viscaceae; genus Viscum; species Viscum album. The sequence continues at coordinate 1,211,159,550 of OY728126.1, read as the reverse complement.
TTTCATCCACCCTTAGATATGAGAGTGTGAAAGTTTCCGAAATATAATTCATAGTAGATATTTGACTCTGGTAGAATTTGGGAAACAATGTCTTAATTTTCTTGACATCTTAAACAGATCATACAGTAAGAAGGTATTACATGATGAATTCGGCAGTGATCATGGAGTTATTTGAGTATAATACCAATCCCCATGCACTAAAATTTTAAAGGAAATTTTTATTTCTGATTTGAGGACTTTATTAAAGGTCTCAAGTATGAATGGTGAATAGGTTCATCAACACTTGAAGGATACCACCGCATCGTATGACACTATTTCTCCTCATGAGGATGATGAGGCATAGAAATAGACCCAAACCAGGAGGAGGAGACATCATCCAATAGGTGGGGGTGGTGTTCGATCCCATATATGATTTTATTCATCTACGTTTTCAGTTGGTTCATGCCTTGATCTTCATGGCAGTTGTATGCCATTGGATTTTTCTTTATATTATCCTCTTGTTTCTTATTTAATCATTATTTTCAATAAATTTCAGGACCATGGATTATAACCCATGGTTCACACTATTTGGATACCAGAATAGTGCAGACCATTGAGAAACTCCATAACCCTAGAAAATTATTATATAAATATTTAAATACATTTTCTATAATTTTAACATTATTTAAATATATAATTATTTATTTGTATTTTTAATTAAAATAATTTTTTTTATAATTTTTTTATAATAGAATATATATTCATATAATTATATATATATTTATTAATATGTAAATGTATATAATTATAAATATAATAAATTTATTTATTATTTAAATATATGTGTTATGATTTTATATTTACTTATTTATTTATTTATAGTTATATTAATACTTTTTTTAAAAAACATTGTGTGTATATTTAAATTATTAAAATATATATATTAATATATCATATTTATATAAATTTTATACATGCATTTTTTAATTAATGTTTATAAATAAACATTACTTTTTGAAAAGAAATATGATAGTTTCAATGGGTCGTGCACTTTTAGGTGTCTTTGGGCCCCATTTCACTTTCTGCTCATGTGGATTTTTACACACTTTTTTTTTGGTGGCATTGTTTTCCACTTTTATGGTAGGTGGTGCTCCATGTGCAAAACTTATTTTTTCCATGTTCTGTACATATGTTTTCTCAATAAATTTTAGGACCAAGTAGTCGCTCAAATCATGATCATTCCGAGTAAAATAAATGAATCAAAATTTTGAACTACCTTAAATATTTTAGGGGTCAATATTTTTTTTAATTTTGGTACTATTTCTATTATTATTATTATTATTATTATTATTATTATACCCTATGTTGGTGAAACTAGTTCTAGTGGGATGGTGTTTGGGTTTATGTCTCAAGATAAATCTTGGATTTGAGTGTATTTGTTTTACTTTTCATGTATTGTAAACCAACAAATATTATTTTTATTATTGTTGTTATTAAGGATTTCATGTGTTTGACTCTCTTCTAGTTCTTGTGTGCAAGTGTATTTTTATCATATTTCCCTCTTCCATAACAAAAATAAATTAATATTAAAAATAATTATAAGGAGATTAAGGAATAAATTTTAAAAAATAACTAATAAGTTGGAATGGGAAAACAGAAAATAAGAATGGACGGAAAAATTAAATTTTTCCAAAACCACTATCATGGATCCAAAATTCATGTTTCTTAATAAATATAAAAATATAATTCAATAAAAAAAAAGAAAATATTATTTTTTGAATTTATTTATTAAATAAATATTGATTTTATTTATCAAATAAAAATTGTAAAGTGATTTTTTAAAATCTATCGAATCACATCTATTTATTATTTTAATAATTGTGAAATTTCATACCCTTCTCAATTTACTGTATCATGTTTTATTAAATTCTATAGAATATATTACTTTATATTTTTAAAATAAAACATAAATTCATACTATTACAACTTCATTCAAATAAATTAATATAGAATTATGGCCCAAAACATTTAACAGTAAAGACACTATTGATGGGTTTTAAAGACATCAAGGTTGTAAAAAAACACAGAAACGTAAAACCCACTAAAACACTCTTATTTAGATGATAGTATATTTATTACATCTTCTACTGCGCAACACAATGTGATAAAATCATAATAAATTGCATGCTCATGGACTTGACCCTGCAATAGGTTTGTCCCCCCCAAAACATTACCACCCTGCCAGCAATGGCGAGGTAACTCTTATTTAGAAGATAGGAGAAAAATAATAATAGTGATATAAATATAATAACATGCAACTGTCTTGTTTCTCTCTGATTTCCATCTTATGAAAACCACTAATAAAAAATACACCAAATCTTAACTCCTATGGTGATGCACCAGATGTATAATCCTCAATGAATTTTGGAAGCATTTTATTTATCTACCATAGAAATTAATGTATCCCCTTTCAATTAAGTAATAACATAGAAAGTATGGAGCTTCATATATACCGATAAAGTCTCATTTCTTATAAATGAAATGTAAGAAATGAAAATATTATACTTAATAATTAATCACTATTTCATCTTTAGCCTATTGCGTACTGGGTAATTTTATATATCACACCCATCCTAAAATTCCCTTATTCTATATATTATATCCATGGAATTTAAATCTAGAAAATCATAACTAACCAACTTCTGGACCTCAACCTATAGTAAAAGAAACCTTGAAGGTTCTGAAGTTCAATGACACAACCCTATGAATTCAATATCTAGAACTAGGTATACCACGCACCCTAGACACAATGTTGTTCCTCCCTTTACTCTGATTTTAGTAACATCAAGGTCTTATCTCTAATCTTAAATAAACTAAAAACAAAAAATAACAAATACATGTACAAATGGAACATGCATAATAAACTATCATTTTTTAAAATTTACACTCACTACAACTACCCACTGAGAGGTTAAGGAAGAAAATATAAAAAATATTTCATAAGACAGAAATTATATACATATCATCCCCATAAATAATTTAATAATGAAATTATTTAAAAATATAACAATTAACATGTCGGATTGGTCCCTAAACTCCATACCAATATTATTGTAAATAAAAGTCAAAGAATATGATAACTTATGTTAGTTTCATAAAAATAAACAAAAAACTAATAATTAGAACCCTATTTATTAGTTAATGTAAAACTTATCATAATAAAAAACATAATGTAATCATTTATTTTTAAACATATTACTTGTTTCTACTCATTTTTTAGTTTGAATTTGTTTTAATTCATCCTCCGTACACAACACACAATATTGATGTGGTGACTATTCATACTTGTGTAAAATAATTCAATGATCATTGTGAGTAAGTTTCATATTAATTTATGTTCATTTGGTATTTTTTAACCGTTACACTCAAGTTTTAGAGGTGCAAAACACTAAAATTATATTATCGATCATCCTATGAAAACTATAACTTAGATTAATGTAGTGTTAGTTATAAAATTTAACAAATTAAAAAAATTTCATTTCCATAATGTTTAAAAAAAATACATTTTTTGTTGGTTTTAACTCCCTCAAACACATTTTTAGAGACTTTAATATCATTAAAATTTGGTTTTTCACTAATTCTAAGCACACTATATGTCAGATTAATGATCCATCTATTTTTACATGTCATAAATAAATCATCAATATTTTTATTATGATTTCAAATAAATTCATATTTATTATCTAGGTTTTAACCATTACCCCATGTTTTAGGTTATTAAAACACTACAAATATGTTTTCGATCATCTTGAGAAAACTATAGTTAGGATTGATGTGACATATATTCCAAAATTATAAAAATTAATTAGTTTTTGTTTTCATAATATTTTATACCATTCAAAGGTATTTTCATGTTTTTGACCCTATGACACTTGTTTTTAAAGACAATAATATATTTAAAAGCATATTTTTCAGTCATTTCGAGCATACTAAAATTCATACTGACATTAAACCTATTTAATAATGTTAATAATAATTTAACAATCATTTTACTATTATTCCACCAAAATTCATTCTTTTTTTCTATTTTTTGAACCTTAGACACATGTTTTAGGGGATTAAAACACTAAAACTATGTTTTTAGTCATCCCAAGAAAACCAAAACCTGAACTAATGTGGAATATGTTAATAGATTTCAAAAACTAAAAATTTTTCATTATATAAAAATTTATTTTGTCAATTCAGTATTTTTTTCTTGGTTCAGACCCTCTATCACAGGTTTTTAAAGATATTAATATCTTATAAAACTTCTTTTTAGTAGTTCATAGAAACATTAATAATGAATTGATATTATATATATTTCAACATGTCCAAAATAATTTGAATATAATTTTCCTATGATTTCCCATCAATTAATGGACACTTTTCTCGGTTTTAGTTGTCATCTGTGTGTTTTAGTGTTTTAAATTATTAAACTACATTTACGATCAACCCAAGAAAACCATGACTCAAATTGATATGGAATTACATTTCAAAAAATCATCATTATTCATTTTCCTTATATTTTAGATCATCGTTTTTAGTATTTATTGCTTTTTATAATCTAGTTCATGCTTTTAAAGACATTAGTACATAAAATATATTTTTATGTCCTTCTAAGAACACAACATGTTGGATTGACATGCTTTAAATTTTTACATGTGAAAAATAATTCAATGATAATTTTCTTATAATTTAATGTGAATTAATTATCATTTTCTAGTTCTTGATCACTACGTGCACATTTTAGACTTTTAATTCAATAAAACAGAGTTTTTGGTCCCCCTAATAAACCCATTACATATATTGGTGTGGAGTCTGATCCCAAATTTAATAAATTAATTAATGGAAATTTTTATAAGATTTCACACCATTTAATGGTTCTTTTCATAGTATTGTACCCTCTAATTCACATTTTTATATTCGCTAATATCTTTATACTCTATTTTTAGTCATTTTGAGCACACCACATATCATATTGATTTATTGTCAATTTATAAAAGTCAAAAATTATTCATATATTGTTTTCCTTTGTTTTGATATTATTTCATGATGGTTTTATATATTTTTGTCATTATACATTCATTTTATAGTTTTAAATCTTTCAAATATATATTTTTTCATTCATCCAAAGAAAACTGGAACTCAGGTTCATTTCATGTATATTCTAACATTCCAAAGAATAATTAATGATAATTATTGTAATTTCTTACACCAATATGAGGTTGTTTACTTTATTTATACCTTCTACTATTATGGATTTCTCAGGATATGTTGAAACTCAATATATGGTGAAAACCCAAAAAAAATTAATACCAAAGATCTATGATGGATTAATATAAAACCATTCATTTAAAAATGAAGATGATGTTTTGTGTACTTAAAATAGCTGAAAATTGTTGCTACTATTGTCTCCAATGACATGGTTGATGAGGAATAAGAACTGTATAGAGGGGGGCTCATTCCTCTATGGTTTATCCATTGGATAATGTGAACCACCAATCACATGGGTGAGACTCTCCTTCACTCCACAACATGCTAGTGCCACTCATGTGAAAAAAGGAAAATGAAGAGAGATGTGTGGAGATAGAGAATAGATAGTGTCTTAGGGAGGAATGAATGAAAAAATATCCATGGTGTCTACATACTTATATATCACTAGGACACTCGCAATAATTAAATCACATGTTTATAACATGTGGGTTCAGGCCATGACCAACCTTGCATTTTTTTTCATGAATGTGTCACTCATCCCAAGAGTTTTATCTTTTAAAATGTCTAATTTAATGATAGAAAATGTAAAATAATAATATTAATGATAATATCTTAATATTTGTCTTGTAAAAATGATGACTAGATTACATTATTATGGATATTTAGATTCTTTTGAACATAAAACACTTGGGGTATACCATTCATTTTTTCAATGAAAAATGACCAAATACCAATTTAGTGAAACATGGTAAAGGGAGATATAACTTTTTCTATTGGTACATAAAGATGTAGGCATACCATTTTTTATTGATTTTAGGTGGATTATCCTACATTATAAATTTTACTAATGACTATAGTAATATAAATATGTCTACTTAGTGGAGTATATGTTTTATTATTTTGATAAATTACATGAATATAAGAATGAAGCTGAGAATCAACTTGTTAAGAAGAAAAAATTATTTAATAAAATTGAGGTGATGAATATATTAAAAAAGTATTAATTGATTATCTATGTAAATTTGAGAATTTATTCCAACTCACTAATACATATACACCATGATGGAATAGTGTAAGTAACTAGAGGAAACACTTATTTCATTACATGGTGAGATCTAAGACGGGTCATGCATGTATTCCATTATCCTTTTCGGGATATTCATTACAGAAATGAACACACATACTAAACAAAGTTCCAACTAAATACATAAATGGTATTTTATATGAATGTCGGTGTGGAATGAAATTCATGTCATCGAACCTATGAGTGTTAGTTACAAATCATTTTTTAGGGAATCCACAGATAAAAAACTTCCACCCTGAGGAACTAAGTGTATATTAAAAGGATGTCCTTAGTAAATAATAATAATCTTGTAACCTACAAGGAAGTAGTATTTTGTAAAAAATATACTAAATATAATGATACCATGTATTTTAAAATGGATTCTACATACCAAAATCAACTATGTATTTTTATATATCCTCTAATGGATGTAAATATAATTTATTGAAAATGGAAACTCAGGAAGAAACTAGACATAGATGCATAATTCAGTACCCATAATGTATGAATGATTGAAAAAGGTTTTAAACTATGTCATGGAATGGACTACAATGAAAAAATGTTACTAGTTTACATGCTAAAATTCCTCTGAATTATACATTACAAAATGGCTTTCTCTGATTATCAAATTTGGTATATGGATATCGAAATAGCCTTCCATAATGGGAACCTTCAATTAGAAGTATATATGACACAACCAATAGGGTTTTTGGCCCTAAAGGATTCAAACTAAGTATGAAACTTGTTGAGATACATTTATGGAATATAGGGACAAAATCGGTTATGGATCACCCAATTTGATGAAGCCATAAAATAATTTTATTTCGCATATAATGAATGTGATACTTTTATATATAAGAGGATCATTGGGAGTGATATTATTTATTTTATAGTGTAAGTAGATGTTATAATACTTGTTATAAATGAAATACATATCTTACAGTCCGTTAAGGCTGGGTTGCACATGTTCTTCTCCATGAAAGAATAATCCGAGAAAGAATTATTTCCAATGTAAGAAGGAATTAATCTATCTAATAAAATTTTCCCATAGTTACATGATGGTGGAAAGAGGATGGAAATTATTCCATATGAGTTAGCGATTTGGTTAGTCATGTATGTTATGTAACATACGAGACTAGAATTCACATTTTCAATAATCACGGTATGATGATATAATGCTACCCTGGGTGACATCCATTAGATGGAAATCAATAATATCCTTAAGTATTTGAGGCATACTAAGGATATGTTACTAAGAAATATAGGAGATGAATAACTATTCTTTAGGGGATATACAAATGCTACTTTCTAGACAAATAAAGAAGATATTAAATCATCGTTGGGATATATCTCCCCTCTCAATAGAGGTTTTGTGGGCATGAAGTAATCAAAGAAAGTTGTGGTCACCAATTCTATAGTAGAGCTCTAGTTTATTATGAATTTTGAGTAAACTAAAGAAGAGATTTTGATTTGAAAATTCATTCAAGAAATTGAAATATTTCCAAACAACAATGACCCTATCACACTATATTATAATAATACCATTGCAGTGGATCCTGTAAAAGAACCAAGGTCACATTACCAGATAATGAACATCCATTGTAAATATAATATCCTAAGGGATTATTTATAGGGAGTATATATCATAGTGAGAAGATATTTTGTATAATAAAACATGGAATACACCTAAATTAAACATCCATCTTATAAAATTCATGAATATCAAGTGTACCCTTGTGAAAATATAGCTGTTAGTAGTTGGATTTATTCGATGTGGGAATCTTCTAGAGTTTCTACCTTAGAAAAAACTGATTTTCACATGTGACTAATTATATATTTATTATTTTGAATAATAATTTACTTATCAAATACTTATTACTCACTATATTACTTAGATGTGATATTTTCCTATATTATATATCACATTGGTAAAGTTAGAGAAGTTCCCTACTATGAAGAGATCCTTGAAGTGGTATGATGATATTATTAATTTTTTTGTATGGTTGAATAACATTGTATGATGTGGAAAATAGTATATTTATAGTAAAGTGTAATTACTCATAAGCGGATGAGACTTGTTCACATAAAGTTTGCACTAGGTTATCTCCAAGATGGAACTTTATGGGAACATACCGGCCAGTTTGAATTCTACATGTTTGTGTGTCATTTTATATTCTTATTTCTGAGCATGTGTAATGATACTTAACCATTAATATTATTATTAATTAATGTAATGAACTCCACATTGAGATGTATTGATTTGAACCATGATGAAATATGTTCAAAAAAGAGATGGGTATATTGGGTGCATCATAAATGATATGTTATTAATGAATAAGTCAAGGAAGAATTTGTACCTTCCATCTTTATGTCATTTCATATCTCATCCCTTTGATACAAATTCATCTATAATGTTAAATTCTATTTCCATGGCTTATATAAGAGTTAATTTTAGAAATTAAATGAAATATGTTTTAATCATATCAGTTGATGACATGGGTGTGAATCATGAATAATAAGATATTGTGACAAAGTAATGTTATTACATTGTGAATTTTCTTATGAGGTTGTCGTTGTTGTGACATATCTTCTTACACTGCAGTCACCTTGACCCATTATTAGATATTAATCTTAGACTTTAGGAATTCCCATCTAAACCACTAAGGATATAGTCTAGAGTGTCGCACACAAAGTGTTTCAATTGATCTAAGTAAAATTTTATTTATTTTTAACAATGGAATAAATATTATTCTCTAAACTGAGAATTAATATTTATTAAATATTTATTGATCATAAATATTAAATGATTTCTAATTTTTAAGGTGCAAATTGATTATGTGAATATAACTACTTATTTATCTATTATTATTCAAAAGGTATTAAATAATTATTTATTAAATAAAAAGCATATTTCATTACATGAATAATAAATAAATATATATTCGATAAATAATGAATAGAATATTTATTTAATTATTGAATTTAAAATGTATGTTATATAATTTAATAAATACTTATGATGAGCATACTAGATTTTTCCAATGATAAAAATTTCTTTATCAGATTATAAAAATAATATCTATCATTGTGTGGGAAAGTGAACATCATGAAATAAAATAATTATATTATTATTTTACATGGAATAGGGTATGTAATTTATTTAATAGATTATTAAGGTTCTTTGAGAGATTAATACAAATTAAACCTTATCATTGTCTATATATATAAATAGTTATGAGAATTTAGAGAGGTTGATTATTGTGCAAAACATTATCTTCCCTAGATAATTTTCATTTAATGAAAATTTTCTCAAGAGTTAGGTCATATGTTTAAGAGTTTACCTTCTCCTTCCTCCTCTCAAGTTGTATAGATCAAGAGATGATCCTTCCAAATAGAAGGGGTTTTTTAGTGATCAAGTGAGTGATGCATGATGATCAGCACCGTCGTGTTAGCATCCAAAGTAACATCAGTGACATTTATAGAGAAAAGTATAATGTCTTGGTAACCACTTGAGGGGCCATGTTTGTTCCCTAATTGAAATAATGATGATGAAACTCGAACTAGTTTTAGACTATCAACACCTACAATGAAGAAAGGATCCAAGAATGTGGTATTTATTCTTGCTATTTAATTGATTATAAATTTAATGTGAAAAATATATCATATCATTTATGAATTTAATTTCCAATATTCCTTAAAAAAATAAATATTCATGCTGTTAAACTTCATGTTCATTATATATTATACATTAAATTAAACAAATCAGAGTTGGCTATTTACCAATTATCTCTTCCACTACACTTCAACCCTTCATTACGTTGTATGATTCTAGTATAAATGGAGATTTCATTTTTTGTGTCATATTGTATGAAATTATAAATGACTATCTTATTTAAATAAATTTATTAGGATATTGAATTAAAGGAATTATAGGGTGTCTCATACGTATAGAAGGACCACACTCAGTTGGTCTGAAACATTCCATGAAGAATCTGTTTATATGATATCACAAATTTTTACCCCAATGACTGAAATACTGATCCTGGAAAACATAATTCTATTAGAATTCAAATAAAGGTACAAAACCTTCTTCATCAATAGGTTATCAACCTTTTGAGAAAATAAAATATGTTTTTGAAATATTTATTAATCTATTTTCAAAAAAACATGAAGAAAATGTGTAGGAAAAGAGAACGATGTGTCTTGATTTTCCATATAAGATTATTCTAACATTATAAATTTTCGTGATATTATGTACAAAGAAAAGAATATATTATAGTGGATTTGGAACATTACTAAATGATATTATAATAACAAAATATATAATTTTGGCTTGGTTGGGCATGATTGGCATGGATTTAATGGGTGATTTGGTACCAGTGAAGGGTGAATGTTCATCATTTATTTCCCTAGTGACTTAAAATCTTCTAGGAAAGATATATTTCAGTTTTGTAACATTCCAACTGGTATAAAGGTTCCAGTAGGGTATTCATAAAGTATTATGAATATCAGTTCAATGATTTATTTGAATTTAAAGGGTCTAAAATCACATGGTTGTCATTTCTAATGTAAGATTTAATTCTTATGGATTTATGTTCCATTCTACCTAAAATGGTCCCACACACATTAACCATACTTTTATTCTTTTTCAGTCAGTATATGTTCTTCCAACCTTAATTTTTTTATATAATGGTTCACATAGTTATAGAGATTTGTATATGTGGCCCTGTACATTATAGATGGACATACCCCATTGAACAACATATTCATATTTGGAAAAGGTACGTAAAAAATAAAAATTAACTAGAATATTGTGTTTCAGAATGAAATATTATTGAGGAAACAATTGAATTCAATACTGACTACATATCTGATATGGAAAACATTGGTCTCCCGATATATCATCACAACGGTTGTATAATGGGTAAATAAATTTCTCAAAGGTATATTGTCACAATTACTATGAGATAATGGGAGAAAAATCACCTTTATTTTTTACATAATAGCATAGAGGTCAATCCATATGTTGAAACCCATAACATAATTCCAAGGTATTTAAATATATCAAGCATTGGAACTGATATATTAAATATATATAACTAATTTATTATAGTATTGTTTTGAGACCATATTTCTAAAGATTAATATATAAATATGGATTTAATTGTAGAATGACTTCAATGGATATATAGAGGACCAAGTGTACATGTATTATCTTACAATGATTAAAAAATTAATTATCATATATTTTTTGAAAAGAATCATGTTGAACATGATATAATGTAAAGTAATTAAGTAACTCTTATTCCCAAAGTGATGCATGTGTCTGCTACCAAGTATAGAAGGACCACTTACATGAATATTTGTATCTTTGTTACTCTCACAAAAATATGGGATTTTGATTATAATACATTCCAAGTGAAAATATGTAGATGAAAATATGTTGATAATAGGAGTAGAGTTAAATTAAAAAATTGGGATTCTTGAAATTGAATTTCTATATGGAGGGTTATATGCATGAATCATTTATATTGGAATCAAAGGTAGTATATGTATTTTATATCCCATATCTTATAAAATAAAATTTATCAATTTTTATTTTATCAGTTAAAACCATTAAAGGGTAAAATTTAATTTCCATTGAGGAAAAACCATTCATTTGGATGTTGTAGTCATTTCACATTGGTCCCAATGTATATGGTGCATTATATGTTATAGGATAACATAAAATGTGGATTTGGATAATCGGTAGGGGATAAATCCTTTAAATCATTTATGGATAAAAGAAAGAGTTCAATGTGGTGGTAAATGTTTTTTAATATACAATTAATTTCCTCATAATACAACTTATTCACTAATGAATTGACATAATATAAATTAAATGACTAATTACATATGTAGATAATATATTCTTGACATCTTGATTCTACCATAAAATGTAAATGGTTCTTTATATGTTATAGGACACCATAAAATGTGGATTTGGATAATCGGTATGGGATAAATCCCTTAAATCATTGATAGATAAAAGAGAGACTTCAATGTGTTGGTTAATGTTTTTTAATATACAATTAATTTCCTCATCATACTACTTATTCACTAATGAATTTACATAATATAAATTAAATGTTTAGTTACTTATGTAGATAATGACTTCTCAACATGCTGGTGCTAACAATCATGTGGAATAATATATTGACAATGTCGGAATTAAAGAAATGTTAAAGGGTGAAGAACATATGGTTGAAAGAACATATAGGATCATTGTAGCATGATAATCATAAAAAAAATATTAAGGTGGGAAGTAAAGGCATAAAATTTTAAGCTTCATTGAATGAATGTGACAAACCAGTTGATCCCAACATGTTAATTTTTTTTTCCATTTAGTTCACTAGTAAAATTCATGTGCCAATTGATGTAGATATTTGAAACAATGCTCTTCCTGCATTAAATAAAATAATTTGTGATGATATTAGGGTATCATTATGATATACATTCAATATTTTACTAATAAATAATATAATGAAACATTTATTTACTCTTCAATATCACTTTAAGAGTACATATATATTAGATTATTATTGAATTAAGTTCATTTTAATGGCCACTAAAAAGGATCATAGATAATTTTTGACACTTCTAATAAAGAATCATCTCAGGGATGTTAAGGGGAAGTTTAAACCCCATCCAACATTAATATATTAACACATTTTAAACAAAAAAATATATAATTATTTTGTTGGATTCCATGAGTATAAATCATTTTAGGTATAATTTAATTTGTAATATTTTATTTTTAATTACATTAATTAATAACTTTGATGTAAAACAGTTACTATATGAAAAAAAGTGAGTGGTGAAAATAAATAGTGTGCATTAAAACCAATGTACCCCTATAGTAAATCATGGATAAGGTATGATTAACCTAAAAATGGTGAGTATTTTAAATCAATAGCAATACATTTATGTTATATGAAACAATTAAATAATTATATTTCTTTTCTTATATGTATATTAATTAATAAGAATCTAAATCCACTTATATCCCACATAATGTTTTTTGGAATGAGGCATATGAAAGTAAAAAAGAACAAATAGTAGATGAAAACCCACAAAGAGTATAGGAATCATGTGGAAGTGTGAAATAATTTTTTTTTCTATTTTAAATTATTATTATTTAATTATGACTAAATATTTTCATGTATTTTTTCCATTTTAGAAAAATTAATCATAATTAATTATACACAATGAATAAAACCTTTTAGTAACCTTAAATCCATCAGAAAAATATGGCCATGTTAGAGGTATATGTTTTTGAGTTTTACCTTAAACATATTTTGATAAAGGAAAAAAATATGGGGATTTAGAGGAGAGAATGAAATACATGAAAGAAAAAATAGGTTCTATAAAAGAAATTTTTATTTGGACATATTACTTGTTAGACACGTTTATTGGAAGGGACCATAGGGAACAAATGAGACACCAAAAATCACTACATAAAGAGCCACATCCCTAACTTTGAGGCTATCCATTCTCCTAGAAATTATTCCTCAACCAAGGTAATCATATTTTTTATAACTAATTATGCTAAATTTGATCCAAATAATGGCTAATTCCTTTCTTGAAATAAAATTCAAACAGAAGAAATTGATTATCATATATATCTATCATTGCCCATTAGTCATCTTATTAGGATTGAAAAAATGAACAATATCCAAGGAGATATTTCAAAAAACTAAATAACATGAAAAATATCATTTGATAATTGAGATTCATATATCTCAAGAGATGAATGTTGATCTAATTTTTCCCCTTGATGATCTGAATATTCACACAACCGAACATTCTATTGTATCTTTCGTAGCAGGGCTGTTAAATCTTATAAAGAAAACTGACGATAATTCATTATGTGATTTCCTATTTATATTATATTAGAAAACCTTATCAATTAATGAAAAAATTCATATATGAGCTATGCTATTATTGATAGAGATATGTAATTTGAAATAGAAGGCTGAGTCAAAAAATATATAGAGGATAAACCAATAAATTGTAAGGACCTTCTAAGATTGTCTTTAAACCACTAATTTCACTTTGCATTTACTAAAAATTACAAATTCTTATTAATACAATTTTAACTTATCAAAATATGGCCTCTAAGAAATTTTAAGAACAAATTTATGGAGATTACCTTAAAGGCATGATTTTTCTTCAGAGTGTAAATTAAATTTTGAAGCATGACTGGCATGGAGACTCAGTTGTGAATCCAAACATGTGGTACATTTGCATAATAAATTTATCAAATAAATGATTTATTATTTTAATTATAGTTAAATACTATTTATAATTACTATATGAATATATATTAGTACTATGTGATGGGAAAACCTTGAAAATAAAAATTTGTTTTTATTTGTGTTTATATAACTTCTACAGAACACTTTTCAATGAGATAAGGTTCTATTTCAAAACAAGTAGCACATGTAGCTGAAATATTTGAAAAACAAAATTATATTTGAAAATAAATTATTATTTTTTGTAATTTAGGGGTAAAATTATATAATCTAATCATAAAAAATACATTTTCATTTTTTTTCATTTCTTATTCTATTTTCTAGGAAGCACTTGATTCTTATTGCAGTCAATTTAGATAAAAAAAGATTTAATTTTTGGATCCAAAGAATAAATTTCCAAATATCCAAAGAATATTTTTTTAAATAATAAATAACACATAATATCCTTATAAAATTTATAATACACTATATTCAACATTTTATATGAAAATTTAATGTTATTCATTTTATATTATAACTTAATAGGAATTTTTGTATGATAAGGAGATGTTTATTTATAATAAAAATCTGGGCATGAGGACAACCAATGCCCAAAATTAGCCTAAAAATTACTTCAAATAGAAAAATATTCATGTATATATAAAATACTATTTCAATATCAAAATATAAATCCAAATATATTACTTATTTTACATACACATTTTCCAGTGTCTAAAATAAAGTAATGATAATTTTTTTGGTTATAATAATTCTAAATTTATGAAAGGTATTGTATTTCATAAACCAAAAAGCATCCCATAAGAGTTATTACAAATGGTAATTGGAACTTCATTTGGATTATTTATTATTTATTGGTTTATATATATTCTTACAATACTACTATGACTGCCAATAGTTCGTGTATTCAAAGGAGGAATAATATTTTTTTTAGAGATGAGTGGAAAACATACAAGGTGTCTTAATGTTTGAAGTCATCATAAATAAGTTATTTCTAAACATGTTTGTAAAGTGTTTATCTCGAAGTGATTAGAAAGAGTTATTTTATCTACTGATTATTTAGTTAATATTATGATCATTTTATCTACATCATATTTAGTTAAATTTTATATCATTTTACATATTAATTATTTAGTTAGTTTTTATATTGATCATTAAGAGGTAATTTACTATTGATTTTTTCATAAACACATTGTGCATTTGGAGACCAAAAAAGGCCTCCATATAGATTTCAATATCCCTTTTTAAGGATAAAATAAATTCTATATAAAAGTATCATGAACTCTATAGGGGAAATGATTAGTTGAAATAGAGTGGGTTTATGAAGGAGAAATGATATTATCCTTCAAGGACTCGTGAATCTGTATAATGGGCTTTTTTTCTCTTCATAGGCACAAAATGCATGGGGAAACATAAATTCTTGACTGATGGTTCTGGAAGGATGATTCACTGATGTATAGTTTAATGTTCTTTCCTAAGATATTTATTTTCTCTATTTGATTTATTATGTTGAGTAGTTATGAAATTCATTCCCATTGGTGTCCAAGATCATTTGAAAATAGACTAGTGAGACAGATATTTCATTTACTATAAAAAAGGAAATATACTGAATTTGTGACTTCTAGTTATTTTGTAATACAACTATTACTTATATAATTTTTTTCCACTCTCTATGGGAATATCTATACATATCTACATATTACCTTCAAGATTGTCCAAAACTATTTGAGGCTATCCATTCCCCTCAATGTAATAACATTATATCTCACTATATGTTTTATTTAGTTAAATGTGAGAAAAATAACTCATATTGTATAGATAATTTAGAAAAATGATTCATTATTCATTTTTGACCTATTGGAATTAATATTCATCACTTTGAAACACAATGTATCTAGTATGAATCAAAGTGTTTTCTTTCATTTAAATTTAAATTTTTATTCAAAATATGCATCAAATACTGAAATATGAGAAAATATGCTCATTTTATCTTAATATATTAGGATAATGATCCTTGAATCATTATTTGATTTTTAAAAATTAACCACAAGTAAATATGATATACAGTGTGGTTGGTATAACTAAATGTGTGTGTTTACATTGAAAAATTACTTTTTATATTTAAAGATGAATTACATACTCAAAACCAAGTAAATGCACACATATTGTGTTCATATTTTTGTAAAATTATTGAAAAATGATTTGTGACGTGTAGGAAATAATTTCACATCAATCCAACACATGGTGTGACGGTGTGACTGAAAGTGTGTGTTTTCATTTAAAATTGACATTTTAGTTCAAAACATTTGATACACATTAAAAAAAGAGAAAATATGCTCATACTACCTTAAACATATATAAAAATGATCCAAAATTCATTAAACACTCTCCACACATAAAACAAATTACTTTTAATTAATTTTCAATATATATGTATATATAAGGAAATAAAAAAATAAAATATTATTTTTTAATTTTAGTTTTTCCTTGGTTTGTATTATATATATTTTAAAAAAAATTCACTCGTTTTTAAAATTATTTTTATATTCATAATTACCATCAATTAATTAATTAAAAAATATAACTACAAATAGGAAGCCCTTTTATATGGGAGGGGACCATAACATCCCTTATGGATTTTCCATGTGCGATTCAGTTTCACTTTTCTAGCATCCCACAAATAATATAATAATAATAATACATGAAAAAAATAATAAACAATACAACAAATTAAAATTAATTATAATTGAGATAGATAATATGTAACATCCCAGGTAAATAAAGAATATGACATTTTTATATTTATACTTTTTTTGTGAATAAAATGTTAATATTAATTTAAAGGTATCTCTATGCTCGATGGCTTACCCAATACGCAACAGCGAGTTCCTTTGAAATCTTACGTTGCACTCTAATAATAAAATAATATTATTTTAAATGGTAGTTAACACCAAGCCGTTGTAATGGTGGGAACGAATAGAACTAACTAAAAAATGATTATATATGTTTGTAAAATATTTTTACTTTTTACAATAAATGTTAGAGGATTAAAAATGCGAATGAATCCAATTTTTAAGCGTAAACATTCTAGTATTCTTTAAAATGTCGATTAACCGCCTTTTGATGGCGAACCTCTTTTAAATCCACTTTTTGACAATTTTATGTGTTATATTTGACAAAATAAAATTCTTCATTATAATCGGGAAATCAATATTTACTTTCTGTAAATTTTTGGTATTTTTCCGATAAAGTTCAATTTTTAATGAATAGTGAAAAATGTTGTATTCAATACCTCTTTTTAATCTAATTTATTTATATGATTATATTACCTTTTGAATTGTTTTTAAAGATAAATTAGAATATATTTTTACCATTTAATCCAATATTGGTCATTGGAATTAATTTCACTTTGAAATTGGACTTAAACTAGTGTCAATCTTTTAATAGATACTGTTTATTAAAAACACACTATTTTTTTGACAGCGGGAATTAATTATTAAATTAATTAATGCAACATATAGGTTTTGAATTTTTTAAAATAGACATCATTTTTGAATTCGGAATATCAAATATAGCTTAGGGTGAAGTTTTGGTATTTTTCTGAAAAACTTCAATTTTTGATGAATAGTGAAACCACTAATTGGTAGTTAAAGAAAATGATTTTTTCGTTTAAATAAAACTTTGCCACTTCTGTGATTTGATTTTCAAATATCCGACATACATGGTTGTCATTAAGAAGTAAAATGTGGTTCAATGAGATTAAAATAATTTTTGGTGAATAGTAACGTTTAAGTTTCATTAATCGCGATTAAAGGTAATTAGTGTAATTTAAGGTAAAAATAATGTTTAAATAATATGAAATGACCTAGACACATGTCCTAACCTCATTGGATGTGTCATGTCTGACCAATACAATCCATGGGTAAACTTGGGGACCCCATGGAGTCACTTTGGTAGGAGAATGACAGAAACAACTTTTTATTTAAAGTAAAAATAAAAATGTCACAAACATGAGTTGTTTTACTAAAACAATTTTTAAATGGGGTTATACAAGTCATATTTTTGACTAAAAATATTCATTAGTAAGATAAAAATATTTTCTACATCATGATATTTTTTTTATAATTTTAGACATTAAATAAATTAAATTATCTTTGACACCGTGATGATGCAGTGATTACCTCATAAATGAACGATTTAAATAAAGTGAGAATATATGCTGAAATATAAGTCTTAAACTTGTCACAAACCTATTGTATGAGTGGATTTAGAAACCTTATCACCTTATCCTAGAAATATATCCTTTTGGGATCTTTAAAATCCTAAAATCATTTTATAATAAAGTAATAGTTTATAACTTTCCAAGAGTGCCCCTCCTCTCCTCTTATAAAAGGCCCACACCTCTACCAACTTACCCACACCTCTCAAGCCTTTGGCTCGGCCAAACCCTGACCATTTTATCTCTCCACATCCCTCTATTCATCATTTAAGCCTCAATTTAGGCATAATCCTTTCCAAGGAAGCCTTTGAGCTCAAATCAAAGAGAGTTACCTGATTTAAAGGTAATGTCTTCCCCTGTGTTCTTTTGTTTTATTTTGCTTCTCCAAACCCATAAAATCTTTTTATTACTTTTTTTTGTAACAACACCAGTATATTAAATATACTTGGATGTTTTTATAAGACGGATTCGAGCAACACTTTCACACACCTCCGTCTAATGGTTAAAGAACATATTGTTTCTGTGGATGGCGAATTACTGCCTCACGAAACGATGATTGTTCAATATTCTTTTAACACATTCAAAGGTGGCCACTAAGATGTCACTATATTTATATATGATATATAATATGTTTATGTTTCCCTTAATCTTCTTTATTTTTTATTTTATGGCATACCTTTATGTTTTCCATTATGGGTAAACGCGATATCTTCATTTTAGGAAATGCGGACTACCGCCCCCTCAAAGTGATTTGATTCGTTAATACCATATGTGGGACGTATAAAGGATATAATTAATGATATTAAATATTATATACTACTGGAATTATAATATACCTTTATATCATTATTATTCCATTCCATTGAATACAAAAAAAAAAGAAATGAAAGTAGCGTTCATGCGTACGTACGGTTTACCATCTCCATGAACGGTACATTTCATTTCTTATCTCCAAATGTTATGTACTATTATAAGTAAATATATATAATGGATATATATGTAATATATTACATCTAAATTATGGATATAATTCTGGAATTATAATATATATATCTCTCATTTTGTTTTAATTCCATTAATATGACAAAAAATGAAAGTAGTGTTCATGCGTACCTACAGCCTACCGTCTCCATGAACGGTGCTTTTAATTTTTTATCTCAAAATGCTACGGAATAGTATAAAATAAATATATACTGGATATATATGATATTTAAAACATCAATAATATTCTGGATATGATGTACCTATAACTAGATGGAAAATTCTTTTCCAACATGTTCAATTTTTACTCAAGTACCGAACATCGACAAAAAAATCTGATATGAACTCACTTTATTAACCAATTATTATAACATTATAATATGTGATATGAACTGAATAATAATATTTAAATGAGGTCTTTATGAAATTATAAATTGACCAAATTTTATTATTCAGGAGATTAAATAATGATCGAGTCATGTCGGACACGAGGTAAGGGATCCTACCCCTCTCTTTCTTTTTAAGTATACTCTTTTATGTCATTCCTTTTAATCTCATCTTTCTAAAGATTGGGATGTTTATTTATATTACTCTTACTGTACTTTTTATTTTCATATGATGAGACACCCTATTTTCTCTCATCAATCCATTTTAGACGTTTTGAGTGGGGCTGTTAGGCTGCTGAATTTTCGTAAGAGATCTGACCTCTCTCTTTCTTTTTAAGTACTCTCCTTTATGTCACTTCTTTTAAGCTACTCTTTGTTATATTGGGGGATGTTATTTTATATTCCTCATTATGTAAATTATATTTTAATATGATGAGAGACCCTATTTGATCTCATCAATCCATTTTTGGAAGTTTTAAGTGGCGTCGTTAGGCTGCCGAGTTTTTTTAAGGGGTTTTTCATCTCACTTTTATTCCCATGAGATTTTTGCTACATTTTCTACCATTTCCTTTGAGTGGTATATGTACTACCCATTATTTTAATTTTTGTGTAATATAATTTTGTTTATGTGTATTTACATCAATGTTGTATTGTCCTTCTTTCATTGGGTGTATGTTTCAAAAGATACCCAAGTCGGTAAGGGAACCTTTCACCCTCCTCTTTTTAAAAGACTTCTTTTGTTGGGTCTTTTAATTTAAATATTGTAATGTTGGGATATATTCTTATATATCCTTATTGATGTAAATTTTATGTCCAAGTGATGAGTTACCCTTTTTATCTCTCATCAACTCATTTTCTGAATTTTGAAGTGATGCCATTAGGCTGTCGAATTTTTGTAAGGTAACTTCTTAACCGAATTTTTGTTCTTTGGGTTAATCTCCTACTTTCAAATTATGTCATGATATTATTATGTACTATCTTGTATATTTACTTTCTTTATGTGTACTTATAGTGAACACACATAATAGATCTATTTTATTTAAAAAATGATCTTTGTATGGGACTTCGTCTCAATCTCCTTTCATTGAGGCATATTTTGTTTTATACCCAACCTTCTTTTATACGGTTTATAAAACCCTTTGTCTTTTATGCTTATTCAAAAGGAATATTTTTTATACGAAGAGTTTTACTAAACGACAAAAGTGATTGATTTTTTTGTCGTACGTATGCCACGACAACGACTTCTCTGCCGCCGTGACCATTATTTGAGTTTCGGCTTCCTCTACAAGCCATAACTATTTTTTAAATGAAAAAGAAATTCCATGTTTTACTTTTCTTTTATTTTTGTAATGAAAATGGTTTTCATAGTGTTTTTATTATATCAATGTGTTTTTTTGATATCTTGTGATTAAAATGTGGAAATGTTGTGTTTCCTTTAGGCGTGTTTTATGTGATACGATTATGTTATGGTTCTTGGGCATTATTATGAAGATGGGTGGTTTCATGATAAAATAAGGGCAGGTGAGCCTGATATAGCTCTCTAATGCATTGGGTAACACGAAGGAGTTAAAGGTTAATGTTTCTCTGAAGAGATTTAGGGAATATACTATGATGGGTATTCCAAACGTACCCATGAGGGTTACTCCCTACGTAAGAATGTTATGAATGCCTCAAGTTACCTTTATGCCTTATGATTTCTATGATTTATTCATAATTTGGTGAGGTATGTTAAAATAATTATGTTTTATGAGTAAATTATGATTTCATACATGGACTAATGTTTTCATTTCATACTTTTATATCCCTTACTGAGGTTTTTATGCTCATCCCAGGTTTTTGAAATGTTTTTCATAGGTCAAGGGAAAGGTGCATGATATAATGATAGTGTGAAGGAAGTTTTAAGAAAGAATCCATGTTTTATTTTAAATATGTTTCCGTGGATGGGAAAAAATGAATACTATCTTTTATGTAACCACTTTGTTTAAATGTGGAATGTAATTCATGATTTATGATCTAATTCTCTAAAACTCTAAACCTGAAAAGATCCTCAATGTGAATTATTCATTTAATTCAATATTAAGTAAGGTTTAAGGTCAGGGCCTTATATAATAAATAATAAATAATATTATAAATAAAAATTTAATAATTTAATTATTATAATTATTAACTATTATGAAAGTAATAATTAATAACTAATAATTTTAATATGTATAAATAATATAATTATAATTTAATAATGTTATTTACTTAATAATTCATAATTAATAAGAATTAAATAGTAATTAATAATAATTGTTAATAATTAGCAATAATTACTAATTAATAATAGTTTTGAAAATAATTAATCATAATTAATACTAATTAATAATAACCAAAATCAATATTTAATAATAGAAGATGGATGATGGTGATTGGGGAGGTTCTCTCTCAAGATTGTAATAATTATTGGGGTTTCTTCACCTTGATAGCCTTCAAATTTTAGTGTTACTTCAATACTACTGAGGTTTTTCTTCTTTCATTGAAGAAGGTTGATGCTTGTCATGCCTCTTTCAAGGAGAAACTAACATTTCCCCCTCAAAATCGGGTGGCTCTATAAAGAGGATCCTCGATGGAATTGGTATATCATAGAGATCCAATGGCATAAAATACACAGTACGTAGATATGATAATATTATTGTTGATGGTATTTTGTCCTGGGTAAAAAATGAAGAATCAAATTAGGGTTGTATCTCCTTAACTATGTGTTTTATGATTCATGAATTGGGTCCTCTTTATCTGGGAGGATTATCAAAAAATGGCTCACTTACATTCGCTGAATAAAATCATTCAATTATCTTTTCATGTACTACAAAGTATAAACATTCAAAAATTCCTCATCTAGTGATCTAGGAGGTGACTAATTGATGGAAGATAGAGGACCTGTAAAGCCACCTTCTCTATTTCTTGGGGCTTTGGTGGATTAAAGTTCACATCACATAGTAAGGGATACAACCACATTATTTTTCCTTCGATTGATATAAAGGTTAAAGCATGGGGAATGGGTTTCATCTCTTTAAAGCTTATAATTACAAGAATCCAGGACTAAGATGCTCATTTTAACTAAGACGAAAATGGGAACTCATCCAACCAGATTTGGATTCAGGTCTTCAACCTAATATTTTATATTTTGTGTGCTCAAATATTGAATGATGTAGCCTTATCTATTGGAATCCCAATCAAATTTTAGAATTAAACTAAACATTAATTTCATGGTCATTTTTCTTGAATTCATGTTGATATTAATATGAGTTAGACTTTAATTAAAAAATTATTATTGGTGTATGATGAATATATATTTCAATTGCATATTTAATTTGAAAAAATTGATTAATTTCTATCAAAAATGTTGAATCCTTAATCATTCTGATAAAAAATTCCATAAATGCTTGAATTTTCATAATTGAAAAAAGTTTTTCCATGTTATTAAACTATTTAAGTTAAATCTCTGATCTATAGTTTTTGTAAATGAAGAATCCAACCCATCTAATTATGGAATGACCCTTAAAATGATGTAGATCAAAGACCATGGTAATGTGGTTGTGCAGTCAACCATGTAAGTGGAATATATAGATCAAATGGTGACTTCTATTGATGGAATTTTGGTTAAATATGGTGAAACAAGTTCTACTAGTACAAAAAGGTATGAATGAAAAGTTTCTAATTTAAGGAAAAAGGATCCTCAAAGAATTGGTATTATGAAACCCCAAGACCCACATGATGGAGATGAAGAATTGGAGTCCTTAGAAACTATGTTTGAGGCAAACCAAGATGATATGTATTAGGAAAAATAAATTTCGTCATGTGCATTTATGGGGAGAAATCTCTTTAAATATGTCGGCCATATTCAACCACAAGGATGAATAACTCCCCTCAACTCTTGGAATATACCATCATATAATGATATGGTCTGTCCTAGTTTGAAGGTTAGGACAATATAATTATATGGGATGGTCAATTTGTCTAATGAACCGGTCCATAATGATAATACAAGAGTTATTGATTGAGAGAAGCACATGTTTTTTTTTTGATGATGGAAAAAAATTGGGTCAAAAACCAACATGGATAAGAAATCTGGAGAAAATGGTCCTAAATACAAGGGGAATGAAGGGACTGAGAACATGACAAAATAGTACACTAATGGGGATTCCTATCATGGATCTTTTTCTAGTTCAATACCAAGCACTAAAATTGTGTCTTTAAGAAAGGTATTTCATTCCTTAATTCCTTATTTTAATCAAGATTCAATGCAAGGGAAACATGTTCGAGATTTTGTAGAGTCTGAAAGATCTTGAGATGATGTTGGGGCACTTTCTGAGGTTACTACATAAAACTCATGTCCAAATGAACAAATCAACATATAGGTCACTTAGATTTCCCAACCTATAGAGCGGGGTGATGGAACTAACACTCCTAAAGTGTCTTCTCTAAGGGGTCGTATTTTCCATATTATTGATGGTGTTATGGAAAAATCTATTGGGAAGTGGGATGAAGAATTTTAGGGGAAAACTAATGTTGAGATATTTCCTAAGGCCTCAAACACCAACATTATGGGAAAGGTTTTTTTTAATCTATATCAAGAACTGGATAAACTTTTGCACAAATTTTTTTGATATGCCTGACTCTTTAACTACCAATGATTTTAAAAGATTTTTTTGAGATCACGGAGAATGAAATAACTATAAATATTATTTTTACTCACCCTAACAAGGATATTTGTGATGCTCAAAATACGCTCCTAGCATTATATGGGGACTTATGAACTATTCAACCAGAAAAACAAGTGGGGATGGTAGTATGCCTCTAAAGGCTAAAAAAGACTTATTTCAAGATAACCCGAAAGTTTCCTCCGGGCAATGTATATTAGATGGGGGAACATAAAAGGATGAATCTCAAAATTCTTTGGACATGGGTGTGGTGAGAGTCAATAAATGTGATTTTGTGGGTGTTTATGTCAATGCATCTGAAGATGAAATCAAGGAGGAGTCATCAGAGGATGAACAACCACTCCACTGGCAGTTTCCCATGCAATTGAGGAGAGGTAAACACCCGAGGATTTAGGATGGTGCACACAATAGGGAAAATAGGAGCAAAAAATAATGAATCTTATATGTTATGCTGTATTTGGGATTCCTTTTAATCTCCTCTCAAATCTAATAATTTTATGTTTTTATTGTTAATTTTTTGGGCCATGAGTTTGGTTCACAAAACTTGTGGTGTGTTTCATCTTTGAATTAATAATAATTATGAATAATTAATAATAAATATTTATTATAATTAACCATAATTAGCAATAATAAATAATAATAAATAATAAATAATCAAATTTAATCAAATTTAATTAATAATTAGTCATAATTAAGGAATTGTAATAATATGATAATAAATATTAATACTTAATACATATTAATTAATAATTATAATTAGAAATTATTATATATTATTATTAATATTTATTTAATTATTATCAATTACTAGTTATTACTAATTATTACTAATTATTAATAATTATTAATTATCTTCTACTAATTGATAACAAGTAAATTATATTTTTAATTTTTAATTATTAACTATTAATAATTAATAATTAAGATATTGATTATATAAATAAATATATTATGAAGTATTAATTATTAAATTGTTAATTAGTAAAATATATTATTAGTAAATAATTAATCATTAATAATTACTAATTCATAATTCATAAATCATAATAAATAAATAATAATCACTAATTATTCATTATTAATTATTAATAACAATTAAAAATACTTACTAACAATTAATTATAATTATTAATAAATTATAATAATAATTAATCATAGTCAATTAAAAATTAGTAATTCATAATAACTATATAATACTTAATTGTAATTAATAGTCAATAATTAATAATTATTATTAGTAATTATTACTAATTATTATTATTTTTTAAAATAGGTAAAGGATAGAGCCAAGAGGCTCCACCCCTTTATTAATAAAAATGTAGAGTACAGAAGATGATGATGGGGTAAAACAGGTATATTATGACCTCATCAAAAGAAAACATTCAATATAGGGTCAATTTTTTTACCACTAGAAACCATACTCTTAGGTTACCTACCTATTACTTATGGATAACAATCTCATCTCATCTTCTTGGATTTATGAGGAAGATCATGATCACCATCTGATGATGAATTGGGAGAGTCCTCTAGCATAGAGGAGATCCTAAATTTCCCTGATAGATCCCGATAATTTAACTATGAATTTGGTCAAAAACATTCCTCATGGTTGATAGATAAAATTTCAAAATCACTAGGTGGTCTTTGAAGTCAACAACATCTGCTTCCATTTGGGAAAAAATAAACATAACCTTTTAATCGAACCAATCATCAACATCATCTAACAAATATCAAGTAATCATATCACATGTCTAGTCCTATGATTGAATTTTGACTTTGGAATTATAAACACTTTCTTAATCACATTCTTGATTTGAGGAATTAATAAAAATTTCATATTCCTTTTTCATTGGTTCAGAAAACTGAGGAGGATAAGATCATTCATCCTTCTCTACATCCGAAGACCTTATCATGTATTAAGGAGAGATAGTTGGGTTCTTGGCCTAAAGAGGTTGAGTAGTGTTGAGTGCTTCATCACTAGAGTGATCCACTACATCCAACTAATATTAAATATGGACAAATAAAGCTGGCATAGTCTTAGATGAAGGCCCATGTGAACTTACATTCATGTGGGTGGCCAACTGGAAACCCTCATAATCCACTAAATTATTTTTTCCCTTGACAGATGACCCTTGATTCCCTGGTCTATTTGAAACACTTGTAATTGTAAGTGTCCAATCCCAATTAGATCTAGAATGATATGTATAAGGAGAACATGTCTTCTTAGATTTGTTAAATTAACCACCATCTTGCCTTTTAAATTCCCTTGGGTCTCAGAAAAAGATCACTCCTTCTATAGTTCTTTACCCACTTTATTATGTGCATCAGTCTCACAATCGGATTGTCCATAAGAAGAATCTATATTTTCAATTTTAATATTAGTACTTTGACAAGGGAAATTTCTATAATAATTATTAGTAAGTGTCAATAGATTCTTGACAACATATTTAGCTTCTATATCATCCCATGAATTTTTTATGTTAGAAATATTCTCTCTCCTTCTCCATCAGTAGGTTGGATAACAAGATGAACTTCTTCCCTCATCTTTTATACCACATATCTTATATCTTCTTGATTTTGGAAACCCATAATTCTAGTGCTACGAGTGTACACTGGGCATGTAGAAAAACCGGCCACCTTGGAAGAAAAGGAAGTCATAATGATGGATTCCTTCTAACCATAGGTAGAAGAGGTAGCCTCTATGTTCACGCTAGCCTAAAAGGTAGGCACAACTATTTTATTGAATTCAAAGTATTCAATAAGGTGACCCATATTCTAAAAATTCTTGCACAGCAAGTTCTTATGACAATTCCAACTATGATGTCTAGTAACTTCTCAGTTGGAATAGAAGGGAGAAAACATTTCTAGAGTAATAAAGATATCAATTATGAATTCCCCAACCACCAAAATCATAGTTTTAGTTAGGGGAGTTATAAGATCAACCTCAACAAGGACCCTGAAAATATATCCAAGACTTTTTCTCTTAGTTTCTTTATTGAAATTGATGGGAGCACCAATCATGGTGTCAATTCCCCAAAACAGTCTGATGGTTAAAAAAATATTATCGCAACCCCTTGATCTAAATTCAAATATGAACATCTATATTTTTAACTTTTAATGTATTAAAAATTGGATCACAATCACTTATTTTATGGATGGTCGGTTTGGGGGAACCAATGCCTTTCCCCCTTTCTCTATATTTTATATCTTCTAAAAGAAACATGATATAAAAAACCCTTACCTATTAGGGTCATGTTCTAATTATTAAAAAACCAAATTTAGGAGATTTGTGTTTGTGGAGTTCGTGAATCTTCTAGGGACTATCGACTGGGGATGATGTTACCCGATCAATGATCAAATTCCATCATGATCTGTCATGGAGTAATCCACTTAAACAAAGGGCCCCATCCCATTCTCGGTTACCTTGTATGAGTAATCTTTTACGACATTAAAAATATATTCTTCTCTATTTTCAAAATATGATCTTTCGTACTGTGGATTTATAAATGTGGAGTGGATCTATTTTCAGCAATCGCCTCTTCCACTTTCTTCTGACCATAAACAAAAAAATTATGGGTGTCGATGTTGCATTCTAATCCAGATCCCTTCATCGTGAATCACTAATCTTCATTGTCACTACCTGGGAGTTTCTCCCAACATTCATCACATCTACCACATAACGTAATTTATTATTCATTATTATTCATTATTATTCATTATTATTCATTATTATTTAATACTAATTATTAACATGGTTTTTTCAATGTCTGTAGAGTATCTCAATAATGTCCCCAACCCGAAAGCCACTAACTGGTGCCCTGATTTGGGTCACCACATGACCTCAAGATTGCCACGCAGTATGGAAAAGGTTGTTGAATAGCAGCATGGGACCAATAGTTCATTTGGGGTGACTATACCCTCTTCAAAAAAGTAATCCACAACAAAAAAAATATGAAATAAAGGAAACATTAAATAATATACCAGAAACATGCCTTACTAACAATTACCAAATATGGTACAAAACACAACCAATAATTATTATACCATGACATGATAACAGTTCCAAAAGTGGAGAAAATACAAGATAATTTAAACAACCAAATATCCAAAATGACTCTTGACTGCAAGTATAAATCCTCATTCATGCACAACCAAAGAACAACTCAACTCCCTAGAATAGGACCTTTGCCATTTTCCAATCCTACAACCAAGAAATCTACTAGAGTATCCAAGGGTGGCTTGAATAGGGTGTAAGTAAAGCATGGAAGGCCACCAAAAGTGGTTTATATAAAATATAGAGTCTAAACAGATAGTACATACAAAAAACTAAATAATTGACACCATAAAAAAAAGACAACTCGGGTTCAATTAGTTAATAATATTCACTTTAACCATTTTAATCAATTAGTTCATATTCTTCACCTGATATATGGGTTCAGAATTTACATCATTTACATAATTTCCTATGATGGTCAACTACTATTTAGAAGGGAATAATTCATGTTTCCTACCACACATGGGTTAAACATTTCAAAAACCACTGTATTAAACTTTATTTGGAGCATGAGTCTACGTAGTCTCATCAAGTTCAATTGATAGGGAAATAGAACCTTACTCACATTCCCTAACTCATGAATTATAGGGGTGGGGATTAGAGCCTCAGTATATCCCGACCTGTGGCCATATATCCTCAAGTCTAATACCCCACAACTACCAAGCCATGTGAACATGATTATTTTTCCATTTTCCACATATACTGTATCAGAAACCATATACAACAAATACACATAACATATAAAATTCACATTTCGTAAAACATATTAATCATAATTAATCCTTAACCCATTAGTACATTTATAATTTACTTAACATGGTCCATTTCACCCATTTCTTTTTCTATACCCTATCCCATTTAGCATAATAAAAAATTACCATACATTTCCCCAAATAACATATTTATTAATTTCTATGTATTAACCATTTTAACACACTAAATTATTTATAAGTATTTAACCATTTATCATGTTCATCATTTCACATTAATTAACCCACTTATGCAATTCACGTACAATTCATAATTAATTTATCAAAATCATAGTATTTCATCCAACCCATTTTATGATATTCCAAAAAAATCCCTTGGACTATTATCAAATCCAAAAAAACTATCAATATTCCCTTTTTAGCTCAACTACTATTTCAACATTTTCATAATGGGATCTACTTTATCACAAGTTAATTTTATGCTTAACATTACAATTTTTTCCATGTTTGGGAATGTTGGTACGTCCTACGGGTGGACCAAAAGTGGTCTTGTAAACCTCAATGCATCACCTGAAAATCACGATGGGTTCAATTGATAATTTAGCCAACCATTTTACCAAATCCATTTAAAGGCATCAAATTCACAATAAGAGAGAATCATTAACCCAAACACGCATACACAAATCAAAATCAAGACTATGGGACATAACTTGTAAACAATTTACATTGAATCGATAGACAAATTCTCAATAAACATTATCCATGGATCCAGTTTCTAGCACTATTTGAATCCCCAACCTAAAAATTAATGGACAAAGAGGGGTTTTGGGATTTAAAAGAAGAATAAAAAAACCACAAGCCCCAATCTAAATAAAGAATCAAGATAAGCATTAAAATTACCCAGAGCATTGATCCAAACTTAATGACACTCCAAACATCCTACCATTGAATGAGATCAACTATTGGTAAGCCTTGGTCATTTTGGCTCATCGTTAGGGGCTGGAAAAAAAATAATGCACTACTACAAAACTAGATTTATCCTGTGCTCAGGGTTTAACATCACTTTTTATTTTTTCTTAAGGGGGTCTTTAACAGTGCTAAAAATGAACTATTAATGGGGTTCTATTGTCAGTTCTTGTAAAAAATCACTGATAAAGCCCTCCCCCCTTATCAGTGCACCTAATGAATCACTGATAAAAGGTATATTTCAAAAAAAATATGTCATTGAAAATAATATCTTAATATATATATATACATATATTGATATAAATATAATAAATAATTTTTACATATATTTTAGTTCTGGGTAAATTGGCATTTTAACATAATAAGTATGATATATACTAAAAATGGCATATAAAATAATTAAAAAAAATTAATTAATACTTTTCTAATTTGTATTAAGTAATATTCATGTAATAGATATTTGAAGATTAAAAATTAAAAAATTAATAAAAGTTCTAAAATAAGATGAAAACCAAAGTCAAATATCAAACAGCCATAACTTTTGATTCGGGTGTTTGTTTGGGATCTACCACATATAAAATTGAATCCAAATAATCTCTCTACAACATGTTTAGCATATGATACCACCTTCACTATGTTTTCATGGCCAAAAAGGTCCAGAGTTCCTCGAAAACTGATATTTTAGTTGGGATACACAAATTGTTTAACTTTAGATGGATTTCCAACCTCATTTAAGGGGTTTTTTCATTTTTCATTTGGTAATGAATTTATTCTTAGGTCTTACATTCATATAGATGTTATTACTTTGAAATATTATGATTTTTCATAATGTACTATTATTTATAATCAAATATCTTACAATATATACATATTTTTTTATATATTCACAGATAAAAATTTAATTTTATAAATAAATAATTAAACATATTTACATATAAAGTATATTTATCAATATATAAACCTTATCTTAATAAAAAATAATATCCATTTTATTTAAAATATAAATTTATGAATATTTTTATACCTATACAATTAATATATATATATATATGTCTGTATTGGAAAACATATATATATTTTTATCTATATATTCAAATAAATGTTTATAAATTTTAATATATAATATATGTAAATAAATATAAACATGTATAATTTTATTTATATATTAACACACACATATATATATATATATGATATCTATAGGTTTTTATATATTTATAAACACACACATACACGAACACACACACACACAAAATTTATATATGTATTTAGAAAATATATATATATACATATATATAATTATATATAATATTATATATAATTATATGAATAAAAATGTAACGAAATATATATAAATATATATATATATATATATCATAAAATGTTAAACAAAACAATATTGGGGAGTGGAAAAGGTGTTGGTGTAAAAGTTGGTTGTCTCAGGTTCAAAACTTTCTAGAGGCGGGGGTGCGCATGGGAGGGTGAGATTATCTAAAATGTCAATAAAGGGGTAGGGGAGTACTGATATATGGAGAGATCTGATAAAGGAGGTGTGCATGAAAAAAGTATACCATTATTAGTGGGTCCTTTATCAGTTCTTTTTATGCATTGTTAATGGTGTCCTTCATTAGTGTTTTTTAAGCGATGTTAAAGGGGGCCTTTAAGAGTGCTAAAAATGGTTGATAAAGGTGTAAATTAAAAGTACTAAAAAATATCTGATAAAGGTGACCTTTAACAATGCTCAAAATTCCCTTATAAGGGCCCCCTTCATCAACACTAAAAATTCTAATAAAGGCTGCCTTTATCCGTGATTTTTTTAATGCCATTAAAGGGTTCCATTTTCAGTGCTTTTTGTAAGTACATTTAATTTTAACCCATTAACATCCCTTGCATTATCACACGTTCTATATACCTAATAAATCCATTTTACTAACGCTACTAAAGGCCCGATTTGTAGTAGTGATAGGGTGGAAAATTGGGTGAACACTTAAAATACCAAGGAGGAAAACTAGTAAAAACCCACTTTTAATGGGGCTCACAGTTTGGCCACATAATTTTCCAAACCGTGCACTAACCGTGTGTCTTCCTCTATCCTAGAGGG
Source organism: Viscum album (assembly GCA_963277665.1). Taxonomy (NCBI): domain Eukaryota; kingdom Viridiplantae; phylum Streptophyta; class Magnoliopsida; order Santalales; family Viscaceae; genus Viscum; species Viscum album. Next base: position 1,211,126,847 of record OY728126.1, on the reverse strand, counting down.
ATCCAAGTCGCATGGTTACCTAGGTATTCCACAAGGTTTTACAAACCATGCACCAACCATATATAATTCCTCGATCCAAATATACATGATTTTGATTTCCTCCCTTGCATGGTTTTCATAGTTATCCACCCCTCTTCCTAGATAGCATGGTTTGGGTGCATAGTTATTTCTAACCTTGTACAAACCGTGCACCATGAATAAGAGGGACAACATCCCCTTTCTTCCATGTCCCGAACCCCCAAGACAACACCGATCCTCCTCATACAACCAGTAAAATTTACATAAACCAAATTTATTTGACTTAATTAAAACTGTAAATAGGTATATACCTCCATGATGTTTAGGATCTTACAACCTCCCCACATTATAACAGATTTTCCACGATTCGTGCTTCCAAGAATCACTGAGCTTCTAAAGTAATGACATTGGGACACCGAGCTAGCCTATCTGGCTCCCTCTCCCATGTTTTTTCATAAACGTTACCATACTTACAAAAAAAGTCTATCCAAAGGAACAATATTTTGTTGAAATACATTCTTACTATAATATACAATATGAACAGGATTCTCCTCAATGGAAGCATCATCTTCATGCTCAACATCCTCAAAATCATTAACATTATTTTGGTCAGGGTGATACTAATGAAGATGTGACACATGAAAAATATTGTGCATACTACTATTCCACTGTGGATGATACAATCGGTATACAACCGGTCTAGTACTCTTCACAATCCCAAATGTCCCAAAATACATGGGCGCCAACATTCACTATATCTGAATTTGATGGGGATCCAACCATGGAGACACCCAACGAAAACAGATGACCACCCACCACAAACTCAAGAGGTCTACGATGCCGATATGAATATGAATTCTACCAAATCTAATCCACTTCCATACATTTTTTAATCAAATAAACTTATTTGGGCATCTCTTGCATGATAATTGGTCCCAACAATTTGGATTCACAACCTTCTATCCAACACATTAGAGATCAACACGGTCTACTATAGATCACCTCAAACAGCGTCATCTTAATCATATCTTAGTAACTATTTTTGTAGGAAAAAACAACCAGTTCTATATGGTTTTACCATGAACCACAAAAGTCTAGGACACAAGCCCTCAACATGTCCAAAAGTACTTAAATTGTACGCTTCAATGTCCCTCCATCTACATGTTATAGGTCGTGCTCAAAAACACTTGGTTACCAATTCCATTTGTAAACCCTTTCAGAATCATGATTTGAATCACGAATCATGATCCAAAACTATAGTTATTGGTTCCAAATGAAACCACACTACCTCAAAAACATACAACTCACCCAACTATTCTATGGTAAAAATCATTTCAAATGGAAAGATATGATTAAATTTAGTTAATCGATCCACACCACGGAGATCACATCATTCTTATAAGGAATCCTCAAGAGACCTACCACAAAATAAATTTTCATGTAATCCCATTTCCATTACAAAATGGGAAATGTTTTCAAAAAACCATAAGAACACTGATGCTTAGCCTTCACCTGCCAGCCCGTACGACATCATGCCACGAAATATACAACCTCATTCTTCATCTCTAGAAACCAATACTACCTATGAAGATCATGATAAAATTTGATCAAGCCATGATTCACTACCCACTTCAATTCATGAAACTCATGCATCAACTCTTCTCATATACACATTGGCACAACCACATTACAATGAAAAAAATGATCCTATCATCTCCAATGGTCTGACTAGATTGTGAATCCCCACCTTTAAAACCATCCCTCAAAGCCAAAAATTTTGGATCCTCATACTTCCTTTCCTTAATCTAGCTCATAATCATGGAATTAAATTCTAGGGATGCAAGGGTTATCTGATCTTGTCCATCTTGTACCTCAGGATTCATTTCAGAAAACAACATCATCATCTTCCACTCTGAACATGATTTCTGAACAAACTAGTATGGAGTCTTCCATCTCTAATCATCTGCAACATTATTTCCCTTTCCCTGTGTGTAAATCATCTCAAACTTGAATTATTTAATTTATTCAACACATATTCACATAAGAATATTCAAATTATGTAGTGAGACCATGTAATTTTGGCATTAATGATCTGTTTACACTATAAACCATTCGCCCAAAAAGTAATGCTGCTAAAATTTTAAGGCATAAACCAATGTGGCCAATTCAGGATCACATGTAGGGTAATTTCTTTCATGAGGTCTCAAGTGTCATGACCCAGATGCCACAACCAGATCATCATCCATCAACACCTCCCCAAGCCCAACAGAGGACTAATCACAAAACAAGGTATATATACTACAAGGATCATGTAATATCATAATCAATGTGGTTTTCAACCACCTATTTCATTCCTTAAAGGAATTATCACATGCCCTGAAGCACTATAACTTGATTCCCTTCATTGTGAGACCTGATAGTGGTGCATCCAAATGAGTAAACTCTTTATCAAATATTCAATAATATCATGCCAAAACCATAAATCATCATACATAAGAAACATTATTGAGATGCTCCCTAGACAAAACTACTTTCTCTTTCTCGAACTCTTCGAACACAACTTCTTCTGAGATGATGTGACCTAATAAATGCACCCCATCAATCCAAAAATAAAATTTGGATCTCTTGGAAAATAAACGATTCAATATCATTCTACTCAATATAATGTGAATATGTTTGGAATAACATCCATGAGTTTTGGAGTACACTAAGATGTTATCCTTAATGAAAAATACAAACTAGTCTAGGTACAGGTAATATATTTGCTTCCTCTGGTCCATAATCACTAACGATGAATTGGCTAACCGAAATGGCATAACAAAACACTCATACAACCCATAATTTCTTATAAAGGAAGTCCATAGTATATCCGATGGTCAAAACCTTATCTTATGATACCCTACTCTAAAATCAATCTTGGAGAACATTACTACTCCTATTAGTAGGACAAAAAGGACATCAATTTGAGGTATAGGTTATTAGTTCTTAACAATCATCTGATTTAGCTTCCTATAATCGACATATATCCATATCTATTCATCAAATTTCATATAAGAAAACGTAGGAGATCCCCAAGGTGATATACTAGGATGAATAAACCCCTTGTTCTCCATTTACTCCTACTATGTTTTATCTTCTTGAAGCTCTATCGGTTCCATTCTATATGGTTTAATGGAGAATGGTTCTACTCTCGGTAGTAACTTTATCATAAACTCAACATCCCTCTCCGGTTTTATCCCCAAGAAGTCCTCAAGAAATACATCCTGGAATAGATCCACCTGTGGAAGGAATGTGATCTACTCCAGTCCCTCATCATCAAGAATGAGACAAGACACTTTATTCATGAGTTCACCCAACTGCGGACAAACTGGCCCTTCATGACATGCTCAGACATCCCATTCACCATGATGTAAATATGTGTCTCCCCCAAGATACATTAATGATACCCTATGATGGTATCAATCAATATGGGATTTGTATTACACTAGCAAGATCATAACCAAAATCAGATCAAAACCCAAAATATCAGGCAGCAACTAGTCCCATAATAAATGGTACACACCATCCTCAAGCACGCACCCCTTACATTGCCTGATATTTTATGCTCGCACACCTAATACGGTATCAATCGACATGACCTCATGCATAAGTTCCACTGCTAGACCCTACACAACCAAAAATTATATAGATATAAAAGAGTTTGTGGGACTTGTATCAAATAAAAAACTAGAAAGCAAGAAATACCCAAGAATCATACATTTAACTATCAATGGTTTACCCTCACCACCTCTGGGAATAGTCTGAACTGTATGGATCAGACCTACCCCTCTACCATGGGCCCTAGTCTTAATCACTAGTGTTTTACTACCCTACAAGTTTAGACCCTCTCATCCTAGAGTACTATTCCCAACACATATTCCAGTTCATCTAGAAGACCTCTAACTACCATCATGATATTGGGTTACCAACCCCCTTCTGGCACTCAGAATCTGCCTCAATCATCCATCTATGTCCTTCTATCAATTTTACATATAGAACGTATTCACATTCCCTATTCTTTCATATGACCTTCACTCAACTGGTGATCAGGGGATCTGACCTCACATGTGTACCAGCCTTCGACACTAATAGAAAAACACCTGGTCATCACCATGCGAGGCTGATCCTCTTGTCTAACTACTCTTCATGCTACCACCATGGTGAAGATTTATGAAATGATTCTTCCTTCCCTCGAAAGTCACACTATTAATCCATCTAACTGGAACCACATGTACACCACTTAAATCCACCATCAAGTTCCCTTCTGAAATAAGCGCATAATACAACAATTCTACAAACCTCTTTAAATGAAATATGATCACCCAGTACTTAATCTCATGTCTATGTATGTCCTAAAAATGTCTTTTCATAGTGGCCTCGTCCCCTTCCATTATTGTGAAAAAGTGTTCCAAGTTTGTGAAGAAACCCATGTAATCCATCACTAACATAGTTCCCTATGTCATCCTCATAAACTATATATCCCTCTCTAGAATCATAGTCTCAAAATAGATGTGTTATAGAAACATTTTTGGAAAGTCATTAAAAAGAACACCATTAGCCTACATAGTCTTAACCAAGTTATCACACCAGTGATTTTTTGGTCCCCACAACATATATACTTCCAACATGACTCTATTCTCTTCAGGAATCTCAAAGTGATAAAAAATTTTATAGATGGACTCTATCCAGAACTCTGTAGCATCAGTTCTACCCTATCTGAAAAATGTTGGAGAGTGTTGTAATTGAAACTCTCTGTTTAGATCAAACATACTAAGAATGAGTCTCCTTGGGCCCTGATCCATTATCTTTATAAAACGAGTACAATGTTCTCATGAAACTTATCCTATAATCAATTACCAGGAATAACTAGGTTCCCTTGATCCATTTTTTTTAAAATCATTCTCAGCAACATCCTCTGATCTCCCAACCAGTGCACGTTATAATGTTGGAATTCCACTATAATGCCAAATACAAGGATTAGAACATATAACATAAACATCCTAGAATTTAAATAGAAAATGCCTCTTCACTATCCATAGACAATCCATTTTTCACACAATATCCCCATGGACATCATCACATCAAGATCACTAAACTCAACCATCCCAATCATGGGTTATGGCTAACATGGGGTAAAACAAAATTCATAGCCCCAAGCCTTTCATTAGACAACTTTTTAAAATCATTTCCACACTCACAATGTAAATATTTCCTCTTAGTCACATTTCACTTTTCACAACTTATTACAACCAATATGTTATACCATTCAAAATATTCAATAGGTAAAATTATTTAACCATTCTTTAACATTACTTCCATTTGCCAATTTTCATCATTTAATTACACACCATTTTTTTTCAAATTTTCATGAAATTAAAATGAATCCTACCCTTCATGTCCCAGACACACATCCCATATGTTTCGAACATGATTCATGTCACCTATATCCTAAGGTTCCTATAATTATGCAAGAAATCACATCCTCATATTATTTTGACCATGAGAAAAATATCATAAAACAGTCTCATAACACAACATGTGCATCACCCAATAGTGAAATATCATTTAACTATAGAAACACATATCCAGAACAACAATTCCCACCTTGGCCTCTTGGTTTTTCCCTCATACATGGGTTAGATACTGCAATGAACAAGCTCATTTCCATGGCCCAACAGCTCTTAATCTCTTATACACTATCCCCATATAGTAAGGAATGGAAAAGAACTACTCTAAGACCAATTTGTAACATCCCCAACCCAAAATTCACTAACCAGTATCTCGAGCCAGGTCCACACATGACCTCAAGGCTGCTTCCCAATACACCAAAGGTTGTGAAATAGTAACAAGAGTATAATAAATCACATGTGAACATTACACACTCTTTACCCAAGAATGCCACAACATATAACATATGACATGAAGGAAATTATAAATAGTAAAAAGGAAATAATAATAAATATTCATTCTCAAATAGGTTACAAAACACAACCAAAAATAATTAAACCATGTCATTCTAATTGTTCCAAAAGTGAAGAAATCCCAAAATAAAACAAATAGTTGAATAAAAAAAATGGGTCCTGACTACATGTTTGGATCCTCATCTATGCAAAACCCAAGCCCAACATGACTCCCTAAAAATGGAATTTTCCCTTATCCTGGTCGTAACCACGAAATCTACTTGGGTACCAAAGGGTGACCTGAGTTGGGTGTGAGTACAACTCATTAGTCTACCACCAACAATGTTAATAAAATATCCTCTCTAAACAGATAGAGCACACAAAAAACTAACTAAATAATAAGGTAAAAAAATATAACTCACATACCATTAGTTAAAAATATTCACATTAATAATTTTAATCACTTAATCCATATTATCCACTTGATCCATGGTTTAAGAATTTAAATCAGTTACACAATGGCCTAAGCTGGTCAACTACTATGCATATGGGAAGAAGTCGAGTTCCCTATCTCATAAGGGATAATTATTTCCAAAACTGTTACATTACACTTACCTTGGAGCCTCAATCTTGGTATTCTCATCAAATGAATATATTAGGGGCATAAAACCTTAGTCCCATTCCTTAACCCATGCATTATATGGGTGGGGTTTAGAGCCTCATTCGAATCCGACCTGTAGGCATTGACCCTCAAGTCCAATACCCCACAACTAAAATCCACGTGCACATGATTATTTGTCCATTTACAACATATACCATATCATAAAAAATAAACAACCAATACACATAACAAAAACAATTCAAATTTTATACAACATATGAATCATTAGAAATCCTTAATCCATTAGCAAATTTACCATTTACATTGGACAGTCCATTTAACCCATTTCCCTTTTGATACCTTAACCTATTTAGCATTGTCAAAAATTCCAATACATTATCCCATTTAACATATTAATCAATTATTTTGCATTAACCCATTTAACACAATGAATAATTTACAATTATTTTCCCATTTAAAATGTTCATCATTTTAGAAACATTAACCCACTTGTTCAATTCAAGTACAATTCATAACTCATTTAGCACAATCACCACATTTCATCCAACCCATTCCATATTAATCCAAACAACCCCTTAGGTCATTATCAAATTCTATAAAATCTATAAATATTCCTTTTTATCTCAACTAACATATCATCATGTTCATCATGGGATCTACTTTATCACAAGTCAATTTTATGCATAACATTGCAATTTTTCCATGTTCGGGAAATGTTGGTACACACCATAGGAGGCCCTAAAGATGTCTAGTCAGCCTCAATAAATCCCACATGGATCATTAGGTGTTAAATTATTTATTAATCCAACCATTTTACCAAATTCATCTAAATTCATCAAATGTGCAACAATATAGATCCATTAACCCAACTACACATGCAAAAATAAACATCTTGACTATGGGATATAACTTGTAGACCACCTACCTCAAATCCATAGATGAATAATCACTTAAACATAGCCTTAAAAACATATTGAAGAACCATTTAAATACTCAACCTAGGATCCACTGGAAAAAGTGGGTTTTGGGCTTCGAAAGAATAAGAATGAAACCACAATCCCTAGTTTAGAAAAGTGAAGTAAGAGAAGAATTAGACTTACCCGGAGTTTTGATCCACACAAAATGGAACTTCTAATAGAATAGAATCAAAGGGGATACACTCATGGAAATCGTTGTTCATTTCATCCCATCATAAGGAATTGAGAATGAATTACGGGGATGAAAATCGGGTGAAACACTTAAAATCCTGAGGGGGGGGGGGAATGGTAAAAACTGACTATTAATTGGGTGCACAGTTTTCCAAACCATACACTTACCTCTATCCCAGAGGGTTATAATTTCCATGGTTAACTGGGGATTCCACGTAGTTTTAAAACCCATATGCCAATCATGCATAATTCCTCTATCCAAATTTAATTGTTTTGGTTTTTTTTCCTTGCACAGATTACATAATTTTGCACCCCTCCTTCATGGCAGTGCTATTTGGGTGCATGTTTACCTCTGTAGGATTATGTGATACCTCTTCATGAGTTGTTTACAACTTGATGCTACAAGAACTAGTACCTGATGTGAGACAATATCATGTGGGTAGAATACTCGTCCCAGTTTGATAGTGTACTCTCACATGGTTCTCATCTCCTAATACCTAATGAAAATGACTGTTTGGCCCAAAATTATCAGCTTCTTATCATCAAGGATCCCCAAATAACACTATTTCAGATACAAAAGAACTAATAAATTAAAAAATAGATATTAAATTTTGAAATAAATAAATTAAATATCACAATATGTTGTTATGTCAATTCATTTTTCATGCTTCCATATTTCTTCTTTCTTCTCAAGCAAAAATAATTTTTTCTCAAGGAACATGTCCTTCAATATTTAAAACCTCCCTCTGAAATGAAAATTTAATATTTCAAAACATTATTATCAAAATTATATTTATCAACTATAAATTAAAAAAATCATTCCAAACATCCCCTTGCATAAGATTATTAGAAATGTACTTGACACATTTCAACAGTCTCCTTTGGTTCTTGGAAAAAATACTATTAGAATATTAATTTGTACTAATATGAAAAAACATATAATTGATCATCATATCTTGGTAAACATTATTTAATATTTATAAAATAGTTTATTAATTAATTTTCCAAATGTAATCCCAATTTATTGATTTATTCAGCAATGGTTTTTATCAAAAACATGAGATAGATATAATCTCCCAACATTTAGAGAGTATGACTAAATTTAGTTGGAAATAACATCACAATACAACCCATTAAAACATTATAAATCTTAAAAAATAAAAATTATAAAATAATAACATCAAATGTAGATAATAAAGAGTCTATGAAAGTGATATTTCTTACCGAATATGATTATAATAAAAAACATTTAATCATGTTCAAAAGGTATGCAACATGCTGGTTTGACACTAAAGATGAATATCACCATGATATTAGAGGTTTTATAATTTTAATGTAAAAATAATAATAATTTATGAACAATAAATAGATAGATGTTTTTATGGTGTCCTAGATACATAATGTATTGTACATTGTGTCTTGGGTGTTTTAAAAGTGTTAGAACAGACCATGGAGGATGTCTAAAGGAGAATGGTTGTGTATTTTTAAATTGAGTTTCAAAATTATGATTTGTGTTTTGGATTACTCTATGAAGGATTAGACCTCAAATAATTTGGTGTGTATTTGATTCATTTTTGATGTGTTAAGTGAGATGGAATCTACATTTCAGTTTCTATTTGATGCCTTTGTAGGGAGGGTTATTTAAACTGAAAACATATTATTTTTGTCATGAATGGTTCCAAGAGATTTTTAGAGGAAATTATTTCATGGAACAAGGGAACAAAGATCATAAAAATTGATTCATGTTCAATGGATAATTTGACCTTTCAATAATCCACTATTCCATGGAAGAGGTTAACATTGATTTTAAAATGGAAAAAATGACTATAACGATTCATAGGATATTCTATTTTCAATTATTAAAAATTTGGATATCAATTGAATGATTTCAACTATGTCATTATGAGTTTGTCACTATAATGTGGTGGGGGTTATCAGAATCCTTTAATGAATATAACCAGACCCTTTTTACATATCAAACCATTTTCAATTCAGAAAACTAAAGCTAACCATAAACTCACTTTAGGTTCATCTTTTTCATTTTATTTTGGTTTTAGGGATTGTGATTATTATGATTCTTTTAATTGACCTCTTTAATTAAAATATAACTTGATTATTTGTTTCACAATATAATATTTATTTATCTATCATTCATTTTTTCACATGGGCTATGCAATAGGGATGCCTTTGGATTTTTTGTGATTGGAAATGTTTATGAATGTAGTTTTAATGGGGAAGGTCCTTTGGTTAATCTCTTTATATATAATAGTGGATAATCTTTTTTTTGTAATCTATCTTATGGATACATCAATTTAATAAAAAAAATATAGTTTTGGTATTCAATACTAGACTTCATATTTACTATCTTACGACATGGACATATCAAACATATTAGAATGTTATACTATGATCCTTTTTTTAATATTTATAGTAATATTATTGGAATTGGTTATATGATGTGTTTTTATAGTAGTAATTAATTTTTTATTTTATGTTTTTGTTCTGTTTATCATTAATATTACTATAGTTTTCTTATACATATTTAATTTTCTTTTGGAATTTTAATTATGATGTGATTGTTATGGTGGAAATGGTTTGGCATGGTCAATGTATGAATGATATGGGGGTGGGTGGATTTTCCTATACTTATAAGGTTCTCCCTCTCAATGGGGTGGTATAATTTTCTAGGATGGGTTTAATTTTTTTAGTGACATCTAATATAATTTAATATATTTTTTTCTTTTTGTGTTCTATTGAATCAAATTTTGTCAATACTTATATTAAATTACAATTTCATAATTTTTTGCTTACACACTGTCTTTAATTCTCTTATTTTCTAAAAGCATTACTACTATCTATTTAATTTTAGCTTATCAGTGTATTATTTTATTTTCTCAATACATTTTGGGGAATTATATAGTGATGGTATTCTCATGTATGTTTATAATATAGTTACAATACACACTATAATTTTCTTTACCACAAACATGATTTTGAGTGTGTGATCAATTCTTATACACATTTGGATATAAAATTATAAATTAAATTATTGTAATTTACTAAAATAATAAAATAAATTATACTAATTCTCAGTATTCCTATCAAAGAAGTTTTTTAATATTCTCATCCTAAATAATTCTTTATAAGAATACCATGATCCTAGTGTAGAATGAAATTTTTCCTCAGGAACATGACTGGTTGACCATTCATATATTTTTAACTCTTACTAGGTGATTCATGTTTTATTTTATCTTCTTTTAAATTATTTTCATTTAATTCAAATTCAATAAAAAAACTTTTTCTTCATTCATTATTCATTACTACCAAAAATATCAAAAGGTGCATATCTGGTGATGAAAACTACATGTTTTTTAGGTCTTGTACATAATTTAAATTTTGAAATAATGAATCCCGCCCCTTGAATTTTCTATTCCATAAAGGGAAATTGGTTTCCTTTTCAATACATGTTGTTAGATATCAATTTTCAAATGTTAACATATATTAAATAATATTTTGAATTTCGAATAATTTATTCATAAAGATATGGAATATTTAGACCTACTTTCAATAATTCATGATGTTTTTTAATGATAGGTATAAAATATACAATATCATATTTCAAAATTTCTAACTCAACCAAAGATCATTGTCTCTTCAAATTTTTTATCATAATTTTTCATTAGGTTTCATCATCCACCTCAATTCCATATTTTCATATGATTTTTTTCAGATTTTTTGGATTTCAAAAACTCATTTATAATATTGAAATACTCATTATGATTTGGTCCATTCAAACATGTATAACTAAATAATATTTATATGGGTTTAAATGTTGTAGATGAAATTAATTTTGATTCTTAGAAATAATAGATAATAGTATAACATTACAATTCCCAAAAAATGAATTTCATAGAAAACAATCGCTACCCAAGAATCAAAACATGTAACAATTTCATAGAAATCTCATTTGAGTTAATAGTGTAAATAATTTCTTATTTTACAGGAAAAAATGGTATGTAATTTGAATACAAAATCATTGTATTAGTATTATTATTAGGAAACTTATACCTTTGTTTTTTTCTTTCTTAGTGACATATTATTCATTATTTCTCTACATTTGTGATTATTCATTACAATTATGTTAAAATTATGTTTTTGAGTATGTTTTCAATAGTTTTCATATCATGTTTTTATAGAATATTTGATAATAAATGATTGTGGGTTTTTGAATCACAATGTAAATATAAGTATCATGTTCTGAGTGGTTTTGAAATAATTTCAATAAATACATTAATATCCATGTATATGTAATGGTAATCAATTTAATATATAAGGGGAACCCCAGTGTTTATCAGATTTCAATAATATATAAAAAGAAAAGGAATACCTTCCATATATATATAAGATTAGATTTTATAAATTCTATATTATATATTTTTTTTATATCATATAAAGTATCAAAGATATTGATAAAGGATAACGGAAGGTATCATAAGGATATCTATGAGTTGATGGTGTAGAAAATGACTATTTGTAGGTGTGATTCTAGGAGTGCGTTGTATGGTAGTGTCCAGGATGGGAGTGGTTGGGGTCGTGTTTCTAGGTTTTTACTATTTTGTAGTGGGCTAGATGAGAGTGGTTGAGGAAACCATGTTCTATCATGAGTGGGATGTTCATATACGGTTTGTTTATTGAATTGATTTTTGTTTTCTTTTCTATTTTGATACATTATGATCAGAAAAGTTGTGGTTAAATGGAAAAACTAGTCAAAAATAAGAAATACATAGTTAAAAGTTGGTGGATGAAACACTCTTGAGTTTTAAGGATGAAATTTGAAGAATTTCATAGTGAAATGATTAAGTAATTAGTTTCTATTATGGTGTAGTACATGCCCATAGAGTCTTCCATGGCCATGGCCATAGTGGATTTCTGGTATTGTGAGAATATAAACCCACATAAAAACCATTTTAAATTTCTAATAGAGAAAACACATTCTGTAAATTAATAATTTAAGGAAACTACCCTTGAATAAGACATTGAGGAAAGATTCCCACGTGAATTAGTTTTTGGGGTATTCAAGATGAAAGAAACGACTGAATTTTTAGAATGAAAACACATTATCATTGGGGTAAATCAAGTGGATGGATTCACTTAAATTTAAGATTCAATGTAAGATACTAATGAAGAATAAAATTTTGAAGTTGGGGGTATTAATTCAGATCTAAATACACATACTGAAAGTTAATTTCTAGAGTATAAATATCTCAAAAAAGTTGATAATATGTTAGGGAGATGTGGATTTAATTAATAATTAGATAGAATAACTAGCGCCTATTAATATAATAATTAAAAGAGACTTAAAAGGGGCTCATGAATCTCTATTAAGAATTTTAATCATGATTTATGATTTAATGGAAGTTTAAAAAGATATATATAATTTGTTTTTGATGCTCCAAGAAGTAAGAGATCAAGATTAACAATGAACTCTAAAAGAAGTAAAAAAATATAGGATTAATGAAAACTATTTATAGGGTTAAAAGATAAACATTTTAGGGGAAAAAAGGGAGAATAATCCACTAATTTTCTAAAAATTGAATCTATTGCAAATAAAGATGTATAGATTGATGAAAAATGATTTCTACTTAAATTGGATATTACTAAAGACAACTACATGAAATCTATGCATGATTTGGATGCATTGATAAATCAAGAAAAATCAATTATAGAGTAATATATGGATAATAAGTACCCTGTGACTAAATCACTGATGCAAAAGATGAAAATCAATATAGATTTTCTAAATTTATATTAATTAAATACATTTGAGAATCATAAATACCTACTTCCACTAATGTTCCATCATCATAGTCTTCCTAATGTGTGGATGTATTTTTAATAATCCTTATTATTTTTATTTCATTTTGATGCTTCCTAAAAATGTTTTTTCAAGGATTAAAAATAGAGTATTAATTTAAATCATCATAATTTCCATTCTAAATCCACACATGTGATTAATAACATAAAAACATTACTCTTATATTAAGTAATAACTTCTAGATAATTATTTATTTTACAGTCATTCCTGATAGGTATTTCCTCTAAATCCATTTCAATTCTATAAAACCAACCATTACAGAAATAATTATCTTATGCCCTGTATATATCTTTTAATTCTAGGATTTTTGAAATCCTAATAGCCTAACCATTATGAATATTATAATAAATATTATTCCAAAATATTAATTCATATAAATAATATAATAATACGACTTTAAATCTAAGGAATTTTCTTACCCATATTTTCAACCAAGAATTATCCATTACCTCATTTTTAATGGGTATCCATGAGAGTTTGTTGATGAGAATGATCTCAACTTACTTAGAAAGAATCTCTATAATAGTCCAAATATCTCAGTATATTTTACTAATTATTTAGTTATACTCGTTATACTCAACCATCAGCTATGTGTCGCAGTTCCTCACTTCATGCAGGTGTGTATTCTTATGGATCCTAGAGGAATATCCAACCGTGATAGAAAAAGATATCCTATCCATAAATTTTATAATGAAATTATGTTACAGTTCAAAAACTACTAGGTTTATATACATATACCTATGCCATCCTAAAAAGTGGGTACTGTTGGATCCCTGCTCTGAAAAAAATTGACATGTACTGTAGTATTGTGGTCCAATTTTTTCACTTGAAGCTCAGAATGTGTTGAAGTAGAAGATTAAGGATCTTTAATATAAAAGTATACAGAGAATGAAGTGGACGTAAAATAATTTGGCATATATGCATATAAAAAGTTATAATATGGATAGGGAGTGAGAGCCATCATCAGATAATAAAAATAAAATATATTGAGGATCAGATGTATATTATGCCTATAGTATAAGAGTTCCGAATATCTAGGGTGCCTCTGATGAATCTGTGGAATAATAAAGTGTTCTAGGTGGTATATTTAATGAATGGATAGGGTTTGATCATGTTTGAAGAGTGGTAAGAGAAGCCCTAGAATCCCCTACCCACTCTCACCATCTAGATAAGAACTATTGCCACTAGGTTGGTTGGAGAATAATTGTCTCGTGAGTAGTGGCTCATAATTAAAAATTAAAAAAATAACATTGAATTATATTTGAATTAAATAATTATATGTGTGTGTGTTTGTGTGTGTGAAATATAATACTCACAATAGGCACCAGAGGAGGAATGCCCATCTCTCTCACACGATGATTATTGGGAGACATCTTCTTCCTAAATATATCTTCAATGTTTTTCATTACATTCATTGGAAAAAAAGTATTTAATTATAAATTTATAACTACCATATAATCCAAACAATAAATAATATGTGACATGGATTAATTAAAGAAAACCAATTGTTAATGAAAATAAAGCATATGTTGTGATATAATAAAATAATACTAAATTTAGTGTCAATAATTTAAAAACATAAAATTAATGTCAAATAAAAATAAGCATATACAAATTATCATGTTTAGAATGGGTATGACCTAATTTTCATATTCTATTTTCAATTCAATCCAATTAAGTTTTGGTTAGATCATTTTGTTAATTTTTTTTGTTATTATGTAACGCCCTGACCCCAGTCACCCAGAGTCGGTGCATTATTACATAACATTGGCATGATCACAAGAAAGATCAAATCTCAAAAGAGAGATTTGTTTAGTATCCTTGGAAACACTAGATATATTCATAAGTATTACATTACATCATAAAAATGAAAACTACAAAAAGATAGTCTCCATAGTCCACACTCATATCCCCTAATATTATCCCTGCATGTCATTCATAAATTACTTCTTCACATCCTGGAAAAAATAAAACATTGAGAGGGGTGAGCTCAGATGCTTAGTAAGGATAACAATATAGCAAAAACATTCATAAATAAACATAAAAATTTAAGGAAATGTATAACTAAAACAAAAGCCTTTTGAACTTGAACTTCAGCATAATATGGAAAAGATAAAATGAAATAATTCCATTTACTTATTCACATGGATATTCTACTAGTCGAATAATCACATGCAATATCAATAACCACTTTCATAATGATGGAATGCATAATTCCAGACTATCATAACCACGTAGACAAGGCCTCGTGCTAAGACTACAAATAAGATTTTGTCAAGACCTCGTGCCAAGACACTAGTTTTTCTCATGATACCTACAGATCCAACGAGGAGCTATAGCGGGCTCCACCCATCACTTATTAAGTCCAATGCATTCCTCGTATGAACAGGTATAAACATATCATAAACATTCGTATTAAAAATAGCATATGAAATGTAATAATTTCTCTATAAACCATGAATGGTATAAAAATAACACATCCACAGTCAAACATATCACAAAAACTTCAATATAATGTGGAAGTTTTGTTTCATTATAACTCAACTTCAAATAAGCTTAAAATTCATCAAAGGATGTTGACAAAGATGAAATCAAAACTATTTGAGAGAAATATATCTTTTTTTGAAATCATTTAAAAGTAACATAATTATATAATAAAACATTTACTTTTATAATATCCTTATAATCTTGTAAGGGAAGATTTGAAGATTTTATAATGGCAGAAAATAGCCGCACCCGCCGTATAAGTTAAAAAAAACATTCTTACCTTACTTCTGTCAAAAAGGTTAAAAAGGACCTTGTTTGGAAAACGACGGAAAGATTCCTTTATAAAATTCTGATAAAAAGTCAAACAAGGGTATAAATGACTTTAAACCATATTCTGTAAAATATTAATAATGTTTTGAAAAACATTTTTATGAAACATGGATGTGGATGATAAAGAGGTCCCAGTATATAATTAGGTATAAACAACCTCAAATAATTAAGAGATTGTAAAATAAAACCTTACCTTGTACTTTTCCTTAGTCGATGGTATGTTAACCTCCTGTATAATAGTTAACACATTGTTATTAAATTATACAAGAACCATATACATAATTATGATATCATATATGATCTTTTAACACTGATTTGTTAATAATATCTTAGTATTATCATTGTTTCGGGTGTTAACTTACTCGTTTTCTTTTATATGTTTTGTTACATATGTCGTGTGTGTTATGGATAGGTTGTACCTTATTCATATCCAGAATTCTATAAAGTTCTTAAACATTAATTTTAATCATCAAATGATAATTAGTCTTGAATGGATACGATGGGGAATGAATCTCATTGTGTTCGTGGAGACGGTAGTCCGTACATACACACGAGCGACAATATCATTCTTTTGATATTAAAATAATATATAATTCGATGGTATATCATATATAAAAAATAATTATCATGTTATGTTTTTTATTTACATGAATTACACATCATTATTATACCCATCCATATAATAATATATTGAATAACAATTACACCACGACGTGGAGACGGTAAGCCGTACGTACGCACATATGGTGACATGTCATTCAATGGATGGATAGAATACTGAATATGGTTGTACCATATTTATAATAGCATCACGGTTTATAGTAGATACTGGAGTTAGTTTTTTATAATGGGAATAACAACGAAATAAGAAGTTAAAGACAAAATGAACATGAAAAAGGGTGGTGAAAACATTACCTCTTCTTCGGGTTCTTCATTTTGATTTGATCAAAAGGGATCCTTAAGTTGGCTTTCTGATCAAACTAAGGCATCCAAGTTGAATTGAGGGAAGTTGAGAGAGTATTTGGGCAGGGTTTGGCCGAGAAAAAAGGGTTTGCATGTGTGAATTAGTGAGAAGGGGAAGTACCCATTTATAAGAGGGGTGTGGGGAACCTTTGGAAAAGCTAGAAATATTATTTTATAATAAATTCATATTCCGTTTCTAATGGCTCCAAAGTTGATTATTTAACCGTTAAGGTGGGGATGGGTGTAAAAACACTGAACAAATATAATTTAGACAGGTTTGGGTCATTATATTAACCTTATCTTTTAGTTTTAACTCTTAGTTAATTAGTTTGACACTTACCATGTCACTTTGTATTTTTATATTATATAGTTAATAAACATTCTATATACCTCCAAGAGACCCCAAGTGATCCATTAATGATACACCTATCATGATATAAGTCTCCTGGCCGAACCATAGATTTTTAGGAATTGAATATAATTTAATAATATAATATTTGTTTTAAAAACTCTTTTATGTCAATTTTGACACTATTGGGTATTTTGTTTTTGATAGATTCATAATAGCATTATTACTTAGAAAAAAATTTATATAATCAATTATAATAGGTCATATTAACCTAAAAAATTAGTGTAATTCTTAAAAAGTCTCAAATTAAATATATTTTGATATTTTATTAATTAGGTAATTACTGAATCACCATTGTGTCATAAATAAATTAAATTATTTAATGTCTAAAAATTATCAATAAAATACCATTATGTAGGAAATATTTTTAGCTTTCTAATAAATATTTAAAATCGAATTTACCTTATTTATAACCTTATATTAAAATTTTTTTAGTAAATAAACTTTGATTTTAAATCTTTTAACTCTTCTTTGAATTAAATAATAATAAATGTCTTAATCTAATCCATGTGGACCTAAATGATAATATTTTATTCCTAAGGTTGTTTTTGGTCGAGATACACTTTTCCAATACAATTATTACATGTGTTAGGGTAATATTAATATCATTTTTACCCTTAATTATCCTATTTACTTTTAACTGTGGTAAATAAAAGTAAAAATATACTATTCAACAAAAATTATTTTTATTTTATTGAACCAAATTTTACTCCTTTATATTAATCAAGCCTCTCAGATTTTGGAAATTTTACTCACAGAAGTGGTAAAATTAAGTTTTATGTGAATATTCAAATTCTCATAGGGGGTGGGTAAAAGATGGTGAAAAGACCAATAAAATTTTTATATATCTAAAATTATTCGAAACTAACTCTAATGAATTACATTGAAATTATATAGGTATTATGTATCTATTTTGACCTTAATTAAATTTAAATAAAATAAATAATTATTTGAAAAAAAAGTCAGTTTTAACCAATAACTCAGTGTTTTTCACTATTCTTCCAAAATTGAAAGTTTTCATAAAAATACCAAAAATTCACCGTTGGCTAATTTCGATATTCTGAATCCAAAAATGAATTGCATTTTGAAAGATAAAATTTATAGAATTTCAAAAAGTGGGTATTACTATTCACAATGGCTAGTTTGATTGGTTGTGGTGTGTGTTAGAACTCGAGGTTGCGTACAACACACACTACTGTATTATTCAAAGAGAGGCGTATCATGGAAGTTTGGGGTGTTAAATTCTCCCCTCCTTCAAATAATTTCGTCCTCGAAATTTCAAGAATATTACTGCATAAAAAGCCTCGGGCGGTTCTTCATCATATGTTCCTCGGGTTCCCACGTTGCCTCTTCCATCTTGTGGTTTCTCCATAAAACATTTACCTGACGAGTCGTCCAGTTTCTAAGCACTTGTTCTCTCGTACCATGAATCAGGACATGCTCTTCATAATAAGAGAGATCGGGTTCCAGTTCAATTCCTCATAGGTGAGTACATGCGTTGGGTCAGGCATGTATTTTGTCAACTGTGATACATGGAACACATCGTGAACTTTGGAGAGACTCGGCAGCATTTCCAAACAGTAAGCTACAGCCCTAATTCATTCTATAATTTTGAAAGGTCCGATGTACATGGGAATCAATTTACCTTTATTTCCAAAACGTATAACTCCCTTCCATGGAGACACCTTGAAGAAAACATGATCTCCCACCTGAAATTCCAAATCCTTTCTTTGGTTTTCAGCATAGCTCTTCTGCCTGCTTTGAGCTACTTTGAAGTAGTTTTGGATTACCTTCACCTTTCCCATCGTTTCCTCCACCAGCTCTGGGCCTACAAGTTTTCATTCACCAACGTCATCCCAACAGGTTGGTGTGCGAAATATCCTTCCGTATAATGCTTCATGTGGTGCCATATGAATACTTGAATGGAAGCTATTGTTATAGGAAAATTCTACCAGAGGTAAATATTGATCCCACATACCCTGAAAGTCATGTGAGCATGATCTCAACATGTCTTCTATGGTTTGAGTAGTTCCTTCTGATTGTCCGTCTGTTTGAGGGTGGTAAGCAGTTCTCAAACGTAGTTCAGTATTCAAGGATTTTTGAAGACTCTTCCAGAATCTTGAAGTAAAACGGGGATCTCGATCAGAAATAATCAATAGGGGTACTCCATGAAGTCTCACAACTTCATTTATATATAGCCTTTCTAGATGTTCAAGTGGTAAATCCTCCCTTATAGCAAGGAAATGTGCTTACTTGGTAAGATGATCAACAATGACCCATATTGCATCGTTCCTTCTAGGAGTCTTTGGTAGTCCCATGACAAAATCCATAGTGATATTATCCCATTTACACTCAGGTATGGGAAGAGGTTACAATACTCCTCCAGGAAGTTTCTTTCCAGCTTTCACTTGTTGACAAACCATACATCTTGACACAAAATCGGCAATCTCTCTCTTCATGTTGTCCCACCAAAAATGTTCCTTCAAATCTCTATACATTTTGGTGCTCCTAGGGTGTATAGAGAAATTGGAGCTATGAGAATCATCTAATAATTCCCTTTTCAGATCAGGTATATCGGAATCACAAAGTCTCTTCCAAAATTTCAAAATCCCTTCTTCATACAAAAAGTCTCTCAATCTCCCATCTTTCACAGCATTAATCTTATTTTGAAATTCTTTATCACAGGTCTGAGAACTCTTTATCCTTTATAGTAAAGATGTTTTGGAAACCATTTGAAAAAGCATTGATGTTTCACCTTCCATGGTGATTCCCAAATCCAACTTTACTATATCCATAAAATGGTATCCCTTTCAATTCTCATCATGTTCAAAACTCCATGATCTTTTCTGCTCAAATCATTTGCCACCTTATTTTCCATCCTCGGGTGGTAGTGTATCGTGCAATCATAATCTTTGAGTAGTTCAAGCCATCGACTTTTCTTCATGTAGAGTTCTTTTTGTGAGAAAATATACTTCAAACTCATGCGATCATTATAAATCTCACATTTTTCACCATAGAGGTAGTGTCTCCATATCTTCAAATAAAAAATCACAGATGCTAACTCGATATCATACGTAGGATAGTTTTGTTCATTAATTTTCAACTATTGTGATACATAGGCAATAACCCTATAATTCTTCATAACGACACAACCAAGTCCTTTCTTTAATGCATCACTATAAAAAATGAACCCATCATTCCTCGATGGTAGAGTCAATATAGGATCATTGGCTAATCTTCTCTTCAGTTCTTTAAAACATTATTCACACTCTATTGTCCAAAAAAATTTAACCCCTTTACGTGTGAGCTTCGTTAATGGGTTATCCAATCGGGCTAAATTCTAGACGAAACGTCGATAATAACCTGCTAAACCAATAAAACTATGTTCCTCAGTTATACACATCGGTGCTTTCCATTCTTGGATTGCCTTGGTCTTAGAAGGATCAACAGATATTCCATCTTTGGAGACAATCTGGACAGGAAAAGAAATCTCCTGAAGTCAGAATTCACACTTGCTAAACTTCCCATATAATTCATGTCTTCTCAGAGTCTTCAGGATAATGCACAAGTGATTTTCATGATATTCGTATCTTTTGGAGTATACCAAGATATAATCAATAAAAACAACCACAAAATCCTCGAGATATTCCTTGAAAAATCTATTCATTAGATCCATGAATACAGAGGGTGCATTAGTCAGCCCAAAAGGTATTACTGTAAACTCGTAATGCCCATACCTGTTCGAAATAATGTCTTCGGAATATCTTCCTTCTTCACACACAATTGATTGTATCCAGACCGAAGGTCAATATTTTAAAGGTATTGAGATCCATGTAGTTGGTCAAATAAATCATAAATACGAGGTAGGGGATACTTGTTCTTTATTTTTATAGCATTGATCTCTGTGTAGTCGATACATAACCTCATAGATCCATCTTTATTCTTAACAAAAAGGATAGGGGATCCCCATGGAGAAACACTAGGTCGAATAAATCCCTTATTACTCAATTCCTCTAGTTATTTCTTTAGTTAGACTAATTCCATAGTGGCCATTCTATAAGGGGTCTTCGATATAGGCCTTGATCCGGGAATTAAATCAACGGAAAACTCAACTTCTCGTTCTGGAGGATGTCCAGGTAAATCTTCCGGAAACACATCTACATATTCTTTCACAATAGGTACTTCCTCTAGTTGAACATTCCTTTCCTCACCCACAGTCATTTCATTCTCTTCCTCCCCAATAATTGAATTTAGTTGAGCTACTGGGGGTGGGTCTAGATAAGAATTAGGTGGTGATGATTCCACTCTAAAGATAAGGTGTTCCTTATCATCATCATCAAAAATTGTAACCTCCTTCTTCTTACAATAAATTTTTTCATTGGGGTGCAAAAGCCAATCCATACCGAGGGTTATATCAAACTCAACCATACGTATGACGATGAGATCAGCGGATAAAGAAAGCTTATGTGCTCTAATGGGGACTGATTCACAAAACTTTGATGCAATGATACTTCCCTTAGGAGTTTTAACTGACAACTCCCTTATTAAATCAAATTGGAAATATCTAATTTTCTTAGGAAACTGGGAAGATATGAAAAAATGCGATGATCCAGAATCAAATAATGCATTTGCTAAACTTGAGGAAACCATTAAATAACCTGCCACCATGTCTTTTGGAGCATCTACCTCAGAAGTAGTGATAGCATAAGCTTGGCCTTGATCCCTTGGCCTTTTCTAAGGTAAGTTCCCCTGACGCTTAGGGCATTCATTGTCATAATGTCCCATCTCTCTACAGTTGTAGCATTGAACATCAGTAGCTTATTTCTTCCCCTTGCAATCATGAGCTTGGTGGCCTTTTTCACCACACTTATAATAGACTCCCATTTATTTCAAGCAAGTACCAGGGTGTTTCTTCCCACATTTACTCCTGGATGGATATTCAACTTTTCTCTTCTTCCCCTTATTTACATTCCTAGATTGATCGGCAGATCTCTTCTTCTCTTGCTTTTCTCTAAAGATATAAGACTTAGGGAATTCGTTTTCTGTCTTGATAGCACATGAGAAAATATCTTCGTATGACGAGAAGTATTGTGAAACTAATGCTCGACAAAGAAATGGTTTTAACCCATAAAAGAAACAATCATTATTACTTCTTGGGTTATGTATATAATCTCCATAATACCTTAATAACCTTGTAAAGTTAGCCTCATACATTGTGACATTCTCATCCTCCTTTTGTCTCAGACTCAGAAATTGCCTTTCCATATCTGCTCGATGGTCACGAGGAAAGTATTTTTCAAAAAATAGAACTTTGAACTCCCCCCATTCCATATTTTATACTTCATCATCTTCCTTCATGTTTTCAATCAATGACCACCATTGATCAGCATCTTCAGTGAGGTGATAATCTGCTATGAAAACTTTTTTTCTATCACTACTCCCCAAAGCCTGAAATATTTTCTTTAGGGAACTTATGCATTGCTCAGATACTAATGGATTTGTACTCCCATTGAATTTTGGTGGTTGCTTCCTCATGAAGAGATCTAAAATTGGTCTTCCATGCTATAGATCAGGTTGCTCCATACGGGTAAGGTTATTATTCATAACCTGAGTGAGTTGTCCCGGGATAGTGATTAGTTGATCAGCACCAGTTGTATCACCAACTACACTATAATTATATTGAGCAGAAGGGAAATCCATACATTGAGTGTGTTCATTGATACAGTTTCCATTTCATCCACTAGGCGCCATTTCTAAATCAGGGCATAAACT
The DNA here is from genome assembly GCA_963277665.1 of Viscum album. Taxonomy (NCBI): domain Eukaryota; kingdom Viridiplantae; phylum Streptophyta; class Magnoliopsida; order Santalales; family Viscaceae; genus Viscum; species Viscum album. Next base: position 1,211,103,284 of record OY728126.1, on the reverse strand, counting down.
AGATCAATTTATGAATCAAAATACATAATTCCATACTTATAAAGCACTTAACATAAATTGAAATATTTATGGATATAATCCATAATTACAAAAATGTTTTCTTTGAGGAAGTATATACGCATTAACCCTTAATAATGATTTGTAAATAAAATGAGAGTTATCCTAAACATATCCCCCAGGAGTTTCGTAACCAAGAGGGCAGCAAGGCCTGTTTTCGTGCACCAGTTCCCGTTCGAGTCTAGCTCAAAGCGGTGTTTTTGGGTTTTACCTCTAGGTACATCTGTGCTAGAGCCGCCTCTACCTGATCGTATCTAGACATGAATGTATTGCTCCAAAAAATCACAAAATCTCTACAATACCAAAATTCTAGGAAGTTCTTCTATACTAATACTCAAAGTCCATCTTAAATCTATGTGCTCTAATCAAATTTTATCTAAATCTAGCTTTCATGGTATGTACTAAACTTCCTCGGATACCAACTGTAATACCCCAACCCCAGTCACCCAGATTTGGTGCATTATTACATAACATTTCCATGATCACAAGAAATATCAAATATCGAAATACCAATTAGTTTAGTAGCCTTGGAAACACTAGATATATTCATAAGTATTACATTACATCATAAAAATGAAAACTACAACTAGATAGTCTCTATATTCCACACTCATATCTTTTTATATTATCCCTGAAGGTCATTCATAAATTACTTCTTCACATCCTGGAAAAAAAATAAAACATTGAAAGGGGTGAGCTCAGATGATCAGTAAGGATAAAAATATAGCGGAAACATTCATAAATAAACATAAACATTTAAGGTAATGTATATGTAAAATAAAATCTTTTTAAACTTGAACTTCAGTATAATATGGCATAGATAAAAAGAAATAATTCCATTTAATTATTCACATAGATATTCTACTAGTCGAATAATCACATGCAATATCAATAACCACTTTTATAATGATGGAATGCGTAATGCCAGACTATCATAACCACGTAGCCAAGGCCTCATGACAAGACTACAAATAATATTTTGTCAGGACCTCGTGCCAAGACACTAGTTTGTACCATGAGACCTACCAATGCATCAAGGAGCTATATCGGGCTCTACCCGTCACTTATTAAGTCCAATGCATTCTGCATACGAACAGGTTTAAACATATCATAAATATTCGTATTAAAAATAGCATAAGAAATGTAAATACTTTCTCTATAAACCGTGAATGGTATAAAAATAACACATCCACAGTCAAACATATCACAAAACCTTCAATACAATGTGGAAGTTTTGTTTTATAATAACTCAACCTCAAATAAGCTTAAAATTCATCAAAGGATGTTCACATAGATGAAATCAAAACTATTTGAGAAAAATATCTCTTTTTTTGAAATCATTTAAAAGTCACATAATTATAAAATATAACATTTACATTGAAAATATCTTTATATGCTTGTAATGGAAGCTTTTATGATTTTATAACGGTGGAAAATAGCCGCACCCACCGTATAAGTTAAAAAAACATTCATACCTTAATTATGTCGAAAAGGTTAAAAAGGACCTTATTTGGAAAACGACAGAACGATTCCTTTATAAACTTCTTATAAAAAGTCAAACAAGGTTATAAATTACATTAACCCATATTATTTAAAATAGTAATAATGTTTTGAATTTTTTTTATGAAACATGGATGTGGATGATAAAGAGGTCCCAGTAGATAATTACGTATAAACAACCTCGAATAATGAAGAGATTGTGAAATAAACCCTTACCTTGTACATTTCCTTAATCGATGGTATGTTAACCTCCTTTATAATAGTTAAAACATTGTTATTAAATTATACAAGAACCTTCTACATAATTATGATATCATATATGATATTTTAACATTGATTTGTTAAAAATATCTTAGTATTATCATTGTTTCTGGTGTTAACTTACTCGTTTTCTTTTATATGTTTTGTTACATAAGTCGTCTTTTTTATGGATAGGTTGTACCTTATTTATATCCAGAATGGTATAAATTTCTTAAACATTACTTTCAATCATCAAATGAGAATTATTCTTGAATGGATACGATGGGGAATGAATCTCATTGCGTTCATGGATACGGTAGTCCGTACGTACGCACGAGCAACAATATCATTCTTTTGATTTTAAAATAATATATAATTGGATGGTATATCATATATACAGAATAATTATCATGTTATATTTATTAATAAATTAATTACACATCATTATTATACCCATCCAAATAATAATATATTGAATAACAATTACACCACGACGTGGAGACGGTAGGTCGTACGTACGCACGTATGGTGACATGTCAATCGATGGATGGATAGAATAATGAATATGGTTGTACCATATTTATAATAACATCATAGTATATAAGAGATACTGGAGTTATTATTTTAGAATGGGGATAACAATGAAAGAAGAAGTTGAAGAAGAAATGAACTTGAAAAAGGGTGGTGAAAACATAACCTCTTCTTCGGGTTCTTCCTTTTGATTTGATCAAAAGTGATCCTTAGGTTGGATTTCATATCAAAATAAGGCTTCAAGGTTTAAGTGAGGGAAGTTTAGAGAGTATTTGGGTAAAGGATTTCTGATCCAAAAGGCTTTGAATGTGTGAATTAGTGAGAAGGGGAGTACCCTTTTATAAGTGGGGTGAGGGGCACCTTTAGAAAAGCTAGAAATATTATTTTATAATAAATTTGTATTTGGTTTATAATGGCTCCACAGTGTATTATTTAAAGGTTAAGGTGGCGATGGGTCAAAAACCACTCAACCAATAGAATTTATACAGGTTTGGGTCATTATATTAACCTTATCTTTTAGTTTTAACTCTTAGTTAATTAGTTTGACACTTACCATGTCACATTGTATTTTTATATTATATAGTTAATAAACATAATATATACCTCCAAGAGACCCCAAGTGGTCCATTAATGATACACCTATCATGATATAAGTCTCTTGTCCGAACCAAAGATTTTTAGGAATTGAATATAGTTTAATAATATAATATTTGTTTTAAAAACTCTTTTATGTCAATTTTGACACTAGTGGATATTTTGTTTTTGATAAATTCATAACAGCATTATTAATTCGAAAATAATTTATATAATAAATCTTAATATGTCATATTAACCTATAAAATTATTGTAATTCTTAAAAAGTCTCAAATTACATATTTTATAATACTTATAATATCAATTATTTTGATATTTCATTAATTAGGTAATTACTGCATCACCATTGTGTCAAAAATAAATTAAATTATTTAATGTCTAAAAATTATAAATAAAATACCATTATGTAGGAAATATTTTTATCTTTCTAATAAATATTTACAATCGAATTTACCTTATGTATATCCCTATATTAAAAATGTTTTATTAAATAAACATTGATTTTAACTCTTTTAACTCTTCTTTGAATTAAATAATAATAAATGTCCTAATCTAATCCAAGTGGACCTAAATGATAATATTTTATTCCTAAGGTTGTTTTTGGTCAAGATACACTTGTACAATAGAATTAGTACAAGTGTTAGGGTAATATTATTATCATTTTTACTCTTAATTATCCTATTTACTTTTAACTGTGGTAAATAAAAGTAAAAGGTTACTATTCACCAAAAACTATTTTTAGCTTATTGAACCACATTTTACTCTTTTATATTAACCGTACCTCACGTATTTTCGAAATTCCACTCACAGAAGTGGTAAAATTAAGTTTTATGTGAATTTTCAAATTCTCATAGGAGGTGGGTAAAAGACGGTGAAAAAACCAATAAAATTTATATATATCTAAAATTATTCTAAACTAACTCTAATGAATTACATTGAAATTATATAGGTATTATTTATCATTTTTGACCTTAATTAAATTTAAATAAATTAAATAATTATTTGAAGAAAAAGTCAGTTTGAACTAATAACTCAGTGTTTTTCACTATTCTTCAAAAATTGAATGTTTTTAGAAAAATACCAAAAATTCACCCTAGGATAATTTCGATATTACTAATCCAAAAATGAAGTCCATTTTGAAAGATAAAATTTATATAATTTCTAAAAGTGGGTATTACTATTCATAATGGCTAGTTTTATTGGTTGTGGTGTGTGTTAGAACTTGAGGTTGCGTACAACACACACAACTGTATTATTCAAAGAGAGGCGTATCGTGGAAGCTTGTGGTGTTACATTCTCCCCTCCTTCAAATAATTTCATCCTAGAAATTTCTAGAATATTACTGCATAAAAAGACTCGGGTGGTTCTTCATCATATGTTCCTCGGGTTCCCACGTTGCCTCTTCCATCTTGTGGTTTCTCTATAAAACTCTTACCAGACGAGTTGTCCGATTTCTCAGCACTTGTTTGCTCGTATCAAGAATCCTGAAGGGCTCTTTGTAATAAGAGAGATCGGGTTCCAGTTCTAATTCCTCATAGGTGAGTACATGCGTTGGGTCAGGCATGTATTTTCTCAATAGTGATACGTGGAACACATCGTGAACTTTGGAGAGACTTGGCAGCATTGCCAAATAGTAAGCTGCAGCCCCAATTCGTTCTAGAATTTCGAAAGGTCTGATGTACCTGGGAATCAATTTACCTTTCTTTCCAAAACGCATAACTCCCTTCCATGGAGACACCATGAAGAAAACATGATCTCCCACATGAAATTCCAAATCCTTTCTTCGGTTTTCAGCATAGCTCTTCTGCCTACTTTGAGCTACTTTGATGTAGTTTTGGATTACCTTCACCTTTCCCATTGTTTCCTCCACCAGTTCTGGGCCTACAAGTTTTCATTCACCAACGTCATCCCAAGAGGTTGGTGTGCGACATCTCCTTCCGTATAATGCTTCATGTGGTTCCATATGAATACTTGAATGGAAGCTATTGTTATAGGAAAATTCTACCAGAGGAAAATATTGATACCACATACCCTGAAAGTCAAGTGAGCATGATCTCAACATGTCTTCTATGGTTTGTATAGTTCGTTCTGATTGTCCGTCTGTTTGAGGGTGGTAAGCAGTTCTCAAACATAGTTCAGTATCCAAGGATTTTTTAAGACTCTTCCAGAATCTTGAAGTAAAATGGGTATCTCGATCAGAAATAATCGATAGGGGTACTCCATGAAGTATCACAACTTCATTTATATATAGCCTTTCTAGACGTTCAAGTGGTAAATCCACCCTTATAGCAAGGACATGTGATGACTTGGTAAGATGATCAACAATGACCCATATTGTATCGTTCCTTCTAGGAGTCTTTGGTAGTCCCATGACAATGTCCATAGTGATATTATCCCATTTCCACTCAGGTATGGGAAGCGGTTACAATACTCTTCCAGGAAGTTTCTTTCCAGCTTTCACTTGTTGAAAAACCATACATCTGGACACAAAATCGGCAATCTCTCTCTTCATGTTGTCCCACCAAAAATGTTCCTTCAAATATCTATACATTTTGGTGCACCTAGGGTGTATAGAGAAATTGGAGCTATGATAATCATCTAATAATTCCCTTTTCAGATCAGGTATATCGGGAACACAAAGTCTCTTCCCAAATTTCAAAATCCCTTCTTCATACACAAAGTCTCTCAATATCCCATCTTTCACAGCTTTAATCTTCTTTTTAAATTCTTCATCACTGGTCTGAGAACTCTTTATCCTTTATAGTAAAGATGTTTTGGCAAACATTTGAAAAAGCATTGATGTTTCACCTTCCATGGTGATTCCCAAATCCAACTTTACTAGATCCATAAAAATGGGATCCCTTTCAATTATCATCATGTTCAAAACTCCATGATCTTTTCTGATCAAAGCATATGCCACCTTATTTTACTTCCCCGGGTGGTAGTGTATCATTCAATCATAATCTTTGAGTAGTTCAAGCCATCACCTTTTCCTCATGTAGAGTTCTTTTTGTGAGAAAATATACTTCAGACTCTTGTGATCAATATAAATCTCAAATTTTTCACCATAGAGGTAGTGTATTCATATCTTCAAAGAAAAGATCACAGCTGCTAACTCGAGATCATGCGTAGGATAGTTTTGTTCAAGAATTTTCAACTATCGTGATGCATAAGAAATAACCCTATCATTCTGTATAAGGACAAAACCAAGTCCTTTCTTTAATGCATCACTATAAAAAATGAAATCGTCATTCCCCGATGGTAGAGTCAATATAGGAGCATTGACTAATATTCTCTTCAGTTCTTCGAAACATTATTCACACTCTTTTGTCCAAACAAATTTAACCCCTTTACGTGTGAGCTTCGTTAATGGGTTATCCAATCAGGATAAATTCTGGACGAAACGTCGATAATAACCTGCTAAACCAATAATGCTACGTACCTTAGTTATACACATCGACGCTCGCCATTCTTGTATTGCCTTGGTCTTAGAAGGATCAACAGAGATTCCATCTTTGGAGACAATATAGCCAAGAAAAGAAATCCCCTGATGCCAAATTTCACACTTCCTAAACTTCCCATATAATTCATGTCTTCTCAGAGTCTTCAGGATAATGCGCAAGTGATTTTCATGATCTTCGTATCTTTTGGGGTATACCAAGATATCATCAATAAATACAACCATAAAATCATCGAGATATTCCTTGAAAACTCTATTCATTAGATCCATGAATACAGAGGGTGCATTTGTCAGCCCAAAAGGCATGACTGTAAACTTGTAATGCCCGTACCTGTTCGAAATACTGTCTTCGGAATGTCTTCCATCTTCACACAAAACTGATTGTATCTAGACCGAAGGTCAATATTTGAAAAGTATTGAGCTCCATGTAGTTGGTCAAATAAATCATCAATGCGAGGTAGGGGATACTTATTCTTTATTGTTATAGCATTGATCTCTGTGTTGTCGATACATAACCTCATAGATCCATCTTTCTTTTTAACAAAAAGGACAGGGGCTCCCCATGGAGAAACACTAGGTCGAATAAATCCCTTATTACTCAATTCCTCTAGTTGTTTCTTTAGTTAGACTAAGTCCATAGTGTCCATTCTATAAGGGGTCTTCGATATAGGCCTTGATCTGAGAATTAAATCAATAGAAAACTCAACTTCTCGTTCTGGAGGATGTCCAGGTAAATCTTCTGGAAACACATATACATATTATTTCACAATAGGTACATCCTCTATTTGAACATTCCTTTCCTCACCCACAGTCATTTCATTCTCTTCCTCCCCAATAATTCAATTTAGTTGAGCTACTGGGGGTGTATCTAGATTAGAATTAGGTGGTGATGATTCCGCTCTAATGATAAGGTGTTCCTTATCATCATCATCAAAAATAGTAACCTACTTCTTCTTAAAATAAATTTTTGCATCGTGGTGCGAAAGCCAATCCATTCCAAGGATTATATCAAACCCAACCATAGGTATAACGATGAGATCAGCAGATAAAGAACATTTATGTGCTCTAATGGGGACTGATTCAAAAAACATTGATGCAATAATACTTCCCTTAGGGGTTTTAACTAACAACTCCCTTGTTAAATCAAATTGTAAATATCTAATTTTCTTAGCAAACTGGGAATATATGAAACAATGCGATGATCCAGAATCAAATAATGCATTTTCTAAACATGAGGAAACTATTAAATAACCTGCCACCATGTTTTTCGGAGCTTCTACCTCAGCAGTAGTGATAGCATAAGCTTGTCCTTGATCCCTTGGCCTTTTTTAAGGTAAGTTCCCCTGACGCTTAGGGCATTCATTGTCATAATGTCCCATCTCTCTACAGTTTTAGCATTGAACATCAGTAGCTTCTTTCTTCCCCTTGCAATCACGAGCTTGGTGGCCTTTTTCACCACACATGTAATAGACTCCCATTCATTTCAAGCATGTAACAGGGTGTTTCTTCCCACATTTACTCCAGGATGGATATTCAACATTTCTCTTATTCCCCTTATTTCCATTCCCAGATTGATAGGTAGATCTCTTCTTCTCTTGCTTTGCTTTAAAGTCATAAGACTTAGCGAATTCTTTTTCTGTCTTGATAGCACATGAGACAATATCTTCTTACGATGAGAAGGATTGTGACACTAATGCTCGACAAAGAAATGGTTTTAACCCATAAAAGAAATGATCATTATTACTTCTTGGGTTATGTATATAATCTCCATCATACCTTTCTAACCATGTAAAGTTATCCTCATACATTGTGACATTCTCATCCTCCTTTTGTCTCAGACTCAGAAATTGCCTTTCCATATCTGCTCGATGGTCATGAGGAAAGTATTTTTCTAAAAACAGATCTTTGAACTCCCTCCATTCCATATTTGATACTTCATCATCTTCCTTCATGTTTTGAATCAATGACCACCATTGATCAGCATATTCAGTGAGGCGATAAACTGCCATCACAACTTTTTTTCTTTCACTACTCCCCAAAGCCTAAAATATTTTCTCTAGGGAACTTATCCATTTCTTAGCTACAAATGTATTTTTACTCCCATTGAATGTTGGTGGTTTCTTCCTCGTGAAGCAATCTAACATTGATCCTCCATGCTATGGATCAGGGTGCTCCATACGGGTGAGGTTATTATTCATAACCTGAGTGAGTTATCCCAGGATGGTGATTAGTTGATGATCACCAGTTGTATCACCAGCTACACTATAATTATATTGAGCAGAAGGGAAATCCATACATTGAGTGCGTGCATTGATTCGGTTTCCATTTCATCCACTAGGCGCCATTTCTAAATCAGGGCATAAAGTAGATCAGTTTATGAATCAAAATACATAATTCCATACTTACAAAACACTTAACATAAATTGAACTATTTATAGATATAATACATAATTATAAAAAAAAAATCTTTGAGGACTTATATACTCATAAACCCTTCATAATGATTTGTAAAGAAAATGGGAGTTATCTTAAACATATCCCCGAGGAGTGTCGTAACCAAGAGTGCAGCAAAGCCTGTTTTCGTGCACCAGTTCTCATTCGAGTCTAGCTCAAAGAGGTGTTTTCGGGTTTTACCCCTAGGTACATCTGTGCCAGAGCCGCCTCTACCTGCTCATATTTAGACAGGAATTTATTGTTCAGAAAACTCAAAAAATCTCTACAATACCAAACTTCTATGAAGTTCTTCTATACTAATCCTCAAAGTCCATCTTAAATCTATGTGCTCTAATCAGAGTTTATCTAAATATAGCTTTCATGGTTTGTACTAAACTTTCTCTGATACGAACTGTAATGCCCCAACCCCAGTCACCTAGAGTTGGTGCATTATTACATAACATTTTCATGATCATAAGAAAGATCAAATCTCGAAAGACCGATTAGTTTAGTAGCCTTGGAAACACTAGATATATTCATAAGTACTACATTACATCATAAAAATAAAAACTACAACAAGATAGTCTCCATATTCCACACTCATATCCCTTCATATTATCCCTGCAGGTCATTCATAAATTACTTCTTCACATCTTGGAAAAAATAAAACATTGAAAGGGGTGAGCTCAGATGCTCAGTAAGGATAAAAATATAGCTGAAACATTCATAAATAAACATAAACATTTAAGGCAATGTATATCCAAAACAAAATCCTTTTAAACTTCAACTTCAGTATAACATGGCAATGATAAAATGAAATAATGTCATTAATTTATTCACATGAATATTCTACTAGTCGAATAATCACATGCAATATCAATAACCAATTTTATAATGATGGAATGCATAATGCCTGACTATCATAACCACGTAGCCAAGGCCTCATGCCAAGACTAAAAATAATATTTTGTCAAGGCCTCGTGCCAATACACTAGATTGTCTCTTGAGACCTACCAATGCATCGAGGAGCTATAGCGGGCTCTACCCGTCACTTATTAAGTCCAATGCATTCCGCATATGAACATGTTTAAACATATCATAAACATTCGTATTAAAAATAGTATAAGAACTGTAAATACTTTCTCCATAAACCATGAATGGTATAAAAATAACACATCCACAGTCAAACATATCACAAAACCTTCAATACAATATGGAATTTTTGTTTCATAATAACTCAACTTTAAATAAGCTAAAAATTCATCAAAGGATGTTGACATAGATGAAATCAAAACTATTTGAGAGAAATATCTATTTTTTTGAAATCATTTTAAAGTCACATAATTATAAAATATAACATTTACTTTTAAAATATCCTTATTATCTTGTAAGGGAATCTTTGAAGATTTTATAACGGTAGAAAATAGCGGCACCCGCCATATAAGTTAAAAAAACATTCATACCTTAATTCTGTCAAAAAGGTTAAAACGGACCTTGTTTGGAAAACGACGGAACAATTCCTTTATAAACTTCTTATAAAAAGTCAAACTAGGTTATAAATTACTTTAACCCATATTCTGTAAAATAGTAATAATGTATTGAATTTTTTTTAAGAAACATGGATGTGGATGATAAAGAGGTCCTAGTAGATAATTACCTATAAACAACCTCGAATAATGAAGAGATTGTAAAATAAACCCTTACCTTGTACATTTCTTTAATTGATGGTATGTTAACCTCTTGTATAATAGTTAAAACATTGTTATTATATTATACATGAACCTTCTATATAATTATGATATCATATATGTTCTTTTAACATTGATTTGTTAACAATATTTTAGTATTATCATTGTTTCGGGTGTTAACTTACTCGTTTTCTTTTATATGTTTTGTTACATAAGTCGTCTTTATTATGGATAGGCTTTACCTTATTTATATCCAGAATGGTATAAATTTCTTAAACATTACTTTCAATCATCAAATGAGAATTAGTCTTGAATGGATACGATGGGGAATGAATCTCCTCGCGTTCTTGGAGACGGTAGTCCGTACGTACGCACGAGCAACAATATCATTCTTTTGATATTAAAATAATATATAATTGGATGGTATATCATATAAAAAGAATCATTATCATGTTATATTTATTATTTACATTAATTACACATCATTATTATACCCATCCATATAATAATATATTGAATAACAATTACACCACGACGTGGAGACGGTAAGCCGTACGTACGCACGTATGGTGACATGTCAATCGATGGATGGATAGTGTTGGTCGGAGTTGATACTCAAGAGGGGGGTGAATTGAGTTCCAATTATAATTTCTGTTTTAAAAACTTTGTCTTAAAACCCCCAAATAAAATACTGAATTAAACTGTAGTGAATTTATACAAAAGTAAAGGTTCTGTTAGGGTCTCAAGGGATTGATCATTTCCCAGTTAATCAAATCAAAAGAGTTGATTAACTTTTGAAACTAACTTACTAATTTACAACTAATATAAACACTTGCGAGTTTAATTATCAAAGTAGCTTTAAAACAATTTTTTTAAAGTATTAGCAGTGGAATAAAAATAACTTTGAAAATAAATAACACAGTAGGTTTAACCAAGAGGTTCAGTCTCAAGCCGAGACTTAGTCCTCTCAACAATTTATATAAAAGTGATCCACACCCTGGATTGGGGATTACAACAGTATACAAATGTCTAGGTCCAAGACCTCTACCACTATTATCCGTGGGTACAAAAACAACAGCAACCAGCTGTCCAGGTCACACGACCTCTACCACTATTATCCCAATGGGAAATAAGATATAAGAGAGTTGAGTGAGGATTTAGAAATCCTCCAATTAGAGTACAGGAGACAGTGTGTGTGTAAAATACAGCATATAACACACACTGCTCAATATGTAAAAAGATAAATCACTGAGCAAATATTTAGAGTTTAGAAATGGCTCTAGTGATTGTCGTGTAGTTCTGGACTCCTTTGGTTGATCAGAATTCGCTCTGAGTCCTCTTCTGGTTTTTTTCTGGAAAACATATTATCGTATGTTTCTTTGACTTTCAGGTGTAGAGACAGTCGATGAAGCTCTTGTGTTATGTTCTCGTTCTCAGCTCTTCACTGGTATGCAGTAATGAGTTCTTCGTGTAAGTTATGTCGTCTCTTTGCATTCACGCTCTATTGTTCTTTCCGCACATATTCATGTTTTGTATGTCTCGTGTATTCGTTTATGTCTCGCACAACCTGTGTTCTCTCTGTATTCATTTATTCATGCTCTTTTGTAGTAGCATCCTTCCTTTAGTTAAACCACGTGCTCCGGAAAAAGATGATTTACTTTTTTCAGGTACGAGGTACGGTTCCCTGACATCCAACAACACACATTAAATAAATGTCAGTGTATTAAAATATACCTGATATGACCGTTGGTTAGATTAAATAATGATAAAGAAATTGAAGCAGTGCCGGGTTCTGTCTCTTGAGAGGTAGCTCTTGATATCGGTAGACTTTTGTTACAGTGGGTGTCTGTCTCTGAGTATCGGTAGACATTTGTAACGGTAGACGTGTCTGTCGGTAGACTTGATCACATCGGTAGCGGTGGACTTGTAACAGTAACTGTGGTTCTGCCTTTACCAGTAGCGGTAACTCTCTATCGGTAGTTGTGGCTCTACCTTGTAACGGTAGCGATAGCTTTCTATCGGTAGACTTTGCATAACGGTGGACTTCAGCATATCGGTAGCTCTGTATCGGTAGCTGTTGACTTCGATGTAGTAGTAGGCTTGAGTACCGGTGAGCATGTAACTGTAACTCTATTGGTAGATTTGATGTACCATATCGGTAGACTTTGATGTAGCGATGATCTTTGAGTACTGGTGAACTTTATGTATCGGTGAACTCCGTATCGGTAGCTCTATTCGATATCGGTAGCTCTAATCCATAACAGTGGATACTGTTCTGTATCGGTAGCTAGTGTGTAACGGTAGCTAAAAGCTTTTTGAGCATTCACTTGGCAGAATGAGTTAAGTCATAGTAAACATAAATCTGATAATTCAAAAGAATTAATTTAAGCATAATGAAAGTAACAACATATATTAAATTATATTTGTAATGTATTAATAATAATCAGGATATAAAGAAAGAATGGTTGGGATTATCAAAACAAAATAAATCCACTTAATTCCAGAGGGTTCAACAGATAGAATACTGAATATGGTATTACCATGTTTATAATAACATCACAGTATATAGGAGATACTAGAGTTATTATTTTAGAATGGGAATAACAAAGAAATAAGAAGTTGAAGAAGAAATGAACTTGAAAAATGGTGGTGAAAACATTACCTCTTCTTCGGGTTCTTCCTTTTGATTTGATCAAAAGGGCTCCGTAGGTTGGCATTATGATCAAATTAAGGCCTCTAGGTTGAAGTTAGGGAAGCTGAGAGAGTATTTGGGTAGTGGATGGCTGAGCCAAAAGGCTTTGAATGTGTGAATTAGTGAGAAGGGGGAGTACCCTTTTATAAGAGGGGTGAGGGGCACCTTTGGAAAAGCTAGAAATATTATTTTATAATAAATTCGTATTTGGTTTCTAATGGATCCACAATGGATTATTTAAAAGTTAAGGTGGTGATGGGTCAAAAACCACTCAACCAATAGAATTTAGACAGGTTTGGGTCATTATATTAACTTTATCTTTTAGTTTTAACTCTTAGTTAACTAGTTTGACACTTACCATGTCACTTTGTATTTTTATATTATATAGTTAATAAACCTGTTATATACCTCCAAGAGACCCCCAAGTTGTGCATTAATGATACACCTATCATGATATAAGTCTCTTGGTAGAACCATAGATTTTTAGGAATTGAATATATTTTAATAACATAATATTTGTTTTAAAAAATCTTTTATGTCAATTTTGACACTATTGGGTATTTTTTTTGATAAATTCATAACAGCATTATTACTTCAAACATGTAACACCCCAAGCTTCCACAGTAAACTTTCCATTGAATAATATAGTAGCGTGTGTTGTACGCAACTTCGAGTTCTAACACACACACCACAACCAATCAAACTAGCCGTTATGAATAGTAATACCCACTTTTTGAAATTTTATAAATTTTATCTTTCAAAATGGACTTCATTTTTGGATTCAGAATATCAAAATTAGCCTAGGGTTAATTTTTGGTATTTTTCTGAAAACATTCAATTTTTGATGAATAGTGAGAAACACTGAGTTATTGGTTAAAACTGACTTTTTATTTAAATAATTATTTATTTTTTTTAAATTTTATTAAGGTCAAAATAGATACATAACACCTATATAAGTTAAATGTAATTCATTAGAGTTAGTTTAGAATAATTTTAGATATATAAAATTTTTATTGAACTTTTCACCGTCTTTTACCCACCTCCTAAGATAATTTGCAAATTCACATAAAACATAATTTTACCACTTCTGTGAGTGGAATTTCTAAAATCCAAGAGACATGGTTAATATGAAGGAGTAAAATGTGGTTCAATGAGATGAAAATAATTTTTAGTGAATAGTAACTTTTTAATTTTATTTACCACAGTTAAAAGTAAATAGGCTAATTAAGGGTAAAAATGATATTAATATTACCCTAACAGAAGTCCTAATTCTATTGGACAAGTTTATCTCGACCAAAAACAACCTTAGGAATAAAATATTATCATTTAGGTCCACTTGGATTAGATTAGGACATTTATTATTATTTAATTCAAAGAAGAGTTAAAAGAGTTAAAATCAATGTTTATTTACTAAAATTTTTTTAATATAGAGTTTTACGTAAGGTAAATTCGATTGTAAATATTTATTAGAATGCTAATATGATTTCCTACAAAATTTTGTTTTATTTATAATTTTAGACATTAAATAATTTAATTTATTAATGACACAATGGTGATGCAGTAATTACCTAATTAATGAAATATTAAAATAATTGATATTATAAATATCAAAATATATGTATTTTGAGCATTTTTATGAATTACATTAATTTTATAAGTTAATAAGACATATTAGGATTGATTATATAAATTGTTTAATAATTAATAATGATGTTATGAATTAATCAAAAACAAAATACCCAATAGTGTCAAAATTGACATAAAAAAGTTTTTAAAACAAATATTATATTATTAAATTATATTCAATTCCTAAAAGTCTATGGTTCATCCAAGAGACTTATATCATGATAGTTCTATCATTAATGTACCACTTGTGGGTCTCTTGGAGGTATATATAATGTTTATTAACTACATAATATAAAAATACAAAGTGACATGGTAAGTGTCAAACTAATTAACTAAGAGTTAAAACTAAACGATAAGGTTAATATAATGACCCAAACCAGTCTAAGTTCTATTGGTTGAGTGGTTTTTGACACATCCCCACCTTAACCTTTAAATAATCCACTTTGGAGCCATTAGAAACCAAATATGAATTTATAATAAAATAATATTTCTAGCTTTTCCAAAGGTGCCCCTCACCCCTCCTATAAAAGGGTACTCCCCATTCTCACTAATTCACACATTCAAAGCCTTTTGGCTCGGCCAAACCCTACCAAAATACTCTCTCAACTTCCCTCACTTCAACCTAAAAGCCTTAGTTTGATCAGAAATCCAACCTAAGGTGCCATTTTGATCAAATCAAAAGGAAGAACCCGAAGAAGAGGTAAGGTTTTCACCACTCTTTTTCAAGTTCATTTATTCTTCAACTTCTTCTTTCATTGTTATTCCCATTATAAAATAATAAATCCAGTATCTAATATATACTGTGATGTTATTATAAATATGGTACAACCATATTCAGTACTCTATCCATCCTTTGAATGACATGTCACCATATGTGCGTACGTACGGCTTATCGTCTCCATGTCGTGGTGTAATTGTTATTCAATATATTATTATTTGGATGGGTATAATAATGATGTGTAATTCATGTGAATAATAAACATTACATGATAATTATTCAATATATATGATATACCATCCAATTATATATTATTTTAATATCAAAATATTGATATTGTCGCTCGTGCGTACGTATGGACTACCGTCCCCACGAATGCGATGAGATTCATTCCCCATCGTATCCATTCAAGAAAAATTATCATTTGATGATTAAAATTAATGTTTAAGAACTTTATATCATTTTGGATATGAATAAGGTACAACCTATCCATAACAAAAACGACTTATGTAACAAAACATATAAAAGAAAACTAGTAAGTTAACACCCGAAACAATGATAATACTAAGATATTGTTAACAAATTAGTGTTAAAAGATCATATATGATATCATAATATGTATATGGTTATTGTATGATTTAATAACAATGTTTTAACTATTATACAGGAGGTTAACATACCATAGACTAAGGAAAAGTACAAGGTAAGGGTTTATTTCACAATCTCTTCATTATTCGAGGTTGTTTATACCTAATTATCTACTGGGATCTCTTTATCATCCACATCTATGTTTCTTAAAAATGTTTTTCAAAACATTATTACTATTTTACAGAATATGGGTTAAATTAATTTATACCCTTATTTGAAATTTTATAATAAGTTTATAAATTAATCTTTTTGTCGTTTTCCAAACAAGGTCCTTTTTAACCTTTTCGACAGAATTAAGGTAAGAATGTTTTTTAACTTATATGGTGGGAGCGGCTATTTTCCACCATTATAAAATCTTCAAAGCTTCCCTTACAAGATTATAAGGACATTTTCAAAGTAAATTTTTTATTTTATAATTATGTGACTTTTAAATTATTTCAAAAAAAGTGATATTTCTCTCAAATAGTTTTGATTTCATTTATGTCAACATCCTTTGATGAATTTTAAGATTATTTGAAGTTGAGTTATTATGAAACAAAACTTCCACATTGTATTGAAGGTTTTGTGATATGTTTGACTGTGGATGTGTTATTTTTATACCATTCATGGTTTGTGGAGAATGTATTTACATTTCGTATGATAGATTTAATACGAATGTTTATCATATGTTTAAACATGTTCATATGAGGAATGCATTGGACTTAATAAGTGGCGGTTGGAGTCTGCTATAGGTCATCGATGCATCGGTAGGTCTCATGAGACAAACTAGTGTCTTGGCATGAGGCCTTGACAAAATCTTAATTTTAGTCTTGGCACGAGGCCTTGGCTATGTGGTTATGATAGTCTGGCATTATGCATTCCATCATTATGAAAGTTGTTATTGATATTTCATGTGATTATTCGACTAGTAGAATATCCATGTGAATAAGTAAATGGCATTATTTCATTTGATCTTTGCCATATTATACTGAAGTTAATGTTTAAAAGGATTTTGTTTTAGTTATACATTTCCTTAAATGTTTGTGTTTATTTATAAAAGTTTCCGCTATGTTCTTATCCTTACTGAGCAACTGAGCTCACCTCTTTCAATGTTTTATTTTTCCCAGGATGTGAAGAAGTAATTTATAAATGACCTGCAGGGATAATATAAGGGGATATGAGTGTAGACTATGGAGACTATCTTATTGTAGTTTTCATTTTTATGATTTAATGTAATACTTTTGAATATATCTAGTGTTTCCAAGGCTATTAAACTAATCGGTCTTTCGAGATTTGATCTTGTGATCATGAAAATGTTATCTAATAATGCACCGACTCTGGGTAACTGGGGTTGGGGAATTACAGTTTGTATTAGAGGAAGTTTAGTACAATCCTTGGAAGCTAGATTTAGATAAACTCTGATTAGAGCACATAGATTTAAGATGGACTTTGAGGATTAGTATAGAATAACTTCCTAGAATTTTGGTATTGTAGAGATTTTGTGAGTTTTCCAAGCAATACATCCTTGTTTGGATACGAGCAGGTAGAGGCGGCTTTGGCACAGATGTACTTAGGGGTAAAACCCAAAAACACCGCTTTGAGCTAGACTCGAATGGGAACTGGTGCACAACAACGAGGCTTACTGCACTATTGGTTACAACACTCCCAGAGGATATTGTAATGTCACGGATTTTTCCTGTATTATTTTAATATTATATGGGAATTATTTCGAGGACATGCTCCGAGACAACGTGCAGTTCTGAGGCCCGGTGAGTTGGAACAAATGTTTGAATTTAATTTAATAATTAAATTATGCGTGCATGAATTTTTCCTGAAAAAGTGGATTAACTCCCGAACGGGTGCTCGGATTAGAAATATGAGGGCATCGTTCGTTCAGAACAGTGATTTTACCTAAGGCGAGGCCTAACATCGGCCGACACAGGTCGATGGTGAAATCTGGTTTTTGGACGCAACAGTAATAAAATATTTTATTAAAATATTTTATTTAAACCTTGTTACGTCAAATATCTCTTATCTTTTAAATAGAGATTTCATAGGGGAATCAGGGTTACAATCCCCATAACCCTAAATTTCTATGGAGGCTCTAGGAAAGCACCGGAGAAAACTCCAAAGTGGCGGCGACGTTCTTGATGGATTTCGTCGGCAATGACGACGTGGTGACCGTATCTTCGCCAACGAATGCCGTGGATCCAGGAAGGGTGTTGATTTTTATTTTTCATTCCCTGTTCTTGATTTCTATGACGAACGCGGGCTAACCCACAAACAGATTAGTCCGCAGATCGGTCGTTCTTGCGGGATGGGATTTTGCGGGGATTCTGGGAGATTAAATCCATGTTGATCTTTTGTTTTTGATCTTTTTCTACTCCATTTAATACTATTAACGGGAGCGGAACAACTCCGTGATGAATGATGTCGGAGGTCCGTTCCTCAAACTTGTTTCATTGGATTTCTCCCCTTTGTATCCTTCTCATTCTTCGCGTTCTTCGTGGGGTGATGAACAATGGATCGTTGCACATTTGTTCTGTGACACAACGATCCGAGATTGTGGATCCGACCACAGTGCGGTGTCACGGAGGTGCGGCGACGGTTTTGGCAGGCGATTCAGAGCGGATCGGGAGATACGAGTTTTCGGGTGTTTTTCTTCAGATGGATCGTTCGACGTTTATGATCCGTTTTAAGAGTCGAAAAAACCTGTTACAATGTTCGTATGACGAAATGAACAAATCCATGGAGTATCGAGATGAACGGACAAGAAACCAAGGATCCGAAGGTTCAGCCGCGGCGCGAGGAAGAAGACAGGGATTCTGGAAATTTCCCGACTACAGGCCATGTAGTCTGGATACACAGAGTGTGTTCGTTGGTAGGGTTACCCGGCATGTACTCCAGGAGTACACAAACACGGGCATGGTACACGACCAAGGACACACCGTGTATACCCCTCCCCGGCCAGACCCGACCAGATACACGGGATACCCCGTGTACTGGTACACGGGCTGGCGACACAGACATGGGCAGAGACCGTGTACGGGCATCTGGCCAGCGTACATAGAGCGAACCCAGGTGGTTGAACACAACATGTGATTTCTTCTATACGTCGTGTAGTTGTTTTCTATCTGACAAACCGAATGACACAGGCCGTTTACACGGGCAGAACCCGGTGTCAAGGAACACGGCGTGTACTTTTCTACACACAGTGTAGTTTGGTTTTGTACAACTTAAACGAAGGACACAGGACGTTTACACGGGCATCACCTGGGGTCAAGGAACACGGTGTGTAACCATGCTACACGCGGTGTACCTTTTTCTTCATGGCTTGAGCCACTTGCCTTTTGTGACTTGGACTTGTCTTAGGGTTCGTACCCTTGGTAATCCCCTGAAGGTTCTGAAATCAACTCGTTCATGCAGTATGATCCCTTTAGCAGAACTTTCCAAATAGAGTTGTTGCCATCACCTCTATGAGACTTAGATCCGGATCCTCTATTCATTCCTGATACCCTAGGTAGAGTTCTTGGTATCGACGTGACCTACCTTACCCGGGTGTCGATCCTCTGCCTAGCGGATTATCTCAGGCTGAGTTGTTAGAATCACCCCATGACTTGGCTATGATCCTCATCTGAGCATCTTGTTCTCAAGGTACTTGTGGAGTGTGTTCTCCCAGAACAAGTACTTTGTATCTCTCTCTTCAGACCTAGGAGTGTGCCCTCCCGATGGTATGCTTAGAGGAAATCTTCGAGCTGGATCCTAGTGGCGGTATCGCGATGTTCTTTAATGTATGGGTATATATGGATATTCTTGTTATATTTTTAGTAGACATATACTGTGTAGAGCTGACTGTATCTTTCATTATGATATTTTCCTCTGTTATATTTCCTTTGTGGTTTCGGGGTGTCCTACTGGGTATTGTTATACTCACCCCTGCACGGGCTTTGCCCGCACGTGTCAGGTCTTGTGCAGACGAGCGAGCCTTTGACAGGATTCTAGGCGGACCAAGACTGGACGGTGCTCAGTGAGATCAGATAGGCCGAGGTGTGTTCCTTCGGTGATAGGTTGCAGTCCCAGTACCTTTCTCTACAGGTTGGACTTTTTGCAGACTTTCTTTTGGTGGGATTGTACTTTTGGCCCAAGGTTTTACTTTAATGCACTTTACTTTCCGGTCGTACTCTATGGTTGGGTTTTAGTGTATGCATGCATCTTTCCCTTTTAGTAGCTTTTACTTTTCAGCTTTGTGGGCTTGTACATGTGTGTGCGTGTGTACAGGTTTATAGGCAATGCCTCCCATGTTAGTAGCATGCCAACTCGGTGCTAGTCACTAGCCCCTGGCATATTGGAGGCGGGCTTGCGGAGTTGCGGCTCGGGCCCCACTTGGGAAGGTCATGACAGAGTGGTATCAAAGGTGGTCAGTTCTACCTTAGGACCGAGAGTCTGTGAGTTGGTTTGGGGAAACTGTGTTAAGTGTTTCGAGTTCGGATTTCAGGCCAGGGACCCCAGTGTTGGTGCGGCGGCCGATGTATCCATACAACAGGACTCTGATAACTTTCTTTTTGACTCGGAACATGAAAAAACTAGTTGCATGGGAAAAAATAATGGTACATGCATCATATAGGAATGGGTTGCGGTGTCCATGTCCTTCTTGTGTCAGCTCTCCAGATATACTCACTGATTGTGATACATCTTGTTTCTTGAACATGATTCCTCCGTGATGCGCACCCGCTAGGATCCAGTAGCTCGATCACGAGGATGACCCCCTCAGTGATGAAGCTTCGATACAGGGACCAGATCCCCCAGTTCTACCACCAGGTGGCATACCAGTTATCCCGCCCCCTGTGGAGCTGTGTTTAGCACCTGCTATACTAGTGGAGGAGGAGTACAGGGTGAGCACCCTCCATGAGTTTCAGAGACAAAGACCCCTCAGGTTTTGAGGCGAGCCTGACCCTCAGGCAGTAGAGGACTAGCTTGAGGTGGTGACCAGAGTCTTCCTTTTGGTCAGAACACCAGCAGACCATATGGTGATCCTGGCAGCGAGACTTCTGGAGGGCTCGATAGGGTGATGGTGGAGTTTGGTCATCCAGACTCACGACGAGGAGACTCTTGCATGGTCAAAGTTTGAGCATCTCTTTAAAGAGGACTTTTCACCAGGTACCCTGAGAGCAGTACGTATACAGGAGCTTCTTCAGCTCCAGCAAAGGACCATGATGGTGGCTGACTATTCATCGAGGTTTACCGACCTCTCACGGTACTCGATGGATATGGTCAGAGATCAGTACTTCAGAGCTCGGACTTTTGAGCGGGGCTTGCACGGAGATATCGGAGATAGAATCATCCCTATGAGCATTCTTACTTATGCTGGGGTACTCGAGCGGGATTTGGTGGTCGAGAGCTTCCTGGAAGAGCAGGGACAACCGGAAGTTGTCAGTAGTTGGCGAGCTGGAGCAGAGACTTCGGCGAAAGGGAGTCGACGTCTGGGACCCAGGCGTGGGAGACGTTTCTAGAGGATATCCTGTGATAGGGGATCAGTTGTACAGGGTTCACAGGGCGCTTCCAGCCAGCCTCGAGAGAGGCGATGTTACTCATGTGACGGCAGGGGACATCTCGCTCGAGATTGTCCGACCCGCTGTGCTACTGACACAGGAGCAGTGGATGGACCACCGAGGCAGAGGCAAAGTGTGGAGCAGGCAGATCCGCGAGGCGGCAAACATGGAAGAGGAGTTGGGAGAGCAGCAGGAGGTGGTCGGTGTTTCGACCGTTTACCACCACCACCCCCAGGAGGTCCATCCCAGGCTCAGGGAGCTGGTGGCCAGAGGTAGGGACAGCTGCGGGCGGTAGAGGCTTATGACCCAGGTACTCCCGGAATGATTAGAGGTACTACCTGTTTCTATTCTACCTTGGTTGCCGTTTTGATAGACACAGGTGCTAGTCATTCCTTTCTGGCAGCTTATCTTGTTCGAGGCCTTGAGATTCCAATTGAGCCGTTGACTCGACCCTTAGGCTTAGAAACACCGACTAGAGAAGATTCAGAGATCACACACCTTTGCAGGTAGTGTGACTTGACCCTTGGAGGCGAGAGTTTCAGTTGGAACCTCTTGGATGTAGTGTCGAGGCCTTATGATGTCATTCTTGGCATGGATTGGTTATCCACAGTTCATTCCCAGATTGATTGTTTTAGGAGAAGGGTACGGTGTGTCTGCAGTGATGGAACGAGGTTCTCTTCTGTCGGTGAAAGAGAGACCCAGGCAGCGCATGATGGAATCGTGCATAGGAGGGCACATCCGATTTCACATCAGTTGGCTAGCCTAGCCCTTGGCGCGAAAGATGTTACGAGTTTCCGTTTTCCAGCAGTGGTGGCTGAGTACGAGGACGTCTTTCCAGAGGATTTCCCCAGGTTACCTCCCCGACGGGAGATAGATTTCTGCATTGAGTTGCAACATGGGATGACCCCGATATCAGCATCGGCTTATCGGATGGATCCTGCAGAGCTTCGTGAGCTGAGGATGTAGCTGGATGACTTGCAGAAGAAGGGCTATGCGAGACCCAGCGTTTCACCCTGGGCGGCCCCAGTGCTGTTTCCCAAGAAGGCGGACGGGAGCTTGAGGTTGTGTGTGGATTACCGTCACCTAAATCAGGTGACCGTGAAGAATCGGTATCCACTACCGAGGATCGATGACCTTTTCGACCAGTTGAGAGGGGCACGATGGTTCCCAAAGGTTGATCTACGATCAGGCTATCACCAGTTGCGAGTACAGGAAGAGGATATACCGAAGATGGCTTTCAGCTGTCGCTACGGTCACTATGAGTACTTTGTGATTCCCTTCGGCATGATGAACGCCCTAGTAGTGTTAATGGGACTCAGGAACTGGATCTTTCAGCATTATCTAGACCTGTTTGTGGTGGTCTTCATCGATGATATCCTTGTGTACTCTACATCCGAGGAGGAGCACGCGAGACACCTAAGGATGGTTCTGGACACACTCCGAGAGCACCCGTTGTATGGGAAACTCTCAAAATGTCAGTTCTGGTTACAAAAGGTCCACTTTATGGGATACTTTATCTCAACGGATGGTGTAGTAGTGGACCCAGCGAAGGTGGAGGCAGTGCTAGCTGGGAGCCATCCCGGAGCGTGACGGAGATGCGGAGTTTCCATGGGTTGGCAGGCTACTATCAGAGATTCATCCATGATTTCTCTAGGATTTTAGCACCCATGACAGCTTTGACCCGAAAGGGATAGCCTTTCGTGTGGACCGAGAGATGCCAGCAGACTTTCTTTCAGTTCAGACAGAGTCTAATAAGTGACCCAATCTTGAGATTACAGGAGGAGGCTATCGAGTACGTAGTGTTCTGCGACACATCAGGAATCGGCCTTGGTTGTGTCCTGATGTAGAGGAAAGAGGTGATTGCCTATGGCTCACGTCCGTTGAGGCTACATGAGCAGAACTACGTGACCCATGATATTGGGTTGGCAGTGGTAGTCTTCGCATTGAAGATGTGGCGGCACTACCTGATGGGCAAGCGGTTTATCTTCTACTCTGATCACAAGAGTCTCAGATATATCTTTTCTCAGAAGGATCTGAATTTGAGACAAAGGCGATGTCTTGAGTTCCTCCAGGATTGCGACTTTGATATATTTTATGCTCCTATGAAGGGGAACGTAGTGGCAGATGCTCTCAGTAGAAAATCCAGTTCGCAGTTGCTGGATTAGGCGACAAGGTATTTGGTCTCTTTGCATTTGTCCTTCGTAGATGTAGATGAGGGAGCTTACCTTCAGTCGATGGTTGTTACCCCTCCGCTATTACAGCGAGTCAGAGGAGCACATCACGAGGATGCTAGCTGTGAGACTCTACGTGCTCAGATATCCACAGGTGATGCGGCTGATGGATTTTCATAAGGTGGAGAGCACGTTGTCCTTTTCAGAGGACACACGGTAGTACTAGTGACGTTGCGGGAGGAGTTTCTGAGGGAGTTCCATACATCCCATTTAGCGGTGCATCCTGGTGTGGAGAAGAAGTACCAGGACCTCCGACATCAGTTCTGGTGTCTAGGGATGAAGAAGAGTGTGGAAGAGTTTGTTTCTCGAAGCCTTACTTGTCAGCAAGTAAAGGCTGAGCACCAGGTTCCAGCAGGTTTGACTCAACCCCTTGAGGTGCCAGAGTGGAAGTGGGATGGGATATCCATGGACTTCGTGATGGGTTTACCATGTACGTCTAGGGGACACGATGCCATCTAGGTGATCGTTGATCGACTCACCAAGTCGGCCCACTTCCTAGCCATACGGGATCAGAGTTTGGTAGAGAGCTTGGGACGCCTCTATGTGTAGGAGATAGTTCAGCTTCATGGAATACCATCCACGATCGTCTCAGATCATGATGCTCATTTCACATCCTGGTTTTGGAAGGGATTGAAGGAAGCTTTTGGTACTCAGTTACGCTTGAGCACAGCGTTCCATCCCCAGACTGATGGTCAGATAGAGCAGACCATCCAGGTCCTGGACAATATGCTACGAGCTTGCATACTTGACTTTGGTTGTATCTGAGAGGATCACCTACCACTGGTGGAATTTTCTTATAACAATAGTTATCATTCAACCATTAGTATGACACCATTCGAGGCTTTGTACGGGAGTCCTTGCATGTCACCACTTTGCTAGACTGGCCCGGGAGAGTCAGCACTCATGGGCCCAGAGATGGTGAGATCTACTAAAGAGAAGGTGCAGGTCATCCATGAGAGAATGAAGACTGCACAGAGTCGGCAGAAGTCATATGCCGACCGGAGGCGTAGGCCTTTGGAGTTCGAGGGGGGGGGGGACCATGTGTTCCTTTGGGTCTCACCTCGACGGGGATTGTGGAGATTTGGCCGAGGTGGCAATCTATCTTCGAGGTTCGTTGGCCCTTTTCAGATTTTGAGTAGAGTTGGGGAGGTGGCATATCGATTGGCTCTACCTCCTCAGATGGACCGGATACACATCATCTTCCATGTGTCACAGCTACGGAGGTACGTGCATGACCCATCGCATGTCATCGACTGGGGCGAGCTGGACATCGACAATGGAGCGACCTTTGCTGAGTACCCAGTGGAGATCGAGGATCGGCATAAGAAGATCCTTCATGGACGAGCTATTCCCTTGGTGCGTGTCCGGTGGCAGGACGAGAATCTCTAAGAGAGCAAGTGGGAGCGGGAGACTCAGATTCGCGTGCAATACCCACATCTTTTTGAGTAGCCCTTGTTTTGGCTTTTTGGGGACGTAAAATCTCTATGGTGGGTGTGATGTAACTTCCTGGATTTTTCCATGTATTATTTTAATATTATATGGGAATTATTTTGAGGACATGATCTGAGACGGCGTGCAGTTCCAAGGCACGGTGAGCCGGAACAAATGTTTGAATTTAATTTAATAATTAAATTATGTGCGCTTGTAGTTTTCCTGAAAAAGTGGAATAACTCCCGAATGGGTGCTCGGATTAGAAATCTGAGGGCACCATTGCATTCATAACAATGATTTTACCTAAGGCGGGGACTAACATCGGTCGGTGTAGGTTGATGGTGAAATCTAGTTTTTGGACGCAACAGTAATTAAATATTTATTTAAAATATTTTATTTAAACCTTGTTAAGTCAAATATCTATTATCTTTTAAATAGATATTTCGCAGGGGAATCATGGTTACAATCTCCAAAACCCTGAATTTCTCTGCAGGCTCTGGGAAAGCACTAGGGGAAACCCCCAACGCGGTGGCGACGTTCTTGACAGATTTCGTCGGCAACAACGATGCGGCAACCAGATATTCGCCAACGGACGCCGTGGATCCAGGTAGGATGTTTATTTTGATTTTCTATTCCATGTTCTTGATTTCTACGGCGAACGCTGGCTAATCCACGAAGAGATTAGTCCGTGGATTGATCGTTCTTCTAGGATGGGATTTTGAGGGGATTCTGGGAGATTAAATCCATGTTGATCTTTTGTTGTTGATCTTTTTCTGCTTCATTTAATCCTATTAACAGAAGCGGAACAACTCCGTGACGAACGACGGTTGAGGTATGTTCCTCAAACTTGTTTCATTGGATTTCTCCCCTTTCTCTCCTTCGCGTTCATCGCGTTCTTCGCGGGGTGATGAACAACGGATCGTTGCGCATCTGTTCTGCAACGCAACAATCCAAGATTGTGGATCCATCCCCGGTGCGGTGTCATGGAGGTGCAGCGACGATTTCGGCAGGCGATTCCGAGCGGATCCAGAGATACGATTTTTCGGGCATTTTTTTTTGGATGGATCGTTCGACGTTTGTGATCCGTTTTAAGAGATGAAAACACCCATTACGATGTTCGTATGATGAAATGAACAAATCCATGGAGTATCGGGACGAACGGAAAAGAAACCGAGGATCCGAAGGTTCACCCGCAGCCTGACGAAAAAGACAGTGATTCTGGAAATTTCCCGACTACACGTAGTGTAGTCTGGATACACGGCATGTGTTCATCGGTAGGGTTACACAGCGTGTACTCCGGGAGTACACAGACACGGGCAGGGTACACGGCCAATGACACGCCATGTATACCCCTCCCCGACCAGACCCGGCCAGATACACGAGATACCCCGTGTACTGGTACATGGGCAGGCGACACGGACACATGCAGAGACCATGTACGGGGATCTGGCCAGCATACACGGAGCGAGCCCAGGCGCTCGAACACGGCGTGTGATTTCTTCTACACGCCGTGTAGTTTTTTTATATCCGACAAGCCGAATGACACGGGTCGTTTACACGGGTAGAACTTGGTGTCAAGAAACACGGCATGTACTTTTCTACATGCAGTGTAGTTTGGTTTTTCATGACTTAAACGAAGGACATGGGCCGTTTACATGGGCAGCACCCGGGGTCAAGGAACATGGCGTGTAACCATACTACATGTCATGTAACTTTTTCCTCATGGCTTGAGCCACTTGCCTTCTGTGACATGGACAAGTCTTAGGGTTCGTACCCTTGGTAATCCCCTTAAGGTTCTGGTATCAAATCGTTCAGGCAGTATGATCCCTTCAGCAGAACTTCCCAAATAGACTTCTTGGAATCCCCTCTATGAGACCTAGAGCCAGATCCTCTATTCTTTCCTGATACCCTAGGTAGAGTTCTTGGTATCGACTTGACCTACCTTACCTGGGCACCGATCCTATGCCTAGCAGATTAGCTCAGACTAAGTTGTCGGAATCACCCCATGACTTGGTTGTGATCCTCATATGAGCGTCTTGTTCTCAAGGTACATGTGGAGTGTCTTCTCCCGGAATGATTACTTTGTATCTCTCTCTTCAGACCAAGGAGTGTATCCTCCCGATGGTATGCTTAGTGGAAATCTTCAAGCTGGATCCTAGTGATGGTATCGCGGTGGTCGTTAATGTATGGGTATATCTGGATATTCTTGTTTTATGTTCTGTAGAAATATACTGTGTAGAGATGACTGTACCTTTCTTCGTGGTATTTTCCTCTGTTATATTTCCTTTGTGGTTTCGAGGTGTCCTACTGGGTATTGTTATACTCACCCCTACACGGGCTTTGCCCGCACGTGTCGTGTCTTGTGCAGACGAGCGAGCCTTTGACAGGATTCTAGGTAGACCAGGACCGGACGATGCTCAGTGATATCAGACAGGCCGAGTTGTGTTCCTTCGATGATAGGTTGCACTCCCAGTACCTTTCTCTATAGGTTGGACATGTTGTAGACTTTCTTTTGGGGGGCTTGTACTTTTGGCCCAGGGTTTTACTTTACTATAATTTACATTCCTGTCGTACTCTATGGTTGGGTTTTAGTGTGTGCATGCATCTTTTCCTTTTAGAAGGTTTTACTTTTCAACATTGTGGGCTTGGAGATGTGTGTACGTGTGTACAGGTTTATAGGCAATGCCTCCCATGTTAGTATCATGCCTACTCGGTGCTAGTCACCAGGCCCTAGCCTATTGGAGGTGGGCTTGGGGAGTTGCGGCTCGGGCCCCACTAGGACGGGTCGTGGCAGATATACTTAGGATAACTCTCATTTTCTTTACAAATAATTATGATGGGTTTATGAGTATATACATCCTCAAAGAAAACATTTTTATGAATATGGATTATATCCATAAATAGTTCAATTTATGTTAGGTGTTTTATAAGTATGAAATTTTGTATTTTGATTCATAAACTGATCTAGTTTATGCCATTGTTTAGAAATGGCGCCTAGTGGAAGAAATGGGAACCATATCAATTCACGCACTCCATGTAGGGATTTCCCTCCTACTCAAGATAATTATAGTGGAGCTGGTGATGCAATTGGTGCTGATCAACTAATCACCATACCGGGACAACTCACTCAGGTTATGAATAATAACATTACCTATATGGAAAACCCTAATCCACATCGTGGAGGATCAATGCTAGATCGCTTCATAGGGCAGCAATGACCAACATTCAATGGGAGTACAAATACATTAGTAGCTGAGCAATGGATAAGTTCCCTAGAGAAAATATTTCAAGCTTTGGGGAGTAGAGAAAGGAAAAAAGTTGTCATTGCAGTTTATCGCATTGCTGAAGATGCTGATCAATGGTGGTCATTGATTCAAAACACGAAGAAAGATGATGAAGTATCAAATATGGAATGGAGGGAGTTTAAATATCTATTTTTAGAAAAATACTTTCCTTGTGACCATCGAGCAGATATGGAAAGGCAATTTCTGAGTCTGAGACAAAAGCAAGATGAGAATGTCACAAAGTATGATGCTAACTTTACAAGGTTATCAAGGTATGATTGAGATTTTATATGTATCCCAAGAATTAATATTGATCGTTTATTTGATGGGTTAAAACCATTTCTTCATCAAGCACTAGTGTCACAATCCTGCTCATCGTTCGAGGATATTGTCTCATGTTCTATCAAGATAGAAACAGAATTCTATAAGTCCTACGACTTTAAAGCAAAGCAAGAGAATAAGAGATCTGCTAATCAATATGGGAATGGAAATAAGGGAAAGAAGGGAAAAGTTGAATATCCATCCTGTAGTAAATGTGGGAAGAAACACTCTGGTACTTGCTTTAAAGGAATGGGAGTTGGTTACAAGTGTGGTGAAAAAGGCCACCAAGCTTGTGATTGCAAGGGGAATAAAGAAGCTACTGATGTTCAATGCTACAATTGCTGGGAGATGGGACATTATGCAAATGAATGTCCTAAGCGTCAGGGGAACTTACCTTAGAAAAGGCCAAGGGATCAAGGACA
Source organism: Viscum album (assembly GCA_963277665.1). Classification (NCBI taxonomy): domain Eukaryota; kingdom Viridiplantae; phylum Streptophyta; class Magnoliopsida; order Santalales; family Viscaceae; genus Viscum; species Viscum album. The sequence continues at coordinate 1,211,073,880 of OY728126.1, read as the reverse complement.
AGCTTATGCTATCACTACTGTTGAGGTAGAAGCTTCAAAAGACGTGGTGGCAGGTAATTTAATGGTTTCCTCAAGTTTATAAAATGCATTATTTGATTCTAGATCATCGCATTGTTTCATATATTCCCAGTTTTCTAAGAAAATTAGATATTTATAATTTGATTTAACAAGGGACTTGTCAGTTAAAACTCCTTAGGGAAGTATCATTGCAACAAAGTTTTGTGAATCAGTCCTCATTAGAGCACATAAATGTTCTTTATCCACTGATCTCATCATCATACCTATGGATGAGTTTGATATAATCCTTGTTGGGATTTTCATTTGGACCACGATGCAAAAATTTATTGTAAGAAGAAGGTGGTTACTATTTTTTATGATGATGATAAGGAACACCTTATCTTTAGGGTGGAATCATCACCACCCAATTCTTATCTAGATCCACCCCCAGTAGCTCAACTAAATTCAATTATTGGGGAGGAATATAATTAAATGATTGTGGGTGAGGAAAGGAATGTTCAAATAGAGGATGTACCTATTGTGAAAGAATGTGTAGATGTGTTTCTAGAAGATTTACCTGGACATCCTCCAGAACGAGAAGTTGAGTTTTCCATTAATTTAATTCCTGGATCAAGGCCTATATCAAAGACCCCTTATAGAATGGCCACTGTGGAATTAGTCAAACTAAATAAACAACTATAGGAATTGAGTAATAAGGGATTTATTCGACCTAGTGTTTCTCCATGGGGATCCCCTATTCTTTTTGTTAAAAATAATGATGGATCTATGAGGTTATATATCGACTACAGGGAGATCAATGCTATAAAAATAAAGAAGAAATATCCCCTACCTCGCATTGATGATTTATTTGACCAATTTCATAGAGCTCAATACTTTTCAAAGATTGACCTTCGATCTGGATACCATGAGTTGTGTGTGAAGAAGGAAGAAATTCTGAATACAGCATTTCGAACAAGGTACGGGCATTACGAGTTTACGGTAATGCCTTTTGGGATGACTAATGCACCCTCTGTATTCATGGATCTAATGAATAGAGTTTTCAAGGAATATCTCGATGATTTTGTGGTGGTATTTATTGATGATATCTTAGTATAATCGAAAAGCTACGAAGATCATGAAAATCACTTGCGCATTATCTTGAAGTCTCTAAGAAGACGTGAATTATATGGGAAGTTTAGCAAGTGTGAATTATGGCTTCAGGACATTTCTTTTCTTGGCCATATTGTCTCTAAAGATGGAATCTCTACTGATCCTTCTAAGACAAAGGATGTCCAATAATGGCATGCACCTAAGAGTATAACTGAGGTATGTAATTTTATTGGTTTAGCAGGTTATTATCGATGTTTCATCCAGAATTTTGCTCGATTGGCTAACCCAATAACAATGATCACATGTAAGGGGTTTAAATTTGTTTGTAAAAAAGAGTGTGAAGAATGTTTCGAAGAACTGAAGAGAAGATTAGTCAATTCTCATATATTGAATCTACCATTGGGGAATGATGGGTTCGTTATTTATAGTGATGCATCGAAGAAAGGACTTGGTTGTGTCCTTATGCAGAATGATAGGGTTATTTCCTATGCATCACGACAGTTGAAAATTTATGAGCAAAACTATCCTACTCATGATCTCGAGTTAGCAGCTGTGATCTTTTCTTTGAAGATATGGAGGCACTACCTCTATGGTGAAAAATTTGAAATTTATACTAATCACAGGAGTTTGAAGTATATTTTCTCACAAAAACAACGCAACATGAGGAAAAGGAGATGGCTTGAACTACTCAAGGATTAGGATTGCACGATACACTACCACCCGGGGAAGGCAAATAAGGTGGCAGATTCTTTGAGTAGAAAATATCATCGATTATTGAAAATGATGAGAATTGAAAGGGATCCTATTTTCATAGATCTAGTGAAGATGGATATGGGAATTACCATGAAAGGTGAAACATCAATACCTTTTCAAATGGTTTCCAAACCATCTTTACTAGAAAGGATAAAGAGTTCTCAGACTGGTGATGAAGAGTTTCAAAAGAAGATTAAAGTTGTGAATGATGTGAGATTGAATGACTTTGGGTATGAAGATGGAATTTTGAAATTTGGGAAGATAATTTTTGTTCCCAATATACCTGATCTAAAAAGGGAATTGTTGGAAGATGCTCATAGTTCCAATTTCTCTATACAACCTGGGAGCACCAAAATGTATAGAGACTTGAAGGAACATTTTTGGTGGGACAACATGAAGAGAGAGATTGCTGATTTTGTGTCAAGATGTATGGTTTGTCAACAAGTGAAAGCTGGAAGGCAAAAACCTGGTGGATTATTGAAACCTCTTCCCATACCTGAGTGGAAATGGGATAATATTACGATGGACTTCGTCATGTGGCTACTATAGACTCCTATAAGGAACGTTGCAATATGGGTCATTATTGATTGTCTTACCAAGTCATCACATGTTCTTACTATAAGGGAAGATTTACCAATTGAACGGATTTCTAGGATATATATTAATGAAGTTGTGAGACTTCATGGAGTACCCCTATCGATTGTTTCTAATCGTGATCCCCATTTTACTTCAAGATTCTGGAAGATTCTTCAAAAAGCCCTGGATAATGAACTTCGTTTGAGCACTGCCTACCACCCTCAAAAAGATGGACAGTCAGAATGGACTATTCAAACCATAGAAGACATGTTGAGATCTTGCTCACTTGACTTTCAGGGTATGTGGGATCAATATTTACCTCTGGTAGAATTTTCCTAAAACAATAGCTTCCATTAGAGTATTTAGATGGAACCATATGAAGCGTTATATGGAAAGAGATGTCTCACACCAACCTGTTGGGATAACATTGGTGAAAGAAAACTTGTTGTCCCAGAACTGGTGGAGGAAACGATGGAAAAGGTGAAGGTAATCCAAAACCACATCAAAGCAGCTCAAAGTATGTAGAAGAACTATGCTGACAACCGAAGAAAGGATTTGGAATTTCAGGTGGGAGATCATGTTTTCTTGAAGGTATCTCCATGGAAGAGAGTTATACATTTTGGAAAGAAAGGTAAACTGAGTCCCAGGCACATCAGACCTTTTGAAATTCTAGAACGAATTGGGGTTGTAGCTTACCGTCTGACAATGCCGCCAAATATCTCCAAAGTTCACAACATGTTCCACGTATCACTGTTGAGAAAATACATGCCTGACCCAACGCATGTACTCACCTATGAGGAATTAGAACTGGAACCTGATCTCTCTTATTGCGAAGAGCTCATCAGGATTCTTGATACGAGAGAACAAGTACTGAGAAACCGGACGACTCGTCTGGTAAAAGTTCTATGGAGAAACCATAAGATGGAAGAGGCAATGTGGGAACCTGAGGAACTTATGATGAAGAACCACCAGACTCTTTTCATGCGGTAGTATTCTAGAAATTTCGAGGAAAAAATTATTTGAAGGGGGGATAATGTAACACCCCATGCTTCCATGGTAAGCTTTCCTTTGAATAATACAGTAGCGTGTGTTGTACGGAACTTCGAGTTCTAACACACACACCACAACCAATCAAACTAGCCGTTATGAATAGTAATACCCACTTCTTGAAATTTTATAAATTTTATCTTTCAAAATGGACATCATTTTTGGATTCGGAATATCGAAATTAGATTAGGCTGAATTTTTGGTATTTTTCTGAAAACTTTCAATTTTTGATGAATAGTGAAAAACACTGAGTTATTGGTAAAAGCTGAATTTTTATTTAAATAATTATTTATTTTATATAAATTTAATTAAGGTCAAAATAGATACATAATTCCTATATAAGTTCAATGTAATTCATTAGAGTTAGTTTAGAATAATTTTAGATGTATACATTTTTTTGAACTTTTCACTGTCTTTTACCCACCTCCTAGGAGAATTTTCAAATTCACATAAAACATAATTTTACTACTTCTGTGAGTGGAATTTCAAAAATCCGAGACAGGGATAATATCAAGGAGTAAAATACGGTTCAATGAGATGAAAATAATTTCTGGTGAATAGTAATTTTTTACTTTTATTTACCACGATTAAAAGTAAATAGGGTAATTAAGGGTAAAAATGATATTAATATTACCCTAACACATGCCATAATTCTATTGGACAAGTGTATCTCGACCAAAACCAACCTTCGAAATAAAATATTATCATTTAGGTCCACTTGGATTAGATTAGGATATTTATTATTATTTAATTCAAAGAAGAGTTAGAAGAGTTAAAATCAAGGTTTATTTACTAAAACATTTTTAATATAGGGTTATACATAAGTTAAATTATATTTTAAATATTAATTAGAAATATAAAAATATTTCCTACATAATGGTATTTTATTTATAATTTTTAGACATTAAATAATTTAATTTATTTATGACACAATGGTGATGCAGTAATTACCTAATTAATGAAATATTAAAATAATTGATATTATAAATATCAAAATATATGTAATTTGAGACTTTTTATAAATTCCACTAATTTTATAGGTTAATAAGACATATTATGATTTATTATATATATTTTTTTCTAAGTAATAGTGCTGTTATGAATTTATCAAAAACAAAATACCCAATAGTGTCAAAATTGACATAAAAGAGTTTTTAAAACAAATATTATATTATTAAATTATATTCAATTCCTAAAAATCTGTGGTTCGTCCAAGAGACTTATATCATGATAGGTATATCATTAATAGACCACTTGGGGGTCTCTTGGAGGTATATAGTATGTTTATTAACTATATAATATAAAAATACAATGTGACATGGTAAGTGTCAAACTAATTAACTAAGAGTTAAAACTAAAAGATAAGGTTAATATAATGACCCAAACCTGTCTAAATTCTATTGGTTGAGTGTTTGTAAACCCATACCCACCTTAACATTTAAATAATACACTTTTGAGACATTATAAACCAAGTATTAATTTATTATAAAATAATATTTCTATCTTTTCCAAAGGTTCCCCTCAACCCTCTTATAGAAGGCTACTCCCCCTTCTCAATAATTTACACATTCAAAGCCTTTTGGCTCGGCCAGACCCTGCCCAAATACTCTCTCAACTTCCCTCACTTCAACCTAGAGGCCTTATTTTGATCAAATAACCAATCTAAGGAACCCTTTTGATCAAATCAAAAGGAAGAACCCAAAGAAGATGTAATGTTTTCACCACCCTTTTTCAAGTTCATTTCTTCTTCAACTTCTTCTTTCTTTGTTATTCCCATTCTAAAATAATAAATCCAGTATCTCCTATATACTTTGATATTATTATAAATATGGTACAACCATATTCATTATTCTATCCATTCTTTGAATGACATGTCACCATACGTGTGTACGTACGACTTACCATCTCCACGTCGTGGTGTAATTGTTATTCAATATATTATTATTTGAATGGGTATAATAATGATGTGTAATTCATGTGAATAATAAAAATAATAATGATAATGAATCTTTATATATGATATACCATCCAATTATATATTATTTTAATATCAAAAGAATGATATTGTCGCTCGTGCGTACGTACGGACTACCGTCTCCATGAACGCGATGAGATTCATTCCCCATCGTATCCATTCAAGACTAACTCTCATTTGATGATTAAAAGTAATTTTTAAGAACTTTATATAATTATGGATATGAATAAGGTTCAACCTATCCACAACAAACATGACTTATGTAACAAAACATATAAAATAAAACGAGTAAGTTAACACACAAAACAATGATAATACTAAGATATTATTAACAAATCAATGTTAAAAGATCATATATGATATCATAATTATGTATATGGTTCTTGTATAATTTAATAACAATGTTTTAACTATTATAAAGGAACTTAACATACCATCGACTAAGGAAAAGTACAAGGTAAGGGTTTATTTCACAATCTCTTCATTATTCGAGGTTGTTTATACCTAATTATATACAAGGATCTCTTTATCATCCACAACCATGTTTCTTAAAAATGTTTTTCAAAACATTATTACTATTTTATAAAATATGGTTTACAGTCATTTATACCCCTATTTGACTTTTTATAATACGTTTATAAAGGATCATTTCCATCATTTTCCAAACAAGGTCCTTTATAACCTTTTCGACAGAATTAAGGTAAGAATGTTTTTTTAACTTATACGGCGGGTGAGGCTATATTCCGCCGTTATAAAATCTTCAAAGCTTCCATTACAATATTATAAGGATATTTTAAAAGTAAATGTTTTATTTTATAATTATGTGACTTTTAAATGATTTCAAAAAAAGAGATATTTCTCTCAAATAGTTTTTATTTCATCTATGTCAATATCCTTTGATGAATTTTAAGCTTATTTGAAGTTGAGTTATTATGAAACAAAACTTCCACATTGTATTGAATGTTTTTTTGATATGTTTGACTGTGGATGTGTTATTTTTATACCATTCATGGTTTATGGAGAATGTATTTAAATTTCGTATGCTAGTTTTAATACGAATGTTTATGATATGTTTAAACCTGATCATATGAGGAATTCATTGGACTTAATAAGTGATGGGTGGAGCCCGCTACAGCTCATCGATGCATCGGTAGTTCTCATGAGACAATGTAGTGTCTTGGAACAAGGCCTTGAAAAAATATTATTTATAGTCTTGGCATGTGGCCTTGGCTACGTGGTTATGATAGTCTGGCATTATACATTCCATCGTTATGAAAGTGGTTATTGATATTGCATGTGATTATTCAACAAGTAGATTATCCATGTGAGTAAGTAAATGGAATTATTTCATTTGATATTTGCCATATTATTCTGAAGTTAATGTTTAAAAGGATTTTTTTAATGATACATTGCCTTAAATGTTTATTTTTATTTATGAAAGTTTCCGCTATATTGGTATCCTTCCTGAGAATCTGAGCTCACCCCTTTCAATGTTTTATTTTTCCCAGGATGTGAAGAAGTAATTTATGAATGACCTGTAGGGATAATATGAGGGGATATGAGTGTAGAATATCGAGACTATCTTGTTGTAGTTTTCATTTTTATGATATAATGTAATACTTATGAATATACCTAGTGTTTCAAAGGCTATTAAACTAATCGGTCTTTCGAGATTTGATTTTTCTTGTGATCATACCAATGTTATGTAATAACGCACCGACTCTGGGTAACTGGGGTCGGGGAATTACAGAAAAAAATTTATATAATCAATAATAATATGTCATATTAACCTAGAAAATAGTGGAATTCATAAAAAGTCTCAAATTACATATATTTTGATATTTATAATATCAATTATTTTAATATTTCATTAATTTGGTAGTTACTGCATCACCACTGTGTTATAAATAAATTAACTTATTTAATGTCTACAAATTATAAATATAATTCCATTATGTATAAAATCTATTTATCTTTCTAAGGAATATTTACAATTGAATTTACCTCATGTATAACTCTATATTAAAAATGATTTAGTGAATAAACTTTGATTTTAACTTTTTTAACTCTTCTTTAATTAAATAATAATAAATGTCCTAATCTAATCCAAGTGGACCTAAATGATAATATTTTATTCCTAAGGTTTTTTTGGTCGAGATACAGTTGTCCAATAGAATTAGGACATGTGTTAGTGTAATATTAATATCATTTTTACCCTTAATTATCCTATTTACTTTTAACCGTGGTAAATAAAAGTAAAAGGTTACTGTTCACAAAAAATTATTTTAATCTTATTAAACCACATTTTACTCCTTGATATTAACCATGTCTCTCATATTTTCAAAATTCAACTCACAGAAGCGGTAAAATGAAGTTTTATGTGAATTTTCATATTCTCCTAGGAGGTGGGTAAAAGACGGTGAAAAGATCAAACAAAATTATATATCTAAAATTATTCTAAACTAACTCTAATGAATTACATTGATCTTGCATAGGTATTATGTATCTATTTTTTCCTTAATTAAATTTAAATAAAATAAATAAATATTTAAATAAAAAGTCAGTTTTAACCAATAACTCAGTGTTTTCACTATTCATCAAAAATTGATAGTTTTCAGAAAAATACCAAAAATTCACCCTAGGATAATTTGTATATTCCGAATCCAAAAATGAAGTCCATTTTGAAAGAAAAAATTTATAAAATTTTAAAAATTGGGTATTACTATTCCTAACGGCTAGTTTGATTGGTTGTGGTGTGTGTTATAACTCGAGGTTGCGTACAACAAACGCTACTGTATTATTCAAAGAGAAACGTACTTTGGAAGCTTGTGGTGTTACCTATTAGGTCATTTATATATTTTTGGGTTTTGTTTTTTGGTTTGTATTTTGGGTTTGGTAATGTTTTTCATTTTCTTAGTTAGTTCATTTGTTTCATTGGTTTTCATTTTAATTTTTATTAGAATAATATGTTTCAGTTCAATTCATCTTTTTTACTCTAATTGTATTTTTTTATTTATTTTTGGTTTTTTATGTTCTAATATAGTTCAATTATAAATTAGCAAAATCATCTCAAATAAATCTACAACTGATTTATATTGAAAATTAACATGAAGGTCATGTTGGATAAAAAGTATTTCTAATCAACATTAATGAAATTTGAATCGTAACAACCAGAACAACTCATGATGAGCTAGAATAAAAGAACTAAGAACACATTTTTGTGATTATATACATTACCCACCACAATTTTAGGTTCATAATATACTTTGAAAATTGAACTACCTGAGTCAACATAAGTAATAAATTTATTACGGCCAATGGGGCAGTGATAGTCTCAATTTCATCCCCCATCATCAAAAATATGTCATGAGATTACTTTAATAACAAAACAAAATTTAGGGATCATAAGATCTTTCACATAAAAAAAATGTTTCTCCAATGATTCTAAAATATATGGCCCCTAACTAACAAGAGTGTGAGTCATATCAATAACTGAAAATCCACATTCATCACTAAAAGATTCATGTCTCTTCATCGAATCAAACCACTTGCATTTCAATATAGTGACTTGAAAATGAGAGTAATAATCAAATTTTAGTATTTTATCAATGAATCCAAAATAAGATAAATTTTAAAATTTAGGTCAAATACTTGATGCAATGGAATAACATTATGTTGGGGTAGTTCACATAACATAATCATGTTGTGTTCTCATGTTCATTACTCGTTCAGTGATTATAAATTTTTACCCATTGATCATAATTGATTTTCTTTAAAAGGCCATGGAATTGGGAAAAAATAAAAAACACGTATTTACTTTAAGATAGAATGAGTAGGAAAACCGAATACCTACAATATTAAAAATATATTAAAATTATCTAAATATTATTTTTTTATTTTATTATAGCAATACTTCAACCTTCAATTTCATCCATGTATAAAACTCTTTTCTATGAAAATACTATCTCCTTATCAATGATAAATAATAATGGTTTATATTTATAATTTTGTTATTTTCCCTACAATAATATTGAAATAATTAACATATATATAAAATTATATGTGAATAGATAACATATACATGTTCAGTTTACTTACTTGACGCAGTCATCAAAAAATTGAATTAAAAAACACTATATTATGTGATATCTCCTACTCTTCAAGTATTAATGTTGTCAATGTATATGATCTAGTAATTCCACCTATTTGGGGAATTGATGGATGAATAGATTCACTTTTCTTATACTACTCTTATTCATTTTTCATTTGTTTGTTTCATCTCATGGTCATATCTTAAAAATAAATTAAACATAGATTCATACATTCTCAATTCAAGTAAAAATTCATAATATAAATTTTTAGATGATTCATGTTCCAGATATAATAATTAAACTTTTATATATTTCATTCTATTGGACACATCCATATAATGAAATAGGTTATCCAAAAAGTATTGTAGTTATAATATGAACAATAAAATGTGTTAGGACTAATAGGGGCCTATATACCCTGAGAGGGGGGTGAATCATGGTATGGATATTCTTTTTCAATGTTCTTCCTGCCCCACTGGATCTTGACCAATTTATTATAGTGGTCACTTTGTTTGATCTTGTGAGATTATTATGATCATTTCTTTTCTGGTTTGTCTGATGATGATGCTTTGAATGCAAAGCAGGGAAGCAACCAGGTAGACACAAAGATTCTTACTTGGTTCACCCGCACTGGGCTACGTCTAAGGAGCAAACAACGGTGATGTGCTGTTGTACCAAATCCACTAAGGCTCACTGCCAATAATGTTCACAAGGTTCAGTCTAGATCATTTCTATGCCCAGGATCACCGCCTTTACAAGGTTTAGGGTCATCTCACTGCTTTCCCAAGGGTCACTCCCTGTTTCTCTCTCTCTGGCTCACTGCTGGTGGAGAGGGTCACCTTCTTCCTCTTCCCAAGCTCACTGCTCTTGGAAGGGATTCACTCATAGTTTATAGACCTGTAGGTCTCTTCATTTTCATGAAAGAATGCATCTTCAAGTGTAGATCGATGCTCTGTTAAAGTCCACCTTTCATCCACTGATGAATACCACTTTTCCTCTTAACCACTGGGAAATTAACTTTGGAAACACCTTCTCAAATCACCCTACTTCACGAGGCTCCCAATTTCGCGAAGCTCAAACAAACCTTCGCGATGCTCCTGCCTTTTCGCGAAGCACTCTCGCGAAGCACTTTCGCAAAGCACTCTCGCGATGCTCAAGACATCGCAGAGCGACGTCCTTCGCAAATCTCACTGAGACAACACATAGCTCACAACTTTCGCAGAGCTATAATAGCCGCCGCGAAGCTCTTCTTTCGCGAAGCACACTGGCTCCGCGAACCACCTTCGCAAACCGAGAGAAAATTATCTTCTCTGAAAATTCTCTCTTCTTCGCTCGAGGGGGTAAACCTCTATTTATAGGTGATTCCACTGACCCTCCATCTTTCCGCGCGAAGTCAATGCCATGTAATCACCAATCGCGAAGCTTCGAAGTTTCCGCTGGAATTCTGTCCAAATCGCGAAGCACCTCGGCAATTTTCGGATCGTGGAGCTCGTCGTAATCACGGAGCATCACCGTCAACATTATTTCACACCTTCGCAGCGAAGCTCCCTCGAAAATCCCTTCACCGCCGTGATGTGCTTCAACTCTGCCGTTTCGCGAAGCTTTGACGTAATCACGAAGAATCACCGCCTACATTCTTCTGGTCTTTGAGAAATCCAAACCATGAATCTTTTCTTCGCAAAATTCATGCCTTTGCCATAATAAATTATGATCTTCATGGAAATCCTATTTTCGTGATGCTCACCACCTTGTACTGGTATTTTTGTACCGCCTCCAGATCGTCCTTTCCTTTTTCATAATTCTTTTATCAACATGGATTGTCATCAACTTCTTTGGAACTGGACAATTTCTTCATGGAAACCTGCTTTGTCAACAAACACAATCAACCCAAAAATACTGCAATGTTACCTTGAGGGATTTTTTCCCAACAAAATGCATCATGAATGTGAAAAATGATGTGTGAAACATTTTTTATAACTAAAAAAATATTAATTTCACAACATCCTACATTTCATTCAAGAACAATTTGGATCCTTTTAAAAAAAATATATCTTTAAAATGAAAAAATTGATTAAATGTCACCCTTACATTATTGGAAATCCAATCATAGATTCATATTGGAATCAACTCATACAAAAGGATGTGATAAACATGAGTCTTTGAAGATTTGAACTTCAAATCTATTTTTTTGGCCCATTTTAATTTTTTTCTTGAATATCCATCAGGTTCCTTGATGGTCTATTTTCATTCCATAAATTAATTTTTTTATATAAGTTTCATCACATAATAATCAAATAAAACATTCCAATTAATTTTTCACTAATACACAAAATATGAAATAATGGTTTGATACCCCAATCCACCAAGTCACATTGAGATCGTAAATCATATTTTTCTTTCCCTTTTACATTTAGAAGAATTTAATGAAACATTTCACACATATTTTTTTCAATGTGAATTACATATAAATAATGAAATAAAAAATTGTATGGCCAGTCTGTAAACTCAAAGAAGATACTTTTATTCTTCCAATTGTAATTACATTCAGCAGAAACATTCCTCCTCATTCTAGATTTCATCTATCTTATATCTAATGAAAAACTAAAATCATAAAATTAATTAATAAACATAGTTCCAAATATATGCTATAGTGAATTTTTAGTCACTATGGTATTTTCAAACATTTGGTGATTAATCCTATACAGATGGTCCATTGGAAAGAATCATCAACGTCCCATAAAATTGAAATGGTGGTGATATGTAAGTCTTATAGATCGTGTACTCTTCATTAAAATAGGAATGCAATGTTTTCCATTCATTCTAACTCCTGATAAAATTTTATAAGTATTAAAATCATGTGTTATCTATACAATCACAACATAGAAAAGAAATATGACTTTTGAGAAAACATCATATGTGTGCGCACCAACATTCCAATTATTCTTTAGCTATTTTTTTAGTGGTTGAAATTATATAGCTATATTATTACAAGGATATGAAGGTATAGAAATGAGTATACTCATGAAAATGAAAGGTTATTTATACAAATATATTGAGTAAGGTTATAAATTTTTATTAAATTTTACCTTGTGATATATGAAAAAATAATTTTCCCAAAATAAACTAAAATCGTTCATGAAAGGATTAATGTTTTTTATAAAATCCAAGGTCATAATATACCTTCCATGCCATATAATGGTTTTTAGAAATATAGTTATCATATAGGAATAATTAATTAAAAATTTAAAGAATATAATTGATGTAAGTATTTGAAATCCCATACATTAGTTTCCCCTGAAATGGTTGGATTAAAAATTCATACTTTATCATTTTACCACATTACTGATATATTAGAGTAATGACAGCATCATTAAATTTTTTCTTGTTGTAAACTACATTATTTTCATTAAATTAATCATTTGTATGCATATCAGGATCATCATGGATTGGAATACATTTTATCTTGTGAAAAAAATAGAAATTGATAACCTAATAAATTCTACAATTCATTCCTCACATTCAAATCATGAACATCTTGATATTTCTTTTTTATCCCCATTATGATACCAGAGATATTAGATTATTTGAAAACCAATTTTTTAATATAGTATCTAGATTCATGCATCAGATTCATCTCATGTTTCAAAATTTTCACATACATCAAAATAAATGATCCCTTAAACTAATCCCTAGAAATTTACTAAGAAATTATTATAACTACCATATCATTTTACACAAATAATTACATGATTTTACAAATAATGAAACATTATATTTCATGACAATCATCATAAAGTCCAGTGTCTTAGAAGACTCGGTACACAAAATTGAAAACATGGGACTAAATAAAACATTTCATTATTTAATATTCATAAAGAGATCCTAACTTCCATTTTTCTCTTAATACTTCATATTTTAACCTAGTTATAACATAAACAAAGGTATGAGCTACAAATCCCAATATTTTAATAAACCTAAAAACAATTCTTTAGTATGTTAGTTAGAAAGCACAAAATAGTGGTATAAAAATGCACAGAACATATAGAATCAATACATATAAACATGGGATCATATAAAAATGGATTCATATTTATGGTTTTGCAAAATAAATAATAAATTTATCATGATTCAAGGTTATTTTCACATAGAGGATCACAATTCAACGTGAACTACTATGACCGTTACACATGGTAGCATGAGTTAAGGCTAACCGCCAAGACTGTTACCCATAACGTCGCATGAGTCACAAATTTATCCAATGAATTAGATCACTATATGGGCACATACATCATAAAACATTCATGAATATTATTTCCATATATATAAGCCTACATAATCAATCATACATAAACATAATTTTTACCTGTGGAAAGAGTTGGGTTTCATTTTCATTTCATAACGCATAATAAATGGGTGTACCATAATATTTTAAATGAAGAAAAGAAATTAGATAATTGATGGATATTCATAAGGTATAAAAGTATTATATCATGATAATTATTGTCAATTTTAAGTGATAACATTCAAAAAGTGCATTTATGAAACATTAGAATTAAAATATTTTATTGAAGTTTAAGGAAAATATCAAAGATCACATAAAAAAAGGAATATTTTTTTATATAGAATTAAAAGTGAACCAAGAAAGTTTTTATAAATAAAATAATTATTTTATAAAAGCAATGGAAAATTAAAATAGATGATATATAACACTTCAAATTGGGTACAATTTCCGGAAGATCCCTTAGACGGGTTTTCTTATCAGGAAGTTTTGAGGAGGGAACCACTTTAAACATGTATGTCCCCAAAATATAATAATGAATGGAAATTGATACACCATATTGTATCATTTAATCAAAATTTATTAGATTTACATAAAAATAATAGATAACTTCAATTGGGTAAAAATAAATATAGGGCAATTCAAAGGAATAATGGAGGTTCTTTTAGAATCCTTTACCTAAAGTCTGATGGTGTCCTTCTATGATCCTAATGTCCTAGATCACCAAATAATATTCATTAATTAATATTTAAATAACAAATTATTCATGGAATTTTTTTTATTATAACCTAATTATATTCATTCATTACCTTTTTGACGGGTTAAGATGTTCAATTTCATTGTTTGGGAGCATTTGTTTCCTTGGTTTTCATGATTGGTTTAATTATATATATGTAAGGATAAACATGTAAGATCAGAATGGTTGTAGTGAATTGAGGTTTTTTGTTATTATTTACCATTCATAAGATTACATGTTTATAAATTTCATTTGTTTATTTTTATTTAAGATGAATCATTATAGAAAACATTAATGATAACAGTTTTGGTTAGTTGGTGGGTTTTAATCACAACAAACACATTTTTCATTAAAAATTAATATAATGAGTATAGAAATATTTCATAACCGTAAATAAGTTATAATACATATTTTATAGTCTAGTTCAACCATAAAAATTTTTTCGTGAGCATAATTGAAGATGGTAATAGAAATTGAAAATGTGTCGTACTTGAATGTGATAAATGAACACATCTCGGATGGTGTTTTCATTTCTAGTATAAGAGGAGGGGAAAGGTGATATGATGATGAATTACTCCATTATCATAAAATATTTTTTTAAATTTCTGGTATTGTAGTTATCATAAAATTTGGATGAAAAGAGCTGAGGAAAGAAAAATAAATAAATTAAGTTGAATGAAAATAAAAAGAAATGAACAGAGGAATTTACCTCCTCAATATAACTTCCTTGAGAACTTCTTTAGGGGATATTATTTTGTCTTTTTAAGATACCAAGGTCTGATGGACATATATAGGATCTTGGAATGATATTATAGCCTAATTTATATGAGGCACAAGTATTGATATGAGTGAATAGAAGAGGTAAATAGGGGAGGTATTTACACTAGAGGAGAGGAGGGGTTTCCAATTAGTTTAATCACATGTTTAACATTTTTTCTCATGATTATGAATATTATTGATTTTTGGGACCAAAATAAGTATATAGATATTTTTATTTCGAAACAATGGACATTTAAATCATCCATGACTCAATAAGGATGCATAAATTCATTTATTTAGTATTTATCATAAATTATCGGATTTTAGAACTCTCGAAAAATTCATATATTTTAGAAAAAATACAAAAAATCACTGTAACCATTTTTTGACATATAGAATTTAAAGTGAACTCTATTTTATGAAAAAGTTTACCTAAATATGATTAATTTAATTTTTATTATAATCATAATTTACTTGATAAATACAAATTTTAAAATTAAAAACTACTTTTCTAACACTTTGAAAAATTAACTAAGGTCTCTTAATATTATCTTATATTCACAAGAAATAAAAATAATAATTTATGAATTCATTTTATAAAAATAAAATTTCTTTTAAATTATTCAATTAATCCTAAAATTGTAATTTAATATACAATACTTAATGAAATACCAATACTTTATTAATAATTTTTTAAAAGATTTATTACTTATAATATGATATATTTATATCATATTTTCACTTATATAATGGATGAATTTAATTTAATCTTTCATTAGTGAGATTACTATTCAATTTCCTAGTTTCCTATTCATAAGGTTCATATCGCTATTCCAAATTCCAAGATACTATTTCATCGGTATATGTTCCTTAACATCTAGAGATACATTTTTTTCTACTCATTCATTATTTATAAGGTTTTTATTTTTTTTCTACATGTAATATTATATGATTGTACTATAACATCTAAATAAAATAAGGTAATTTCATTGCTAAAATATTGTGTCGTTACATTCTTCCCCCCTTATGATATTCTCTCCCTTGAAATTTTATTTTACATTCTAAGATATAAACAAGTGTGGGTACTTTTTATTAATTCCTTCCTCTGGTTCTCATGTTTCCTCTTCATACTTATGGTTCCTCTATAGTAATTTAACTAGGTGAGTAGTCTTGTTACGTAGAAATTTATCTCTATTATCCAAGATCATAACTAGCTAATCCTCATATGAAATATCATTCTCCAATTGTACTACCTCTAAAGAGAGTACATGTGAAGGGTTTGGTATGTTCTTACTTGAGAGGGATATGTGGAATACATCGCGTAATTTAGACATGGTAGGTAGAAGTTCTAGTCGATAGACCATAGATCCAACATGATCAAGAATCTAAAAGGGGCAGATGTACTTGGGACATAGATTTAATTTATTCCCAAACCTCATGACCCTCTTCGATGGTGATATATGGAGGAATATCATGTCTCGAACTTGGAACTCAAGGTCTCATTGATGATTGTTTTCATAACTATTCTATCGACATTGGACTACCATGATATTCTACAAAATGGTTTTCTCCTTCTCTAAAATTTATTGAACAATTTCATGTCCTAGCACCTTATGTTCACCGACATCATCCCAAAATTTCTATGTTCTTCACCTTTTTCCCATAAAGGGCTTCATATGGTATCATTCAGATGTTGCAGTGGAAACCATTTTTGTAAGAGAATTCAACTAGTGGAATATGTTGGTTTCACCCTACTCTGAAGTCCATATAGCAAAGTATCAATGTATCTATTGATTTCTGAATAGTTCACTCATATTGGCAATCATTTTGAGGATGATAGATCTTACTGTAGTTTAGTTTAGTGATTAGATCATACTAGACATTTTCAGAACATCGAGGTGAATCTAGGATCTATATAGTATATAATAGATAGTGGTAATCCATGCAGCCTTACCACCTTTTTGATATATATCATTGAAATTTGACCCAATGATAATTCCTCTCAAATTAAAATAAAGTTATCTATCTTTTTTACAAGATCCATAATGACCCATATAGATTTTTTTCCTCTGGGTGTCCTTCGACGTCCAGGGAAAAATTCCATAGTGATTCTCTCCCACATCCATGTTGTTTTGGATAGTGGTTTCATCCTCCCCTTAGACTTTTTTCTTTTAACCTTCATATGCTAACATACTAGGCACTTTAATTTATACTCAACAATCTTCTTAATCATATTGTCCCGCCAAAAGTTCTCTTGGAGATCTCAATACATCTTTGTGCACCCTGGGTGAATAGAGAAGGTTGAGCTATGTGGGCTGTTCGGAATCTCCATCTTTATATCTGGATCATATGGCTCACATAATTTTGACCCAAATCTTACAAATTCTGCCTCATCAATCTTGAATATAGAGTATTTTTCATTTTGGGTAGCTTCCACCCTATTCAAAATTTCTAAATCTTTTCACTGAGCATACTTTATTTTCTACAACAGGGATGGTTTAGAATTTATTTTATATATGATTGATTATTTTCCTCCATTACTTATTCCCATGTTCATCCATTGAAAATATAAGAAAATTTAATCCTTTTAATCTCTAATCATTTATAAATATGGATGATCCTTTCTACTTAGAGGATCATCAACGTTATTTAACTTATCGTGATGGTAGCGGATTGAGCAGTCATAATCCCGGATGAGCTCTAACCATCTTCTCTAGAACATATTATGATCATTCTATGTGAAAATATATTTGAGACTCTTGTGGTCGGTATATATCTCACACTTCTCCCATAGAGATAATAACACCAAATTCTCAAAGTATAGACCACAACTGTCAACTCCAGATCATGCAAGGGATAGTTATTCTCATGGATTTTCAACTACCTTGAGGAATATTCTATCACTTTATCATTTTAAATTAGTATAAAGTCTAATACTTTGTTTGAATCATCATTTCACACCACAAATAGTTCTCTACTTATCATTAGTGTGAGTAATGGTGCAGTGATAAGCCTCTTTTTGGAGCTCCTAAAATATTTCCCCACATTATTGAGTCTAGATAATCTTCACTCCCTCCAATGTCATCTTGGCCACTGGGGTTGCAAATCATGAAAATCTCTTCACAAATCAATTATAATACCTAGTAAGACCCAGAAAGATGCGGATCTGCATTATAGATGTTGGCATGGGCCACTCTTCAATTGACTCTATCTTGGAAGTGTCCATAGATATTCTTTTATAGTGATAACATGCCCCAAGAATGATACTTCCTCCATCTAGAACTCACATTTACTATACTTTTCATAAAATTTCTCCCATCTAAAATTCATCATCACAGTATTCAAATTATATTCATGTTCTTCCTTACTCTTAGAGTAAATCATAATATCACAAATAAAGACTACAAATTTTTTTTCGAGGTAATCTATAAATACACTATTCATTAAATCCATGAATATTGTGGGATCAATAGTGAGCTGGAAGGGAATCACTATGAACTCAAGGTGTCTATACCTTGTTCGAATGGATGTTTTGGGAATATATTCCTTCCTCACCTTTAATTTTTGATATCCCGACTGAAGGTACACCTCAAGGAAATTCATATCCCCGCATAGATGATCGAAAAATTCATCTATCTAAGGTATCAAATACTTGTTCTTTATCGTGATTTTTTTGAGCTTAGAATAATCAAGGAAGAGGAACATTGATCAATCCCTCTTTTTAACAAATAGGATCGGTGAACCTCATGGTGTAGTACTTGGGCATAAAAAACACTTATCTATATTCTCCTATAAATACTTCATTAACTCTTCCATATCAGTGGTGGTCATTTATAAGGTGTCTTTTATATAGGTAAGGATACAAGAATAAGATAAAATGAGAAATATACATCTTGATCAAGAGGCATACCATACAATTCTAAAGAGAATACATTAGTATAATCCCTCATGATGCGAATATCTTTAAGAATTATCATCACCTTTATCTCAATCATTCTAGAATGATATTCTTTCTCAAAAGGAAGCATTCTCCACATGTGAGATGATAATTTTGAAGAAGATTCATCTTCCTCCTTACACATGTATAGGATTAGAGGATACTCTAGGATGTGGTGAGTGATCTCTCTTTCCTAATAGTTAATGTGGTATTTGTATAAAGATAGTAAATTAATTCCAAAAATAGAGTCGAACTCCACTAAAGGAAGTATGAAATGATTTTCTAGAATGTTAGGTCCACAAATATTAAACATTTAGGAGTTATAAAAAATGAACGTAAATAATGTACCATTCTATATTGTCATAAATAACTCAAACTCAAAATTTTTAGGTGATGTTTGAATAGTTATAATAAACATGAAATATATGAAATAATCTGTAGAAATATAATAAAATAGAGCTTTCATTATTCTAGAATGAATAACCAACATACCTATCACCACATCATTATTTTGCTCCACCCCAACAGTATTGGTAGCACTAGAAATTTTATTTCCTTCGAGGTTGTTGTTGATTTCTTCTGAAAACCCTTGGCTTAGGTATAATTTTCACATAATTCCCATGTTTCTTGTAGTTGTAACACTACACTATAGTCTATGTGTAGATATGAACCTTCCATTATTCTTCCAAATTATTGGGATTCATCAAATCCCTCCAACGGTTTTTAGCCAGATTTCTCATTCTTCCCCATTTGATGCAATTCCTTGTTTCCTTTAGATAGTTCCCAGGATACTTCTTCCCATAGTTTTGACATGTAAGATGTTTGAACATCTTTCCATAATGGGATTCATATACTAAAAAACCCATATTAGATTCCATTTTCCTCTTTTTTTCATTGGGCCCATGAGACCATTAAGAGTCTTCAATCACCATTTCATCCTTGATGGCACAATAGTCAATCTCCTCACAACTATCAAAGTCTCGAATTACCAACACAATTTGTACACTCATATTTAATCCACTAAAGAAGTGATCAACCATGCTTTTGGTTTTCAGAATAAATCCAGAGGTGTATCTTTCAAGCCTCGTGAAGTTTTCTTCACACACCCCGATGGACTCATCTTCCTTCTGCTTATGTTATATGAACTCTTTTTCCATCTTGAGATGGATCGTTAAGGGAAAATATTTATAAAAAACATTTTCTGGAATTCACCTAAATCCATGGAATCAATTTTCTCCTAGGAAATTGTATTCTGGATCAGTGTCCACCACTGATCAGCATCCCCATAAAAATAATATACTTCCAGCACAACTTTCACTTATTCGAAGCACTAGAGGATAAATAATAGCTTTTCAATAGAGTTAATACACTATTCCATGAGAATGGGATTGAAATATCCACTAAACATGGGTTTCCCTTTCCAAATGAATGATTATATGGAAACATTCTCTTTCCTTAGAAGAGTAGGTCATTCCAAATGATTCAAGTTATTATTCATAACATGATCTAGTTGAGAAAGTACTGTCATAATTTTATGATCACCCGTTTCCATTATATGAGGAATATAATTATGAAAATTGTCACATATCCAATCAAATTTATTGTTGGAATGTCTTCTTATATTTCCCACCATTAACTAAAAAAATAAATTACAACTATAGTGCTTTAATACATTGTAAATATAAATAAAAAATAAACTTTGAAAATAAAATGATATACTCTTGAAAGAAAAGTATATCATCACTTGTGATTCCCTAGGATTAAATATAGGTTTTACATGATCAATTTCCTAACATATATTCTTATGGGATTATTTGTTTTTCCCTTAATAATACTTCGTACTAAGCTTATGAATTTACCAAATCATATTCCACAAGAGTGTCAAACTAAGAGGGTAGTAAGGCTTGTTGTTGTGCACTAGTTCCCATTTGATTCTAGCTCAATGAGGTGTTTTTGGGTTTTACCATAAGATACTTCTATTCCAGATCTAAATTTTCTTGTTCATATACAGACAAGGATTTATTTTCATTATAAACCAATTACTCTATACTTACCAAAATTTAGGGATATTTTCTTATACTTAGTCTTATCCCTAAGCTTCTTACTAAAGTGCTCTATAACAAATCTACAAAAATAACTACACCATACTATGATACCAAATATAGAGGCCCTATCCATTTACACAAATCATTTAATTATTTTAAGAATAATAAAACATCGTGTTAAAACCCAAGGATTGTAAAGTCTAGTGTCTTGTAGGACTAGGTACATAAAACTAAAAACATGCGACTAAATAAAAATTTATTTATTTAATTTTTCATAATTAGCTTTTAATTTCCATTGTTCTCATAAATATTCATAATATAACTTATGGATAACATGAAAAAATGGATGATATCTAAATCCTAGTAAAGGAATAAACATAAGAACAAAGCTTTATCATGTTAGTTAGAAAGCATGAAATAATGATATAAAAAGGCCTGGAACATATTAAATAATTACATATAAACATGGTATCATATAAAAATGGATTCATTTTAATGAGGATGAAACATAAAACATGAATTTATAATTATTTAAGTCTCATTTCACATAGAGGAGAATAATTAAAGGTCAACCACCAAGAGCATTTCACATGGTAGCATGAGTCAAGGCTAACTGTCGAGACAGTTAGACATAACGTCTCATGAGACTAAAATTTACCCAATCCATTGAAGACAAATCTGGTCGCAACTATCATAACATCTTCCTAAATATTATTTACACATATATAATCATACATAATCAATCATACATAAATATAAGGGTAACTTGTGGGTAGAATAGGGTATCATATTCATGTCATAAAGCATAACAAGGGGGCATATCAAAAAAGTGCCCATGAAGGAAAGTAATTAGATCTTGAATGGAAATTAATGAGGTAGAATAGGAATATATCATTATAATTATAGTCAATTTGATGTGATAAATGATAAAAAGAGTGTTTAAGAAACTTTACAATTAAAACATTTTAATGTGGTGTAAATAAAATATCAATGATAACATAGAACAAAAAGGGAACAATCTTTTATATAAATTTATATGTTAACTGAGAAGGTTTTCATAATTAAATTAATCATTCTATAAATAAATTTGTGTCTTAAAGATGATTATATAGTGAACTTGAAATTGGGTACAATTTTGGGAAGTTTCTTTTAACGGGTTTGCTTATCCAGAAGTATTGAAGGAACCACTTAAAACATATATATCCCAAAAAGAGAATAATGACTGGAACATGATACATGAGTTTGGATCATGTAAAAAAATATAATTTATACATTAAAATAATAGATAAATTCTTTTTGGTAAAAACAATGATAGAGCTACCCGAAGGAATAATGGAGGTTCAGGTAGAATCCCTTACCTTAAGTATGATGGTGTCCTTCACACGATCTTAATGTCTAGGATAGACAAATTACATTCATTAATTAATATTTTAAGAACCTATTATTTATTAAATTTATTTATTATAACCTTATTAAGTTCATTCCTAACCTTTTTGATGGGTTAAGAGGTTTGATTTCATTGTTTGGGAGCATCTATTTCCTTGGTTTTCATGATTGGTTTACTTATATATATGTAAGAATAAAAATGTAATATGAAAATGTTTGTCTAGAATTAGAGTTTTATTTTATTAGTGAAGAATATAATATTACATTTTTATAAAATTAATTTGGTTATTTTGAGTAAAGATGTCATCATATAAAACATTGATGATATCCGTTTTTCTTAATTGGTTGTTTTTATTCACAACATTCACATTTTTCTTTATAAAATAATATCATGTGTAAAAAGAGATTTCAGAACCTTAAATAAGTTATAATAAATATATTTTATTCTGGTTCAACCATAATAATTGTTTCACGGGTAGAATTGAAATGGTAATAGAAATTTAGAAATCGTCATCCTTGAATGTGATAAATTAACATATCTCAGATGGGTTTTCATTTCTAGTATATGAGGAAGGAAAGGATAGATGAGGATGAATTATCCAATTATCCAAACAATAATACATTACATTTAAGGTAATATAGTCATCATAACATTTTTATTAAAGGATGTGAGGAATGAAAATGAAAGAAAGGAACTTGAAAGAAAATAAAAGAAATGAAAGGAGGAATTTATCTCTTCAATACGACTTCCCTGAGAACCACTTTAGGATAGGGAATTTCGTATTTTGATGAGACCAAGGGATTATGGACGTTGTGAGGATATTTGGAGGATATATTTTTATAATTTATAAAAGTCACAAGACTTGAGAGGAGTAAAGAGAATAGGTAAAGAGGGGTGATATTTATAGTGCTAGAGAGGAGGGTTTCCCCATTATTTTAATCATTAGTTTAATAGTTTTGCACAATACTATGAATAATATTGGTTATTAAGATGAAAAATTGTATAGAGAGAATTTTAATTCTAACCAATGTCCATTTATATCATCCATGACTCAATCATGATGCATAAATTCATTTATTTAGCATCATTTGTAAATTACCATATTTTACTATTCCCATAAATTCAAGTATTTTAGAAAATCCCAAAAAATCACCCCCACAATTTTTCAATATGAATAATTAAAAAATGAACACCATTTATTGAAAAAAGTTTTATAAATGTGAGAAATTTAATTTTTAATTAAAATCATAATTTATTTGAAAAATACAAATTTTAAAATTAAAAATTGATTTTCTAACACATTGAAAAGTTAATTAAGGTCTCTTAAAATAATCGTATAATTACAAGAAAAAAATAATAATTTATGAAATAATTTTAGGAAAATTTATTTTCTTTTAATTTACTAAATTAATCTTAAAATTTTAATTAAATATACAAGACATACAAAATACTGACAATTTATTTATAATTTTTAAAAAAATTATTTACATATACTATAATATAATTATATCATATTGTCCCATATATGAGGGATAAATTTTTTTTATGGTTTAATTAGTGGGGTTACTATTATGTTGGCTGGTTTACTAATCATAATCGTCAAATCACTATTCTAAAAGACAATATACTATTTCATCAGTATGTGGTCATTAACTTCTAGGGATACCTTTTATTACAATGATTCATTATTTATAAGGTTTGTATTGTATTATATATATAACATTATATTATTATACTATAAGATATAATTATGTGAAGGGAATTTAATTTATGAAACATTGGTTCGTTTCAATTATATTAATAAGAAAACCCATAAATTCAAATTCAATTACACAAGTGTATGTACAACAAAAATTGAAACATATCTATTTTTTGAAACATAATTACACTTTATATTTATCAAGTGGCCAAAAATCGAGTTTATCCAACCAATACCACATGTCAAAACACCCAAAACTAATCACTATTTAGATTAATCCTTCTTGTCATTTCACTAGACTTTTAGATACATCCTCTTCTATCAGTATTTTACTACTTAGACCTAGTTCTAATGATTTATAAATGGACTTGATAGGATAAATATCCTTAAGAATTTATTCTCATATTCTATGTTCATCCAACTATAAAAGATGGTATATAGGTAATGTGGTGATCCTATACATTTTATATTGGATAACCATAAATAATTATAGAATTTATAATATTGAATAATTCTAAATAAATATAAAAATATTTATTTTTTGGATATTATACAACCATAACATAATGATTCCAAATTCTAAAAAAATAAAAATATATTGTAAATTCACATGAGAGATACATAAAAAACAAGACTACCTAATGGCTTTACTATATATGTCACTATCCAAAATAATAAAAGAATGCAGAAGTCTATCAAATCTAGGTTAAACACTTCCCAATCCTATCTATTAATCTAACAATATAACATAATCACCCCCAAAATATATATCCCTTTCCCTTAACTTCATCCCAAATCATAATGTTTATATACCCACCTAGTTGTATATATAGGGTGTGATTATAAATCATCTGGATGCCACCAAAAATTTCCTTAAACAAGATGAGTGTATATAACTATATACCTAATGTGATATTATACTTAACAACAATAAAAAACAAAAAATAGTTTACCTATCCCATTGTTGGGGGTCATAAAAGTTTTTGGTGAGTTATCATAGATTCTATAACCCATTCTAGTTCCGATATAAGTATATCACAAGTAACACAAAGGGCTTATACAATTTTCACCTGTATTTCCATAATAAATTTGCTGATCTAATGATATATTTTGAATTAGATAAATACATGGGTAGATTATTCTGAAACGATTTTTTCCAAGAAAAAAGAAATTATATATAGTATATTTTTTGGAGAAGCTTAAAGTGGATGTGGTTTTTTTGCTGTTTTTGTAATAGAGACCGAAATATTATTTAAACTCAAGTCATGTTTGATGATTCAATTGAGATGAATTTCATTCCAATATTAAGTTAGTGTTTGTAGTCGATTGGGATCATTTTTTAAGAGTTCAAAAAAAACATGAAATATTTTGAAATATTATTGAATTTGGAGTTAAGCAGCAAATTGGCCAAGTTTAAAGGTGTGTATGAGTCATTATTGATTGAATATTGTCATTTTAATCTTCAAATTAGTCATTAAAACTATGTATGAGGCATTTTGGAATGTGTATAATTCATTTGATATAGCATACAATTCATTTCACACTATGTATGAATTAATTCACTTTATGTATAACTGATTTTTTTACTTTTTATGAGTGATCTAGACATGAGGTTGGGTCAAACACAAATTAAAATTGTTGTATTCCAATATAAATGAAAATAATGTTTAAATAATTATTTAGATAATGTAATATAACTTGGGATGATTCCAATGATGTCAAATCATGTTCTAAACATTAAAAAATTGGTTTTTTTATTTAGCCAAAGGGAAAACAAGGTTTTTAAGTTGAAGAAAATTAGTAATAAAATATCAGTTATCGATTGAATACTTTTTCACATTGTATCCACTAATTATTCACTATGGTGATATGAAACAGGGTTCAAATAGAAGAAAAAAGAATTCAGAAGAAGAAAAGGTCCATGAAAATCAATTAAAGGTAGTTGTTTTATTTGAATATGAATTTTAAATTAAAAATCCAATGATATTATCGACTTCTATAAGAAACATATATTTTCTAGTATTATAAAAAATATAAAATGTTTGGAATAGAGAGAGTAAGAAAAAAAATATTGAAAAATATAATATTATTATTATTTGAAAAATAAAGTAGTTTGGTAGAGTTGTGTGTAGTAAAATGTGTGTTATAATAATTATCATGTGATAATACAAGAGGAAGAAGAAATAATAACAACACAATAGTGGTGTGAAGACAATTTAATTTGTTCAAATAAATTTTTGTCATTAAATCAATTTTATTATTATTGAATATATTTGAGAATTTTTGTATACACAGTTGGTTTCCATGTAACATTAGTACAAAGATATCCCCTACTCATATCAACTTATATGTTGATAATATTGGGTCATATGGTCCCAATGAAATTTGAATAGTGAAAAGTATTAGTCCTTCAATTTAAAAGTTAAACAATATAAATCATTATTTTCCTTCTATTTTTGTGCTTCTATATGTTTACAACAACAATAAATAACATCTTAATAGATTAAAATGTTGTTTTAATATAAAGAAAAGGATATTATAATCATTGATTCACCAAAAAAATTCATTTTACTGATCTTGTGTTCATTTTGAAGTGGTATAAAATCCTCATACCCTTTATTTATGATCTTCTATTTAAATTTTAGAGAATTTATGTTCCAATAACTAAATAATTTCTCCTACAATGGATGATCAAAATTTATTGAAGAAATAGGGGATTCACATATTTTATGGGAAGATATATCATATATGGAAGGAAAAAAATGTTTTACAAGATTTCATATATCAATAATAAATTCTTGGAACTTACAACTGATATACTTATTCACTACGATGATGGTTCTTCCAGGATAGTGGTAGAAAAGGCGAATCTTGAAAATTATGTATGCGTTAAGTATTATATATTTTCTAACTTTTCAGAGAGTGGATTTCTAAAATTTAATGACATCTTAATTATAAAAGGCATATATTAAAATATTTATAACCTCTATAAAGGTAATACCAAAGTGTAACTGGAAAAAAAATTAGGGATTGAAAAGTAAATATCAAAAAATATATGATTATGAAGGTGTTTATAGCCTCTTCACAAGGGTAAATGATATTTTTATCATGATCAAAGTCTTTGGTGTGTATTTATAAGACACCCTCATAATTATTTTCTTGAAATTTTAATTTTCCTATGATATGAGAAAGGATAATATTGAAAAAATAAGGCTATTATTGAAAAGGATATTTATTTTATACCCAATAATATAGAGAAGTATAAGAATAAGGTTGATGAAGAAGAAGTTTGATGTTCATATTTAGAATAAGATGTGGATCTAAATTTGATAAAATTGTGTCTCATGTCTCTTGAAATATGAGAAAATGAAATAGAAATTCTAAGGGAAATATTTTACTCAAATTTTTTTATGTTGGAGAATTTTTATATTTTGATATCCATTTTCCATGATTTAAAGATGATGGATCTAGTGGTGATGAGAAATAAATATATATAAGACTCGTGAATAAGACTAAAAATTAAAGGAATGAGTATTAATTTATCTAAATACAAAAATATAAACTTCTTATCTAACTATTAGATATGTGATGGGAATTAATATAAAGTTGAAGTTGAAACTTCTTATGATGAAGATAATGAAAAATTACTTATGTCCATGGTGGATGATGAAAATACCACCAATGATGAATGAAAAATATTATAGCTGAATAAAAAGTTACTGCAATTTAATTTTTTCAAGAACACATGGAGTTTCTCTAAAATATATCTATATTAGAGAATGTGATAAAAATATTAATGATGGAAAATCAATATTCTCATAGAAATTTATATATCCATAAAGAATAAAAATAAAAACTAGAAAAATAAATTAAATTTCTAAATAATATTTTTGATGATGATGAAACTAAAAACACCAAGATATGAGAAAATTAAAAGGATAAATAAAAATACATTGACCGCATTCAAAATAAACTGGTTATGACTGAAGAATAAGTAAATAATTCTAAATCAACCATAAAAAATTTTATTCGTGAGGTTGTAGAATGTTCAATGAAGAATAAAGTTTTTGAAGACTGATAAAATTCACTCTATATAAGGTAATATAAACCTAATAAAGTTGGTGAAAAGTATGAGATTGAGAATACAGTTAAGAAGACAAGGTCTGTAGAAAAATTAAGTGATCCTAAAAAATCTATATATTTTAGGAAAACCAACTTGAACTAAAAAAAATAGAACAACTTGTGACTCTGAGGAGGATGAAAAAAGTATTAAGATGAAACTTAATATTCAATTTTTTATAAAAAATGGTACACAGAGAGGATACAAAATGTTCTACTCAAAAAAAGAAAGTATAAATGTTTCAATAGCTAGAAAATAGTCAGTCTACGGGGGAAAGTATTTTACCGTTGGTTTTTTTGGATCAAAAGCGTATTTAGGAATTTATAAACATTTTTTGTTTAGTTATTAACACTATTATGTGCCTAGTAGGATTTTATGTCATGTATTAAGGTGGATTCATTCCTCCCGAAAGAATAACTTTTGAAATAGATTGTAAATTCTTGATTAAAATTGTAAAAGAGGTTTGAAGTTCTTGGGGTTGTTTTTTGAAAGATATTAAAATCCCAATACCATGAAAAGGAATGCATCATACTTTTAATATCCTAGAAAAGATAGAGTTACAATTCTGAATTACCTTGGAATAAAAATAGAAGATAAAGCAGAATGGTTTGGTTGTGAAAGTGGATCCTTAATCATCAAAGGGGGTTAAGATATTGATTCATAAAAGTGTATGTTCTTCTCGTATTAAAGGGTATTTGATTCTTTTAATTGATTTTTAAAAGTGAAAAGAAGTATTGATGACCTTTTAAAATGACGTATCATTCATAATCAGTGGTGTCAGATCTATTGTGACTGGGAATAATCAACTAATATTCAAGAACATTTTATTTATTAAAGTACTAAAACAAAATCTACTTTGTTTGTATCAATTATGTGATGAGGAAAATGAAGTAATCTATTATAAGGATGGATTTCTGTTGTTTATTATTAAAAATTAATTTATTTTTACAAATTATAGAGGACATGGGGTAATCTCTTTCAAGTTGGTAATGCATGAAATTATTGTTATACAAACACAAAATAAGAAAAAAAATTGGCATTGAAGACATTTCTAATTAGGAAAAACTGATATGAGTAATATTATAGTAAGATATTACTTCCATAATGTTCTTGTGTTTAAAATATAATGAAATTGGATGGTCTCAAAATCTCAAAAGGGTAAGATTATTAAGACTTCACATAAGAATTTGGTGATTCATTATAGTCAACATTAAGATTTCATTAATTCAAATGTATATTGTCTGATAAAGAATAAATAAACTAATGGAAATAGGTAAATTATTTAATTTATTGATGAATTCACTCTCGGTATTTGTGTTTTGTTTATAAATCACATGTCTCAATCTCTTATAATTTTTAACTATTTTTGAAGAAGTGATGAAAATGAGTATGGTATTCCTCTTATAATGATCTAGAATAACAATGAATCAAAATTTAAAAAGGGTACATTCGAATATCATTTGAAGAAATATAGAATTTGACAATAACATAGTGCACCATACAAATAATAAAAAATGGTATGGTTGAAAAGAAAAATAGAATCTTAGTGGATATGGATCAAAAAAAATTAATCGTTCAATATAACACTTGATATATTTTAATCCAAGAAAAAGGTATATTAATTCACATTCAACGTTGTTTTTTTACAAAACAAATTCATATATGTCCCCATATGAGATTAATTATTTGAATAATCCATGTTTAAAGTCCTTTGTGATTCAAAAATATTGTGGGAGATGAAATGAATATTGTAGGAAACTTCCTACCAAAATATGAGGTAACATGCCACAACTCCCAAGACCACACTGCAAAAGAGATGGATGGGTTATTGAGTTATTGGCTACACCATAGTAATATTTTGGGGTGTTGAGGTCACACTACAAAGTGAATGGTTGTGACATTGTGACCACAACCATTGATATTGTACTATAGCCTTAACTATGAAGGGATTTATTGGGAAGGGTTGTGTCATGGTGTCCTAGACAATGCCATAAAGTTGTTCACTATATCAGTTTCTGATAGATTCAGTCATTCTATCAATCGGATTTACATACGTTAATGATCTGTTTTGGTATGGATTCACGGATCCATTTTCAATTTGAATTCATCAATTGTGATCCATTATCAATGGATTAATTGATATTCATTTATTTATTATAATTAATTAAATTAACCAATACCCCAACATTTAGAAACACATACAATGTGTTATTAATACAATATTACTTGGGTTTCAGCTATTTAAGAAGATGAGAACCACTTCTATTGGTGTGTGATGTGTATAATCCTATTCCAATTCTATTATATTCTCAAGAACTATTCATCTCACCTGAGAAAGTGTTATAACCCTTTGAGTTTCTCAACAATCATCACAATACAATCATGGATCCATTAGATGATGTATCACCTCACAGGGAAAGTGATTTCATTCACTACTACTGAGGATCTCCTTTAAAAACACTCCATCAAATGACAAATATGGATGCTTTTACAACTCATGTTTTCTATGTAATATGTTATGTGGTGATATTAATATGTTGATTTCTTCAAGATAGTTCTATTGTATTTGAGATTATCTTCCTCAGAAAATATTCATTATATGATCATACAAAGCCCATCAGTGCTATCAAATGTAGTTTCTTCGAGATTTAAACATGTATTGATCAGTATATTTCGAGAAAAAACATAACTAAAAAAATAGCATTATGAAAAAATAGGTGTTTTTTGTAATGGTAAATATGATTTACCCAGATGTGAAACCCTTACATAGAAGGTCTTTGGAAGGTAAACCTCTTTATTACCTTTACGCTGATAAATTGCATAAAGGTAATGCCCTCACACATATGGGTTTATGTAAGAGTCATTGTAACTTTACCCTTTCATGTAAATGTAATAGAGTTTTTGTGTAAAGGTCCCTGATGTTTACCTTTTCACTTCATGTGAAATATTTAGAGTACAGTTTCACAAAGGAGCTACGTAAAGGTAAAACCTTTTTTTGAGGGAGCTACGTAAAGGCAATCTGGGTGTTTCCCTTACGCAATGGTTTTTAAATCGATATGTGTAATGGTGACCTTTATATTACCTTTATATAGGTTTCAAAAACCATCAGTTGTCCTTACGTAGAGAGTCTATGAAAGGGTAATAGGGATTCTACATAAGGGAAAGTAGAAACAATTTTTATTTCTTAAGATATTAAATGGTTTTTATGATTTATAAAATGATTAAAAATCATAATAAAAGGCATGTTAGAATATTTTATTTTATAAAGATTTAATTAATATATTAAATATAAATTGTTTATGTTTTAATTAAATAAACATTTTTGAATCATTTATCCCAAATACTAAAGCATAAAATTTTAAAATACCATTTCACAAATTAAATGTAATTCATTATGATCAAGACCTAAATGGTTTATTTGGAAATCAAAAGAGGTGATTTATAAAGTGTTTGTAAACTAAAATATATATGATATTTATATTATATAAAATTTTAATATAAAAGATATTAAATTATAAAATGTTTATAATTCATGAAATATCATATAAATTCTATTTAATATAAAATATGAAGGCTTTCATATTGGAATGAATGTAAAATTTCTATATTCTCGCTAATTTAAAAAATGTTTATAATTTTTTTATTGATGAATAGTTTAAAAATGATTCATGTTTTGGAAAATAAATAAATTGTATATTTATTTGTTAAAATTTCATTTATATTCATGTTTTGTAAATTTTTTATGATAAATGAATATTTTGTATTCCCATTTATATGATAAAAAAATCTAGGATAAAGCCATATATATAATTATTTTTTGTATATCATAAAATTTTGTTTTCATCTTCTTTAACACCACATTCTATTTTTAGTTATGACATTGATAATAGTTGTTGATGGTAGTTTTTTTATATTATTTTTTAATTTTTTCATTAATTGAATTCTCCCTTGAGTAAAGTCTCCTCGGGTAGAGGGACTTGGGGTTGGGCCACCTATATTAACACTGAGTTATTGGTTAAAACTGACTTTTTATTTAAATATTTATTTATTTTAATTAAAATTAATTAAGGTCAAAATATATACATAATACCTATGTAAGTTCAATGTAATTCATTAGACTTAGTTTAGAATAATTTTAGATATATAAAAATTTTATTGAACTTTTCAACGTCTTTTACCCACCTCCTAGGAGAATTTGCAAATTCATATAAAACATAATTTTACCACTTATGTGAGTGGAATTTTGAAAATACGAGAGACACGGTTAATATGAAGGAGTAAAATGTGGTTCAATGAGATGAAAATCATTTTTGGTGAATAGTAACTTTTTACTTTTATTTACAACCGTTAAAAGTAAATAGGGTAATTAAGGGTAAAAATGATATTAATATTACCCTAACATAAGTCCTAATTTTATTGGACAAGTTTATCTCGACCAAAAACAACCTTAGGAATAAAATATTATCATTTAGGTCCACTTGGATTAGATTAGGACATTTATTATTATTTAATTCAAAGAAGAGTTAAAAGAGTTAAAATCAAAGTTTATTTACTAAAAAAAATTAATATAGAGTTATACGTAAGGTAAATTTGATTGTAAATATTCATTAGAAATCTAAAACGATTTCCTACATAATGGTATTTTATTTACAATTTTTAGACATTAAATAATTTAATTTTTTTATGACACAATGGTGATGGAGTAATTACCTAATTAACGAAATATTAAAAAAATTAATATTATAAATATCAAAATATATGTATTTTGAGAATTTTTATGAATTCCATTAATTTTATAGGTTAATAAGACATATTAGGATTGATTATATAAGTTTTTCGAAGAAATAATGCTGTTATTAATTAATCCAAAACAAAATATGCAATAGTGTCAAAATTGACATAAAAGAGTTTTTAAAACTAATATTATATTATTAAATTATATTCATTTCCTCAAAATCTATGGTTCGGCCAAGAGACTTATATCATGAAAGGTGTATCAATAATGGACCACTTGGGGGTCTCTTGGAGGTATATAGAAATTTTATTAACTACATAATATAAAAATATAAAGTGACATGGTAAGTGTCAAACTAATTAACTAAGAGTTAAAACTAAAAGATAAGGTTAATATAATGACCCAAACCAGTCTAAATTCTATTGGTTGAGTGGTTTTAGACCCATCCCCACCATAACCTTTAAATAATCAACTTTTGAGCTATTATAAACCGAATATTAATTTATAATAAAATAATATTTCTAGCTTTTCCAAAGGTGCCTCTCACCCCTATTATAAAAGGGTACTCCCCCTTCTCACTAATTCACACAATCAATGCCTTTTGGCTCAGCCAACCCCTGGCCAAATACTCTCTCAACTTCCCTCACTTCAACCTAAAAGCCTTAGTTTGATCAGAAATCCATCATATGGAGCCCTTTTGATCAAATCAAAAGGAAGAACCCGAAGAAGAGTTAATTTTTTCACCACCCTTTTTCATGTTCATTTCTTCTTCAACTTATTCTTTCTTTGTTATTCCCATTCTAAAATAATAAATCCAGTATCTCCTATATACTATGATTTATTATAAATATGGTACAACAATATTCGGTATTCTATGCATCCTTTTAATGACATGTCACCATACGTGCGTACGTACGGCTTACCGTCTCCCCGACGTGGTGTAATTGTTATTCAATATATTTTTATTTGGATGGGTATAATAATGATGTGTAATTCATGTGAATAGTAAATATAACATGATAATGATTCTTTATATATGATATACCATCCAATTATATATTATTTTAATATCAAAAGATTGATATTGTCGTCGTGCGTACGTACGAACTACCATCCCCACAAACGTGATGAGATTCATTCCCCATTGTATCCATTCAAGACTAATTCTCATTTGATGATTAAAATTAATGTTTAAGAACATTATATCATTCTGGATATGAATAAGGTACAACCTATCCGTAACAAAAACAACTTATGTAACAAAATATATAAAAGAAAACTAGTAAGTTAACACCTAAAACAATGATAATACTATGATATTATTAACAAATCAATGTTAAAAGATCATATATGATATCATAATTATGTATATGGTTCTTTTATAATTTAATAACAATGTTTTAAATATTATATAGGAGGTTAACATACCATCGACTAAGGAAAAGTACAAGGTAAGGGTTTATTTCACAATCTCTTCGTTATTCGAGGTTGTTTATATGTAATTATCTACTGTGATCTCTATATCATCCACATCTATGTTTCTTAAAAATGGTTTTCAAAACATTATTACTATTTTAAAGAATATGGTTTTAAGTAATTTATACCCTTGTTTGACTTTTTATAAGATGTTTATAAAGGAATCTTTTTGTCGTTTTCCAAACAAGGTCCTTTTTAACCTTTTCGATAGAATTATGGAAAAATGTTTTTTAACTTATACGGCGGGTGCGGCTATTTTCTGCCATTATAAAATCTTCAAAGCTTCCCTTACAAGATTATAACGATATTTTCAAAGTAAATTTTTTATTTTATAATTATATGACTTTTAAATGATTTCAAAAAAGAGATATTTCTCTCAAATAGTTTTGATTTCATCTATGTCAACATCCTTTGATGAATTTTAAGCATATTTGAAGTTGGGTTATTATGAAACACAACTTACACACTGTATTGAATATTTTTTGATATGTTTGACTGTGGATGTGTTATTTTTATACCATTCATGGTTTGTGGAGAAAGTATTTACATTTCGTATGCTATATTTAATACGAATGTTTATGATATGTTTAAATCTGTTGAAATGAGGAATGCATGTGACTTAATAAGTGATGGGTGGATTCCGCTATAGATCATCGATGCATCGGTAGGTCTCATGAGACAAACTAGTGTATTGGCACGAGGCCTTGAAAAAATCTTATTTGTAGTCTTGGCATGAGGCCTTGGCTACGTGGTTATGATAGTCAGACATTATGCATTCCATCATTATAAAAGTGGTTATTGATATTTCATGTGATTATTCGACTAGTAGAATATCCATGTGAATAAATAAATGACATTATTTCATTTTATCATTGGCATGTTATACTGAAGTTCAAGTTTAAAAGGCTTTTGTTTTGGCTATACATTGCCTTAAATGTTTATGTTTATTTATGAATGTTTCCGCTATATTTTTATCCTTACTGAGCATCTGAGCTCACCCCTTTCAATGTTTTATTTTTTCCAGGATGTGAAGAAGTAATTTATGAATGACCTACAGGGATAATATGAAGGGATATGAGTGTGGAATATGGAGACTATCTTGTTGTAGTTTTTATTTTTATGATGTAATGTAGTACTTATGAATATATCTAGTGTTTCCAAGGCTACTAAACTAATCATTCTTTCGAGATTTGATCTTTCTTATGATCATGAAAATGTTATATAATAATTCATCAACTCTAGGTGACAGGGGTTGGGGCATTACAGTTCGTATCAAAGGAAGTTTAGTACAAACCATGAAAGATAGATTTAGATAAACTCTGATTAGAGCACATAGATTTAAGATGGACTTTGAGGATTAGTATAGAAGAACATCCTAGAAGTTTGGTATTGTAGAGATTTTTTGAGTTTTCTGAACAATACATTCCTGTCTAAATACGAGCAGGTAGAGGCGGCTCTGGCACATATGTACCTAGGGGTAAAATCCGAAAACACCGCTTTGAGCTAGACTCGAATGGGAATGGGTGCACGAAAACAGGCATTGCTGCACTCTTGGTTACGACACTTCTCGGGGATATATTTAGGATAACTCCCATTTTCTTTACAAATAATTATGAAGGGTTTATGATTATATACGTCCTCAAAGAATTTTTTTATAATTATGTATTATATCCATAAATATTTAAATTTATGTTAGTGTTTAATAAGTATAGAATTATGTATTTTGATTGATAAACTGATCTAGTTTATGCCATTGTTTAGAAATGGAACCTAGTGGAAGAAATGGAAACTATATCAATTCATGCACTCCATGTAGGGATTTCCCTCCTACTCTAGATAATTATAGTGGATCTGGTGATGCAACTGGTGCTGATCAACTAATCACCATACTAGGACAACTCACTCAGGTTATGAATAATAACCTTAACCGTATGGAGCACCCTGATCCACAGCATGGACGATCAATGTTAGATCGCTTCATGGGGAAGCAATCACTGATATTCAATGGGATTACAAATCCAATAGTAGCTGAGCAATGGATAAGTTCCCTAGAGAAAATATTTCAGGCTTTGGGGAGTAGAGAAAGGGAAAAAGTTGTCATTGCAGTTTATCGCCTCGCTGGAAATGCTGATCAATGGTGGTCATTGATTCAAAACATGAAGGAAGATGATGAAGTGTCAAATATGGAATGGAGGGAGTTCAAATATATTTTTTTAGAAAAATACTTTCCTTGTGACCATCGAGGATATATGGAAAGGCAATTTCTGAGTCTGAGACAAAAGCAGGATGAGAATGTCACAAATTTTGAGGCTAACTTTACAAGGTTAGCAAGGTATGCTTGATATTATATATGTAACCCAAGAAGTAACACTGATCATTTATTTTATGGGTGAAAACGATTTCTTCGTCGAGTATTAGTGTCACAATCCTTCTCATCGTTCGAAGATATTGTCTCATGTGCTATCAAGACAGAAAAGGAATTCTTTATGTCTTATGACTTTAAAGAAAAGAAAGAGAAGAAGAGATCTATTGATCAATCTAGGAATGGAAATAAGGAGAATAAGGGAAAAGTTGAATATCCATCCTTCAGTAAATGTGTGAAGAAACACCCTGGTACTTGCTTTAAAGGAATGGAAGTTTGTTACAAGTGTGGTGAAAACGACCACCAAGCTCGTGATTGCATGTGGAATAAAGAAGCTACTGATGTTCAATGATACAATTGCTGGGAGATGGGACATTATGAAAATGAATGTCCTAAGCATCAGGGGAACTTACCTCAGAAAAGGCCAAGGGATCAAGGCCAAGCTGATGTTATCACTACTGTTGAGGTAGAAGCTCTAAAAGACGTGGTGGCGGGTAATTTAATGGTTTCCTCAAGTTTAGCAAATGCATTATTTGATTCTGGATCATCGCGTTGTTTAATATTTTCCTAGTTTTCTAAGAAAATTAGATATTTAAAATTTGATTTACCAAGGGAGTTGTCAGTTAAAACTCCTAAGGGAAGTATCATTGCAACAATGTTTTGTGAATCAGTCCCCATTAGAGAAAATAAATTTTCTTTATCCGTTGATCTCATCATCATACCTATGGTTGAGTTTGATATAATCCTTGGTATGGATTTTCGTTCGGACCACAATGCAAAAATTTAGTTTAAGAAGAAGGAGGTTAATATTTTTTATGATGATGATAAGGAACACCTTATCTTTAGGGAGGTATCATCACCACCTAATTCTTATCTAGATCCACCCCTAGTAGCTCATCTAAATTCAATTATTGGGGAGGAAGAGAATGAAATGATTGTGGGTGAGGAAAGGAATGCTCAAATAGAGGATGTACCTATTGTGAAAGAATATGTAGATGTGTTTCCGGATGATTTACCTGGACATCCTCCAGAACGAGAAGTTGAGTTTTCCATTAATTTAATTCCTGGATCAAGGCCTATATCAAAGAGCCCTTATAGAATGGACACTGTAGAATTAGTCGAACTAAAGAAACAACTAGATAAATTGAGTAATCAAGGATTTATTCGACCAAGTGTTTCTCTATGGGGAGACTCTGTTATTTTTATTAAAAAGAAAGATGGATATATGAGGTTATGTATCGACTATAGGGAGATCAATGCTATAACAATAAAGAACATGTATCCCCTACCTCGCATTGATGATTTATTTAACTAACTGCATGGAGCTCAATACTTTTAAAAGATTGACCTTCGATCTGGATACCATGAGTTGTGTGTGAAGAAGGAAGACATTCCGAATACAGCATTTCGAAAAAGGTACGGGAATTACGAGTTTATGGTAATGACTTTTGGGATGACTAATGCACCCTCTGTATTCATGGATCTAATGAATAGAGTTTTCAAGGAATATCTCGATGATTTTGTGGTGGTATTTATTTATGATATCTTGGTATACTCCAAAATCTATGAAGATCATGACAATTACATGTGCATTATCCTGAAGACTCTGAGAAGACGTGAATTATATGGGATGTTTAGAAACTGTGAATTTTGGTTTCATGACATTTATTTTCTTGGCCATATTGTCTCTAAAGATGAAATCTCTGCTGATACTTCTAAGACCAAGGCAATCCAATAATGGCTAGCACCTACAAGTATTACTGAGGTATGTAGTTTTATTAGTTTAGTAGGTTATTATCGATGTTTCGTCCAGAATTTTGCTCGATTGGCTAAACCATTAACAAAGCTCACACGTAAGGGGGTTAAATTTGTTAGGAAAAAAGAGTGTGAAGAATGTTTTGAAGAACTTAAGAGAAGATTAGTCAATGCTACTATATTGACTCTATCATCAGGGAATGATGGGTTCGTTATTTATAGTGATGCATCGAATAAAGGACTTGGTTGTGTCCTTATGAAAAATGATAGGGTTATTGCCTATGCATCACGACAGTTAAAAATTCATGAGCAAAACTATCCTTCTCATGATCTTGAGTTAGCAGCTGTGATCTTTTCTTTGAAGATATGGAGGCACTACCTCGATGGTGAAAAATGTGAAATTTATACTGATCACAAGAGTTTGAAGTATATTTTCTCACAAAAAGAACTCAGCATGAGGTAAAGGAGATGGCTTGAACTACTCATGAATTATGATTGCACGATACACTACCACCCGGGGAAGGAAAATAAGGTGGCAGATTCTTTGAGTAGAAAATATCATGGAGTTTTGAACATGATGAGAATTGAAAGGGATCCTATTTTCATGGATCTAGTGAAGATTGATATGGGAATTACCATGAAAGGTGAAACATCAATACCTTTTCAAATGGTTTCCAAACCAACTTTACTAGAAATGATAAAGAGTTATCAGACCAGTGATGAAGAGTTTCAAAAGAAGATTAAAGTTGTGAATGATGGGAGATTGAATGACTTTGGGTATGAAGATCTAATTTTGATATTTGGGAAGAGACTTTGTGTTCCCAATATACCTGATCTAAAAATGGAATTTTTGGATGATGATTATAGTTCCAATTTCTCTATACACCCTGGGAGCACCAAAATGTATAGAGACTTGAAGGAACATTTTTGGTGGGACAACAAGAAGAGAGAGATTGCTGATTTTGTGTCAAGATGTATGGTTTGTTAATAAGTGAAAGTTGGAAGGGAACAACCTGGTGGAGTATTGAAACCTATTCCCATACCTGAGTGGAAATGGTATAATATTATGATGGACTTCGTCATGTGGCTACCATAGAATCCTAGAAGGAACGATGCAACATGGGTCATTATTGATCGTCTTATCAAGTCAGTACATTTTCTTGCTATAAGGGAAGATTTACCACTTGAACGGCTTGAAAGGCTATATATTCATGAAGTTGTGAGACTTCATGGAGTACCCCTATCGATTGTTTCTGATAGTGATCCCCATTTTACTTCAATATTCTAGAAGATTCTTCAGAAAGCCCTGGATACTGAACTTCGTTTGAGCACTGCCTAACACCCTCAAATAGATGGACAATCAGAATAGACTATTCAAACCTTAGAAGACATGTTTAGATCTTGCTTGCTTGACTTTCAGGGTATGTGGGATCAATATTTACCTCTGGTAGAATTTTCCTACAATAATAGCTTCTATTTGAGTATTCATATGGCACCATATGAAGCGTTATATGGAAAGAGATGTCGCACACCAACCTGTTGAGATAACATTGGTGAAATAAAATTTTAGGCCCAGAACTGGTGGAGGAAATGATGTAAAAGGTGAAGGTAATCCAAAACCATGTCAAAGCAGCTCAGTGTAGGTATAAGGGCTATGCTGACAACTGAAGAAAGGATTTGGAATTTCAGGTGGGAGATCATGTTTTCTTGAAGGTATCTCCATGGAAGGTAGTTATACGTTTTGGAAAGAAATGTAAACTGAGTCCCAGGTACATCAGACCTTTTGAAATTCTAGAACGAATTGGGGTTGTAGCTTACAGTCTGGCAATGCCGCCAAATCTCTCCAAAGTTCATGATGTGTTCCACGTATCACTGTTGAGAAAATACATGCCTGGCCCAACGCATGTACTCACCTATGAGGAATTAGAACTGGAACCTGATCTATCTTATTGCGAAGAGCCCATCAGGATTATTGATACGAGAGAACAAGTGCTGAGAAACCGGACGACTCGTCTGGTAAAAGTTCTATGGGGAAACCATAAGATGGAAGAGGAAACGTGGGAACCCTAGGAACTTATGATGAAGAACCACCCAACTCTTTTCATGAAGTAGTATTCTAGAAATTTCGAGGACAAAATTATTTGACTGAGGGGAGAATGTAACACCCCAAGCTTCCACGATAAGCTTTCCTTTGAATAATACAGTAGCGTGTGTTGTACACAACTTCGAGTTCTAACACACACACCACAACCAATCAAACTAGCCGTTAGGAATAGTACTACCCACTTTTTGAAATTTTATAAATTTTATCTTTCAAAATGGACTTCATTTTTTGATTTGGAATATCGAAATTAACCTAGGGTGAACTTTTGGTATTTTCTGAAAACTTTCAATTTTGGATGAATAGTGAAAAATACAGAGTTATTGGTTAAAACTGACTTTTAATTAAAATTATTATTTATTTTATATAAATTTAATTAAGGTTAAAATAGATACATAATACTTATATAAGTTCAATGTAATTCATTAGAGTTAGTTTAGAATAATTTTAGATATATACATTTTTTTCAACTTTTCACCGTCTTTTACCCACCACCTAGGAGAATTTTCAAATTCACATAAAACATAATTTTACCGCTTCTGTGTGTGGAATTTCGAAAATCTGAGACACACGGTTAATATTAAGGAGTAAAATATGGTTCAATGAGATGAAAATAGTTTTTGTTGAATAGTAACTTTTTACTTTTATTTTACCACGATTAAAAGTAAATAGGGTAATTAAGGGTAAAAATGATATTAATATTACCCTAACACATGTCCTAATTCTATTGGACAAGTTTATCTCGACCAAAACCAACCTTAGGCATAAAATATTATCATTTAGGTCCACTTGGATTATATTAGTACATTTATTATTATTTAATTCATAGAAGAGTTAAAAGAGTTAAAATCAAAGTTTATTTACTAAAACATTTTTAATATAGAGTTATACATAAGTTAAATTAGATTTTAAATATTCATTAGAAATATAAAAATATTTCCTACATAATGGTATTTTATTTATAATTTTAGACATTAAATAATCTAATTTATTTATGACACAATGGTGATGCAGTAATTACATAATTAATGAAATATTAATATAATTGATATTATAAATATCC
This sequence comes from Viscum album, assembly GCA_963277665.1. Lineage (NCBI taxonomy): Eukaryota > Viridiplantae > Streptophyta > Magnoliopsida > Santalales > Viscaceae > Viscum > Viscum album. The sequence goes on along the minus strand of OY728126.1, from coordinate 1,211,031,877 downwards.
AAATATATGTAATTTTAGACTTTTTATGAATTAAACTAATTTTATAGGTTAATAAGACATATTATTATTGATTATATATATATATATATTTAAGTAATAGTGCTGTTATGAATTTATAAAAAACAAAATACCCAATAGTGTCAAAATTGACATAAAAGAGTTTTTAAAACAAATATTATATTATTAAATTATATTCAATTCCTTAAAATCTGTGGTTTGGACAAAAGACTTATATCATGATAGGTGTATCATTAATGGACCACTTGGGGGTCTCTTGGAGGTATATAGTATGTTTATTAACTATATAATATAAAAATACAAAGTGACATGGTAAGTGTAAAACAAATTAACTAAGAGTTAAAAATAAAAGATAAGGTTAATATAATGACCCAAACCGCTCTAAATTATACTGGTTGAGTGGTTTTCGACGAATACCCACCTTAAAATTCAAATAATCGACTTTGGAGTCATTATAAACTGAATATGAATTTACTATAAAATAATATTTCTAGCTTTTCCAAAGGTTCCCCTCACCCCTCTTATAAAAGGGTACTCCCCCTTCTCACTAATTCACACATTCAAAGCCTTTTGGCTCAGCCATCCCCGGCCCAAATACTCTCTCAACTTCCCTCACTTCAATCTAGAGTCCTTATTTTGATCAGAAAGTCAATATATGGAGCCCTTTTGATCAAATCAAAATGAAGAACCTGAAGAAGAGGTAATGTTTTCACCATCCTTTTTCAAGTTCATTTCTTCTTCAACTTCTTCTTTCTTTGTTATTCCCATTCTAAAATAAAAAATACAGTATCTCCTATATAATGTGATATTATTATAAATATGCTTTAACCATATTCATTATTCTATCCATTCTTTGAATGACATGTCACCATACGTGTGTACGTACGGCTTACCGTCTCCACGTCGTGGTGTAATTTTTATTCAATATATTATTATTTGAATGAGTATAATAATGATGTGTAATTCATGCGAATAATTAAAATAAAATTATAATGACTCTGTATATATTATATAACATCCAATTATATATTATTTTAATATCAAAAGAATGATATTGTCGCCCGTGCGTACGTACGGACTACTGTCTCCATTAACGCGATGAGATTCATTCCCCATCGTATCCATTCAAGACTAATTCTCCTTTGATTATTAAAAGTAATGTTTAAGAACTTTATATCATTCTTGATATGAATAAGGTACAACCTATCCATAACAAACACAACTTATGTAACAAAACATATAAAAGAAAACGAGTAAGTTAACACCCAAAACAATGATAATACTAAAATATTATTAACAAATCAATGTTAAAAGATCATATATGATATGATAATTATGTATATGGTTCTTGTATAATTTAATAACAATGTTTTAACTATTATACAGGATCATAACATACCATAAACTAAGGAAAAGTACAAGTTAAGGGTTTATTTCACAATCTCTTCATTATTCGAGGTTGTTTATACCTAATTATCTACTGGGATCTCTTTATCATCCACATCCATGTTTCATAAAAATGTTTTTCAAAACATTATTACTATTTTACAGAATATGGGTTAAAGTCATTTATACCCTTGTTTTACTTTTTATAATTAGTTTATAAAAGAATATTTCCATCATTTTCCAAACATGGTCCTTTATAACCTTTTCGACAGAATTAAGGTAAGAATGTTTTTATAACTTATACGGCGGGTGCGGCTATTTTCCACTGTTATAAAATCTTCAAAGATTCCCTTACAATCTTATAAAGATATTTTAAAAGTAAATTTTCTATTTTATAATTATGTGACTTTTAAATTATTTCAAAAAAAGATATATTTCTGTCAAATAGTTTTGATTTCATCTATGTCAACATCCTTTGATGAATTTTAAGCTTATTTAAAGTTGAGTTATTATGAAAAAAACTTCCACATTGTATTGAAGGTTTTTTGATATGTTTGACTGTGGATGTGTTATTTTTATACCATTAATGGTTTATGGAGAAAGTATTTAAATTTCGTATGCTAGTTTTAATACGAATGTTTATGATATGTTTAAACTTGTTCATATGAGGAACGCATTGGACTTAATAAGTGACGGGTAGAGCCCGGTATTGATCATCGATGCATCGGTAGGTCTCATTAGACAAACTAGTGTCTTGGGAAAAGGCCTTGGAAAAATCTTATTTGTAGTCTTGGCATGAGGCTTTGGCTACGTGGTTATGATAGTCTGGCATTATGTATTCCATCGTTATGAAAGTGGTTATTGATATTGCATGTGATTATTCGACTAGTAGAATATCCATGTGAGTACGTAAATGGAATTATTTCATTTGATCTTTTCCATATTATGTTGAAGTTAATGTTTAAAAGTCTTTTTTTAGTGATACATTGCCTTAAATGTTTATGTTTATTTATGAAAGTTTCTACTATATTGTTATCCTTACTGAGCATCTGAGCTCACCCCTTTCAATGTTTTATTTTTCCCAGGATGTGAAGAAGTAATTTATGAATGACCTGCAGGGATAATATGAGGGGATATGAGTGTGGACTATGGATACTATCTTGTTGTAGTTTTCATTATTATGATTTAATGTAATACTTATGAATATATCTAGTGTTTCCAAGGCTACTAAACTAATCAGTCTTTCGAGATTTGATCTTTCTTGTGATCATGCCAATGTTATGTAATAACGCACCGACTCTGGTTAACGGTCGGGGCGTTACAGAAAAAAATTTATATAATCAATACTAATATGTCATATTAACCTATAAAATTAGTGTAATTCATAAAAAGTCTCAAATTACATATATTTTGATATTTATAACATCTATTATTTTAATATTTCATTAATTAGGTAATTACTACATCACCATTGTGTCATTAATAAATTAAATTATTTAATTTCTAAAAATTATAAATATAATTCCATTATGTAGGAAATCTTTTTATCTTTCTAATGAATATTTACAATCGAATTTACCTTATGTATAACCCTATATTAAAAATGTTTTAGTAAATAAACTTTGATTTTAACTCTTTTAACTCTTCTTTAATTAAATAATAATAAATGTCCTAATCTAATCCAAGTGGAACTAAATGATAATAGTTTATTACTAAGGTTTTTTTGGTTGAGATACACTTGTACAATACAATTAGGATATGTGTTAGGGTAATATTAATATCATTTTTACCGTTAATTATCATATTTACTTTTAAACGTGGTAAATAAAAGTAAAAGGTTACTGTTCAAAAAAAATTATTTTAATCATATTGAACCAAATTTTACTCCTTGATATTAACCGTGTCTCTCGGATTTTTGAATTTCCACTCACAGAAGCAGTAAAATTATGTTTTATGTGAATTTGCAAATTCTCCTAGGAGGTGGGTAAAAGACGGTGAAAAGTTCAAAAAAAATTAATATATCTAATATTATTCTAAAATAACTCTAATGAATTAAATTGATCTTATATAGGTATTATGTATCTATTTTTACCTTAATTTAATTTAAATAAAATAAATAATTAATTAAATAAAAAGTCAGTTTTAACCAATAACTCAGTGTTTTTCACTATTCATCAAAAATTGATAGTTTTCAGAAAAATACCAAAAATTCACCCTAGGCTAATTTCGATATTCCAAATCCAAAAATGAAGTCCATTTTGAAATATAAAATTTATAAAATTTTAAAAAGTGGGTATTACTATTCCTAACTGCTAGTTTGATTGGTTGTGGTGTGTGTTAGAACTCAAGGTTGCGTACAACAAATGCTACTGTATTATTCAAAGAGAAGCGTACCGTGGAAACTTGTGGTGTTACATATTAGGAAATCTATCTATTTTTGGGTTTTGTAATTTGTTTTTTAATTTGGGTTTGGTAATGTTTCTCATTTTCTTGGTTAGTTCATTCGTTTCATTGGGTTTCATTTTAATTTTAATTAGAATAATATGTTTCAGTTAAATTCATCTTTTTTTACTCTAATTGTATTTTTTTTATTTATTTTTGGTTTTTTAAGTTCTAATATAGTTCAATTCTAAATTAGAAAAATCATCTCAAATAAATCTACAACTTATTTATATTGAAAATTAACATGAAGGTCACATTGGATAAAAAGTATTTGTAATCAACATTAAATAAATTTGAATAGTAACAACCAGAACAACTCATGATGAGCTAGAATAAAAGAACTGAGAACAAATTTTTGTGATTATATACATTACCCACTACAATTTTAGGTTCATAATCAACTTTGAAAATTGACCTACCTGAGTCATCATAAGTAATAAATTGATTACGACCAATGGGGTAGTGATGGTGTCAATTTCATTCCCCATCATCAAAAATATGTCATGAGATTACTTTAATAATAAAACCAAATTTAGGGATCATAAGATCTTTCACATAAAAAAATGTTTCTCCAATGATTCTAAAATATATTGCCCCAAACTAACAAGAGTGTGAGTCATATCAATAACTAAAAATCCACATTCATCACTGAAAGATTCATGTCTCTTCATCGAATCAAACCACTTGCATTTCAACATAGTGACTTGACAGTGAGAGTTATAATCCAATATTAGTATTTTATCAATGAATCCAAAATAAGATAAATTTTAAAATTGAGGTCAAATACTTGATGCAATGGAATAACAGTATGTTGTGGTAGTTAACATGACATAATCATGTTGTGTTCTCATGTTCATTACTCGTTCAGTGATTATAAATTTTTACCCATTGATCATAATTGATTTTCCTTAAAAGACCATGGAATTGGGAAAAAATAAAAAACATGTATTTCCTTTGAGACCGAATTAGTAGGAAAACCAAATACCTACAATATTAAAAATATATTAAAATTATCTAAATATTATTTTTTATTTTATTATAGTAATACTTCAACGTTCAATTTCAACCATGTATAAAACTCTTTTCTATGAAAATACTATATCCTTCTCAATGATAAATAATAATGATTTATATTTATAATTTTGTTATTTTCCCTACAATAATATTAAAATACTTAACATATATATACAATTATATGTGAATAGATAACATATACATGTTCAATTTACTTACTTGACGTAGTCATCAAAAAAGTTGAATTAAAAAACACTATATTATGTGATATCTCCTACTCTTCAAGTATTAATATTGTCAATTAATATGATCTTGTAATTCCACCTATTTGGGGAATTGATGGATGAATAGATTCAATTTTCTCATACTACTCTTCTTTATTTTTCATTTGTTGGTTTCATCTCATGGTCATATCTTAAAAATAAATTAAACATAGATTAATACATTCTCAATTCAAGTAAAAATTCATAATATAAATTTTCAGATGATTCATGTTACAGATATAATACTTCAAATTTTATATATTTCATTCTATTGGACACATCCATATAATGAAATAGGTTATCCAAAAAGTATTTTTGTTAGAATATGAACAATTAAATGCATCATGAATGTGAAAAATGATATGTGAAACATTTTTTATAACTAAAAAAATATTAATGTCACAACTTCCTACATTTCATTCAAGAATGATTTGGATGGTTTTTTACAAAAAATATATCTTTAAAATGGAAAAATTGATTAAATGTCACCCTTACTTTATTGGATATCCAATCACAGATTCATATTGGAATCAACTCATACAAAAGGATGTGATAAACATGAGTCTTTAAATATTTGAACTTCAAATCTATTCTTTTGGCCCATTTTAACTTTTTTCTTGAATATCCATCGGGTTCCTTGATGGTCTATTTTAATTCCATAAATTACTTTTTTTATATAGGTTTCATCACATAATAATCAAATAAAACTTTCCAATTAATTTTTCACTAATACACACAAGATGAAATCATGGTTTGATACCCCAATCCACAAAGTCACATTGAGATCATAAATCATCTTTTTCTTCCCCTTTTACATTTAGAAGAATTTAATGAAACATTTCACACATATTTTTTTCAATGTGAATTACATATAAATAATGAAATAATAAATTGTATGGCTATTCTGTAAACTCAAAGAAGATACTTTTATTCTTCCAATTGTAATTACATTCAGCAGAAACATTCCTCCTCATTCTAGATTTCATATATCTTTTATCTAATGAAAAACTAAAATCATAAAATTAATTAATAAACATAGTTCCAAATATATGTAAAAGTGAATTTTTATTCTCTATGGTATTTTCAAACATTTTATGATTAATCCTATACAGATGGTCCATTGGAAAGAATCATCAACGTCCCATAAAATTGAAATGGTGGTGATATGTAAGTCTAATAGATCATGTACTCTTCATAAAAATTGGAATGCAATGTTTTCCCTTCATTCTAAATCCTGATAAAATTTTATAAGTATTAAAATCATGTGTTATCTATATAATCACAACATATATAAGAAATATGGCTTTTGAGAAAACATCATATGTGGGCACACCAACATTCCAATTATTCTTTAGATATTTTTTTAATGGTTGAAATTATATAGCTATATTATTACAAGGATATAAAGGTATAAAAATGAGTATACTCATGAAAATGAAAGGTTATTTATACAAATATATTGAGGAAGGTTATAATTTTTTATTAAAATTGACCTTGTGATATATGAAATAATCATTTTCCCAAAATAAACTAAAATAGTTCATAAAAGGATTAATGTTTTTTTATAAAATCCAAGGCAATAATATAACTTCCATGCCATATAATGGTTTTTAGAAATATAGTTATCATATTTGAATAATTATTTAAAAAATTAAAGAATATTATTGATGTAAGTATTTGAAATATCACACATCATTTTCCCCTAAAATGGTTGGATTAAAAATTCTTACATTATCATTTTACCACATTACTGATATATTAGAGTAATGACAGTATCATAAATTTTTTTCTTATTTTAAACAACATTATTTTAATTATATTCATCATTTGTATTCATATCAGGATCATCATGGATTGGAATACATTCTATCTTGTGAAAAAATAGAAATTTATAATCTAATAAAATCTACAATTCCTTCCTCACATTCAAATCACGAACATCTTGATATTTATTTTTTATCCCCATTATGATACCAAACATAGTAGATTATTTGAAAACCAATTTTTTATATAGTATCTATTTTATTCATGACTTATCCATGTTCTTCAAACATAATTATAATATGGGTAATATTTAAGACCTCTATCTGGAGCATTGGTAAATGAAAAAATCTAAAAACTCTACAAATTTTTTTGAACCTTGATTGAGATATGATCTGTTTTATACATCCATATTCTATCAATTATGTTAAAAAAATATATGTCCTATCATTAAATAAATGTAATAAGATTAAATTCAAAATACAATATATATATATATATAACTATAATATTTAATTCTATTATATCAAGGACTAATAACTATACATAATACCACACCCTAAAGTATATGTATGGAATAATTGAAAGACTAGTATGTGTTAGAATTATTATATAAATGAAAATAATGTATCTCAAACATGAACAAATGTTTATATTTGGTATAAATATCACTAGTTACAAACCAAACATTGAATTAGTTGAGTTTGTTCAACAACTAGAATATATAATTAGTAAACTATGTTTCTAGTATAGAATTGTTCATAACAAATTCTTACTCATAAAAAATTACACAAGCCAAAAGCCTCAAAAAATCTATTTATACATATCAAAAGAAAGGAAATGATTCTTTATATAATTTTTTTCTATAAAATTAAAAAAAACTAAGAAATTTGATCATGTTAAAAACAATCCCATCCATGTTCAACCATTTATGAAAACAAGACCCATCTATATATGGAAATAATATAATGAATTTTAAATCCAACAATGTATAAGAAACAAAATGAATAATTTCAATGCTTAAAATAAAATATTGAAATTAATAATTTCATAACCCCAAATATTTTTACAAAACAAGAAAATACTATAAGAAATAATTACATATTTACCACATATATATCACAAAAAATAAAAGGTTCATATTAGATTTATATAGAAGTAGTTAAAAATATATATATAAATATTTATAATATAATTAATTTAATTAAAATTAATTTTAAAAATTATCCATTTACTTTTTCACATCCATCAATTGTTTACAATTTTTTATAAAAAGATTCCATTTTAAATCTCTAAATATATCATTGGAGGATTTCCTAGTGTAAATGTGAGCTTTTATCTTTGACCATTGTATAGTATAGAAGAAATATATTAAATAGTATGATTTTGAAAATTTATTTTGTATACTTTTTTTCTCATCTTATTGTAGGTATTTTGCTTTAATACTATTGATTATAACTGACCTTCAATCAAGGAATCATGTGATTATTTCAAATGATATCTATTTCTCTAACTCTTGTTAAATAAATGATGAAGAGTGTTCAAAAAATCATCTATAGAGGAATTTAATCAATGATTCATAAAAAATATCATAATTATTTTATCTTCATAGAGTGTAATGTGTTGGTTTCTTCTTTAATAGGTGATCCATTCAAATAAAATTTTCTTATAGGGAAGAAGAGTCAAGTTATCTAGGATATTACACATATATATGGTTTTGAGACATGAAATGAATAATTTCTATTTTTTTTAAAAAACCTTGAAATTAATAATTTCATAACCCCCTAATATATTCACACACAAAAATAACAGAAATAAATATTTACCAAATTACCTAAAATATATCAAAAAAATAATAGGTTTAAATTAAATTTATATATATATATAGAGTAAATAATTTAAAAAATACATCATTTACGATTAGATTTATTATGACATTAAATGGAAAATGTAATTAAAACTAACCTTAGATTGATGATTCTGAAAGAATATAAAAACTAGTAATTTAGGTTAATGTTTTATTCTACGAAAATAAATGAAAATGCTGGTTGATATAGGATATGACAAATTTTGAACTTACCAATTGGATATTGAATAATGATTGAATTAAAATTGAAAGGGATTAGTGATTTCCATTATTGTGGAAGAAAAGTAAAGGTCAAAGGGTTCTTGATCTGGATGAGATTTAAATGGGATGAGGGGAAGCTATACTGGGTAAATATAGAAGGATATACCAATGATATTAAAAACCATTGATATTTAGTAACTACACCAATGGTTAGATAAAACCATTGTATATCCATCCCATAAACATGTTATACCAATGGTTTTTTCAAACAATTGGTATATGGGGACCTATACCAATGGTTTTACCAAACCATGGGTATAAAAATATTTTTATAGGTCTACATTCTAACATTTTTTGGCTTCATTTCCAAAACACAATTCATATCCACTTATATCACAAAATCTACCTCTGAAATTTCTTGAGTGAAACTAGATTCATGCATCAGATTCATCTCATGTTTCAAAATTTTTACAAACTTCAAATTAAATGATCCCTTAAACTTATCCATAGAAATTTACCAAGAAATTATTATAACTACCATATCATTATACACAAATAATTAAATGATTTTATAAATAATGAAACATTATATTTCATAACAATGATCATAAAGTCCAATGTCTTAGAAGACTCGGTACATAAAATTGAAAACATGGGACTAAATAAAACATTTCATTATTTAATATTCATAAAGAGATCCCAACTTCTATTTTTCTCTTAATACTTCATATTTTAACCTAGTTATAACATGAACAAAGGGATGAGCTACAAATCCCAATAATTTAATAAACATAAAAACAATGATTTAGTACATTAGTTAGAAAGCACAAAATAATGTTATAAAAATGTGCGGAACATATTGAATCAATACATATAAACATGGGATCAAATAAAAATGTATTCATATTTATGGTTTTGCAAAATAAAACATAAATTTATCATGATTAAAGGTTTGTTTCACATATAGGATCACAAGTCAATGTGAACTACCATGACCGTTACACATGGTAGGATGAGTTAAGGCTAACCGTGAAGACTGTTACCCATAACGTCGCAGGAGACACAAATTTATCCAATGAATTAGATCACTATCTGGGCACATCCATAATAAAATTTTCATGAATATTATTTCCATATATATAATCCTACATAATCAATCATACATAAACATAATTGTTAGCTGTGGAAAGAGTTGGGTTTCATTTTCATGTTATAAAGAAAAACAAATGGGTGTACCATAAAATTTTAAACGAAGGAAAGAAATTAGATCATTCATGTATATTCATAAGGTATAAAAGTAATATATCATGATAATTATTGTCAATTTTAATTGATAACATTCAAAAAGTTCATTCATGAAACATTAGAATTAAAACATTTTATTGCAGTTTAAGGAAAATATCAAAGATCACATAAAACAAAAAAAGGAATATTTTATTATATAAAATTAAAAGTGAACCAAGAAGGTTTTTATAACTAAAATAATTATTTTATAAAAGCAATGGTAGATTAAAATAGATTATATAGTACACTTGAAATTGGGTACAATTTCCAGAAGATCCCTTAGACGGGTTTGCTTATTGGGAAGTTTTGAGGAGGGAACCACTTAAAAAAATGTATTTCCCCAAAAGATAATAATGAATGGTAATTGATACACGATATTGGATCATTTAATAAAAATTTATAATATTTATATAAATATAATATATAACTTCAATTGGGTAAAAATAAATATAGGGCAATTCAAAGGAATAATGGAGGTTCTATTAGAATCCTTTACCTAAAGTCTGATGGTGTCCTTCACTTGATCCTAATGTCCTAGATGACCAAATTATATTCATTAATTAATATTTAAAGAACAAATTATTCATGGAATTTTTTTATTATAACCTCATTATATTCATTCATTACCTTTTTGAAGGGTTAAGATGTTCAATTTCATTGTTTGGGAGCATTTGTTTCCTCGATTTTCATGATTGGTTTAATTATATATATGTAAGGATAAACATGTAAGATCAGAATGGTTGTAGTGAATTGAATTTTTTTGTTATTATTAAACATTCATAAGATTATATGATTATAAATTTCATTTTTTTTTATTTTTATTTAAGATGAATCATTATATAAAACATTAATGATAACAGTTTTGGTTAGTTGGTGGGTTTTAATCACAACAAACACATTTTTCCTTAAAAATTATTATAATGAGCATAGAAATATTTCATAACCATAAATAAGTTATAATACGTATTTTATAGTCTATTTCAACCATAAAAATTGTTTTTTGACCAGAATTGAAGATGGTAAGTGAAATTGAAAACATGTCGTCCTTGAATATGATAAATGAACACATCTCAGATTGTGTTTTCATTTCTAGTATAAGAGGAGGGGAAAGGTGATATGATGATGAATTATTACATTATCATAAAAATAGTTTTTTAAATTTATGGTATAGTAGTTATCATAAAATTTGGATGAAAGTAGACGAGGAAATAAAAAGAAATAAATTAAGTTGAATGAAAATAAAAACAAATGAACAGAGGAATTTACCTCTTCAATATAACTTCCTTGAGAACTTCTTTAGGGGAGAGTATTTTTTTCCTTTTAAGATACCAAGGTTTGATGGACGTAGAGAGGATCTTGGAAGGGTATTTTAGTCTAATTTATACAAGGCACAAGTTTTGAGATGAGTTAATAGAAGAGGTAAGTAGGGGTGGTATTTACACTAGAGGAGAGGAGGGGTTTCCAATTAGATTAATCACATGTTTAAAATTTTTTCTCAATATTATGAATTTTATTGATTCTTGTGACCAAAATAAGTATATAGATATTTTTATTTCAAAACAATGGACATTTACATCATCCATGAATCAATAATGATGCATAAATTCATGTATTTAGTATTTATCATAAATTATCAGATTTTAGAACTCACCAAAAATTCATATATTTCAAAAAAAAAACAAAAAACATCACTGTAACCATTTTTTGACATATATATTTCAAAAATGAACTCCATTTAATGAATAAGTTTTTCTATATATGATAAATTTAATTTTTTATTATAATCAAAATTTACTTGAAAAATACAAATTTTAAAATTAAAAATTACTATTCTTACACTTTAAAAAATTAACTAAGGTCTCTTAATGTTATCTTATAATCAAAAGAAATAAAAATAATAATTTATGAATTCACTTTATAAAAATAATATTTCTTTTAATTTATTAAATTAATCCTAAAATTGTTATTTAATATACAATACTCAATGAAATACCAATACTTTATTATTAATTTTTAAAAAGATTTATTACTTATAATATGATATATTTATATCATATTTTCACTTATATAATGGATAAATTTAATTTAAGCTTTCATTAATGATATTACTATTCAATTGGCTAGTTTTCTATTCATAAGGGTCATATCGCTATTCCAAATTCCAAGCTACTATTTCATCGGTATATGTTCCTTAACATCTAGAGATACATTTTTTTCTACTCATTCATTATTTATAAGGTTTTTATTTTTTGATATATGTAATATTATATGATTATACTATAACATCTAAATAAAAGAAGGGAATTTCATTTCTAAAATATTGTGTCATTACATTCTTCCCCCTTATGATATTGTCTCCCTTGAAATTTCATTTTACATTCTATGCTATAAACAAGTGTGGGTACTATTTTTTAATTCCCTCCTCTAGTTCTCATGTTGCCTCTTCATACTTATGTTTCCTCTATAGTAATTTAACTAGGTGAGTAGTCTTGTTACGTAGAAATTTATCTCTATTATCCAAGATCATAACTAGATAATCCTCATATGAAAGATCATTCCCCAATTGTACTACCTCTAAAGAGAGTACATGTGAAGGGTTCGGTATGTTCTTCCTTGAGAGGGATATGTTAAATACATCACGTAATTTAGACATGGTAGGTAGAAGTTCTAGTAAATAGACCACAGATCCAACATGATCAAGAATCTAAAAGGGGCAGATGTACCTGGGACTTAGATTTCATTTATTCCCAAACCTCATGAACTTCTTCGATGGACATATATGGAGGAATATCATGTCTCGAACATGGAACTCAAGGTCTCATCGATGATTGTTTTCAGAACTCTTCTGTCGACTTTGGGCTAACTTGACATTCTACTAAATGTTTTTCTCCTTCTCTAACATTTATTGAACAGTTTCATGTCCTAGCACCTTATGTTCTCCAACATCAACCCAACATGTCTATGTTCTACACCTTTTTCCCATAAAGGGCTTCATATGGTATGATTCAGATGCTGGAGTGGAAACCATTTTTGTAAGAGAATTCGACTAGTGGAATATGTTGGTCTCACCTTACTCTGAAGTCCATATAACAAGGTCTCAATGTATCTATTGATTTCTGAAAAGTTCGCTCATATTGGCAATCAGTTTGAGGCTGATAGATCATAATGTAGTTTAGTTTAGTGATTAGATCATACTAGACATTTTCATAACATTGAGGTGAATCTAGGATCTATATCGGATATAATAGATTGTGGTACTCCATGCAGCCTTACCACCTTTTTGATATATATCATTGAAATTTTACCTAATGAGAATTCCTCTCAAATTAAAATAAAGTGATATATCTTTTTTACAAGATCCATAATGACCCATATATAATTTTTTCCTCTGGGTGTCCTTCGACGTCCAGGGAAAAATTCTATAGTGATTCTCTCCCACTTCCATGTGGTTTTGGATAGTGATTTCATCCTCCCCTTAGACTTTTTCCTTTTAACCTTCATATGCTAACATACTAGGCACTTTGATTTATACCCAACAATCTTCTTAATCATATTTTCCCACCAAAATGTCTCTTGGAGATCTCAATACATCTTTGTGAACCCTGGGTGAATAGAGAAGGTTGATCTATGTGCACTATTCAGAATCTCCATCTTTATATCTGGATCATATGGCTCACAAAATTGTGACCCAAATCTTACAAATTCTTCCTCATAAATCTTGAATATAGAGTATTTTTCATTTTGGGTAGCTTCCACCCTATTCAAAATTTCCAAATCTTTTCATTGAGCACAGTTTATTTTCAACAAGAGGGATGGTTTAGAATTTATTTGTTATATGATTGATTATTTTCCTCCATTAATTATTCCCACGTTCATCCGTTGAAAATATAAGAAAATTTAATCCTTTTAGGCTATAATCATTGATAAATATGGATGATCCTTTCTACTTAGAGTATCATCCACGTTGTTTACCTTACCAGGATGGTAGTGGATTGAGCAGTCAAAATCCATGATGAGATCTAACCGTCTTCTCTAGAACATATTAAGATCCTTCTGTGTGAAAATATATTTGAGACTCTTGTGGTCGAAATATATCTCACACTTCTCCCTATAGAGATAATATCACCAAATTCTCAACACAAAGACCACAAATGCCAACTCCAGATCATGAAAGGGATAGTTTTTCTCATGTATTTTCAAATACCTTGAGGAATATTCTATCACTTTATCATTTTAAATTAGTATAAAGTCTAATAATTTCTTTGAATCATCATTTCACACCACAAATAGTTCTCTACTTATCATTATTGTGAGTAATGGTGGAGTGATAAGACTATTTTTTGAGCTCCTAAAAGATTTCCTCACATTATTGAGTCTAGATAAGCTTCACTCCCTCCCATGTCATCTTGGCCACTGGGGTTGAAAATCATGAAACTCTCTTCACAAATCAATTATAATACCCAGTAAGACCTAGAATGATGCGGATTTGCATTATAGATGTTGGCATGAGCCACTCTTTAATTGACTTTATCTTGGAAGTGTCCATAGATATTCTTTTCTAGTGATAACATGCCCCAAGAATGAAACTTCCTCTATCTAGAACTCACATTTACTATACTTTTCATAAATTTTCTCCCATATCAAATTCATCAGCACAGTATTCAAATTATATTCATGTTCTTACTTACTCTTAGAGTAAATCATAATATCATAAATAAAGACTACACAAAATTTGTCGAGGTAATCTATAAATACACTATTCGTTAAATCCATGAATATTGTTGGATCATTAGTGAGCTGGAAGGGAATCACTATGAACTCATGGTGTCTATACCTTGTTCGAAAGGATGTTTTGGGAATATATTTCTTCCTCACCTTTAATTTTTGATATCCCGACTGATGGTACACCTCAATGAAATAGCTATCCCCGCAAAGCTGATTGAACAAGTCATCCATCCGAGGTTTCAAATACTTGTTCTTTATCATGATTTTTTTGAGCATAAAATAATCAAGGAAGAGGAACATTGATCAATCCCTATTTTTAACAAAGAGGATCGGTGCACCTCATGGTGTAGTACTCGAGCATATAAAACCCTTCTCTATATTCTCCTATAAATACTTCTTTAACTCTTCCATATCAATGGTGGTCATTTATAAGGTGTCTTTTATATATGTAAAGATACAAGAATAAGATAAATTAAGAAATCAACATCTTGATGAAGAGGCATACCATACAATTCTAAAGATAATACATTAGTGTAACCCCTCATGATGTGAATATCTTTGAGAATTATCATCACCTTTTTCTCAATCATTCTAGAATGATATTCTGGCTCAAAAGGAAGCATTCTACCCATGTGAGATGATAATTTTGAAGAAGATTCATCTTCCTCCTTACACATGTATAGGTTTAGAGGATAGTCAAGGATGTGGTGAGTGATCTCCCTTTCCTGATAGTTAATGTGGTATTTGTATAAAGATAGTAAATTAATTTCCAAAATAGAATCAAACTCCACTAAAGGAAGTGTGAAATTATTTTCTAGAAGGTTCGGTCCACAAATATTAAACATGGAGGAGTTATAAAAAATGGACTAAAAAAATGCACCATTCTATATTCTCATAAATAACTCAAACTCAAAATTTTCAGGTGATGTTTGAATAGTTATAATAAACATGAAATATATAAAAGAATCTGTAGAAATATAATCAAATAGAGCTTTCATTATTCTAGAATGAATAACCAACATACCTATCACCACATCATTGTTTGGTTCCACCCCAACAGTATTGGTAGCACAAGAACTTTTTTGTTGCCTTCAAGGTTGTTGTTGATTTCTTCTGAAAACCCTTGGCTTAGGTATACTTTTTACATAATTACCATATTCCTTGTAGTTGTAACACTACACTATAGCTATGTGTAGATATGAACCTTCCATTATTCTTCCAAATTAGTGGGATTCATCAAATCCCTCCCACAGTTTTTAGCCATATTTCTCGTTCTTCCCCATTTGATGCAATTCCTTATTTCCTTTAGACAGTTCCCAGGATACTTCTTCCCATAATTTTGACATGTAACATGTTTGACCATCTTTCCATAATGGGATTTATATACTAAAAACCCCATATTAGATTCTATTTTACTCTTTTTTATTAGGCCCATGAGACCATTAAGAGTCTTCAATCACCATTTCATCCTTGATGGCACAATAGTCAATCTCCTCACAACTGTCGAAGTCTCGAATTACCAACACATTTCGTACACTCATATTTAATCTACTAAAGAAGTGATCCACCATGATTTTGGTTTTCATGATAATGTCAGAGGCATATCTTTCAAGCCGCATGAAGTTTTATTCATACACCCCGATGGGCTCATCTTCCTTATACTTAAGTTCTAGGAACCCTTTTTCCATCTTGAGATGGATCGTTAAGGGAAAATATTTATTAAAAAACATTTTATGGAATTAACATAAATCCATATAATCAATTTTCTCCTAGGAAAATGTATTTTTTATCAGTTTACACCACTGATCAGCATCCCCATCAAAATAGTAGACTACCAGCACGACTTTCACTTCTTCCAAGCACTAGAGGATAAATAATAGCTTTTCAATAGATTTAATACACTATTCCATGAGAATGGGATTGAAATATCCACTAAAAATGGGTGGCCCTTTCCAAATGAATGATTATATGGAAACTTTCTCTTTCTTTAGAATAGTAGTTTATTCAACATGATTCAAGTTATTATTCATAACATGATCTAGTTGAGAAAGTAATGTCATAATTTTATGAGCACGTATTTCCATTATATGGGGAATATAATTAGAAAAATTGTCACATATCCAATCAAATTTATTGTTGGAATGGCTTATTATATTTCCCACCATTAACTAAAAAAATAAAGTACAACTATAGTGCTTGAATACATAGCAAATATGAATAAAAAATAAACTTTGAAAATAAGATGATATACTCTTGAAAGAAAAGTATATCGTCACTTGTGATTCCCTAGGATACAATATAGGTTTTACATGATCTATTTCCTGACATATATTCTTATGGGATTATTTTTTTTCTCCCTTAATAATGATTTGTACTAAGCTTATGAATTTACCAAATCATATTCCATGAGAGTGTCAAACAAGGAGGGTAGTATGGCCAGTTGTTGTGCACTAGTTCCCAATCGATTCTAGCTCAAAGAGGTGTTTTTGGGTTTTACCACATGAGACTTATATTCCAGATCTAAATTCTCTTGTTCATATACAGACAATGATGTATTTTCATTATAAACCAATAACTCTATACTTACCAAAATTTAGGGATATTTTCATATACTGAGTCTCATCCCTAATATTCTTACTAAAGTTCTCTATAAAAAACCTACAAAAATAACTACACCATACTATGATACCAAATATAAAGGCCCTATCCATTTACAAAAATCATTGAATGAATTTAAGAATAATAAAACATCATGTTAAAATCCCAGGATTGTAAATTCTAGTGTCTTGTAGGACTAGGTACATAAAACTAAAAACATGCGACTAAATAAAAATTTATTTAATTAATTTTTCATAAATAGCTCTTAATTTCCATTGTTCTCATAAATATTCATAATATAACTTATGGATAACATGAAAAAATGGATTATATATAAATCCTAGTAAAGGAATAAACATAAGAAAAAAGCTTTATCACATTAGTTAGAAAGCATGACATAATGAAATAAAAAGGCCTGGAACATATTAAATAACTACATATAAACATGGTATCATATAAAAATGGATTCATATTAATTTGGATGAAACATAAAACATGAATTTATAATGAGTGAAGTCTCATTGCACATAGAGGAGAATAATTAAAGTTCAACCACCAAGAGTGTTTCACATGGTAGCATGAGTCAAGGCTAACTGCCAAGACAGTTGGACATAACATCTCATGAGACTAAAATTTACCCAATCCATTGAAGAAAAATCTACTCGACCCTATCATACCATGTTCCTAAATATTCTTTCCACATATATAATCATACATAATAAATCATACATAAACATAAGGGTAACATGTGGGTAGAATAGGGTATCATATTAATGTCATAAAGCATAACAAGTGGGCATATCAAAAAAGTACCCATGAAGGAAAGGAATTAGATCTTGAATGGAAATTAATGAGGTAGAATAGGCATATATAATTATAATTGTAGTCAATTTGATGTGATAAATGAAAAAAAGTGTGTTTAAGAAACATTACAATTAAAACATTTTAATGTGGTGTAAAGAAAATATCAAAGATCACATAAAACAAAAAGGGAACAATCTTTTATATAAATTCAGATGTTAACCGAGAAGTTTTTCATAATAAAATTAATGATTTTATAATTAAATTTGTGTCTTAAAGATGATGATATAGTGAAATTGAAATTGGGTACAATTTTGGGAAGTTTCTTTTAACGGGTTTGCTTATCCAGAAGTATTGAAGGATCCACTTAAAAACCTATATATCCCAAAAATAGAATAATGACTGGAAGATGATACATGAATTTGGATCATGTAAAAAAATATAATATATACATTAAAATAATAGATAAATTCTTTTTGGTAAAAACAATGATAGAGCTACCCAAATAAATAATGGATGTTCAGGTAGAATCCCTTACCTTAAGTATGATGGTGTCCTTCGCATGATCTTAATGTCTAGGATAGACAAATTACATTCATTAATTAATATTTTATGAACCTATAATTTATTAAATTTATTTATTATAACCTTATTATGTTCATTCCTGACCTTTTTGATGGGTTAAGAGGTTTGATTTCATTGTTTGAAAGCATTTGTTTCCTTGGTTTTCATGATTGGTTTAATTATATGTATGTAAGGATAAAAATGTAAGATGAAAATGGTTGTCCAAAATTAGAGTTTTATGTTATTAGTGAAGATAAATAATATTACATTGTTATAAAATTCATTTGGTTATTTTGAGTGAAGGTGTCATCGTATAAAACTTTGATGATATCCATTTTTGTTAATTGGCAGTTTTTATTCACAATATTTACATTTTTCTTTATAAAATAATATCATGTGTAAAAAAAGATTTCAGAACCTTAAATAAGTTATAATAAATATATTTTATTCTGGTTCAACCATAAAAATTATTTCACGGGCAGAATTGAAATGGTAATAGAAATTTAGAAATCGTCAACCTTGAATGTGATAAATTAACATATCTCGGATGGTGTTTTCATTTCTAGTATATGAGGACAGGAAATGAGATATGAGGATGAATTATCCAATTATCAAAAAAATAATACATTACATTTAAGGTACTATAGTTATCATAACATTTTTATGAAAGGATGTGAGGAATGAAAATGAAAGAAAGGAAGTTGAAAGAAAATAAAAGAAATGAAAGGAGGAATTTATCTCTTCAATATGACTTGCCTGAGAACCACTTTAGGAGAGGGAATTTCATATTTTGATGAGACCAAGGTATTATGGACGTTGGGAGGATATTTGGAGGATATATTTTTATAATTTAGAAAAGTCACAAGACCTGAGAGTAGTAAAGAGAATAAGTAAAGAAGGGTGATAATTATAGTGCTAGAGAGGAGGGGTTCCCCATTATTTTAATCATTAGTTTATTATTTTTGCACAATACTATGAATAATATTGGTTACTAAGATGAAAAATAGTATAGAGAGAATGTTAGTTCTAACCAATGTCCATTTATATCATCCATGACTCAATCATGATGCATAAATTCATTTATTTAGCATCATTTGTAAATTACCATATTTTACTATTCACATAAATTCATGTATTTTAGAAAATCCTAAAAAATCACCCCCACCATTTTTCAACATGAATAATTAAAAAATGAAAAACGTTTTATAAATGTGAGAAATTTAATTTTTAATTAAAATCATAATTTATTTAAAAAAAACAAATTTTAAAATTAAAAATTGATTTTCAAACACATTGAAAAGTTAATTAAGGTCTCTTAAAATAATCATATAATTACAAGAAAAAAATAATAATTTATGAAATCATTTTAGGAAAATTTATTTTCTTTTAATTTACTAAATTAATCATAAAATTTTATTTAAATATACATGACTTACAAAATACTGACACTTTTTTAAAAATATTTAAAAAAATTATTTACATATACTATACTATAATTATATCATATTGTCCCTAATATGAGGGAAAATTTTTTTATTGTTTAATTAGTGAGGTTACTATTATGTTGGCTGGTTTACTATTCATAATCGTCAAATCACAATTCCAAAAGTCAATATACTATTTCATCGGTATGTGGTCATTAACATCTTGGGATACCTTTTATTACACTGATTCATTATTTATAAGGTTTTTATTGTATTATATATATAATATTATATTATTATACTATAAGGCATAATTATGTGAAGGGAATTTAATTTAGGAAACATTGGTTCGTCTCAATTATAGTACTTGGAAAACCCATAAATTCAAATTCAATTACATAAGTGTATGTACAACACAAATTGAAACATATCTATTTTTTGCAGCACAATTAAACTTTATATTTATCAAGTGGCCAAAAATCGAGTTTATCCAACCAATACCACATGTAAAAATACCCAAAACTAATCACTATATAGATTAATCCTTCTTTTCATTTCACTAAACATTTAGATACATCCTCTTCTATCAGTATTTTACTACGTAGACCTAGTTCTAATGATTAATAAATGGACTTGATAGGATAAAATCCTTAAGAATTTATTCTCATATTCTAAGTTCATTCAACTAGAAAAGATGGTCTATAGGTAATGTGGTGATCCTATACATTTTATATTGGATAACCATAAATAATTATAGAATTTTTAATATTGAATAATTCTAAATAAAAATAAAAATATTTATTTTGTGGCTATTATCCAACCATAACATAATGATTCCAAATTTTAAAAAAATAAAAAACTATTATAAATTCACACTAGAGATACATAAAGAACAAGACTACCTAAAGGGTTTACTATATATATTACTATCCAAAATAATAAAAGAATGCAGAAGTCTATGGAATCTAGGTTAAACACTTCCCAATCCTATCTATTACTGTAACTATCTAACATAATCACCCCGAAAATATATATCCCTTTCCCTTAACTACATCCCAAATCATAATGTTTATATACCCACCATGTTTTATATATAGGGTCTGATTATAAATCATCTGGACACCACCAAAAATTTCCTTAAACAAGATGAGTTTATATAACTATATACCTAATGTGATATTATAATTAACAATAATAAAAAACAAAAAATATTTTACTGATCCTATTGTTGGGTGTTATAAAAGTTTTTGGTGAGTTATCATAGATTCTATAACCTATTCTAGTTCCGGTATAAGAATATCACAAGTAACACTAAGGGTTTATACAATGTTCACTTGTATTTCTGTAATCAATTTGTTGATCTAATGATATATTTTGAAGTAGATAAATACATGGGTAGATTATTGTGAAACGATTTATTCCAAGAACAAAGAAATTATATATAGTATATTTTTTGGAGAAGCTTAAAGAGGATGTGGTTTTTATGCTGTTTTTGTAATCGAGACTGAAATATTATTTAAACTCAATTGATGTTTGATTATTCAATTGAGATGAATTTCATTCCAATATTATGGTAGTGTTTGTAGTCGATTGGGATCATTTTTTTAAGAGTTCAAAAAAAATCATGAAATATTTTGAAATATTATTGAATTTGGAGTTAACCAGCAAATTGGCCAAGTTTAAAGGTGTGTATGAGTCATTATTGATTGAATATAGTCATTTTAATCTTCAAATTAGTCATTACAACTATGTATGAGGAATTTTGGAATGTGTATGATTCATTTGATATAGCATAAAATTCATTTCACACTATGTATGAATTAATTCACTTTATGTATAACTGATTTTTTTTTTACTTTTTATGAGTGATCTAGACATGAGGTTGTGTGAGACACAAAGTAAAATGGTTGTATTCCAATAGAAATGAAAATAATGTTTAAATAATTATTTAGATAATGTAATATAACTTGGGATGATTTCAATGCTGTTAAATCATGTTCTAAACATTAATAAATTTGTGTTTTTCTTTAGCCAAAGTGAAAATAAGGTTTTTCAGTTGAATAAAATTAGTAATAAAAGATCAATTATCGATTGACTACCTTGTCACATTGCATCCACTACTTATTCACTATGGTGATATGAAACAGGGTTCAAATAGAAGAAAAAATAAGTCATAAGAAGAAAAGGTACTTGAAAATCAATTAAAGGTAGTTGTTTTATTTGAATATGAATTTTAAATTAAAAATCCAAGGATATTATCCACTTCTATAAGAATCATATATTTTCTAGTATTATAAAAAATATAAAATGTTTGGATTGGAGAGAGTAAGAATAAAAAAAATTATTGAAAAATATAATAATATTATTATTTGAAAAATAAAGTAGTTTTGGAGAGTTGTGTGTAGTAAAATGTGTGTTATAAGAATTATAATGTGATAATACAAGAGGAAGAAGAAATAATAACAACACAGTAGTGGTGTGAAGACAATTTCATTTGTTCAAAGAAATTTTTGTCATTAAATCAATTTTATTATTATTTAATATATTTGAGAATTATTTTATACACATATGGATTCCATGTAACATTAGTACAAAGATATCCCCTACTCATATCAACCTATATGTTGATAATATTGGGTCATATGGTCCCATTGAAATTTGAATAGTGAAAATAATTATTCCTTTATTTTTAAATTTAAACAATATAAATCATTATTTTCCTTCTATTTTTGTGCTTGTATATGTTTACAACAACAATACGTAACATCCTAATAGATTAAAATGTTGTTTTAATATAAGGAAAATGATATTATAATAATTGATTCACCGAAAAAATTCATTTTACTGATCTTGTGATCATTTGAAAGTGGTATCAAATCCTCGTACCCTTTATTTATGATCTTCTATTTAAATTTTAGAGAATTTATGTTCCAATTACTAAATAATTTCTCATACAATGGATGATCACAATTTAGTGAAGAAATAGGGGATTCACATATTTTATGGGATGATATATCATATATGGAAGGAAAAAATGTTTTCCAATATTTCATATATCAATAATAAATTCTTGGAATTTACAACTGATATATTTATTCCCTATGATGAAGGTTCTTCCAATATAGTGGTAGAAAAGGCGAATCTTGAAAATTATGGATGTGTAAAGTATAATATATTTTCTAACTTTTCAGAGAGTGGATTTATAAAATTTAATGACATCTAAATTATAAAAGGCATATAGTAAAATATTTATAACCTCTATAAAGTTAATACAAAAGTGTAACTGGAAAAATAAAAAATTAGGTATTGAAAAGTAAATATCAAAAAATATATGATAATGAAGGTTTTTATAGCCTCTTCACAAGGGTAGATGAGATTTTTATCGTGATCAAAGTCTTTTGTGTGAATTTATAAGACACACTCATAATTACTTGCTTGAAATTTTAATTTATTTATGATATGAGAAAGGATAATATTGAAAAAATAAGGCTATTATTAAAAATTATATTTCTTCTATACCCAATAATATAGAGAAGTATAATAATAAGGTTGATGAAGTAGAAGTTTGATGTTCAGATTCAGAATAAGATGTGGATCTAAATTTTGATAAAATTATGTCTCATGACTCTTGAAATATGAGAAAATGAAATAGAAATTCTAAGGGAAATATTTTACTCATTTTTTTTTATTTTGGAGCATTTTGATATTTTGATATCAATTTTCCATGATTTAAAGATGATGGATCTAGTGGTGATGACAAATAAAGATATATAAGACTCGTGAATAAGACTAAAAATAAAAGGAAAGGGTATTAATTTATCTAAATACAAAAAGATAAACTTCTTATCTAACTATTAGATATGTGATGGGAATGAATGTGAAGTTGAAGTTGAAACTTCTTATGATGAAGATAATGAAAAATTACTTATGTCCATGGTGGATGATGAAAATACCACCAATGACGAATGAAAAATATTATAACCAAATAAAAAGTTACTGCAATTTAAGTTTTTCAAGAACACGTGGAGTTTCTGTAAAATATATCGATATTAGATAATGTTATAAAAATATTAATGATGGAAGATCAATATTCTCAAAGAAATGTATATATCCATAAAGAATAAAAATAAAAACTAAAAAAATAAATTAAATTTCTAAATAATATTTTTGATGATGATGAAACTAAAAACACCAAGATATGAGAAAAATAAAAGGGAAAATAAAAATACATTGACCGCATTCATAAAAAACTAGTTATGACTGAAGAATAACTAAATAATTCTAAATCAACTATAAAAAATTTTATTTTTTGAGGTTGTAGAATGTTCAAAGAAGAATAAAGTTTGTGAAGACTGATAAAAGTCACTCTATATGAGGAAATATAAACCTAATAAAGTTGGTGAAAAGTATGAGATTGAGAATACAGTTAAGAAGACATGGTCTGTAGAAAAATAAAGTGATCCTAAAAATTCTATATATTTTAGGAAAACAATATTGAACTAAAAAAACTAGCACTACTTGTGACTTTGAGGAGGATGAAAAAAGGCCTAATATGAATCTTAATATGCAATTTTTTATAAAAAATGGTACACAGAGAGAATACAAAAATTTCTACTCAAAAAAAGAAAGAATACATGTTTTAATAGCTAGAAAATAGTCAGTCTATGGAGGAAAGTATTTTTCCAATGGGTTTTTTTGGATCAAAAGCGTATTTAGGAATTTAGAAACATTTTTTGTTTAATTATTAACACTATTATGTGCCTAGTAGAATTCTAAGTCATGTATTGAGGTGGATTCATTCCTCCCCAAAGAATAAATTTTGAAATAGATTGTAAATTCTTGATTAAAATTGTAAAAGAGGTTTGAAGTTCTTGGGGTTGTTTTTGAACAATATTAAAATCCCAATACCATGAAAAGGAATGCATCACACTTCTACTATCCTAGAAAAGATAGAGTTACAATTCTGAATTGCCTTGGAATAAAAATAGAAGATAAAGCAGAATGTTTTTGTTGTGAAAGTGGATCCTAAATCATCAAAGGGGGTTAAGATATTGATTCATAATAGTGTATGTTCTTCTCATATTAAAGGGTATTTGATTCTTTTAACTGATTTTTAAAAGTGGAAAGAAGTATTGATGACCTTTTTAAATGATGTATCATTCACAATCAGTGGAGTCGGATCTATTGTGACTGGGAAAAATCAACTAATATTCAGGAACATTTTATTTATTAAAGTACTAAAACAAAATCTACTTTGTGTGTATCAATTATGTGATGAGGAAAATGAAGTAATATATTATAAGGATGGATTTCTGGTGTTTATCATTAAAAAACAATTTATTTTTACAAATTATAGTGGACATGGGGTAATCTCTTTCAAGTTAGTAATGCATGAAATTCTTGTTATATAAGCACAAAATAAGAAAAACAAATTGTGGCATTGAAGATATTTCCAATTAAGAAAAACTGATATGAGTAATATTATAGTAAGATATTACTTCTATGATGTTCTTGTCTTTAAAATAGAATGAAATTGGATGGTCTCAAAATCTCAAAAGGGTACGATTATTAAGACTTCACATAAGAATTTGGTGATTCATTATACTCAACATTAAGATTTCATTAATTCAAATGTATATTGTCTGATAAGGAATAAATAAACTAATGGATATAGGTAAATTATTTAATTTATTGCTGATTTCACTCTCATTATTTGTGTTTTGTTTATGAATCACATGTCTAATCTATTAGAATGTTTAAAAAAATTTGAATAAGTGATGGAAATGAGTATGGTATTCCTCTTATAATGATCTAGAATAACAATGAATCAAAATTTAAAAAATTAACATTTGAATATCATTTGAAGAAATATGGAATTTGATAATAACATAGTGCACCATACACATAATAAAAAATGGTATGGTTGAAAAGAAAAATAGAATATTAGTGGATGTGGATCAAAAAAATTTAATCGTGAAATATACCACTTGATATATTTTAATCCAAGCAAAAGGTATATCAATTCACATTCAAAATTTTTTTACAATAAAAATTCATATATGTACCCATATGAGATGAATTATTTGAATAATCCATGTTTAAATTCATTTGGGATTCAAAAATATTGTGGGAGATGCAATGAATATTATTGGAAACTTCCTACCAAAATAGGAGGTAACATGCCAGAACACCCATGACCACACCGCAAAAGAGATGGATGGGTCATTGAGTTATTGGCTACACCATAGTAATATTTTGGGGTGTGGAGGTCACACTACAGAGTGAATGGTTGTGACATTGTGAGCACAACCATTGAGATTATACTGTAGCCTGCACTATGAAGGGATGTTTTGGGAAGGGTTGTGTCATGGTGACTTAGACCAAGCCATAAATTTTTCCTCTACATCAGTTTCAGATAGATTTGGTCATTCTATTTACCGGAGTTACATACTTTAATGAACCGTTTTGGTTTGGATTCACAGATCCATTTTCAATTTTAATTCATCAATTGTGATCCATTATCAATGGATTAATTTATATTCATTTATTTATTATAATTAATTAAATAAACCAATACCCCAACATTCAGAAACACATATAATGAGTTATTAATACAATATAACATGGGTTTCAGCTATTTAAGAGGATGAGAACCACTTCTATTGGTGTGTGATGTGTATAATCCTCTTCCAATTCTATCATATTCTCAAGAACTATTCATCTCACCTGAGAAAGTTCTATAACCCTTTGAGTTTCTCAACATTCCTCACAATACAATCATGGATCCATTAGATGATGTATCACCTCATAGGCAAAGTGATTTCATACACTACTACTAAGGATCTCCTTTAAAAACACTCCATCAAATGACAAATATGGATGCTTTTATAACTCATTTTTTCCAAGTAATATGTTATGTGGTGATATTAACATTTTGATTTCTTGAAGATAGTTCTCTTGTATTTGGGATTATCTTCCTCTGAAAATATTAATTATATGATCATACAAAACCCATCAGTCCTATCAAATGTAGTTTCTTCAAGATTTAGACATGTCCGGATCAGTATATTTCGAGAAAAAACATAACTAAAAACAAAAATAGCATTATGAAAAAATAGGTTCCTTTTGTAAAGGTAAATATGATTTACCCAGATGTGAAACCCTTACATAGAAGGTCTTTAGAAGGTAAACCTCATTATTACCTTTATGCTGATGAGTTGCATAAAGGTAATGCCCTCACACATATGGGGTTATGTAAGAGTCATTGTAACTTTACCCTTTCATTAAAATGTAATAGAGTTTTTGTGTAAATGTCCCTGATGTTTACCTTTTCACTTCTTGTGAAATATTTAGAGTACACTCTCACAAAGGAGCTACATAAAGGTAAAACCTTATTTTGAGGGAGCTACGTAAAGACAATCAGGTTGTTTCCCTTACGCAATGGTTTTTAAATCGATATGTGTAATGGTGACCTTTATATTACCTTTATATAGGTTTCAAAAACCATCAGTTCTCCTCATGTAGAGAGTCTATGAAAGGGTAATAGGTATTCTATATAAGGGAAAGTAGAAACAATTTTTATTTCTTAAGATATTAAATGGTTTGTATGATTTATAAAATGATTAAAAATCATAATAAAAGGCATGTTAGAATATTTTATTTTATAAATATTTATTTAATATATTAAATATAAAATTTTTATATTTTAATTAAATAATCATTTTTGAATCATTTATCCCAAATACTAAAGCATAATATTTTAAAATACCATTTCACAAATTAAATGTAATTCATTATGATCAAGACCTAAATATTTTATTTGGAAATCAAAAGAGGTGATTTATAAAGTGTTTCTAAATTAAAAAATATATGATATTTAGATTATATAAAATTTTAATATAAAAGATATTAAATTATAAAATGTTTATAATTCATGAAATATCATATAAATTCCATTTAATATAAAATATGAAGGATTTCATATTGGAATGAATGTAAAATTTTTATATTCTCCCTAATTTAAAAAATGTTTATAATTTTTTTTATTTATGAATAGTTTAAAAATGATTCATGTTTTGGAAAATAAATAAATTGTATATTTATTTGTTAAAATTCCCATTAAAGTCATGTTTAGTAAAAATTTTATGATATATGAATATTTTGTATTCCCATTTATATGATAAAAAAATCTAGGATAAATCCATATATATAATTATTTTTTGTATATCAAAAAATTTTGTTTTCATCTTCTTTAACACCACTTTGTATTTTTAGTCATGACATTGATAATAGTTGATCATGGTAGTTTTTTTATATTATTTTTTAAAGTTTTCATTAATTGAATTCTCCCTTGAGTAATGTCTCCTCGGGTAGAGGGACTTGGGGTTGGGCCACCTATATTCCTAGATGATTTCCTTATCTAGGAAAGTAAATGATTTTTCTATCTGTCACTCTAGGATTACCCATGAATATTTTTTTCAATATCATATAACTCTATTCCTTTACATGAAGCATTAATATACCTTATTCATATGATTCATTTGGATATATATGAATATACTTGACTTCTATTATTTGGGTGATTAACATGGATTTGTGGGTTGTGTAAATAGATACACATTAATATGGAGTGAAAACATTAATTTGGTGGTTGGAATAAGTTTTACAAAATAAAATTAGAAGCATGAATACACAAAAAGAAATAAAACATGAGAATATAATGATTACATAATATATAGTAATTTTGAATTTAATATGAATATAATTTATATTAAATTGGTTAGACATTAAAAGAAAACCCCAAAAATAAGAAGTTTGATATTTCTTCCAAATTGATACTTGTCTGGAAATCAATTATCTAATTGCGTAGGTCATTCCATAGCTGGGTGATCATTAATTATATTATGTATAGAAAGAAATTGATTGGTTGAACTGGAACATCCTTTGGTAAGTCATGTCATAGCTAGGATCCCTTGTCATGACCTTTGATAGCTTATTTTTAATGTTTGATTTTGGGTTACACTAGCCTAAAGTATCTAATAGGATTAGGTAACTAGAGGAATAGTTTTGAGTATATCCATATAATGGATTTTGATAAAGGGTTACCCACTAAACTATCAAGGAGTGTCAAATATTTTTATTAGGATGATTCCATATATAAACAAGCATGTTGGGGGAGAAATAATATAACAGACTCATTTCTTTGTAAAATTAGGTTTTTTTTCTCACTAAATGAATATGATGTATGTGGGAATAAATTTTATTAGGAGAATTATAATTAAAATTCCATAACAAAAATATATAATACATTATATATATTTTATAAAAAAACTATTTTAGATATAATCATCATCATCATCAAACTAAAATTTTAAATTAGTCCTTAAAAATATAACCTTAAACAAAATAACACATAAGAGTTATATATTATGAAAAGTTAATGAGATAGATAAATATTAGATGTGCTTTAACATTTATTTTTAGAGTATCCAACTATTTAATTTTTTCAATAAGTGAACCCTGGGGTTTTTAGAACATATAAATATACACTTGGAGTTTTAAAGTAATTTTAATGAAAAATGAACAAAGGAATTTTAGAATCAACTAATATACTCAATATGACTTCTTATGTCAACGATATTAAATATTATTAAATAAGTTTGGAGAGACCAAATAATTTCTATAAGTCTTATTCTTGTTAAGTAATTTATTATATTATCAAAAATTGTTTATGTAATAAGAATAACTAAATAGTTCTAAATCAACCTTACATAATTTTATTTCTAAGGTTGTATAAATTTCAATGAAGATTGAAGATGGTGAATACTAATAAAATTCACACTATATGAGTGAAAAAATCCAAATAAAGTGAGTGAAAAGTTTGGGATTGAGAAGAAAGTTAAGAAGTCAATGTTTTTAGGAAAATATGTTGATCCTCAGAAATCTATAAATTCTTTAAAAACCAACATGAACTCAAAAAATATAACAACCGGTGAGTATGAAGAGGCATAAAAGAGGTCTAATATGAAGAATCATTTATTAAAATTTTAAAAAAAAAATGGTACACAAAGAGGATCCATGATTTATGACCCAAAGAAAGAAGGAAGATGGGTTTCAATGGCTATAAAATAGTCAGTCTATAGGAGAAAGTATTCTTCATATGGTTTTTCTAGTCTCTATGGAGTATTTAAGAATTAAAAAATAATTTTTTTGGTTTAATTATCAACACTATAATGAGACAAGGGGGTTTCTAAGTCATGTATTGAGGTGTATTTATTCCCCTTTAAATTATAATGTTCCCAAATAGATTATAAATTCATTATAAAAAAATCATAACAGTATTGAAGTTATTGAAGATTTATGTGGAATATATGAAAATCCCAACCATCATGAAAATGAATGCATCATACTTCTACCATCCTAGAAAAGTAAGAGTTTCAAATATCTATATCCTTGGAATTAGAATAGAAAATTAATGGATAATGCTTTGGTTGTGAAAGTTTCACGTAAAGCATAAAGGGGGGTTAATCCATAGATTCTTAAGAGTAGATGTTCCACTCCAATTAAAGAAGATTAAAATATTATAAAATATTTTAAAAAGTGAAAATAATCCTTCGTGACCTTTTTACATTATGAATCATTAAAAATTAATGGTTTTGGATCTGTTTTGACTTGGTTAATTGAAAAAAAATTCAAGACAATTTTATTTGTTTAAGGAATAAAACAAAATCAGATTACTGTGTATCCGTTATGTGATGAGGAAAAAAATTAATATATTAGAAGGATTTATTTCTACTAATAATAATTAATATTTAGTTTATTTTTACATGAGTATAATATACAAGGGGTAATCTAATTCAGGATGTTAATGATAAATATTCTAGGTATTTAAACACAAAATTATAAAACATTTTGTGGCATTGAATGCTTATCCATTTAAGAAAAATTATTATGAGTAATATTAAAATAATATATTATTTCCATGATGTTTCTAGGATGAAAATATAATGCAATTGTATCTTCTCAATATCTCAAAAGGGTAATATTATTAACACTTCATATAAAAATTTGGGTTTTCATTGTACTCAGCATTTAGAGAACATTAATTCACATGTATATGGGACAATGAGGAAGCAATGAACTTATGGAGATAGGTAATTTATATTTTTTTTGATGAATTCAATCTAATAATTTTTTTTGTTCATGAAGAATGTTTTTGAAGCTCTAAGAATGTCTAAATATTTTTGAAGAAGTTCTCAAAATGAGTTTGGTTTTCCACTGATAATGATCCAAAATAACAATGATTCTAAATTTAAAAAGGGAGTGTTTCATTCTTATTTTGAGAAACATGGAAGCTGACTTTAACTCAAGGCACCATATACATAATAAAAATGGTGTGGTTGAATAGAAAAATATAATCCTAGTGGAGATGTCTTGTAAACTATTAATCAAGCGAGATACCTCTTGATATATTTTAATCCAAGAAGCTGGTATAGTGGTTCAAAATAAAAAAAAATGTTTATATAAAAAAAATTCTTATATTTCCTCATATGAGATGAATTAGAAGAATAATCCATGTTTTAGGTATCAAATGGTGTTTGGAATCTTCTGTGCAGTCAAAGATAAATAAGAAAATCTTGGGAAGTTTGAGAAGAAAGGATTTTTCAGGATATTTCTTAGTTATCCTCACAATGGTAGCATGCAGTATTTTTAAAAACAATATTTCTTGGACGAATAATAATAATAATTAAGTGAATGTATAAGAACAAAAAAGTAATTCATGTACACAAGATGAAGCAAGTTCCAAAAGTGATGGAGATAATGTTGTTTTTATTAAATAGTTGAAATAAGTTTCTTGAAAGGTAGAAATTGTAGAAGATTTATAGGATAGAGATTCAGATTCTACCATTTAATGTTTTGAAGAACAATCTCATTAATCTCTTCCATGGTTGAGAAATTTTTTTGATGTATATAATATCATAGGATAAAAGAGATATGATGTTCAATCTAGAATAATTTTTAGGATAGAATCACATACATCACTATTTTCTTAAGTATAACTAAGATATGTGTAATAATCTTATAAGAATTAGGAGTGGGTTGATTATATGAATTAATTTTTGGATCATATTGAGAAGAATAAAACCTGGGTCTTGGTACCCAATATATAAAAACAAATTCATTGTAAAAAAATGAGTATTCCGAAATAAATTGAATGAAATTGGTGATATTATGTAAAGAAAATAATTAATTGTGTGTAAATGGTTTTCTTATGTAGAATTTATTTTTTAAGTAAAACTTTTCACCAATGGAAAACATGTAAACCATAAAGATATTTCCTTCTTTCATCCCAAATGAAATACATGATATTCCAAATGGTTTTCAATTAATTCATCATCAATGGTAACCTAAAATATGTGGTATATATTGAATAACCTTGTGGGTTCATTCTTGTTAAAGAAGATAATTATTTTTTCATGTTAAATAAGGTATTATATGGGTTGATAGTAGCCCTAAAAGAACATTATTCTATGTTATACCACTATTTTATGATGTTAAAATTAAGAAAATATATAATTTTTGGAAACCTATAAATTAAAAATGAAAAAGATGTATCTCTCTTTATTATTTTCTATATATATGAAATCAATTTTTGGAAACTATGAAGAATTTTTTAAAGATTTTTAAAAACATATTAAAATGATTTTTTGAAATATCTTTGCGTAGTGATATGAGATACTTTATTAGCATACAAATTTTTAATTATAGAGACAAAAGAAATTTATTAGGGCAAGTATGTTTGGGAGATTTTAAAAAGGACTGGAATGGAAGATTAAAATCTAGTTAACACCTCAATTTTAGTGGAAACCATGATTTTTAATGATAATAAAGGAAATTAAGTGTATCTAAGGGAATTATAGAAGCTAGTTTGATATTTTTTGTATTTGAGAACCCAAATGGTGAATATAGTTTATGTTGTTACACTTTTTTCAATGTATCAAAATTTGACAGAAAGATCCTCATTTCAGTGATAGAAAAGGGATTCTTATAATCAAAAATGGAATAATATATTTGTTTAAAAAATATTATATAAAATAAAAACATAGTATTATATATATATATATATATATTTATATTGGTTAAGTTGATTTTATGACAAGATGTATGCATCTATAAGAGTTTTCATCCTTGAAAAAAGGTGTTCATATTAGAACACAAAGAAGAATAACTATATAACCTTAATAACTATTGATATATAAGATGAGTCTTCCACTCAAGACATAACCCAATGGATGTGGATGAAGACTTAGTTTGAATATATTGAGTTTAAAGTGATTTTTTTATTACTTTTTTTGTGATAATAATGATCCAATAAATACATAAAATAATCAGGTTGAAATTCATAATCTAAGCACATTGATATAAATTATCTCTTCAACATGATTCTTTTGGAACGAAATAAACTAATGTTAGAATTTGTTCTTATATAAGAGAAAATATCTTATGTGTTTTCCAAACCATTTTAAAAGGATGCATTTTAAAATTTTATGTTAATATTTTGAGTTCAAATTCACATATATAAAGGATAAATTATGGTAGTTTATCTTATGTAAAATATTTTATGCTGGATTCTTATTGTTATAGAGGTTTAAAAAATAAAAAAACACACACAAACAGATATATATATATATATATATATATATATATCTTTACGTATCAATAAATTGAATTTATAATGGGGGATTGAACTATTTTTAAAATCAACCCTTTGATATTTGTTTTCAAAATGGTGTAAATATCCCATATTTAGGGAAATATTATAATTAGATATAGTTTTTAAAATTAGTAAGCTTTGAGTTCAACAATATTCATTTGTTCATTATTCTAATAATATTGTTATAGTTTATGCATGAATTTTTCTATTATATATTATATAGAAATATTTTTCATGTTATGGGTAAACTTCCTGTGATTATAGAGTATTTACTGAATATAAATTGATCAATGTAGATAAACTATGGGAATATTTGATTTGATGATTGACTGCCGATTAAAGAAGAACTTATCCATTATCAGATCGATATTTAAGGGAAATCATTTCATCAAATTGAATAAATTGAATAAATTGATATGAAGGTATGAATTTAAATCATTATTTTATGGGAAAATGAACTTATTATTCAATGTTTGTTTTACACAAAGATATATTAAGTAGTCTTGGAATTATTGAATGGTGATTCATTGTGAAGAGGATTGAGTTTAATAGTAATTTATGAGTTTTGGTTGCTGATAAAATCTATAAGGGTATGTTGTTGGGCCCAATATGTACATGTAGGAGGCTTAATACTTGGTTTTATTGTTGATACATTAATTATACTCTATAATATAGAAATTATCTGGGGAATATGTTTTGGATAAGATTAAATTGGATACAGTTCTTGTGTTGTATTTTATTTTCAATGCATAAATCATGTTCAAAACCGAGTGATGTTTTTTAAAATATTTGAGATAATGTTTATTATAATATTTAAGGAGTGTTTAGTGTTTATTGGAATAAGTTTTTAAGAGTTTGGATCAAATTTTAAGGTATTTTGATTTATTCTCGAATTTGGAGTTAAACTGAGAATTAACTAAGTCTAGAGGTGTGTGTGAGTCATTCTTGAATTGTATATGAGCCAATTTAGTTTATGTAAAAGTCATTTGACCAACTTATGAGTCATTGTGTCTTATGTAGGATTTATTTGATCTAGTTTATAAGCCATTTTTCTCTATATATGAGTTAATTCACTATATTTATGAGTTACTATATTGTTGCGTACGAGTTATTTAGACTTGAGTATGAGTCAAAGACATTGTAAGAAACACAGATTTCTGCATAATTAAAATATATTTTCCAAAATTATTTAGAGAAACTAAAATAAATTAGAATGATTCAAAAGTAATTTGATCATGGTTTAAATGTAATAAAGTAAGTCTATTGATTTAATCAAAGGTATAATAAAGATTTCAAAATGGATAAGTAGAAATGAATATTAGTTATGAAGTAATTTCCCTATCATGTTGTAGAAACTATTAATTCATAACAATGATCAGGAAAATGTTTTGAAAAAAAAATTGGGAAGAAGGATAAGGATATGAAAATTAGTTTAGGTAAGTTGTTTTTTTAATTTTAATTTTAATTTCATATTCAAATGATATTTTTTCTATTGAAAAAAATATTTTTAGTATTGTTAAAAAAATATTAAATTTGGAATATAGAGTGAAAGAATAAGAAATCATAGTTGTATAAAAAATATAAGAATATTATTATCAATAAAATAATGCAGTTTGGGAGAGTTCTGTGTTGTCCAATACATTTATGAAGAATAATCCTATGATAGTGAAAATGGGTGAACAAATAATATCAACACAATGATAGCATGATAACAGTATCATTTTAGCAAAGAAACTTCTGTTGTCAATCCCATTTTTCGTGTGGTTGAATTTTTGGGGTAAGAAATCTAAAAAATATATTAGGATATTTATAACATGATTACAAGTATATTTCCTACTCATTTTTATCTATATGTTCTAAATAGTGGGTCTTATGGTATCGATCAAATATGGATCATGCTAAGGATTAAACATTTATTTTAAAAGGTAAACATTTCAAATATTATATTTCTGTTTTTTGTGTTCATGGAAATGTTTATAGAAAAAAATATATAACAGGTTTATAAGGTTTTTTCTAGAAGAAACATAAAACAAAATTTATAATCATCGACTCACCCCTCTCTAAGGGATTTCACTGAACTTGTGGGTCCTTCCACAATCCAAATTATGAGACACTTCATCATAACAATCAATCAATACAATTATAAATTTTTTAAATATATGGTAAAAACTTCATCTAAATTTTCGTAACTATGATTCCTAATATTCACGAGTGGAATAATGTCCAACAAACTTATAATATCAAGTGTTCAGTGGTCATAGTATCACTTTCCATCACCAATTATAAGGGATATTGTGATAAAAATCCATACCATTATCTACATCATGTATGTTTGGGCATAGTTGTCCACTAATGTTAATGATGAAATGGAATAGCATATAATTCCAAAAATTATATCAATGAGGAATTGGAATAGTGTCTCAAAAATTAAAACTAACGAGGGAGAGATGGTCACAATGATACTCCCTACTTTTATTCCCTTAATGGATTAAAATAAAATTGATCTAAAACATAATAATAAGGAATGAGTGGGAAAGAATTATACTAAATTTCTATTTATAATAGAGAGGAATTCCATATACCGCCCTTTCCAAAACTCAAGAAATATGGGAATAGCATCCCAATTCCATTTCTAAATAAGCATTAATTAGAATCATATCGACTTTCAATTAATAATTACTATTAGGTTAGTTCTCTTTTACACAACCCCTTCCCTATTACCAAATCCAACATAAAACCTTCCCTATGTCTATTTCTAATATGGTTTAAACACTTTTATCCATTTTTATATATTAAAATGCATATCAAAACAATCCAAATGATGATCAGTTATACCAAAATCCCATTTAAATGATACCCTTGTTCTAAGAACTTACATAAAGTTCAACTATCATGGTCTATTATATTATAACATATCAAAGGAACACCATTATTGGGTTCCAAGAGAATGATCCTTCACACTTTCCCAAATGTCCATAAAATAAAAAAAATCATCTAAAGTACTACTCATTGACCTAATGATCCTTACCACACTCTCAAAGAGAAAAAAATACATTTTAGGTTATTTTCAGGACATACACATACACCATTCATTACCCACACGTTACACAACACATGTAACTAATATTAACCAATGGGAAATTTGATAGACCACCAACATTGAATTTTTTGGATCCCACAGATTGAATATGTATTTCTTGATTTGGATTTAATCAATGTGAAACCCCAATTCATCTGAAATCCCAAAAATTCAATATATTTTTTGAAGAGTAGTAAATATAGTAAAGAAATCATGAGTAGAAATAAGAGTATGACTAGATATATCACTATAAGCTAATGAAACAAATAGAGTTTTGATTGGAGTTTTGAAGAGTTGAAATACACTCTTAGAACAAGAGAGTTCAAATATCAAAATGAGAGGATCATGCAACCTTCTGAGAGGATGATGAATATGATATTTATTAAAAAATTTACCACATTATTACCCAAACACCATTATAAAAAATAATAGATGTGGTTTCCACCAGATCCCAAATGGTAGGGGCGGTAGCCTCTATTTTTTCCAAGGAATCTGGTGGCATCCCATCGAGCATTAGGTTTCAAATCGACTCCAAGGTAGATTTCTACCACCATACCCATTTCCTAAAAACTCAATTTAAAACTTTATTGAACCCATTAAGAATCCAAAATAATTCAAAACAAACATTTTTTGATGAATATTAAATTTATTCTTCACATTGATAAATATGGTTCATCACAAAATCCCCATCATATTATAGTTAGTCTTTCAGATGCATCATTGAGCTTCATAAAAAAAACATCACTACACATAGATTTTCACCTTATACTCCCAGGTATAATATTAAATAAATCTATTTGGAAACTATACTCAAGACTTGAGTAGCATATTCTATTGAAGAATTTTCGTTCACTAATCAAATATATGAACTAGTAATTCATCAAATGTCTCATTATCCTCTATCATAACATCATTGATGTTAATCATGTGAGAAATATCTAAATTTGATATATATAGAATACATCATGCATCAAAATATGTCTATGTGGAAGTTAAAATTGGTGTTCCACTTTATTTATTCTCCATGTAATCATAAATAGACCAATAAACCTAGGTGGAAAATTTCCATGCATCAAAATCCTCATATGTCCAAACCATAGAGAGACCCTTTGGAATACCCAGACAACTACCTAGAGCTCCAAATGATAGAATAACCAATCAGTATAGGATTATTACCTATTATGGGTGGTTGATAACCAACTCCACATAATTTTAATACCCTTTGAGGTCTCTTATATGAGCCTCGGTGTAATAATAGAAGACTCTCCTACCTTTATCCAATATAGCTGTTATCAAAATGGTATACCATAAAACACTTAAAAAATATTCAAATGAATCAAAACTTGGTATCTTTTTCTAATATGTCAACTCTTCTAATACTATATAACTCTCCCACAAACCACAAAAATCAATAACTCATATATAAGAATATCTACTAGAAATTAAATAATACTATGTGGCTTCCAATCATTTTTAGGATGCTATGTTGTGATCAAATGCACTAGATCATCCAGTGGTTTTAAAAATCCATATAAAAAATATGACATGAATCAGAAATCTTGATTAGACTTGATACTCCTACGCTCACAATGTAGAATTAATATATCCTAATCATATATCCTTCTCTACTCGTTAACTAATTGGGTCTTTATAATCAATAGGAATTGATCATATTTGCTTAATTAATCAATAATAACCCATAATTTGTGGTTTTCTTGGAGATACATTAGTAACCCCATCATAAAACCCATTTTCATGTCATCTCATTTCAAATATATAATGGTTAATGATTAAAGAGGAATAGTGAGTATCTGGTACAACACCTTCTCCCATTTATTGAGGCAATACTATAAAATAGATCGTGTAATGACCTTTTTTATCAATAAACACTAATAATTCATGAGGATCTAATGATACATATTTGTGAAACCCAAGTAAAAATGTCATTTCTAGGCATGTGAGTTATACCTCAACACCCCAGGGAAGAACATCGAAACCAAAATTTAACCCCGAACATAAATACCCCATAATAATATTTGGTTGATTCTAGTTGTATCCCACACATTATATATTTTACTACAAAACCTAGTGATCAAATTCATGGATTTGACACTTCTTCACTATATGAGGGAATGATATGGTAATGCTAATTCGGCCCTATCTAGATAATTATTGACATTAAAATGCATTTTTTAAGAGGCTTATAAATTAATACACACTGTTGGACTATTTCACCACTTATGGTTAACACTTCCTATTGACTTTATTACCCACATCAGTCAACTTTTTAATGAGTGTACATATCAATGCCAAAACACTAATGGTAGTCAACCCAGTTTATTTATAAAAGGTTTAAGTCACATTGTGAAAATATGTACTTCATGATATTCTAGTTAGTATAGATCACAAACATCTTTCCAAAGGGACAGTGATGTCAACATCTTAATCTGTACACCATATCTAAAAACTCCAAGTCATGGGTTAGGTAGTTCCATTTATGAATCTTGAGCCGCCTAGATACAAAATAAGCTAATCACACATTCTATATCAAAAATAATTTCGAAACGACAATAGATGCACTATAAGATAAATTATACTCCAAACCCATATTAAATAAGGCCAATATTGGAATGGTTGTTAGTCGTCAATTTATATTCTAGAAACCTCAAGCTCACTACTCAAAATCGACGTTATAGCATGGATTAATCTTGATGGAATAATTTTTTAGGCTCATACATGTCTTGAGATCAATCAAGTCACTAAATTATGGTCAATCAGGATCAATTCAAGTACATAAACATAAATTTGATTGAAATCTTGATCTTAGACTGATTAATCACATGGTATCAAACCCATCATCATGAAAACCAAGACACACAGGGGACTCATTCTCACCTCTTCCATTACCTGATGATCCATCTCTCTATTTCTACTGGACTTATACTAACAGAGCAGGAAACATCCATTTCGTTTTTATATTTTTTCCACATTATATTTTTTAAAATTATTATTAATTTGAAAATTTAGTCAATATCCTTGCTTTAGAGATTACTTTTCAACTTATTTGGTTGCTTTAAAATATATATAAATTATATTCCTTAATCGAGTAAAGATAAGCATCGATATAACTCGTAAAAGGGATAATATATTTAGTGCACCCAAAAGATTAATCGGTGAAAAAAAACTAAATAGATTCCACACTTAAGTTATATTTGGATAATAATTTAGTGAATTTTATTTTAAATAAAATAATAGTTAAATATTTTTAGACTTTTACTATGTTTATATATACATAATAAATAAATAATAAATTTGTGTGTATTTGTTTTGGAATTAAACATATATTTGTGTGTATTGTATTTAATTTA
Source organism: Viscum album (assembly GCA_963277665.1). NCBI lineage: Eukaryota > Viridiplantae > Streptophyta > Magnoliopsida > Santalales > Viscaceae > Viscum > Viscum album. Next base: position 1,210,991,368 of record OY728126.1, on the reverse strand, counting down.
TTTATATATGTTATATATATTTTTCTTATAAAATATATATGTATATATTTTATACTATTTATATATATAAATATTTATATACAGATGAAAAAAAAATTGTTCATAATAAATGTATTAATATGTTATTTATATTTATAGATAATTGATAATACATGTATTCATATATTTATATATATATTGTTTTGCAGTGTATCTATGTATGTGTTTTATAGTGTGTGTGCATGTGCGCTCATATATGTGTGTGTGTGTGCCAGCACACGCATGTTTGTATATATATATATAATAGTTTCTAAGGATAGTTTAACACTTAAAATAATAAACATAAATAATTTAGAAACCCAAAACAAGAACTCCATGCATGAAACCAGAAAACACATTGTATAAAAAATTAGAAAAATGTAATTTCTTCCTTACACCATAGCAATCACTACTACAATATTGGGATTTTTCATATCATCATGTCGGAGACTGCCTTTATCCATCTTTAATGGAATGAAATAGAAGAATCCTAATGTGGTTTCTACACATTTTCCCTGAAAAAAGTTATATCCCCCCCCCGCCCACCAACAACCCCGGATTATATAACTGCCTCACCCTATACTAGGATGTTATCTCCATCTCTCACCATCACACCTCTAGATCCTATCGTCAACCCCCACCCAACTCACACCCCCCTATCACACAACCTCCTCCATGGACCCCTCATGATCTACCCTCTGTCACCACTACCTCTTTCTACTACTTCTCAAAGATGTATATTGATCCTGCTAATCTCACTCATCGCCTGCATCCAATGCCGCTCCTTCTTGCCACAACCATCGATCCAGGTCAATCGCACTGTTGTGGCTGCACCCAATTTCTCTAGTATCCACCGTCCCCATTTTATCAATGCCCAAAATAGTTAACAATATCTGTAGATCATCATAATGGTTAATTATTTTGAATTTCATTAATTATATTATACTAATTTTACTCACCACAATCTTTTGGTCATTATTTCCTAGTGTTTAGCATTTTTGTTTTCAAATTATTTAAATGTGTTTTAATGTATTTGTTAAAGATTCAAATTAAATAAAGTTTGGATGTTTCAATAGTTATGTGGGATGATATTTTTTAGGGTTCTTAAATTATCATTGGTAGATTCAATTGAAAAATATTTTATTTCCCATTATCCACCTAAATTTTGTGTAATTTGGGACTGTTGGTTTCAAAACCAAACTTATACCCACAAAAATTTTATTAATTAAAATGATCTCATGTTTTAATTCCCTGAACCTAGAATCCCAAAGCTGGTGATTTATTTTTTTACATTAGCATGATTACATGTAATCAAATCCTAAAGGACTATTTGGTTTAAAATTCGTAGAAATCCAGATTACATACATGATACCCATAATACATTGGGGAGATAAAATAAAAACATGATACATAATAATAATAAATAAATATAATCTTTGAAAACTAATTCAAATATTTCATCTTTGTAGCCCTGGGAAAGTAAACATAATAATGGTGAGCTCAAATGCTTAGTAACAGTATGTAAAGTAGAATAAATAATGAATTAATGGAAATAAAATAACATGGAAAGTTAAAAATATGATAACACATGCCATTAAAATATTTAGATTAGGAAATATCAATATAGAAAGGTAAGAAATCAAAAACAAGTTTCATTAAATCAATAAACTACAAATTAAATGCATCCATAGACTTGTCAATGAAAAATAACCTGGATAAAGAATAAATGAATTCTCAATAAAAAGAATTATTAATTATCGGACTTCAAGATTCAAAGGTACATGATACCTTCACAGTCAAGATATAGTTTAACTATATCAAGTGGGCCAAATAATTCATCTCATGAGACTATCAATGCATCATTACCTAGTCTCCAACACATAGGGCATGCTTCATATGGTCCCCAACTCATGTATTAAATTTCCAAAGAATTCCACATATATTTAATAGACATTATATCTTATCAAAATATATATGTTTTGAATAGAATTGTAGATTCATTAATAATTCCCCATTTAATCAAGTAACTATTAAAGTGAACACGGTATGTAAAATTATATAAGGTTTAGGAAATAAAATTAATAATATAGATATTCAAGGTAATTTAAAATGAAAAATTATTACAATAAAGTGATTGTTTCAAGATAAAATTTACAATCACAAAAGGAAGTGAGATTTAAAAGATAATCATTATGAACATTTTTGAAGAAAATTATCATTAAACATCCTAAAGTGCCCCATAATAATTGAAATTTTTAAATCATAATTTCTGGGAAGGATTTTTTTTCATAACATGAAGAAAACAATTCATGATATAATGTATCAAAATGGGTTGTAGATACACTAAAAAAAATAAATAAATGGTTCATATGTTGTATTCCTCACAGAAAGAAAAGTAAGACAAGAATATCATACATTAATCTTTCTTTTGTTGTGTAGTATTTATACTCCTATATAGTGGTTTAAAATATATTATTATCTTATAAAATAAGAATAATAATTTTTATAATATCATATATTAACTTCTTACAACATTTAATTACTCGTTTCTTAACACTCTTTCATTATTCTAACTATTTTGGGTGTTAATTGCCTAGTTTTCTCAAGTATGTTCTGACATGTAACATGTTGTCCTTATTACATAGATCGTGATTTAATCATCTAAATAATTTAAAACATGATATAATTATCTTATATATTCATTAAATATGTATTTAAAATAATCAATAATATTTGGAGATAAGAAATGAAGTGCACCGTTCATTGAGATGGTAGGTTGTATGTATGCATGAACGCTACATTCCTTTATTTGTTGAATTTAGAAGAATGAAAAGTAAATGATACATATGGATATTATAATTCCAATATCATACCTATGTTATATATGTTATATGTTATTAAAAACATCCTTTATACATTCCATGTATAGCATGAACGAGTCATATTGCATTGAGAGGGGAGGTAGAAAACACTTCAAAAAATGATGTTATCGTTTTTACAAAAAAATGGAATGTATAGGGGTATGTTTTGAAAATAATTATATAATCATAATGACATTATAAATTTTATATAATAATATATAAATATATTTTCCATAATAATGGACATCATGAGTGGTGGTAAAGAAAAATGAACAATCATCGTTTGTGAGGTGGTAGTTCATAGTAAACGTAAACACTATGATTGTTGTCCTATAGATGGATGTGATTGAAAGTGTAGGACAAACCATTCACTTAAAAAAATTATAGTATATTGTGTATATTGGTGTAACGTGATGACCCAAATTACCATCAAAACCGGTAGATAGACTGGTAGGTTACATGGCCTCAAGTACCTCTCCCCATACGCTAGAGGCTTTCGAATCGAAGTGAGGGTCTCAGGAGATGATATTCGGGAAAATATACCATATTATCAAATATTTATAGTGTTATAATAGAATAAAAATATAATATAATAGAAAAATCAATAAATAAGGCATGAGAAACAATGAAATCTAGATTTTATAAAACTGAATACTAATGGAGAACACCAGTTTGTACAATGTATGCACGTAGAGGTAATAATATATAAGATAGATAGTGAACATACAAAATTCTTCCCAATAGAGTAAAAAAATAAATAAATAATAGAAAAGACCCATGGGCAATCACCATGATCTTCCCGAACACTAGGTTGGTTTCTTTCTCCAAATCTCATGTACAAGCAATATAGAAATCAACCTAGATATTACAAATATAAGCTTTAATCAGGTACCAAGGGTACCCGAGTAGGGTGTGAGATAAAATCTCAGTAGGTCAGCAACCACAGTGTAAAGAACAATCCAGTGTAATATAAACTATGCAGTGGACAAGTATATAGAAATAATGATAGAACTGAAATAATAAAAATCACCCATCAAGGTTCCTAAGGGAAACCTAACGGTGATACCTACCATAGCCTTTGGTCAGTATGTCTAATCATTTCCATTGTATTTATATATATATATAGTATCATTATATATATATAGATAGATATATAGATGTTGGGGTGTATCGAGACGTACCACCACCATCCAATTCTAGGGAATATCTCATAGTATACCCCTAACTCAAGTATAAGATCCATCATGGTATCTTAGACTTCATGAATTAGATATATATTAGGGTGGATCAGGACATACCACCACCATCTAAATTCTAGGGGAGCTCTCACGGACTACCCCTTACCGATGTCCAAGATCCATCACAGTATCTTGGCCTTCATGCTTTAGATATATGTTGTGGTGGATCAATATGTACCACCACCATCCAAATTACAAAGGAGATCTCGTGGTATACCCCTGACCCAAGTATAGGATCCCTAATGATCACTTGGTTATCATTAATTAGATATATGTTGTGGTGGATCAAGATGTACCTCCACCATCCAAATTTTAGGGGAGCTCTCATAGTCTACCACTAACCCTAGTCCAAGAGCCCTCACAATATTTGGCCTTCACATGCCTACATGTTTTAATCATTAAAAGCATATAATTCATGAGGACACAACTCTCATGAATCCCATTTGCCAATATCATTTACACATAGGTGGTCATGCTCAAATTTATACTTAATTTAACTCGTCTTAATCATTTCAATCAAAACATTATCATAGGATTGATCACATTCAATTCAAATACAAGAGGAAAGGTCCAACCATGCATATCATTAGACATATTAAATTCCATTTAATATAATGGAGTCATTTATTGTGCGTAATCCTAGTCAAGGTCATCTCATTCAATTTTCCTAAGCATGGAAAATTTATTTATTGTACAGGTTCTAAAGGTTTCATGTTAATTAGCCTTAAGTGATGATACAATCATGCACAATTAATTATAACCATTCCATTCAACTTATTCATTTCATTAAACTAATTCAGACATAGAAACTACATTACAAGGTCCCAATTGTAAAGGATAGGTTTCATGGAAACAAGGCACAAGACCACTAGGGAAAATGCAGCAGGGAGGGACCAAGCACCTGAACATGTCTTTTAACAATTATAATCAAGGAAAAAGAATAAGGAAATATTAATGGAATAAACCAATAAATCATAAAATTCTAACCTCTAATTTTAATCATGAAGACATCACCCCTCTATTGGATGAGTATTATTATAAAACAATCACACTTCTTATTAAACAATCAGTAATCACATTTAAGCATTTTATTAACTTTATCAAAGAAGGCACTTTACAATAAACAACCATACTTGGAAATTCATTAAATAATAGTAAAAAGAAGGTGAAATTAATTAATTACTACTTTCATAATTAAATGGTCAAGGAAATAGATCATACCTCAAAGAGGTTCCAAGCCAACACTCAGCACTTGACAGATTTAATGGAAACCTCATGCACAAACCTTCAATTATATATATATATATATATATATATCCCTTAACCCAAAGCATGTATTTCCTATTCCATGAAGGAATATGTAAATGGAATATATATATATATATACATTCCTAGGTATATGTGTGCATGCCTTCAAAAAGGACCAAAACTCAAAACAAAGTTTAGATAAGACTCATAAATTAAAAAAATACCCAATTATAAACAAAAAGACGTCGAATAAAGAAGGAAAAAATAACCTTAAATTGTTGGTAATGAAACAAATCGAGCCGAACCATTATGCCTTTTATGGTGGTTTCTTAAATATGCACAAAGGGGTCTCAATAGACTATTCTCATAACCTAGAACCAAAAGAAAACCAAAAACAAAATCAACCATAACCCTAGGGTTTTTGGCTGAACGTGAGGTGTGACGGGGAGACCCCAAATCATCTGAAAATGGAAGGAGAAGAAGGGATTGAATCATTCTTTAGATATTCAAATGGGAATCGTGAAGAAATGGAGGAGAAATTGGAGAACGATGGAGCACCAGAGAGGGGTTTGAGCACGCCATGGGGTTTGTCCATGGAGAGAAACCACATGAGTGAGGTGAGGGGAAGAGTAGGGTTTAGTTTTAATATTATTATATTTAAATATAATTAAAATAAATTCATTTAAAAAAATAGTCATCACACATGCATTGGGCCACACATTTTGGAAAACTGTGCACCAACTGTGTTCCCTTTACTAGTCACCTGTAACATCCCACACATTCTTTCTTGACTATGCACAAAATGTCTGATGAGTACTTTTAAGGTGCTGCCAACGTGGAACAACCAATGCAGGCTATGTGCATGGTTTGGGTAACCATGTGTAGCCCATGCGACAACCACTATTCACCTTCAATTAGCCACATGGTTTCCCGAAACGGTCCACACGGTTTAAAAAATAATATGCCCAGTGTAGACCCTTTAATGACATGATGTTTCTATGGCATCCCACCATTTTATAACATAAACTTTCATTACATTACACAAAACTGAGGATCGTTAAGGTTTAGTGTCTTGGAAACGAGGATCATAATACATAAAAAAAACATAAAAATATTCTTCTTAAACACATGAAAGGCTTCTCCTTTAGTTCATCCTATGTTCATTATGCATCTCATAACCTGGGGACATACATCAAAAGAAAGGGTGAGCAGAAGGCCCAGTAAGGGAAACAAGAGGAACATTTTACATGTGAACATGAGATACTTCAATAAGGACATGAAAAGAACTTTAAGGCATGAGGAAGAAATCATGAGGCATTTCATAATAAAAATAACATTTTTCATAACTTGAAGATGTGGCTACATCATTTAACATAGACAATCATGAACATATCACCAAGGTCCATCCCCAAGGTGTCATTTGAAAATTACCAAGGTTATTCACCAAGGTATCGTGAAAATTGTAATCTCTAGTGGTTACATCATTACCCAATGCATTGGAGAGCTATCAGGGCGCACCCTTAAATTTGCCTTTATTATCATGTGAGCCACATATATCATCATCAAACATTTCATAAATAACCCACATAGCATAAAATAAATGGGTTTCATTTCATAATCATAACGTTTTAAAAACTGCTTTAAAGACATGATCTTTACGTCACTTTAAACCCACGGAAAGGGAAAGCGGGTCTCATGTATGTAAATCCCAGAATTTAAAATGGAAAATTTTGATATATATGTGAATACCCTTGTAGAAATAAGAGCTTTGAGTATTCACTTTATAACATAAAATAATTTTTGAGAAAAGAGAGAGGCATTTTGAGGGGAAAATTCTGCAGCATAACGGCTAAGTTTCGGGGTTTTAGAAAACATTGAAATGAGAGGGGACATGGGTCACCCACTCATAAATGATCCATAAAACAGTATGGTGAAAGAATAAGAAGGACATATGGACATGGTAACGAAATTTTAGGGACATACCATTTGAAATGAAAAACATGGAAGGAAAAAGATTAGATTTCTCTTATGAAAATTCGGCAGCCTTACGGCGTCACTTAACTTCAAAAGAAAATGATTTGACAAGATCAAAAAGGGTCCCTCATCATATGATCATAAGAGATCAGTATGATTGATATAGAGATCATACCCCAACATAATAAAAAGGAACTTGAAAGACTTGACATGAAAATTGAACTTGAAAAAATGAGAAGGGTGAAAGAATCCCTTAAAAATTCGGCAGCCTAACGGCGTCACTTAAACTTTCATAAAACGAAATGATGAGAGTAAGAGGGGATCTCTCATCATATAAACATGAAAGGGAAGTAAGAGGAATATAAAAGAACATCCTCTCAACTAAAAACATGGAGCATAATAGGAATGACATAAAAGAGATTACATGAAAAGAAAGAGAGGGGTCGGATCCCTTACCTTAAAACGTGACTCTTGAAACTCAAAGGATTGGACCTTGAGGGCTTGGGGGCACCTTGGGAGGACTCTTTGGAAAGTATGAAGACCAGAACTTCGTTGGGGAAGAGTTGGGAGTGAAAACCAAGGGAGGAAAGGGTGGGTATTTATAGGGAAAGTGAGGGGACAAAGCATTAATGGCCAAAGGACACCTCACATGTGCTTTTCTCAAACCCATGGGCTCTCCCTTGGCATTTATCATGGAGTTAGGCCACATGGGGCCCCCAAAACAATAATTCATCACCCTTGGCCGGCCAACCCTCAAAAGATTTCATGACATCATCATGACATCATTATGATGTCATTAAACATACCGAAACCCTAAAACGGTATTTTTACTATTCACTGAAAATTCAACTTTCTCAGAATAATCCCAAAATTTCACCTTAACCAAATATCAATGCTCTGATTTCAAAAATGAAATCCATTTTATAAAAATATTTTTCTAAATATTTTTAATTTAATTTTTAAATAAAAACACTATTCATCGAAAATTCATTTTTTTCAGAAAAATCCCCAAAAATTACCTTAACATAATATCGATGCTCTGAGTTCAAAAATAAAGTCATTTTTATAAAAATAATTTTCTAATTATTTTTAATTAAATTTTTAAGTAAAAAACACTATTCATCCGAAAAAACTAATACTTGATTAATAATTTATGAAACCGTTATTTACCCATTTTATTGAATCACATTACTTAACCAAGGTGTCTAAATTATACTAAAACTTTCTTTAAGTGAAAATTACTAATCCATTTGGTCACATTACTAATCCTAAGCGTAAAATCACTATTCATAATTTACTATTCATCAAAAATTAAGTTGATCTTATTAGACTCCAAATTCCTTAATGAACACTTTTGTAGAAGACCATTTTTTGAAAATCATTACACATCATTAGTTATTTAGGGTTTACATAAATATTTCAAAATATCCCTTTTTCAAAATTCATCAATAAAATACATTCTAAAATTATCTAGGCATTTGAAATTTCACAAACATCACTAAAGGAAGAAATCTCAATTTATTCACCCGAGAGGATTACACAAGGAAACTAGGGTCTCATCACATAGCCCCTTATAACACTGGCATAAGACCTAAGTGTAAGGTGTGATATGGTGAGAGAATCTGAGGGAGGCTCAGATAACATTGCCCTAGTAGCAATCTCCACTAACTTGAACTTCTCCTGCAAGCGTTTTCGTTCAAGCTTGACATGCTGGAGCTCGGCTTGGGCTTGGTCCAAAGTGAAGCCCACAGATGCTACCTCCTTCCCAAGCTCTGATAAGTGGGCTTCGTAAGGGTTGAGTCTACTGGATGAAGCCATCGACTCCTCTTTCTGCATTAACCATTAACATCTTATTAAATCAATAAGAGTAAGTTAATATACTACTCAAAAAGATTGGGTCGTTACATTCTTCCCCCCTTAAGAAATTTCGTCCCCGAAATTTACACTTGAGGCCTAGTTGAAAAGGTGAGGGTACTTTTGCTTCATCGTTTCCTCAGGCTCCCAAGTCGCTTCTTCATATTTATGATTCCTCCACAACACTTTCACAAGGTGGGTAGTCTTGTTTCGTAGAACCTTGTCTCTACGGTCCAAGATCTCCACTGGCTGCTCCTCATAAGAGAGGTCATGTTCAAGTTGTAACACCTCTGGGTTCAGTACATGCGAAGGGCCGGGTATGTACTTCCTCAAGAGAGATACATGGAAGACATCATGAACTTGAGCTAGGTTCGGTGGAAGTGCTAGACGATAGGCCACTGCTCCTATGCGATCAAGGATTTCATAGGGGCCAATGTACCTAGGGCTGAGCTTCCCTTTCTTCCCAAACCGCATGACTCTCTTCCATGGAGAAATTCGAAGGAAGACTTTGTCACCAACACCAAACTCCAAGTCCCTTCGACGATTGTCAGCATAGCTCTTCTGCCGACTCTGAGCAGCCTTTATGTGTTGTTGGATGGCATGAACCTGTTCTGTCATCTCTTGCACGAGATCAGGCCCAAGAAGCTTCCTCTCACCAGTTTCATCCCAACAAGTAGGAGTTCTACACCGCTTTCCATACAGAGCTTCATAGGGTGCCATCTGAATACTCGCATGGAAGCTGTTGTTATAAGAGAACTCCACTAATGGGAGGTGTTGATCCCATCCACCTTTAAATTCCATTGAGCATAATCTCAACATGTCTTCGAGTGTCTGAATAGTCCTTTCAGATTGGCCATCAGTTTGAGGATGATAGGCCGTACTAAAATTCAATTCAGTATTCAGAGCATGCTGAAGACTTCTCCAGAATTTTGATGTGAATCTTGGGTCACGATCAGATACGATGGATAGTGGTACCCCATGCAGCCTTACCACTTCCTTCACGTATATCTTGGCAAGCTGATCCAGAGAGAAATCTTCCCGAATAGAGATAAAATGGGCTGTCTTGGTGAGATGGTCCACAATAACCCATATCGCATTGTTTCCTTTGGATGTTTTTGGGAGACCAGTTACAAAGTCCATGGTGATATTATCCCACTTCCATACTGGTATGGGTAGCGGTTGTAATACCCCCTTAGGAAGTTGTCTTTCTGCCTTTACTTGCTGACACACCAGGCACCTTGTAGTGTAATCGGCAATCTCCCTCTTCATGTTATCCCACCAATAATGATCACGAAGGTCTCTATACATCTTAGTGCTTCCCGGATGTATAGAGAAAGTAGAGCTATGAGCTTCATCCATCAGTTCTTTCTTTATCTCCGGAATAGATGGAACACATAGTCTTGTACGAAATTTCAACACGCCTTCTTGATCAATATTGAAATCAGGGAACTTCCCATCCTTTACAGCCTCGAACTTCTCCTGCAGTAAAGGATCTTCTTTTTGAGCCTTCTTGATCTTCTCTAGTAATGAAGGTTGAGAAATCATTTGGGATAGGGTTGATGATGTCCCTTTCCTTATAATTCCCATGTCCAGTTTTACTAGATCTTTAATCAAGGGATCTCCCAGGATCCTCATTGTTTCCAGAACAACAGGATCTTTCCTGCTTAACGCATCCGCGACTTTGTTTGCTCTACCAGGGTGATAATGAATTGAACAATCATAGTCTTTAATAAGCTCCAACCATCTCCTTTGTCTCATGTTCAATTCTTTCTGTGTGAAAATATACTTTAGACTTTGGTGGTCAGTGTATATATCACATTTCTCCCCATAAAGATAGTGCCTCCATATCTTTAGAGCAAAAACAACTGCAGCCAGCTCTAGATCATGCGTAGGATAATTCTGCTCATGAATCTTCAACTGTCGAGATGCATAAGCAATTACTTTGTCATTTTGCATGAGGACGCACCCAAGCCCTTTCAGAGATGCATCGCTAAAAATAACGAATCCTTCTCCGATAGAGGGTAGTGTTAACACCGGTGCAGTAACCAATCTCTTCTTCAGCTCTTGGAAACTTTCCTCGCATTCCTTTGTCCAGATGAACTTAACCCCTTTTCGAGTCAACTTAGTTAGTGGATTAGAAAGCCGTGAAAAGTTTTTCACAAACCTCCTATAATATCCCGCTAAACCAAGGAAACTAAGAATCTCAGTTACTGTTGTGGGTTGAGGCCACTCCTCCACAACCATTGTCTTTGCAGGGTCAACCGAGATACCTTCATTGGTTACGATGTGCCCCAAGAAAGCCACTTGTTGTAACCAAAACTCACACTTGCTGAACTTCCCAAAGAGCCTCTCCTTCCGTAGAGTTTTCAAAATAACCCTCAGATGATTTTCATGCTCCTCACGACTTTTTGAATATATCAAAATATCATCAATAAAAACTACCACAAAGTTATCAAGGTAGTCCTTAAAGACTCTATTCATCAAATCCATGAAAATAGCAGGAGCATTAGTCAAGCCGAAGGGCATAACAGTAAACTCATAATGCCCATATCTTGATCGGAAGGCAGTCTTTGGAATATCTTCCTTCTTCACCCTCAGTTGATGATAACCAGATCGAAGGTCAATCTTAGAGAAGAATTGAGCCCCATGAAGTTGGTCAAATAAATCATCAATTCTTGGAAGAGGGTATCTGTTCTTCACTGTGATCCCGTTCAGTTCTCTATAATCAATGCATAGCCGCATTGATCCATCCTTCTTCTTCACAAAGAGAACCGGTGCTCCCCAAGGAGACACACTCGGTCGGATAAACCCCTTCTCCAACAAGTCTTGGAGTTGTTTCTTTATCTCCTCTAGCTCCACATTTGCCATTCTATACGGAGTCTTTGATATCGGTTGAGACCCAGGTACGAGTTCAATGGAGAACTCTACCTCTCTTTCTGGGGGAGGTCCAGGTAACTCCTCAGGAAATACATCCATGTATTCCTGAACAATCGGAACATCTTCAATTTGTATGCTCCCCTTCCCTTCTTCCTCATCACCGATTACCTCCATAAAGAAAGCTATAGGAGGTGCTTCTAGATAGGGATCAGTTCGGGATATCTCTCCTCGGAAGATAACTGTAGGTCGTTCTTTCAAGACTACTGAGATTTCCTTACTTCTGCATTTGATCTTAGCATTATACTTTGAGAGCCAGTCCATCCCTAGTATAACGTCGAATTCCATCATGGGGATGACTACTAGATTTGCGATAAGATTGTGCTCACCAAAGTAAACACTAGAGTCTCTAAACACTGTTGATGCATGGATAATCCCACTTGGAGTCTTGACTGACAACTCTACCTCAAGCAATTCGGGGATTGATTCTATATTCTTTGCAAACTTGGAAGAAATAAAGGAATGCGTAGAACCAGAATCAAGTAAAGCACTTGCTAGTTTTGAGAGGACAACAAGAGTACCTGCTACCACATCGTTCGGAACTTCAACTTCAGTTGTTGTGATAGCGAAAGCACGACCTTGCTCCCTTGGCCTCTGCTGAGGTTGATGGTGATTCCCCTCTACCGCCCTCGGATTTGGACATTGATTAGCAAAGTGCCCAAGCTGTCCACACTTGAAGCATGTGACTTCGGGTAGGGCCAGAACCATCTTTCCTCTGTCGTTAGTGTTGGGAAGTTGAGGCTTCACATCACCACGACAATTCCGAGAAATATGGCCTTCTTTTCCACACCTATAGCACTTGCCACTTCCGATCAAGCAGTTCCCCGGATGCTTCTTCCCACATTTATTGCATGTGGCATGTTGCATATGCTTTCCACCTCTTTCCTGATCAAAACTTCTTCCCAGGCTGGGTTCTAGAGTTCTCTTCTTCTCATTAGATTTGTGAGACCATTGTGTCTCTCCAAACTCTAGTTCAACTTTCATAGCACTTCGAACTATTTCTTCATAGCTATCGTAGTCCCTGTTGGCTAGATTCTTCCGCAGATGTGGTCGTAGTCCGCCAAAGAATCTATCAACCTTCCCATTAGGGTCCATGACAAAGCTTGAAGTATAACGGGAAAGCCTTGTGAAGTTCATCTCATAGCTTCCGACAGATTCGTTCTCCTTCTGCTTCAGCTCGAGAAACTCTTTCTCCATTTTCGTTCTCATGGAACGAGGGAAATACTTGTTAAAGAAAATTCCCCGAAATTCTTCCCACTCCATAGCTTCCATCTCTCCTCGTGGCTTCGTGTTTTTGATCAGTGACCACCACTGATCAGCTTCTCCCTCTAGGCGGTAAACAGCAAGGGTTACTTTTTCTTGTTCCGAACAATGAAGTACAGAAAAGATCTTTTCAATGGAGCTTATCCATTGTTCCGCAACCAATGGGTCAGTAGATCCACTGAATGTTGGCGGTCATTGACGCATGAAGGACTCAACAGAAAGTTGTTCCCTTCGTGGTGAGGTCGGCCTCTCATCTTGATTCAAGTTATTACTTATAACTTGAGTCAGTTGGTTCATCATCCGCATGAATGTTTCCATTCCGGCTTCCATTGGAGGGCCGTCAGCACATGGTGCATTGCGGTCACCATCGGCACGGTTTCTCCTATTGCCCTCCATTTTCTAAAAGAATAAAACCTTAGTGAGAAACTTATTTCATTTATGAATCTTTTAACTAAGACTTCGTGCTTAGACAATTATAGTTCTCTATAATTCCTTCATAATGATTCATAAAAAGCATGTGATTAACCAAACATATCCCCCGGGAGTGTCGTAACCAAGAGTGCAGCAAGGCCCGTTATCGTGCACCAGTTCCCGTTCGAGTCTAGCTCAAAGCGGTGTTTTCGGGTTTTACCCCTATGTACATCTGTGCCAGAGCCGCCTCTACCTGCTCGTATCCAGACAAGGATGTATTTGTTTGATAGACCACTTACTTAATACTTACCAAAATACCAGGAAGTTTTCCTATATTTAAACTTTTCTATAGGGTTCTTCCTATAGTTTTTATATCCTAATTTCCACAAATAACTAAACCATACTTTGATACCAACTATGGCATCCCACCATTTTATAACATAAACTTTCATTACATTACACAAAACTGAGGATCGTTAAGGTTTAGTGTCTTGGAAACGAGGATCATAATACATAAAAAAACAGAAAAATATTCTTCTTAAACACTTGAAAGGCTTCTCCTTTAGTTCATCCTATGTTCATTATGCATCTCATAACCTGGGGACATACATCAAAAGAAAGGGTGAGCAGAAGGCCCAGTAAGGGAAACAAGAGGAACATTTTACATGTGAACATGAGATACTTCAATAAGGACATGAAAAGAACTTTAAGGCATGAGGAAGAAATCATGAGGCATTTCATAATAAAAATAACATTTTTCATAACTTGAAGATGTGGCTACATAATTTAACATAGAAAATCATGAACATATCACCAAGGTCCATCCCCAAGGTGTCATTTGAAAATTACCAAGGTTATTCACCAAGGTATCGTGAAAATTGTAATCTCTAGTGGTTACATCATTACCCAATGCATTGGAGCGCTATCAGGGCGCACCCTTAAATTTGCCTTTATTATCATGTGAGCCACATATATCATCATCAAACATTTCATAAATAACCCACATAGCATAAAATAAATGGGTTTCATTTCATAATCATAACGTTTTAAAAACTGCTTTAAAGACATGATCTTTACGTCACTTTAAACCCACGGAAAGGGAAAGCGGGTCTCATGTATGTAAATCCCAGAATTTAAAATGGAAAATTTTGATATATATGTGAATACCCTTGTAGAAATAAGAGCTTTGAGTATTCACTTTATAACATAAAATAATTTTTGAGAAAAGAGAGAGGCATTTTGAGGGGAAAATTCTGCAGCATAACGGCTAAGTTTCGGGGTTTTAGAAAACATTGAAATGAGAGGGGACATGGGTCACCCACTCATAAATGATCCATAAAACAGTATGGTGAAAGAATAAGAAGGACATATGGACATGGTAACGAAATTTTAGGGACATACCATTTGAAATGAAAAACATGGAAGGAAAAAGATTAGATTTCTCTTATGAAAATTCGGCAGCCTTACGGCGTCACTTAACTTCAAAAGAAAATGATTTGACAAGATCAAAAAGGGTCCCTCATCATATGATCATAAGAGATCAGTATGATTGATATAGAGATCATACCCCAACATAATAAAAAGGAACTTGAAAGACTTGACATGAAAATTGAACTTGAAAAAATGAGAAGGGTGAAAGAATCCCTTAAAAATTCGGCAGCCTAACGGCGTCACTTAAACTTTAATAAAACGAAATGATGAGAGTAAGAGGGGATCTCTCATCATATAAACATGAAATGGCAGTAAGAGGAATATAAAAGAACATCCTCTCACCTAAAAACATGGAGCATAATAGGAATGACATAAAAGAGATTACATGAAAAGAAAGAGAGGGGTCGGATCCCTTACCTTAAAACGTGACTCTTGAAACTCAAAGGATTGGACCTTGAGGGCTTGGGGGCACCTTGGGAGGACTCTTTGGAAAGTAAGAAGACCAGAACTTCGTTGGGGAAGAGTTGGGAGTGAAAACCAAGGGAGGAAAGGGTGGGTATTTATAGGGAAAGTGAGGGGACAAAGCATTAATGGCCAAAGGACACCTCACATGTGCTTTTCTCAAACCCATGGGCTCTCCCTTGGCATTTATCATGGAGTTAGGCCACATGGGGCCCCCAAAACAATAATTCATCACCCTTGGCCGGCCAACCCTCAAAAGATCTCATGACATCATCATGACATCATTATGATTTCATTAAACATACCGAAACCCTAAAACGGTATTTTTACTATTCACTGAAAATTCAACTTTCTCAGAATAATCCCAAAATTTCACCTTAACCAAATATCAATGCTCTGATTTCAAAAATGAAATCCATTTTATAAAAATATTTTTCTAAATATTTTTAA
This sequence comes from Viscum album, assembly GCA_963277665.1. Taxonomy (NCBI): domain Eukaryota; kingdom Viridiplantae; phylum Streptophyta; class Magnoliopsida; order Santalales; family Viscaceae; genus Viscum; species Viscum album. The sequence continues at coordinate 1,210,975,224 of OY728126.1, read as the reverse complement.
TTTAATTTTTAAATAAAAACACTATTCATCGAAAATTCATTTTTTTCAGAAAAATCCCCAAAAATTACCTTAACATAATATCGATGCTCTGAGTTCAAAAATAAAGTCATTTTTATAAAAATAATTTTCTAATTATTTTTAATTAAATTTTTAATTAAAAAACACTATTCATCCAAAAAAACTAATACTTGATTAATAATTTATGAAACCGTTATTTACCCATTTTATTGAATCACATTACTTAACCAAGGTGTCTAAATTATACTAAAACTTTCTTTAAGTGAAAATTACTAATCCATTTGGTCACATTACTAATCCTAAGCGTAAAATCACTATTCATAATTTACTATTCATCAAAAATTAAGTTGATCTTATTAGACTCCAAATTCCTTAATGAACACTTTTGTAGAAGACCATTTTTTGAAAATCATTACACATCATTAGTTATTTAGGGTTTACATAAATATTTCAAAATATCCCTTTTTCAAAATTCATCAATAAAATACATTCTAAAATTATCTAGGCATTTGAAATTTCACAAACATCACTAAAGGAAGAAATCTCAATTTATTCACCCGAGAGGATTACACAAGGAAACTAGGGTCTCATCACATAGCCCCTTATAACACTGGCATAAGACCTAAGTGTAAGGTGTGATATGGTGAGAGAATCTGAGGGAGGCTCAGATAACATTGCCCTAGTAGCAATCTCCACTAACTTGAACTTCTCCTGCAAGCGTTTTCGTTCAAGCTTGACATGCTGGAGCTCGGCTTGGGCTTGGTCCAAAGCGAAGCCCACAGATGCTACCTCCTTCCCAAGCTCTGATAAGTGGGCTTCGTAAGGGTTGAGTCTACTGGATGAAGCCATCGACTCCTCTTTCTGCATTAACCATTAACATCTTATTAAATCAATAAGAGTAAGTTAATATACTACTCAAAAAGATTGGGTCGTTACAGTTTCGGTTCCGGTTGTCATGAAACTTGCGGAAAATTCTAAATTTCATCTGGATTTTGGTATGATTAAAAACACAAATCATTACAACCTTCCCACCATAGAAATTATCATCCCTAAGAAGGCTTCAAGAATAACATAATCAACACATGATCTGTACAGGTTATGAAGCATTATCTAGATGGTCACATGGTATTTCCAAATTACCAAAAAACCTTTATTAATTTCATATATTTATGGCACTTAGTCCATCAAAACTCAAGAAATTGATTATTTCCAATTGAAACACCCAAGCTGAGCCTATCTAAGCTCATTTTCTAGAGACATCACCATGTCATCCTCTCATCAAGCATCATGGAAAATGTACTTCCCACCTTAGTCTTTAACAATAAATGACCAATTCCAAACCATATTTTAACTTACCATTGTAATTACCTTACACGAACACCACTAAGAATTATAACAAAACTTCTCATGTTATTCTTGAAACGGTTAAAATGGTTGATTTCCTCTCAACTTCAAATCCCTAGTCGAGCTGTCTTTTCATGAAAAGCCCCAGGAAACAAAACCTGCACTCATCTCCATCTGATGATGTGCTAAAAAAATCTTTCACCAACCATAAACATTAAAAAAGAAGAACCTAGAGTCAATCCACCTATGGTTGACCATTCGAAAAGATGCCCAGCTAAGATGGTTAGAGTTCTATAAACTAAAAAATGTTTTCCTCTCCCAAAGAATCGTGTGTTTAATAAGAACATGGCCATAGAAGTGAATACCTTACCTCGAGTGACATTCCTGACCAAACCACAAAGGAAATCATGCATACAACATGAAACACTAAAATAGAACCACCCAACAAGCTCAACAACCTTTAAATATTTAGAAAGGTGTATGATAGACACTCTCTTAGTGTATCTAGAATGATGTCAAGAAAGGGGAAATGCTCATTTATTATTAGAGTACACTAAGAGGAGAACAAATATTGCGAGAAGATAAGTCGTACCATTACCTTATGACTTCCTTTGAATGAATATCAGCTTCACCTATCGTTTCTCCATCACAAACTAAACACACACCTTTACCACTAAAAGGAATTATGTGTTTGTTGAAACATTAACATCGATGTCTATCCATGAGCAATGGAATTCCTCAAGTTTTTCCAACACAACCAACCTCAACAATGTCATTCTTCGAAGTAAGAACCGACAGTTAAAAACCCCAAAATACCCAAGGTATTTTAATAAAACTGGCCATTTTCAAATGCCCTATCTTGGTTGTGTTTTTTCTATTCAGAAGCGAATGTCTATTAGGATCGATGGGATACTCCCCACCATAAGGATTTTGAAGTAATTAGTGAAAGAAATAGACTGGCCGATCAAAAGAACACTCAATCAAAAACAACATTAAATGAATGTGTGATGCTCCTCCGAGACATGATCACAACATCAAAGAATTCAAAGAAATCCAAAACTCATCTGAAACCAAAACTGAAACGACTAGAATTTCACAAAACATGAGTCTCTAGAAATTTCTCCTAATAATTGGGAAGGATTTTTTAATATAACACTCTGGTCACTCTACTCTGAAGATCACTTGAGACCATACACAACAGCACAGGAGATTTATTCCAGGGTCATATTTTCCCATACGACCTTTCACTTAGACAACGACATGCCATGTCATCCATTACTAAGGAAATGAAATGGTCAAATGACCTAAAAAGCATTCGACAATGTCCTAGGAATTTCTAACCTACTAATAAAGAGTGTTACCTAATGCTCAAACCCATAACAATATCAATAAAAGCTTGACCACCTATCCGAATGAGGGTTTCATTGGAAATTGAAAGTTCTACAAGGGAAAACGGTACCCAAAACACACAAAAAATTGGAAAGATAAAAACATTTAACAAGGAACTAAATACCTAAGGGCTCTACCTACCACACACTAGCCCCTTTCAAATCAGAAAGCATTGACCTATACTGATGTAACGCCAAAATATTTCACTACGCCCAAATATCATTCACCAAGCCATTGTTAAAAGTAAACAAACACTTATGAAAAACACATGCAGTTTTGTTCTAAGGAAACTAAAAAGGGAAAATATGAAGCGACACTTACATGATGGTTTTTAAATTGAGGACAACACTACAAGTTCCATTTCCTATCCCTTTTCATTTAATCATATTTTAACTTTTAAGAATTTGAAAGATTTAAATATTTAAAACAAACATCAAGTACCATTTTTCGGAACAAAAACATAAGGTGCTTGATTTTATAACACCCCTAGGGTAAATAATGAAAGTATTACTAAACCCACTTTTATAACAGTAAAAACTTATAAACATTCTATCTTTACTAGTTAATTTATTATAAAAACCATTTTTAACAAGTAAAGTAACATGTAAGGGTCCCACTGATCCAACCTAGGTTCTCTTGGGAGAAATCCAATCGTAGTTTCTCAATTATTGTTTTAAACTACAAAATGGGTTATTTCAAAAAAACATTACCTAGCTGACCAACATGGATGAAGTTGATATTTAGTAGGTGACCAATTAATTTCAAATTAGAAATCACACATCCATTTATATTTATAAGCGTTTCATCATATAACGTAATCACATACAAGGAGGTAGACTACATGGGTACTCATGCAGTTCCCATACACTCCATGGACTAAAAATTGTCTCCCATTAATAAAAACCAATTTCATCTTAAAATTACAACATGCATTAATGTAGTGGTCCTGTTATATGGGTGGCCACCTACCAACATGTAAACTTCCCATACACATTATAGTTTGTAACTTGGACACCTTTAGTCAAAACTATCTCACATATAATTTTAATTTAGAATCCTTTACATTTTAACCACAACCTAAAAAGTTGTTTACATATTGTTTACTCAGGATGGTTTAAACATACAGGTTACCCTTTTCCTAGTTTTGTGGTGCTAATTAACCTTTTAATCAAAAATTGGTTTCCATTCATTTACAACCCACAAATTTTTCATCTTATGCACAAACCATATATGAACAAAATAAAACATGCCATCATAAGTAGTAAAGACAAAAGTATTCTATATCATAGAATCATATCATGTGAATAAGAGAGGCATGCTAAAGAAACAAAGAGAATGGAATAATAACAACTGAGCATATAAATAATTAACTAAACATGGTACAAAACAAAACATGTCATATCACTCAAGAAACATAATCAAATCACGAAGCAAGGAATACATAAAACTATATGGAATGGAATATGCATGAAATGATGATTTCTATGTGCATAATATGATGCATACTATGCATCAACCATTCCTTACTAGAAAAAGGGTAAAATTCCCTACGGTTTAAAACTCATATTCATTGAAAATTACATCAATCACTCTAGGTGAAATCATACCAAATGTAAAAGTGAACAACATGAACAATGATCCCAGCCAGGACACTTGGTCATTTACTATATGTGGGGTTATCTCTCCAAACCATGGATATTAAACAAGTGTTGAAACATTCATATTATCTTGTCTACTATCCCAAAACAATAATACAAATATAGAATTTAACATCTTAAACCACTTTGTAATGTCGTGACCTAGTTTACCCTCAAAACCAATAGTTGGGATGCTGAGTCACATGGACTCAAGCATGTCTCCCCATGTGGAATAGGCTACTGACTAGTAGAGAGGGGCTTAAGAGGTGGTAGTGGGGTGACTACACCCCCTTATTATAGATTCACTACGATATAATTGAATATAAATAGTATAAAATATCTTGAGAAGTAATTAAGGAATTACAAAACAACGTAAGATAGATTTTATAAAATGGAATACTAGTGGACAATAATGATTTATACAATGTAAGCATGTAAAGGTAATGATACATAAGATATACAATAAACATATATTGTGCCTCCCATTATAGTAAACAAATAATTATAAGATAAAAAACAACCTTGGGTGATCTCCATGTGCATCCTGAGATCCAACTCAATCCTTTTCTCCTAACTCCCAGGTATAATCAATACAACAATAAACCTAGATCCTATAAATATAAGCTCTACTCTGGTACCAAGGTTACCTGAGAAGGCTATGAGATAAAATATCAATAGGCAGGCAGCCATGGTTTTAATCCCAATCTAGTGTAATAGGAATTATACAGTGCATGGTTATAGATAAATAATGATAGAACTGAAAGAATAAATAAACACTTATTTAGGATCCTAAGGGACACCTAGAGGTGATACATGCTTCAACCCATGGCTGGTATGTCTGATCATGTCAACTGTATATATATATACAGTATCAATATATATACATATACATATATATACATATATATACATATATATATATATATATATATATATATATATATTAGTGTGGATAAGGATGTCCCACCACCATCCAATACTAGTGGAGTTCTCACGGTGTACCACTAAGCCAATTCCAGGAGCCCTCATAGTCTCTTGGCCTACATAAATTAGATATATGTTGGGTGAATTGGGACATACAACTTTTATCCAAATTCCATAGGATATCTCACGGTCTACCCCTAACCTAATTCCATGATCCCTCGAAAACTCTTGGCCTTCAGGAATTATATATATTGTGGGGTGGATCGGGACATGCCACCACTATCCAAATTCCAAGGGAGATCTCACGGTCTACCCATAACCCAAGTCCACGAGTCCTTATAGTCTCTTCGCCATCATGCATTAGATATATGTTGGGGTGTATTGTGACATACCAAAACCATGCAAATTTTAGGGGAGATCTCATGGTCTACCCCAATCCCATGTAAAATATCCCCCATTAAATATTTGCCTTCACATGCCAACATGGTGTAATCATTCAAAGAATATAATGCATGAGGAAATTTCCTCTCATGTACCCCAATAACCTATATCATTCACATATAAGCAATTATGTTTGCATCTATACTTAAGGAAACACATCTAAAGAATTTCAATAAAAACATTAGCATAGTCTTGATCATATTAAATTAAAATACACGAGTCAAGGGCCTCTCATGAATCTCATTAACCATATTCAATTCCATTTAATTCAAGGAAATAAATTTATTGTGATTAATACTACTCAAGTTCATCTCATTCAATTTTCCCAACCATGGAAAATTGTTTTAAGGCACAAGTTCCAAAGGGTTCAGTATTTTTTCCCTTTAAGGGATGCTACGATCATGAATCAGTAATTATAACTATTCCATTCACCTTCACTATTTCATTTTACTCATTGAGGCACAAAAACTACATTACAAGCACCCAGGTGTAAAGGATAAGTTTTGTGGAAACAAGGCACATTACAAATTTGGAAAATGAAACAAAAAGCGACTAAAAAGATAAACATTGAATTTAATGATTATAATAAAAAATAATAATAAAGACACATTAATAGAATAATCCAACCAATCGGTAAATTCTAACCTCTTCATTTTATCTTGAAGACATCACACCTCCATTAAATGGGTTTTATTATAAAATCTAAACATTTATTCTCAAATAATAAATAATTATATATAATCATTTCATTAACATTATAAAAGAAATAAAATTTTAATAAAATTTCATAATTGGAAAATAAATAAATAAGAGTGGAAACAGTTTCAAAATAATTAATTAATGATTTCATAATTAAAAAGGTAAGGAAAGGGACCCTGCCTCAAAGAGGAATCAAGCCAATACTCCGCACTTTCCAGATTTATCAGGGACCACTTTACATTTCTCAACACATGAATGCACATTCCATCATATATATATATATATATATATATATAGATATATATATATATATTAATAAACCCCATGAATGTATTCCCCACACCATGAGGGAATATTTACATGGAAAATATATTTATTTATTTATATACATACAAAGGTATATTCATGACTACAAAAAAAAATTCTCCAAAAACTGCTACAAATTATACAATGGAATAAAAAATTATTAAACACCCAATTATAAACTAAGATACATTGAAAAATGAAGGAAAATGTCACCATAAACCATTAATGCTAAAAAAAATCTAGTTGAACCACTTCTCCTTCAGTGGTGGTTGTCGGAATATGCAAAAAGCATTCCTGTGGGAGCCTTTACATAACTTAAAACTAGATTAAAACCAAAAATAAGAACATCCCTAATACTAGGGTTTTCGGCCGAGCATGAGGGTTGAGGGGGAGACTTCAAATCATCCAGAAATGGAAGGATAAGATTGGAGATAATATAACCTTGGATATTCATGAAAGAATGGTGTATAAATAGTAGAGAAATTGATGAATTCATGAGCACTGGAGAGGGGGTTGAGCGTGCCATGGGGTTCGTCCAAGGGGACGAGCCACACAAGTGAGGACAGGGGGAGAGTAGGGTTCAGTTTTTATTTTATTTTATTTTAATTTAAATAAAATAAATTTATTTTTCTAAAACATGTCATTTCGCATGGCTTGCGCCAAACGGTTTGGGAAACTAGGCGTTAACCATTCTCCATCTCTTGGGAACTTGGAGCATCCCACATAGTTTAAACCCCATGGTTTTCGAAACAGTGCAAAAACCATGTGATGAATAGTGTAAAGGTACTGCCTATGTGCACCACCCATGAGTTCTAGGTGCAAAATTTGGAAAACTATGTACAGCCCGTGTGACAACCACTATCCACCTACAATTAGCCTCATGGTTTAAAATAATGGGCCACATGGTTTCAAAAAAACCATCGCTCAGTGAAGACCCTTTAAAAAAATTATTATTTGGGTATAACACTCCTAAAACTCACTGATACCCCTAGGAAACTTCTGGGGCCTCTAACCAAGTCCCAGAACATTACCTTGAAGTGATCTAACTCTCTGAATTCCATTTTGAGGCTTAGTTTTAAATTTGGCCCATCAAGTAAACAAAAAGATCAAATTTCCAATGGATTTTAATCTGTTTTGAAACATAAATCATTACAACTAGTGTTGTTACATAAACACTAAATAAGGATATTTTAGGGGAGGATAACAGAAATGATGCTATAGATTTTGAGAGATGGTGTTGCCTCTTAATTGGGTAACTTCTTTTGGTTTGTACCAAAAGGATATCTCAGATGGATTTCTATCCAAGGGGAGGATTCTAGGATGATGGGGGTTTTGGGGAGATATTTGGTAAGATATTTTTCAAGAACAATTTTGGTTGATAGGTTTTAAGAAGTGAGAGGAGAGGAGGGCTTTTTATATTGGAGGAGGATTGTCACACTTGTAATATTTTGATAATGGAATTCAATACCTATTTTTCACATTGAAAGTGGCTCAAATAATGGACCCAATTTAAGATATAGTATGATAGGGTAAAAATATATCCATCAATTGGATTTTAGGGATAGGTCATTTTTCCCTTATGATTGAGGTTTAATACCTTATTATGTGTCTTTTTAAATTAACAATTGTAATTAATTTTAATTAATTTTACTAATCTTTTTGGTCAAACAAATAAGCTGACCTTATTTTAAATTATAAATTATTATGATTAAAAATATGGAATTCATTTTTAAAAATTCAAATCACATAATTTGAAGAAATTAATTTAAATATAATCTCACTAATGAGACAACAATGTGGGCTTTTAAGGTTATAATATCCAAAAGATATCTATGTTTTTATAGTAATTTTCAAAGTAAAAGTGATCATAATTACCTAAATTGGTTTAATTGATAAAAATATTATCTAATTAGACTTTAAAACCAATCTATAATATAATTTAACATTATAAATAACTTAAATGAAAAAGTAGTTTTGATAAAAAAATTTCATTTTTCACTATTCATTAAAAAATGAATCGTCCCTAAAAAATACAAATAATTCAGCCTAAGATAATTTTTATGTTTTTCATACATATTTGAATTTTATTTTTTACATATTAAATTTATAGTATATTCCATAATTATATTTAAAATGGGTTCTCCAATAAAATGCGTCAAAACGCCATAATAAAAATATTGTACTCATAATGGCTCGGAGCACGCGTAGAACCCATTCTCCCCAAAATTTATTAAAAAAATCTAAAATTCATGAGATTACATGAGGTACATTGATCTTGTACCATAAAGATAAAAATTCGAAAGGAAGAAAGAAAATGGTAAGAAGCACCTCAGAAATCTATGCAAAGTCATAAGAGTTGGCATGCATACGTAGAGCAGAAGCCACCCATGTTTGAGTCCTCACCAAATGAAATATCTAGAGTATGTAATTATAATGTCTCACCTAAGGCCAACACCAAAGGGGAAGCGATGGAATCATTTATGCAGAAAATGCCATCATTTCCTACTTCTGAAGCATGTACTCTTTGCTGAATGCTTCCACCAAGTTCAGCAACTGTGTTGTTCACATGAAGAGCTGAAATTCTAACCACCCAAAGATATGGATTCCAATTATTGAGGAACAATCATTCTCACATAACACAATGTAACAGCCTGTGACTCGGAAAGAATAACCAATCTTCGACCTCTCCATTGTAGATGACTCGAATAATCCAACAAATACATGTCTTCTAGGCTAACAATCTCCTTTAATTTCTGAGCGACACCACCATCTTCTTCCAAGGCATGAAACACAAAAGGGCACAACCCAAAAACACACATGAAAAGGTCTAAATTTCCCCAAACTTGTGTTATGGAAGCATGGTTAGATTGTGCAAGAAGAACATAGCGGGCAGGTTACCACACCCTCCTAGAGCTGTAGAACCATGGAAACAGCAAGAAGCAGTCGAGAAAATTCTATGAGAGATCTATTCCCACCAAATTTTAGGGTAATTAAAATCAGGGTTTTGTTCAAGCTAACATTTCACTCTATCAAACATTCATTCCCTAATACTGAGATAGTCATCAACACATATTTCCTTGTTATGATATCTTCCAATAGACAAATATTCTTTCTCCACAATCCAAGGGTAAATGTCTTCCTTGTATCATTCCATAATCACACGAGTGTAATTTATAAGCTTAATTTTATCCTCTTGTACCTCAATCCAATGGTAGGGTTCCTTTTCACCCAATGAGGTGTCCCCCTCTTCAGAGGATACTGATGCAGGTGGATTTTCATTGAGTACTGGTTGTGGAGGGATGAAAATTTTCTTTATTATAATCCCTGAAGATCTAGTGACAATGTTTCTCTCCATCTTAGAGTAATCAATGCATTTTCAAGTCTTATTGGGATACAGAGTGATGAAACAATCAGGATCAGTAAGAGGTTGATTACCTTTTATGTACTCAAATGCATATATGCATCCTCAATTTGAAGCACTTCCTCATTATCAGAATGATTAGAATCACTAGAAACAGAGTGAGTTTCTTCGGAAGCCTCATGTGAAGGTGGAACAGCTCCTAAATTGTCTTTAATTGGTTCAGAATTCGGGACTGCATCTAAAAACCCATAAAAAACATCAACCTGATTGCACTGAGGCTGCACTGGGGAAGAATCCAGGACTGATGAAGACATAAATGGGGCCTTAGCATTCGAGGGTTCATCTTGTTCAACAAGAGGCCTTTTCTCTTTCTCAACCCAAACTGGTTTCCTTTTACTCGGTAGAGGTTTGCAAACATAATGATTATTCATTGGGTCCTTCCAAAGTCCACAATCTCCATGTGAGTGTCCAAGATTTAGGAAATTACAGCAATAAGTAGGTAAGTTTTCATGAACCACTTCTTTAAAAAAACCACATCGCCATTCTAGATCTAAATAACTGAAGGTAGTTGAAGTGTAAGGTCAACCTCAATAAACACTCATGCAACCGATGGACTTGTGAGATTTTGAGTATCAGAATCCAACTTAATGGGATGACCTATAAGTTTAGTAATATGAAAGTGGCCAATTTGTTTGAAGAAGTGAAATGGAAGTCTGAGAAACCCTAACCAGATAGGGACAATCATATATTCCTTGCTGAAATCAAATATAGGGGACCATTTTAGTACCTTCATCGTGTAGCCCCGAAAATTCCAAGAACTCCTATACCATAGCCGATAGTAATTATTTTTAGATGAGAAATGAATCACAACATTCAGAGAGTTGAGCAGGCCAATTTCAAAATCATAAAACCAATAGATTCGAATGCTTTCTATAGGAAAATCAGAGATGGACGATGCTTAAAGAATTTACCAACACGAACAAATCTGAGATCAGAAGATATGAAATGAACCTCCTCATTTTACAACACAATGGTCGTGTGACCTCTATGATGAAACTTATTTGGATGAAAGGAACCAATAGCAGTCGAGTAGAAATCAGGAGCAACATATCCAATATGGGTGTTCCCAGCAACCACATCTGTGAAGCTTCGTGAGTCGTGACATCCGCACTCATCGCCCTCTCTCAGTCGTTCATGTCCCATCCCCTCAAATAAATTGGATGAATATAGAAAAAAATATTTAATATATAATATTTATATCACATTAATAACACTCAATACTTGTAATTAATTAATGTTATTGGGTAAAACATAATTGTGATCATAATAATAATAATATTTTCTTATGTATTCAATTAGTTTTCATTCTCATTTTTAATGAATTTTTAACAAATGAATTCATTTTATATTTATTTTATTCCATATATTTTTATATGTTAGTTAATAATATTTATAATGGATAGTTTATATCTTATTATATTAAATAGTAATATTATAATAATATATTATTATTTGGTAAAACTCGGTCTTGCCTATAACGCAAGCCCTTGAATAAACTTTCTCTTGCAAGTAAGGAATGCAAACTTGGTGTGGCATGGATTGCAATATATAGAATATTTTATATCTTTTTAAAATAGAAAATACATTTTAGAGTATCTAGTTTTTGTATTCCCTTATGTGATTGGTGTCATGTGTCATACACGCTATCGAATATAAGGTTCTTACCTTCGAATTTTGGGGTGTTACATTTTCCCCACCTTAAATAAATAGCATCCTCATAATTTATACATCATATCAATAATAGATGTATTGAAAATAATCTATTTTTTACAGATCGAGATATTATAATGGTTAATATCACATATTCTTAACAAGGTAGAATAGAATATACAATGATCATGTAACTAGGTTCACTAGTAGGAGAACATTGGTGGGAAAAAGAAACATAGATATATAAGAAAAATATAATAGTCATGTTCTGATACAGATTGATAAATAATATGTTCAGTTAAAAGTTCTAGACTAGAAAACCATAATCCATAGTCATGCATAAAGTCCATCGATATCATCAAAAATTATGATAATAATACAAAATTTTTGGTTTCAAGTTCCTTTTTCCTAGAGTTGAGAAATTATCTCACTCTCAAATAAAATAATTAAATATACAAATTGATATGTTTCTATAAGTATAGTCTTATCCTTTTCTAATGCGTTAGACTTTTTCTATTTCATCTCCTAGAACAAGATTCATCATATTGTGATGTAATATATCTAACTATAAAAATAGATATGAACTTCAACTTAGACCATTTCATAAATGTTTAAACTATCCAAAAGATTATGGTGCCACACTTTATAAGAATGATTATAGTATTTCTAAAATAAACTTATCATTATCCATTAATTCACATGAAACATCTCTAAATTTTCATAATCAAAACATGTGAATGACTTCATCATGTATTATTTGGAGATATGTTAATAACTTGAATTACCTTAATACGTTATTGGTAATATGCATTATTCCTAATTCCTCATATAAGAAACATGTAATTGGATATATTCTTTAATTCCAAATGTTAGTTAAACTCCATCAAGTATATCATAGACCACCTATCAGAAAGTCATTAATCAGTTCCAACGTAGTCATATGTTATCCAAATCAATCATTTATTCATCATTATTTCAACATCAAGAACATCTTAAGGGTTGTATTTCTCTCAATCATGTGTTTTTTAAGAAGTTTAACTTTATACTGACTATCTTTCCTTGGTACCATTCAGTAAATGATTCTCAAATCCTTAATGAAAAAAATAATAAAGTATAATCCTCACATATTTCATAAATCATATGATTAGAACATCATAATTAAAATAATTTTACAACATATTTATTAGATCCAAATACATAATTACATTAATCATTTCACAACGGTTGTGTCAATAATATATTTTTAACCCTAACCCCTCATCTTCTTTAGAGGTATATTCCATTGACACTTGGGGAATTCATTTTTATAGTGCCTTATCATCTTGCAGTTATAACACTGAATATTGACATTTTTGTTCATCAATTTTCATTCTTTTTTCAGGTGACACTTTTTTTCAAACATATAACGAACACCCAATATTTTTAAGAATTGACTTCGGTGATTATTTCCACACTTATCACATGGTGAAAAATCCTTCTTTCCCCTCATCTTCATTGACTCATTCCCTTTTTCATGGTGTTCAGAAGACCTCTTCTTCTCTTGTATTCTCTTTAATACAAAGGATTTTGATAATTCCTTCTCTGTTTTGATGGAACATAAAATTATCTCTTCATATGATGAGATATTCTAAGAAACTAGTTCCCTTCGAAAATTTTGATTAAGACCTTGAAATAAGTGGTTAGTATTCCACTTCGTGTTAAATATGTAATATGTAACATACCTGACAAACTAAGTAAAGGTATCTTAATAATCTACATCACTCTCTTATTCCACCATAATTAATCCAATTAACTTCTTATTCATCAAAATTTGGGTATCATGATAAAAGTATTTATTCAAGAATGTATCCTTAAAAGTTCACCATTCCATGAGTTCAATTTTTTCTTCCTCCATTGTATATTAGATCAAAGACCACCACTGTTCAACATCAACAGGGAAAAAATAGAACCAAAGTGTATCCATTCCATTTTAACTTCATTCCAAGGTATTAAATATATTCTCTATAGAATTAATCCATTGATTAGCTACAATTGGATTAGTAGTCCCACTAAACAGTGGGTGATGCTATCGAATAAAGTGATATAGAATAAGAGATTCTATCCATGGAATAGGTTTCTCCATTCAGGCAAGGTTATTTTTAATAGCCTAACTAAGATTCCCTAATATATACATAAATTTCATAGTTCTAATACCAACTATATTTGTTTCCATATTAGGGAAATCTCTGCATTTTCCATGCATACTGATACCATTATTCCTTATTGGTGTTATTTCAAAATAATGTCATATATTGGATTATATAATAAAGTTATGAACTTTTTATAACTCTAAATATTTTATAACACGTAACATAAATTTATGCATCATGAATCCAAGAATCATAAACTTTAGTTACATTGGGTAAATATTTACTTAAAGATCCATCAAAATGGTAGGTAAAGAAAATATGAACTATCCTAAGAATATCCCTTTGGATTCTAAAACAAGGTGAACAATAAGGCCTTCTATCATATACCAGTTAAACCCGAGTTAGGCCCAGAACACCTTGTTGGAGTTATTACTCCTAGGTAAATCTATGTCAAAACAACATCCAGTTGTAGTATCCATACAGGGATCTATGTCTAGGAATACCCATATAATATCTAACATACCAAAATTTTGGGATGTTCTTTTATATACATCCTCAAATTGTATCTTAGGGTTATGTTCCCTAATCTATGTTTTTTAAATCTAGTTTCAAAGGTTGTTTCTAAGCTTCATATGATACCAATTGTAACACCCCGACTCTAGAAGCCCAGAGTCGGTGCATTATTTTATTAGAATTGCACGATTATAAGGAATCAAATCCCAAAGGACCATTCAATTAAGAAGTATTGGAATTCCATATTACATACATTATACCCATAATACATTCTGAAGAGAAAATAAAAACATGATATATAATAAAAATAAATAAAGAACATCCTTGAATGATTATTAAAATATTTCTTCTTCATTACCTGGGGAAAGGAAACAGAATAAAGGTGTGCTCAAATTCCCATTAAGGGTAAGTAAAGTGGAATAAATAATGATTCAATGGAAATAAATTAACATCAAAAGTTAAAAATATGATAAAATATTCCATTCAAATAACTAGATATGGTAATATCAATATGGAAAGGTAAGAAACTGAAAATGCATTCCATTAAATCAATTTACATAAAATGAAATGCATCTAGAGATAAGTGGATGAAATATATCATGGAAAAATAATAACTAAATTCTCAATAAAGGAAATTCTTAGTTATCATATGTCATATTTCTGAGTCACAAGATACATTTACCATCAAGATCCAGTCTAACGATTTTGATTTGGCCAACTAATTCATCTTATGACACTACTAATGCATCGAGGGGATTTCATTAACCAGTCCCCAGCCCATAGGGATTTCCATAATCATTCACCAAACCATGTATTTCATGTCCAAATGATTCCAAATATATTTAATAAAAATCATTCCATATCAAAATGTATCTTTTTTTTAATATAAGATATGAGTTTATCAATAATTCCCCAGTTGATCAAATAACAATCAAAGTGAACATCATGGGTAAAATGATATACAGTTTAGGAAATAATAATAGTAATATGGATATTCAATGTAATTTTCAATGAAAAATGATTACAATAAAGTGATTTTTTCAAAACAAAGTTAACAATCACAAAAGGGATTGAGATTTCAAAGATATTTATTAAGAAAATTATTCAAGAAAATAACCTTTAAACATCATAAAGTGTCAAATACCACTTGAAACATTTAAATCATAATTCCCATGAATTAAATTTTTTCACAAAATAAAGAAAAACGATTCATGATATAATGTATCAAAAGGGGTATAATACACTATACATAAAAAAATATTGTGGTGTATATTGTGTATTATTCATAGAAAGAAATGTAAGACAATAATCCCTTAATTTAACCTTATTTTTTTTGCGTGGTAATTATTCTCTAGTATAGTAGTTTAAAATATGTTAATCACATTTAAATAACATACACATTTTTATAATATCATATATTAACTTATTACTGTATTTTATTATCCATTTTTTAACACTCTTTCATTATTTTAACTCATTTTGGTTTTAATTGCCTAGTTTTCTTGTGTATGTTTTGACTTGTTACTTGTTGTTCCTGTTAATTAGATAATTATTAAATCTTCTATATAAATTAAAACATGACTTAATTATCTTATATATTCAGTAAATGTGTAATTATAATAGTCCGTAATATTTGGATATAGGGAATATAGTGCACCATTCATGAAGACAGTAGGTCATGTGTATGAATGAACACTACTTTCAATTATTTATTGTATTTAAAAGAATGAAAATTAAATGATAAACATGTATATTATAATTACACTATCATAAAAAATTTATATATGCTGCATAGGTTTATTTAAACCATCCTTTATTCCTTCCATGTATAGTGTGAATGACTTTCATCACTTTGAGGGGGTGATATTCCACACTTCCACAAACTATGTTACCGTTTTTATAAACAAAATGTACAGAGGTATGGGTCATAAAAGAATTAAATGTCCATAAAGTCATTATAAATATCATATATATAATATATAAATATATTTTTCATAATAATGTCCACCATTATATTCGGTAAAGGATAAATGAAAAATCATATTTTCGTGAGGCGGTAATTCGCTGTACACATAAACAATTTGTTCGTTATCCATTAAATTGAATTGTGTGTATGTTTAGGCCTAACCATTCACATAGAAACATACATGAATATTTAGGACACTTTATTTATTATATAATTATATAATAAATAGATTTTATTGGGTGGGAAAATGAAATGAAACTAGAGATCTTGAGAGAAGATGTTACCTTTTAATGGGGTAACTTCTTTTGGTTTGTCCCAAAAGGCTTCCTTGGATGGATTTATAATGAACTTGGGGATACAATAATTAGGGTATGGATTTTTATGATATTTATTGGCCGATAATGTTCTATTAAAATTGGTTTTAGATGTGTAAATAAGAGGGATGAGAGGATGCCTTTTATGGCAGAGGAGGAGTGTCACTCCTGTAATATTTTGACAAAGGAATTAAATACACGTTTTTTATATTTGAAGTTGCGAAATTAATGGAAATTTTTATATAAAAGTTATTTGATGGTCTAAATATGGTAATATAATTTATTTTTTACATGATTATAATTAATTTGGGCCCTCAATATTGTGGTTTATTCCCTTATTAAGCTTAATTTTACCTTAATAATTATAATTAATTTTAAATATTTTCACTAATATTTTTTTGTAAAAAACTAATTTGACCTTATTATAAATTATAATTTACTCTGATTAAAAATATGGAATCCATTTGTCAAATTTAAAATATTATAATTTGAAAAAATAAATTTAAATTTAATCCTGTGGACGAGATGACAATGCGGGGTTTTAAGGTAAAAACATCTAAATGTTTGCAATGTTTTTATTGTCGATTTCAAAGTGAAATTAATCCCAATTATGTAAATTGGATTAATAGATAAATATAGTATAATTAAACTTTAAAACCAATATAAAACATGATTTATCCTTATAATTAAATTATATAAAAAAGAAATTTTGAACTGAAATTCAGTATTTTTCACTATTCATTAAAAATAAATTTTCAAAGAAAAAAACCAAGAAATCAGCCTAAAATATTTTTTATATTTAGATTAAAAATATGAATTTTATTTTTACATATAAAATTAATAAAATATTTAGAAATTATATTTAAAATGGATTATCTATTAAAAGTAGAAAAAACGCCTTAATAAAAATAAAGTATTTTATACTTAAAATAAGGTTTCTTTTTATATTAAGCCAATAAAATCTAATGGATGAATATAAAAAATATTTTCTTTAATATATAAAATGAATATCACATTAATATCAGTAATTAATTGTAATTAATTTGATTTATTATAGTAAAACATCTTTGTGAGCACAAAAATAATAATATTTGTCTTTATATTCATTCATTTTTCATATTCTTTTCTAATTGATTTGTAACCAATGAATTGACTTTATATTTGGATAAAAAAAATATTTTCATATTTTAGTTAATATTATTCATAACAACAAGTTTATATCTTATTATATTAAATAATAATGTTTTAATAATCTATTATTTTTCAGTAAAACTCGGTTTTGCGTGTATGGAAAGTCATCAAAGAAGTTTTATCTTGAATGTAACGCATGCTCACTCTGTGTGTCAGGAATTTTAATATATTGAATATATCGAACCTATTTGATATAGTAAATATATTTTAAAGTATCAGGGTATTGTATTCCCTTATGCACTTGGTGTCATGTGTCAGGCATGCTATAAAATATAAAGTTCTTACTTTATAATTTCAGGGTGTTACACAAGTAATGCATCAAATAAAATTGAAGTTTTTTCAATTATATTATATATTTTTCTTATCATAGTCTGTGATAAACAAAATTAACTATTTTCTCCTGCATATCTAGTCTGTAGTCTGTGAAAATCGCATGAAATCTCTCACATGTGTGGTCTATTATATAAAATAATTTTTAGAGATCATCACCACACTATTTATATTACTCATGTTACAAGATGTGTATTACAATATTTTTCATTCGATATTTATGATTTATAGTGAATAAAATGATTCCTTCTATTTCTAAATTATAGAATAATGTCATAACACATCGTGCACACACTCTATGTAATCTACATTAAATATCATGATCTTCACTAGTTAGAACAATGGATAACCATGCAGCGTTAGAAATATAAAACTCACATAGGTTCTTAGAAACTATCTATGAATACAAGTATCTATTCTTCTAGAATTGAAATTTACTAATCACCCTTATTATTTTTCATAAATATTTATATCTCTATATAATTACCTAAAAAAAGATGGAACATTTTCAACACCACTCTTAATTATAAGTTTAAATGGTTTTGTAGAATGATTTTTTAAATTCATAATACCTGGTGTAGTTATTTACATTTACCAATTACTTTATTGTTGTATAAATTTTTCATTTTTGTTTCATGTAATATTGAACCCCAAAATTTGAGAACTAGAAGACCTTCTCTTACCGTGTGCACTGCGCATAAAATAAAACATCAATCAACATGAAAAAATCCACTATTAAATTCTAGGAATATTATCTTTAAGAAGTTTTTAATTACCTGACACTGATAAATTGAATTTTTTTCTCAACCACAAACGTACTATGGTATGTGAATTCTTATTGAAGTTGGGGGGGGCTTACTCAAGTGGTAAAGGATCCTATTAATCCTACATTAGATCTAGGTTCAAATCTGGGTGGGGGAGAATTCTTTAAAGTATTGTTTCGGTACTGTAGCTGATGATTATGCTGGCATGTAGTGACACAAGCATGAAACATGATGAAAGAAGGAAATGATTTAGGCATGACCCATGATGTAGGCAGGTGGTGACATAGGTATGATACAGGCCTACTGATGTGGAAGTATGATGCAGTCACATTTCGTGGGACTCTGGTGCTAGTTAGTGGTCCTTTGGGCCATGTAATGGGATTCATTCCCACTGGGCCTCTAGGCCATTTACTAAATAAATAAGTCTTGATGGGTGGGTTATCCTTTGGGGGATATCTCTTGTCCTTCATGTCTAAGTGGGTGTGGTGTGAGTGTTTAAAATAATTATACCACCAAGCACCTAATATATATTTCTATCCATTATAACATTACTAGCAATTAATACTCCTCCTATAAAAGCAGTAACAACCACAACATATGGTAGTGGTCAATGCATCTCAAAATTGACACAACATCTATGCATGATATTTTTTCATTATTATGATAACTTTTTTTCCTTCTATATTTCCAAACAATTTGAAGTTATTTTTTCATTATTACCATAATTTTTGAGTCAATAAGGTTTTCTTTATACCTTTTCCATTTCTCTATGTTTTGAAAATCTCAAAAACATTATCTTAAGAAAAATTGTATTTCTCTAAGGATTATTTTCATAAAGAAAAGTTTCCTTTATAAGGAAATTTTTATCCTTTCTATTATTTTAATTATTTCATTTTATAATCCCTCTAAATAAAATCAATTTTACTACAAGGATAAAAATTTGTATTCTTCTGTAAAACCTTGGAATCTTATAGTTCCTTGGATATTGATTGTTCTATTTTCAGATTCCAAATTATTTGAAATCTAGACTCTGTATTCTCTACAGTTCTGACTTTGAATTCTCCGATATTTAGACTCTGAATTATAATAAATTCAGACTCCAAATTCTCTAAAATTAGGAGAAATAATATTATTAAATTAAGATTGAAAATTCTCTAAAATTCAGATTTCAACTTATATGAAATTTAGACTCTGAATTCATTTGAGTTTTTCAGAATTATGACTTCGAATTCCACAGAATTAAGAATTTGAATTCCTCAGAATTCAGAATCCAAATTCCTCAAAACGTAAACTCGGAATTCCTTAAAATTCAGACTCCAAATTTCTCAGAATACAGACTCTTAATTCCTCATTATTCAGGCTCTAAATTCCTCATAAATGAGACTCTGAATTCATATAAATCATATTCTGAATTCATTGAAATTCAGGCTCCAGAATCTAGAGAATTCAGAATCTAAATCATTGGTAAAACTGATTCTAAATATCCAAGCCTTATATAGTATTAATGATTATTTTTTAGACTCTGAATTTTAGTTATTCATAGACACCAATTATTATATTTGGTAAAATTAACTTTGTTTCACTTACACGAGTTATTATTATGAAATGATGTTGTACAATCTATTTCCAACTAACCGTTGGTTGAGTGACATGTGTACAGGTCCCTCTGAGATTCAATAGAAAATATGACCATTGGAAGAGGGAGTCAACCATTAGATATGTGCCTATAAAGTGTATCTCTTTTGAATGAGACCACAATTGTTCCATAAATTTAGAGATCACATGTTATGATGTGATTTCTAGAGAGAGAGACTCTTATTCCTTGTGGGGATCTAAACATCTTGTTTAGTTTGCTTCATACATCTTTAATTGTTGTTGAGTACAATCAAGGGCATCTGGGTAGGAAGACAAAGCTTCCAACTACCTTAAAGTTCGAGGGCTTTTGGGGATACTAAGGTAGACATATTTCAATATTCCTATCTATGGTTTACCCTTGTGTGGGTAAGACAGAGTTTTTGAAATTATAAATCAAGGGACCTTTATCAAAGGTTGTAGGATACCCTACTCTTTGGGTTAAAATTTTTCATACTTGTTAATTGTTTTGTTTCAAGTTTATTTCCGATTTATTTTGATAAAGGAATAAATTTTAACCTTCTTATACTTTCTTATTATTTTATATATTCTGATAAATAAGCTTTTAAATGCTTTAAGGTAGAATATTTACCTAAGTAAACATTCCTTATGTTTCTTTTCAAGAACCATATTTCTGAAAACTAGCAAGTATTTTTATATAATTGTTTTAGGGTTTGTTAATTTACCTTGTTTAACTTTGTTAAACATAGTTTCCCTTAAGGATAAAAACAAAAGTTTTTAAATATACAATTCACCCCTTCTTGTAATTTAGCATCTACATATACTCTTTCGATACTATAATTGGTATCAGAGGAGGCCTTTGAAATACTTATATTTTCATATAAGTTTTCATGCTCATGTTTTCCTTGATTTAAATTTTATTGATTAACTATTATTGCTTAATATTTTCATAGAGTTTTTTCTTTGTTTATAATCCTTTTCTATTAACATGTTTTGTGGAAAGATATTTTCTTATAGAATGGAAGGAATGAATATTGTTTAAATAAAAAACTTGAATCCTACCAGACCACCTATTTATTATGGGAATGATTATGAGTACTGAAGAAATAGAATAAATACTTATTTCATTAATATTACAGTTTACAATTTTTTTCTTCTTACTAGAGATTACAAAATTACTCATAAGGAAGTCAAAACCATCACCAACCAAGAAAATTGGAATATCAACTAAACTACAAGGTATACAGTACTTTTTTGTGTTACATGACCAGGAATATATATAGTCAATTTTCTTCTTGTGAATCTTCCAATTTCATTTGGAAGACACTTGAATTTACTCATTTGGGACGTCAAAAGTGATAGAAACAAGAAGAGCTATGTTGAGAGATGAATATATTGTATTTCAATTTCATTATAGAGAACTAGTTTGCAAAGTGCAAAAAGGATTTATGACCACTTCCAATAGTTTACAATCTATGGGATAGAAAGGTCTTGATTATGAAGATCATGTGGAAAAGAAAATTGACATTATTCCAAATCAATGGGAATCAAAAAGGAAATATATTGATGAGAACAGGAATGTTTCCAATATTACTCCTGATGAACTTTTGGAACCTTTCCTCAATATGAGACAATAATTAAAAGAGATGATAATATGAATAAGAATAATAATGGAAATGGATGTGTAGCCTCTACGACTACTAAATCCAAGACTCCCGGAAGGGTTACAAGATCTAAGTGTAAGAAAGTCATTGTTCTGTCTAAATCTACTGAAAGTGAACATTCTGAATATGATCTAGCTAATATTTCTCAAAGGATGAACAATACAGTGGGAAAGAAATATTTTCAATACTAATATAATAATAATGATAGAAAAGACAACAAAGACTCGGAATTCACATGCTATTAATGTAAAAGAGCTGGACATATCAGGCCAAAAAGTCCTATGATTAATAAAAAAGATAGAAAAGAAATTAAATCTCAGAGAAATATAAATAAGTATTATCAAACTAAGTATAATAATGTTTTGAAGGATAATTATAAGTTGATTACAAATGGTTGGGACTCGTATGATGAATCCTCCAAGTTTGAATCTCCTATTGAGAAAAATATTTATCTACTAGCCAAACTACCTATTAAAAATCATTTTCTAATGGGAAAGGTACACCATGTTGAATCTATTGCTAATGTATATTTGATTGAAAATTATATTGATGATAAATATTATGAATTTTCAGATGATGAAACTTCATCATCAGAAGATAATATCTTACCTCTATTTGAAGAAGTTTCTAGATTTTCTAAACATATCGAGACTAGAAATTGAATGATAAATAGGATGTTAGAGAAAGAAAATTCTAGAATTTCTGTTTTAACTAATGAAGTGTTAAGTCTATCAAAATATATTGATGAAAAAACTTGATTTTGAATGTGATTATAAAAACCTTAATGAAGTTAATTCTTAGAAGGATAAGCTTTCTAAGGATCTTGAAAATGTTATTTCTAAGAAAAATATTTTGGATCCTAACCCTACTTCTAAAACTAATAACATTGAAGATAAGAACATATTTATTAAAATAAAGTAATAAATATTTTCCTTAAGAAAATGTATGTCTAAATTTACTTGTCGTAAGGAAAATTTAGACAAGATGTATTCTCAAATTCTTCCTCTAAGGAATATATCTAGATTTGGTTAAACTCATTTGAAACCAATTTTTAGTAATAACTATTTTGTTCCCCAAAGTGCTCCATTTTTTACTAAATTTTAGTGTGGTGGACATTAGTAGAATAACTTTTCTTTTAAAAAACTCAATATTTTGGTTTTTATAAAGATTATTTTTCTATGAAAATGTGGAATACTAAAATATTACGTTCTAAAATTTCCGTATCCAAGAAGGTTTGGATTCTAAAAGTATAACTCTAATATTTTCAGAAAAACAAATAAAGTACCAACAGCAATACATTGTACTTTTATAGTGGTTGTTCCTGGCATATTACTGGTAACAAAAACTTCTTTGAAAAGGTTATCAATATGAATGGAGGAAAAAAATATTACAGAGATAATACTCAAGGAGAAATTATTGGTATAGAGAAATATTGTTCTTCTTAAAAAAACATTAATTTCAAATGTTTAATTTGTTAATGGTCTTAAAGAACAACTTCATTAGCATAAGTCAATTGGGTGATGAAGGTTACCTTGTGATTTCTAGGAATGAAAAATACTTAGTACACAATTACAAGGAATCATTTATTCTTTCTGCCCATAGGTAAGAGAATGTATACACACTAAACATAGAATTACTTAGGAGTCAAGATATACCATGCCTTACTGCAACAGAAGGTCAATCTTGGTTATGGAAGAGAATTTTAGGACATTGTAACATTAGGAACCTATACGAAATCTCATAGAAAATACTTCTTAAGGATCTATCAGAGCTTAGATTTGATTATTCAAATGTTTTTTATTCTTGTCAATATGGAAAGAATCATAAATCAGGTTTTAAATCAATCAGTGAATTCTCAACATCTAATGCATTATAGTTAGTGTATATGGATCTTTTTAGTCCAACACAAACTGAAAGCATTGTTGGAAAATATTATGTATTTATAATATTTGATGATTAAAATATATTTATGTGGGTATATTTTCTAGAATAGAAATTTTATGCTTTTTCTTATTTTCAAACTTTTAAAACCCAAGTAAAAAAATGATAAAAACCATCATTTGATAACTATTCATAGTGATCATGGATGAGAATTTCAAAATTCAGATTTTGAAACTTTTTGTAGAAAGAAATACATTACTAGTAACTTATCAGCTCTAAGAACTCCTCAATAGAATGGTGTTATTAAACAAAGAAATCGAATTCTTTAGTATACAATTAGAACGTTGTTGAGTGAATATTCAATTTCTAAGATCTTTTGGGCTGAAGTTGTTAGTACTACTTGTTATACTATAAATTGAGTTTTAATTAGAACTTTTCTTAAAAAAATACCTTATTAATTGTGGAATGGTAGAAAACCAAGACTTTCTTACATCATCATTTTTGGTTGCAAAGTATTTATCATAAATACATAAGATAATTTACAAAAATATGTCCCAAATCTGATGAAGGAATTCCCCTAGGGTACTCCACAATTTCTTAGAATTATAGAGTTTTTGGTAAAAAACTTGTATTTTTGAAGAAATAGTGCCTGTTAAATTTGATGAAACATATCCCTTTGATTTTAAACAACCCCAACCTACATCTTCGGATCTATTTTAAAAAATTATTTTTAACCAATGATAGAAGATCCTACATATAAGGAAAATGTTTAAGAAAATATTTCTGATGTATTTACCCCAAAATAATTCCTACCATATGTTGATGAACAGATTTTACAAAATCAAAATTAGTTATTTCTTTAGAATCATCACAGTGATAATATCATTGGTGGCGTAAATCAACCTGTAAGGACTAGAGTATCCATAATAAATAAAGTATACAATCTAGTATTACATTCCCAAATAGAACCAAAAATAACTGATGAATCCTTAGGTGATGATTATTGGATTAAATCCATGCAAGATGATCTAAATGAATTCAAAAGAAATAAAATCTGGAACTTGGTTGAAATACCTAAGGAAAATTCTGTAATCGGAGTAAAATGGATCCTTAGAAATAAATGTGATGAAAATGGTATCACAGTATGAAATAAAGCTAGATTAGTTACTAATGGCAATAATCATCAAAAAGGAATAGACTATAAATACACCTATTCTCTAATAGCTAGACTTGAATCAATTCACATTCTATTTTCCTTTGTATCATTCTCTATTTTTAAACATTTTCAAATGGATGTAAAATTCGCTTTCCATAACGGATATTTTCAACAGGAAGTTTATGTTGTAAAACCTCTTGAAGACACCAAACATCATGAACATGTTTTCAAACTTACCAAATCTTAATATGGACTTAAAAATCCCCTATATCCTGGTATGATAGACTTATAGGATTTTTTTTACAAAACAATTATGTTAAGGGATCTACTAATCCAAATATTTTTATAAATAAATATAAGAAAATGTTTTTATTTTTAAAATTTATGTTGATCGCATTATATTTGGTTCAACTCAGTAATCTTTAACTGATTCATTTGTAAATATAATGAAATTAGATTTTGAAATGAGTATATAAAATATGTTCTCAAAAAATATGGATTTGACAGTACTAAAGGTATAATCTATATAATCAGTCACTCAAATTCTCTTGATCTTGATGAAGATGGTAAACTAGTAGATCAAACATCATTTAGAGGTATGATAGGAATATTATTATACTTGATAGCTAGTCATCCATACTTAATTTTGTCAGTATTATTTTGTGATAGATATCAGTCTAATCCAAAGGAATCTCATTTAAAAGCAGTAAAAAGAATTTATCACTATTTAAAGGTAACCATGTATTTATGACTTTTATGTACTTCTTGAAATTATTTTGTTCAAAAAATATTTTCATATGCTGATTTTGGTGGATCTAGAATGGATAGGAAATGTACATAAGGAACTTGTAATTTCTTAGAAGATTCATTAGTTTCTTGGTAAAGAAAAAAAATACAAACTCAGTAAAACTCTCCACTACTGAAGCTGAATAGGTAGTAGCTAGATGTTGTTGTTCTCAAGTATTGTGGATGCAAAACACTCATAGACTATGTTATGAGTCTTACCAAAACACAGATATTTTTCTATAACACTAGTGTCATTTCCCTATGTAAAAACCATTCACATCACTCCCGTGAAAAACACATAGATATTAGGCATCACTTTCTTAGTGATCACAAAATTAAAGGAAAATCGTTATTTTATTTATCGCAATGCAAGATCATATTACTGGTATTTTCACAAAATCTTTTCCCTTTGATAGATTGGAATATATTAAATGAAATTTTTGAATGATAACCATAAGGTAATCTTCATATTAACATTTTTCTGAAACCTATCACCCTAAATTAAGAAAATCTTTTTTATATGTAGAGTATATTTGATCTGTTAATAAACTTTATTTGTAATAAAAAAAATTCACAAAAAAAAATTTTCATATTCAATTTTTTTTTCAGTTATCAAAATTTTTCATAATCAAATTTTTTCATTATCAAAAGTTTTCATAGTCAAATTTTTTCATAATCAAAATTCTTCATAATCAAATTTTTAGTAATCAAATTTTTGTTAAACAAATTTTCTTTGGTTAATTTTTCTTCTTGAACCCAGAATTCCAGAATCCAAAATTTTCCTTCTTTAAGAAAATTTTCCAGAATCTAATTTCCTTCAAGAAATATTTTCCTCATTACTGATAATTTTCTTAGCAATCCGAAAGGTTTGTTTCATTACATAAGTTTTTGTACTTAAATTTTTTACCTATTGGTATTTTCATCTTGTTTAAGAAAAAATTTCAGATTCACTTTCAATTAAATCTAAATTTCTACCTTAAAAACCTCAAATGATCGGAAGTTACTAAATCCTTCTTTGGCTTTCATCTCAACTGTCAGATCATATCGACCCTCTTTCATCCTTTGGATTAATCTGAGAATATGAATTGTCACATTAATGCCTATATAAAGGCCCCCTATTCTTCTTTACACATAGGTTTTCAATCATTTACGTGTTGAAGCTCTACCTCTCTATATAAGGGTCATTCTAGTTTCCTAGTTTTTCTTAACTCAAAAAGTATTTGGAAGCATCTCCTTAGAAGAAAATGTCTTTAGTCCAAAAAAATTCATAATGGAAACTCTAAATAGATGGGATAGTAGATCTAGTGTTTTTTTTCAAGTATGATGCTCTCATTAAAAAAAATATAAAGTTGAATGTAAGGAAAAGTCTCTTTGTATCCAAACTAAAAGGATAGGATTCGGTGTTTCTAGAGTTTCTTATTGAGTTCTATGAGTATGTAAGTTTTTTCGATGATGGTGGGAGAGATAAATTCGAATTCAAAAGTTATGGAAAATCTTATTCTCTTTATTTCAATAATGTATCTAGTATCATTGGAATACCATATGAAGGAGAAGCCATTTTAGAAACCCCCAAACTATGAGATGAATCGAGATGTTTTTAGAATGAGAAGGTATTATATTTTCTCAGACTCAAAGGAGTCAAAACACAAAAGATAAATAATCTCTCAACAAACTTCAGGCTTCTATAATTATGGGTTCAGGGTTTCCTAATTCCAAGAAATGGGTATAATGACAACGTGAAGAAGAGTGATATCATTTCTCTGGATTTCCTGGTGAACTTTAGGATGATCAATTTAGTGTAGTATATCTTCCTGGAAATCAAAAATATAAAAAATAGAACCTTGGAATCGAAATTCATTATGTAATTAGAAATTCAATCCAAGATCATTTTATTATGCCTAGAATAATTAAAAATTCTTTATAGTTCAAATCCAAGATCTTTCAATGTCATATTGGTTAGTGATGATACCTTGAGAAGGATGAAGGTCATATTTAATAAAAAATCCAAATAAATTATGACTTATCAGAATGTAGAATAGTAGCCTTATCCAAGAAGTCTGAAGTAGCTAAGACTTGCAATAAGGTTCAGAAGAAGAGAATGATTAAGGAATTTGTAGTCATTGAAAAGCCCTCGGTTCAGGAAACTCAGTCAGCACCATCAAAGTCTAAAAAGCAAAGACACATATCCTAATAAATCCATTGCAAAGTGGACGGAAGAGAAGAAGAAAAATAAGGAAAGAGATCCAAGATTTTTCCTAGATCTATCTGCGGAAAAAGCTTTGAAGATTAAGGATTATTAATAGTATGAAAAACAAGAAAAAGAGAATCAGAAAAATATGAAAATGTATAAAGCAGAGATTGTTTAATATATTCTCTAGGATACTAATAAAGCTTCTAAGAAGATTCAAGAACAAGAACCATTTCTCAATGACCTAGTACAAGTATAGAGACTGGGAAAAAAGATGGTAAATCTAGAATGTGAAAAGAAGAAATTTTTTAGATAGGGGAAGTGTTAGAAGAAGAAGAGGACGAAAGTGATGAAACTGATGATATGATAATTAATGTTGAAGAATATCATGGAAAAGAAATACCTTCTAAAAAATTGTCGATCTAGACTTCTCAGGATAAATCATCCAAAATCCAATCATAAGGAAAACAAGTTGAATATTATGAATAAGTTAATAAACCTTTTAATGATGAGATAAGAAATCATGAATTCATTCAACTAGATGATCTTAAGGAAGATACTAATAAGTAAAAGGTTGATGAGTATAGAATATTTCAAGTATCAGATAGTGAAAATGAATCCCCAAAAGCTACGGAGACTATTCCTAATGCTGATAAAGGAAAGTAGGTGATATTTGATACACCAAAAAAAAGTGGTTGGTATTTCTTCAAAAAGAAAGTCTATTGAGTTAGAGAAATAATCCCCACCCACCAAGGAATCTGATTTGGAAAAGTACTCTTTAGTTCAAGACTTTTTGGTTCAATCGTTCAAGAATTTAGTTGAAACTATTCCTTTGATTTTGATTATTAACTCGATATGTCAAATGCTTCATCATTCATTCAATCGGAAATCAGATTCTGTTATCATACTTACAGAAATATTCATTAAGATTGAGGCTGATTTCAAAACTTTTTACATTGAGTATGATGCTCATAGAAGGTCGTGTAAGGAAATCACAAAGTGGTCCAAGAATAAGATTGAAGAGTGGAGAATTCAAGATGACTTTCAAGACTCTATGAAAGAAGCCTTTGATAGAGCATACATCATGATGAAGGAGCTTACAAAAAGTTTTTCCGAAAAAGCTACATCTACATCAAGCATCTTAAAAGTAATAAGTAAAAGATATGAATGGGAAACTGAACTCAGTTTCTAGGAATTTGAAGAGGGAAAGACATCTCATAATCAAGTTCGAAGAGAAGTTTAGCAAGAAAGAAGAGTTTTTGAAGTCTTTGCTAGAAATCCTAATGTCATGGGATGAAAAGATCAAAGCTATGGAGAAGAAAAATAAGGATCAGGAATATCTAATCAAGTGCTTTGAAGAAGATCAAAACGAGCTTAAGAATCTAAAGACCACAGTGAAGAAGTTCATTCCGAAGGAGAAAGAATGTTGATTTTTTCAAATCCGATCTTGTGTTGTACTAATTTTTCCAAACCTAATGAAAAACATCTATTGGGATTCATTTTTTTATATGTAGTTCTAATATTTTAGGTACCATATTTTTTCCATTCTCTCTCTTCCATTTTGAAAATTACAAATGGGGAGAAAGGAATGTTAAAAAGAATAATAAGTATAAAGAAATGAATTCCATAACAAATGGGGTGTTTAAGTAAGGTGGATCTTACATAAATAAGACCTTCTTATGTATGAAAATGTAAAATATTTCTAAGCATGTCAATAGTACGATCCTTAGGGATTTGAAAACCTATGGAGGAGTTAGTCATATTAACCATATTTCATAATTAAAGGGAGATAATTTTTTCTTTTAAGTTCATAAATCAAAATTCTGAGTCCATATATTATTTTTTAAGGATGTTTGTGATTTCTAAAAAGGGTGATATTGTTTAGTCAATAAGGTTTACTTATGAATTTTCCATTCCTCTATGTTTTAAAAATCACAACAACATTATCTTAATGCAAATTTTTTTTCCCTAAGGATTATTTTCTTTAGGAAAATTTCCCTTGTCTAAGGAAATTTTTATCCTTACCATTGTTTTCATTCATTCATTTTATAACCTCTTTAAATAAAACCTATTTTATTACTAAGTCAAAAATTTGTATTGTTATGTAAAACCTTGTAATCATAGAGTTAATTGGATATAGAGTGGTTTGTTTTCAGATTATGGATTCTATGAATTTTAGACTCTGAATTCTATGAAATTCAGACTCTGAATTCCCTGAAATTCAGAATCTAAATTCTTTGAAATTCAGACACTGAATACTTTGAAATTTAGACTCTAAATTCTATGAAATTTAAATTCCAAATTCTCTAAAATTAAGATTCCAAATTCTCTGAAATTCAGACTCTAAATTCCTAATAATTCAGACTCTGGATTACTTCTAATTCCTCAGAATTCTGACTCTGACATCCTCATAATTCAGAATCTGAATTCCTATAAACTCAAACTTTGAATTCCTTAGAATTCAGTCTCTGACTTCCACAGAATTTAGACTTCGAATTCCTCAAAATTAAGAGTCTTAATTCCTCAGAACTCAGAATCCAAATTTCTTAGAATACAGACTTAAAATTACACAAAATTCAAACTCTGAAGTCCTCAATTTTTAGACTCTCAACTCCTCATGATTTTAGACTCTGAATTCCTCAGAATTCAGACTCTAGAATCTATAGAATTCAGATTCTGAATTCATTGTAAGACAGAATCTGAATATCCATGCTTTATAGACCCTCAATGTTTATTTTGTTAGCCTCTGAATTCTATTTTTTTCTTAGACCCCGAAAAATAGATTTGGTTAAAGAAACATCATTTTCCTTACACATGTTATTATTATGAAATGATGTCGTTAAATAAATTACCAACTAACCATCGGTTGAGTGACACATTTATAGGTCCCTACGAGATTCATGGAAAAATATGGATGTTGGAGTAGGGATCCAACCATTAAAGTTGTTTCTATAAATAGGAGCTCTTTTGAACGATCTCACAACTGTTCCATCAATATAGAGATTAAATGTTGTGAAGTGATTTCTAAATATAGAGACTCCCATTATTTGTGCAGATCTGAAAATCTTGTTCATTTTTCTTCATGCGACTCCGATTGTTGCTAAGTACAATAGAGGGCTTCCGAGGATAGAAATACAGAGGTGCCGAATTCTTTAATGTTCGAGGGCTTGCGGGGATATCAAAACAGATATATTTAGATATTCCTATCGAGGGCTTACCCTGGTGTGGGTAAGACATGATTTCTTTTAATTATATATCATGGTACCTTTATACAATGTTTTTGGATACCCTACACTTTCGGTTAAAATATTTCATACTTGTTACTTGTTTTGTTTCAAGTTTATTTCCACTGTATTTTTGATAATGGAAGAAAGTTTAACCTTCTTATATTTTCATAAACTTTTATGTATTCTGATATATAAGATTATATAAGCTATAAGGTAGAATCTTTTTCTATGTAAACATTCCTTAATATTCCTTTCCAAAACCATATTTATAGAACCTAGAAAGTCGGTTTTATAGAACTATTTAAGGGATTGTGAATTTACCTTGTTTATCATTGTTAAACATAGTTTTCCTTAAGTTTAGAAATGAATGTTTTTAATCTTACAATCCACCCCCTCTTGTAATTGAGCATATCTATATACTATTTCTATCTTAAAAACTTTTTTCAGTCCTTAATGTTTTTTAAACTAACTTTAGTAGGTGGAACATATGCTAATATCATACACTCTCTTGTCTCAATTTCGAATGTGACTCTTACCAAGTATATCACATCAGGAAGACATTTCATTTCATATCATGATTTTATTTCCCATAAAAATATTCTTGGTAATCACTCTTATAAAATGAAATAGTATCATGATATTCATACTTTACTTTGATTATATTATATAAATTAATTGGGGTGACCGAGATATATGATTAAAAATTACTATTATGTAATGAAAATTTTTCACTTGGAAGGGTATAAATATTTGTTTGTTACATTCACATATAATCCAAACTGGCTTGAAATTTCTTGGTATGTAAAAGAAAAAAATCCATTGGATTTCCTGTAAGTATTATCCAAAGTGTTTAATATGAAGGATTTCAATCTTATGAAATATTTATAAGAATAATTTTTTTTGGAACCTGTTATATTGATATTTCTTTCAAGAACCTTCCAATATTTATTTCATTGTGATAAAAAAAATTAATGTATACTTGCTTTCAACTATTGTAAATTATTCTATTGTGATATAGTTATTCATATTATAGAATTCTATAAATGAGGTTTTTTCCATGTTCATATACTTATTATATTTTGTTTACATACTTCTTACATTACTTTTATGATTTTTATCTCAGGTCGACTTGTGTACATATTTGATTACATACATCTTATATTAGTTTGTCACATATATATATTAATTCCAAAAACAAGGTTTACTACATAAACATATACTTATTAAAAAAATTACATACTTATCACATTAGTTTGATGTTTCTTATTGTGGGTTGACATGTGTACATATTTATTTACATGCTTCATATATTATTTTGTTTCATGTACATATTCATTAAAAAAGAGGTTTTCCAGATGTACATATTCATTATTCCTTATTTTTTGTTTCCTATTGAATTTTTTCACAGACTTTTTATATTAGTTCGATATTTCGTATTTTAAGTTTTCGTGTATCAATTTTTTCCTTTTAATTTTAAAGGGAGCATCTAGAAATTTTTATTTAAAGACTTTATTATGAATCCAAGCTATGGTTTGGATTCTTCTCTCGATCACTGTAATTTTCCTAGAAACGTAATCGGAGAAAATTCAGGATTTTAAATTTTTAGGATAGATGGTTACTTTGGATCAAATATAACCTTATCTCATGAAAATTACACATTCTTTATGATAACATTTATAATTCATAATCCTCTATTTTCATGATACATCATTCTATGACGAGTAAAATTTATTTTCCTTTATAATTGGTGGAGTATTTTTTGAATAACCTATGTTTTAAATTTTCAGTGCAATTTTTGATTGCAATTAACAGTGCATTCTTTGATTACCACTATATTTAATTCTTGGGGTTTCATGAATTTTACTTTTAACTTTTAAAATCATTGAAATGGTTTTTCAATTATAGGTGATTTATAAATATTAATTTTTGATTCAACTCAATAAATCACAAATCATGGGAATAAATTCTATATATTTACATACCACTGTTATTTATATTGATGATTTTAGGAGACTATTATCAGAGAGTTCATTTCCTAGTCCATAAATATTTTTTTTTGTGGAATTGTTGGAATGGTTGGGGAAGGGACATGTTCTAGGTGTATTTTTGAACTGATTATAGTTTTTGGAAACTTAAGAAATTCATTTGTTTAGGTGCCTTTGGGGTTACAATATATGGTTATTCTTTCCAAACCATATTTTTTAGGGTCTACATGACATATGTGCATATTTTCGGTAGACTTTTGTTTCTTATTACATATTGGTCATGTGGCCATTATTTGACAGTATGTAAGTTGATCAAGTGTGTTGTAACTCCATTATTGAAACTCAAATGGTCAGCAAAGATAATTTACTATTGATAATTATTACTTATGAATTTAAATTTCATGTACAATTTTTATGTCATCCATTTTTTCATTCTCAGGATGTATTCAATTTTCATTTTCCAGAAATTTGGTTACATTAACGTGCATATTATATTAGGATGATGTATCAGACACCCATTGAATTTATAGACGAGATCATAGCAGGTAAGGTTTTATATTTTTATGTTTCTTTCTAGAAATAAATGTACACAAATAGTGAAGTAATTGTGGATTGATTTTTTTAATAGAAAATTCATTACTTCTACGTTTGAAAATACATTGAAGAGCATTTTTTCAAAGGGAATCCAACCAACTATTCTCTGTCCAATAGTTAATGTGGACTAGTTTAATGAACCATATGATTTCAAGTGACAAACATGTTTTCATATCCATCTGTATTATAGTTAGTTTCATGTCTGGAATTGAATTTCCATGTGAAACCATTTATTCTAAAGTGTACATATGTGTTTTTTTACGTTGGTTGTATTTTTTTTCATCTTTTGATTTGAAATAAAATAATGATTACAAATTTGGATAGGTTATCCTTTTTTATGCTATGAAACCTTGAATTAGAGGATCTTGAAGGAAAAAATTTTACCTCGGCAATTGGCATGGTGGTTGATGTTTTTTTCACCCCAATAAAAATGTTAAATAACTCCATAAGCCTAGGTCGTTTGTTTATTCTACTGAATAGTGCTTCCCTTCCAATCCTTTATTCTAGGTATTGACCCAAAGTAGGTTGAATATGAATGGACCCACCAGATATATAGAAAACGATTTGAATTTTTTAAAATTATATATATTTATTTACCATTGATCTACTAATGTTGAAATTTGTTAAAATACTATTACTCTACTTATTGACTATGATTTTTTTTAATTTATTTATTTAAATGAGTAGACATGTAAATGTATACAAAGATTTTATTACCATTGAGTTGTGAAATCATTGTTATTTTCATAATAATTATTTTATACTCACACAACACACGGAAATAATGATTTTTATAAAACTTATTTTTTACTAATTATTATTTATATATAGGGACACTAGAAATTGTTTGGTCCTTATTGAAAATTGATCATGATTTTAATGGAATCTATAATATTTTCCACTACAAAAAACACTATATTTGGGGATGGTTTTAGATTATGTTTTAGCTATAACTAATTACTCCCGGTATATTTTTGTCTCAGGACATTGTTTTCCCTGAAATGTATTTATGCCTATTTATTTAATTTATGTTTTAGGCCATTTTCATTTATGTGAACTAATATATAAAGTTATAGTGTATTTTTATTATAGTTTAATCATTTATGAAATGTTTGGTCTAATTTCATATTTTTTCTCAGTTTGATTTATAGGAGGGATATTCTATATTATCAGTAAAATCCAATTATAATAGTTTATCATCAAAAAGTTGGAAAATCATTCCATATCCTCTATATAGTTTTTTTTCTAGTAACCATACCTTAATATAAAATCATATTACCTTTATTGGGTATGTTTTACCTTTTACATGCACCCTTATGGTATTAAAATCCATATATATTATTTTCTGGGTTTACTGTAGGTTAGAGAGTAGGTACACATCGTGTACCTTAGGTACATGTTGTGGACTGGCTAATAGATTCTTGTCGTGAATGGATAAAGAATTTTGTGACATAGTACACATCATGTACATGAGGTTCATGTCATGTAGGGGTTAAATAGTATATTTTTAACCCAAGTAGATGGTCTTTTCGGTGTAAATAATCCTGCATGGCCTACCTGTCATGACCAAGGGGTACATGTCATTACCTGGAATATGCCTAGGTAAAATTCATGCAATCGGGAGTTTTTATTGGTCCTTTTCTCTTTGGACTATGTGGATCTCAGCCTAAGGTAGTTTTGTAGTATTCCTTATAGACTCAAAATCCCCTGGATTGATCCGATCAGCATTGGAGCTTTATTGCAACTGTAGTGCATCCCTTTGGATAAGTTTTTTTTCAGTTCTTACTTGTGGTTGATCTTAGTAGGGTCCTAACCTTTCATTATCAAATTCTATGATCTATGTTTGTTGATACTACTCATATACTTCTAGATCTATTTTGACATGTCATTTTGGAGTCCCAGTTCCTTCATTGGTTGGGGTGTGGAGGGAGTTCTTCTTCAAGATATGTGGTTTTCTTATATTCCATTGATCTTTTGTGTCTAGATTTGAATCAATATTATCTTGGATTAGATTATAAGGTCTCTGTTTTTTCGTTCAAGGTTCGTTCTTGATATTGGATGACATTGCGGGTGTGTTAAACCTGAAATTTGAGGTAGGTGGTTTCGTCTATAGCCTATGATAATGAGACTGATTGTTATTTCTTTTTAAATTGATTTATTAAATTGGAGTGATTGTTTTTGTGTGTTTAAAAAGTGTTATGAAATAAAAATTAGTGTTCCATGGATTTTGATGAGTGGATTTTGAAATGGTTTTGAATGGTTTTTCAAGGCATTAAAATGGATTGTGAATCGTTTTGAATGGTTTTCAAATCAATGAACTGAATTGGGAGAAAGTATACATTTGTTAACTTGGGTACATAAGGGAAAGGTTTATCTTGATGTCGTCGTCCATTGTTTTGTGATCATCATGGATGTTTGTCTTGGGGAATCCCTCTATTTCCTTGGTTTTATATTTCAGTGGACCGATATTGACATTTTGGGGGGTTTATTCATGGGGCATTCCTCTGCTTTCTAGGTATGTGTTCTAGGATCAGTTTTTGTACACTTGAT
Source organism: Viscum album (assembly GCA_963277665.1). Taxonomy (NCBI): domain Eukaryota; kingdom Viridiplantae; phylum Streptophyta; class Magnoliopsida; order Santalales; family Viscaceae; genus Viscum; species Viscum album. The sequence goes on along the minus strand of OY728126.1, from coordinate 1,210,938,564 downwards.
TATGGTTTTATGAGTAGTTTGTAGCCTGGTCCTCTATTATTCCTTGGTGTGTGATACTTGAGATTAGGTTTTGTATTTATTGGATCTCCAAGTTATCCTTGACATGCATGTTTATGCTTGTGGATAAATGTTATGGAAAATATGATATGAAACTATTATACTTTCTTCTTTATAGAACTATGGAAAAGAGAAATTTTACCATGTTTTTTATAAAACCTATTTACTTCTTCACATGTGATTTTTTGTTTTAAAAATGATAATAAGTGACTTTTTATATAAAGATCTGTTATGGAACACCTGGGTGGGATCGTATTGATCCTATTAGATTACGACATGTTTACTACTTTGGTGGTTCATAGACCTTTTCTTGACTGCTGGGGAAGGGAAAGGAATGGAACCGTAGTGAAGTGGCGAGGTTCGTGTCAGCTAGGATGGGTAGATAGTGGTGATATGGTGGGGGTTTTACATTCCATAGTTTGGATTAATAGTTTGGATTGTAGTCCTTTATATTCTTACTTTCCTTTTGAAGTTTTTAGTTACTGTTACAGTTGTTTTGTTTTTGTTTTTTTGGTACAGTTATGGAATATATATTTTTTTAGTCTTTTTTTGTTTCTTTCTTGCTCTGTATATTTATGAAATGTGGTTGTTAACGTTGGGAAAAATCATTCCCTCGGTTTTTTTGATTGATAATTTAGTGCTTCTTGCTAGTCCTTAGGGATCAGGAATTCCCTTTGGGTATGGGACGGATCAGGTTGGGTGTTGGGATTAAGGGAAACCCAGGACGGTTTGTTATAGTTTGGTATCATGGGGAAGTTCTATCCTCAAGAATCATTTCATGGGATATATGTTAGACATTATATAGGATTATATGGACTTGAGAGGTATGTTTTGATGAGTATCTAGTGATATCTTGTCATAGAAAGACTCAATTTACCATCGTATATTGAGATATGTGTCTTTAGTGTTAGTTTTTCTTTTAAAATATAAATTTCTACTTATTTTTTTCTAGTTTGAACTGAGATTTATTCTATATCTTATTGTTCCTATGTTTTGGTATATAGTAGTATCCCTCTAAGAAAACTTCCACAAGTTCCTTAAGAAGGTGTACCTGATTCTTCTCAAGGAAATCCACCTGTGGATCAAAATATCATCGAGAATATTATATGGTCAGTTTGTTTTTTCGATCGGGATTTCGCACGAGTTCAAAATGTAGGAGATTAAGTACAACCAGGAGATGGAGGAGAAAGAGATCGATCATGGGAGTTCTTGTGTAAGAAGCCGTCATCTTTTAAATTAATGATTGAACTTCAATAGGTGGAGTATTGTATGTACAGGATTGACCAAATCTTTGACTTCTTAGTGACACCTAAGAATATTCGGGATAACTGCACAGTGTACAGACTCAAGGGTTTTAGAAAGCGTTGGTGAGACTCTGTGGCTTAGTCAGATAGACTTGTGGGATTGTATTGGAAGGGTTTCAAAACCCTATTATTTCAACTATTTTTTCTAGAGTCTCTAATGTTGTAAAAATATATGGATTTCTTATCATTGTAGTAGGGAGAATGTTCGGTGTCATCCTACACCAACAGATTTTCTAAGCTTGTCCATTTTTCTCTGGAAGTGGTAAAGAATTACTAGATGAAGGCTCAAAAATATATGCAGTGTTTGCAACCAGATATTAGATCCCAGGTGTTCTTGTTAAATATTTATACATATGTGGATAAATTTGATATAGAAATGATGGGAGATATGGAAATGGAATGAAAACATGGCTTTACTGCCTCTTATATTCCAACTAGTGATAGCTTCAGTAGCTTGCATGAGTATAAGAGTTATTGGAAGGACTATCAAAAGAGTAGTGAAGGTGATTCTTTGTAGTGAGCCTCCTCTACACCATATGTTGTATCTATAAGTGTGCCTCTAACTTGCTACCAGTGAGTCAAGGGAGGTACACTAGACGTTATTGTCCCATGCCCATGAATATGTGAAATAGATATGGAATTGTGGGTCATGTACTTCATTTTTATCAGGATATAAATAAACCTCATTATGGCCAATGTTTTTCAGCTCCAAAGGATACTACGGTGTAGTCACAAGCTTCAAAGACTATAGGGCTCCATCCACAGGCCTCATGAGTGCAACATCTACACGCAGTAGATGAGTGCCCAATGGAAGTTGATTTGGGTCTAACAATAGTGAGATGTATGCTCCTTATTGCAGCTTTAGTAGAAATTTCTTTATTTGATACTAGTTCTATCCGCTCATTTATATCTACATTCTTTATTGATGCAATTAAACTTCTAACATAATGTATTCCCTTTAAAATAGAGTTAGAAAAACCTCTTGGCAAGAGGAAAGAATAGGGGTTTCAGTTTCCATCTTGTTCGTTCATTATAGTTGAGATGGAGTTGGTCTAGGATTTTCTCATTCTTAATCTGGATATATTTGACATCATCATCGGTATGGATTGGCTTTTCACCCATAGAGATGAGGTATATTGTTATCATCAGCATGTTTTATTTCTTACTACCAATGGGAACTATCATGTGTTTTAGGGGGAGTGGGATCCGAGATCAGGTCACGCAAGACCTTCCTGTCCAAAGCTCATGAGTTTGCATGCTACTGTTGTGTTTGACCCTGATGAAGATTATTATTTTTATTATCTTATTATTGTGGTCTAATACATTCTTGATGTTTTCCCAGATGATTTCTATGGTCTTCCTCTAGAGAGGGGTGTAGATTTTACGATTTAACTGGTGTATAGAAAATAACCAATATCAATCCATTCTTACCATATGGCACCAGAAGAGTTGAAAAACTAAATATTTAGTTGGAAGACCTATTAGATAAGGGTTTTTATTGCCCTTGTTTTTCATATAGGGAATACACTATTCTCTTTTCCAAGAAATTGGGTGGTTCACATCGGTTATGTGTAGACTAATGAAAGTTAAACTGGGTAATGGTTAAGAAAAAATATCATTTGACTTGTGTGGATGATTTGTTTTATTATTTGAAGGGAGAAAAGTTGTTTTCAATTATCGATCTATGTTCGGGTTATCATCAGCACAGAGTTCATGAGCCTGATATAACAAGGACAACCTTTAAGAACATGTATGGTCGTTATGAATACCTCATGATGCATTTTGGTCTGACTAACACTCCTGTAGTTTTCATGGCTTTAATGAATCATATATTACACCAATATCTCTACACATTGTTTTGGTGTTTTTGGATGATATTCTGGTTTATTAAAAGTTCGAGTGTGAGCTTGAGAACCATCTAATATTGGTTCTAGAGATTCTAATAAATCACTATCTGTCTGGAAAGCATTCAAAATGTAGCTTATGGATTCGAGAAGTGATGTTCTTGGAGAATATAATTTCTGAGCATGGCTTATTAGTTGATCTAGAGAAGGTAGAATTTTTTTTTCCTGGATGTAACCTTGAAATACCTTGGAGATATGAATCTTCCTTTGTCTTTCTGGAAACTACCAACATTTCATCAATGGTTTCTCTAAGCTGGTGTCACCACCGAATGCTCTTACCAAGAAAGTGGTGAAATTATCATTGAATGAAAAGTGTCAGTCTTATTTCAATGAAATAAAAAATATTCTTACATAAGCACCTATTCTGATCTTACCTGATCCCTATAAGGGGTATGTAGTGTTTTTTGATACCTCTTATGATGGTTTAGGATGCATGATGTTGTAGGATGATCATTTGGTAGCTTAGGGATCTCTTCAACTCCGACCTCATGATAATAACTACCCCACTCATTATTTAGATCTTGTGGCAGTGATTAATGTAGTTACATTCTAGAGGCACTATCACCTTGGGGAGAAATTCACGGTTTCCTTTGATCATAAGAGTTTGAGCTATATATTTTCTTTGAAATAGTTTAACCTCAGATTGAGATGATGGGTAAAATTCCTTCAGACATTTGAATTCAAAAATTCATAAACTCTGATGAATGTTAAATAAGTTACAGATGCTTTAAGTAAGAAGGTACCATCCCAGGTTGTTCTGGAATGGAAGGAGAAGTGGAATGTTATGGGGCTTTTCACTTAGTGGAACTTGGATGCTCATGAGGATGTATCGAGTATTGTTTTGATCAGTGTTCAGTTTTCATCATCATCTATTAGATTCTATCTTGAAAAGTCAACAACAAGATGATGTGTTTCAGAAGAATCTGGAAAGCAATTATAGTGGAGAGACAGTTCTTGGTTTGTCTCTTTCTTCATGGGGAATACTTCAATTCGAGAAGAAACTTGTTGTCTTAGCACTAGTGAGAGGATTAGTCTTGTTTCACTAACATAGATCTTCATTGAATATTCATCTAGGTGCTACAAAGATGTATTATGACATGATGACGCTATTTTGGTAGTTGGGTATGAAGCGTGACATTGCAGATTTTGTGCACCGATGTTACACCTACCAGCGGATAAAGGTAGATCCCTTGAAACCCTTTGATATGTTTCAGCCTCTTCCAGTGCCGGTTTGGAAGTGGGATAATGTGTCCCTAGATTTTATTGTTGGGTTTCCACTAAAACCTCAATGGGAAAAATTATATCTGGGTGGTTGTTGATTGGTTGATAAAGTCTTCTCATTTCATTTTCGATCAAATACACCAATAAATTTGAGGATATCTGAAAGTTGTACCTATAGTAAATCATGAGGTTACTTGGGAGTCTTTCTTACATTGTTTTTAATAGGGATCCTAGGTTTACCTAAATGTACTATAGGATTCTTCAAGAGGTAATGGTGACTCAGATCAGGTTGAGCACAACTTACCATCAATAGATAGATGGCCAGATAGAGCGTGTAATTCATATCCTAGAGGATATGCATCGGGCCTGAATCATTGATTTCTTTGGATTGTGGGATATCTATCTTGGACTGTTTGAGTATTTTTACAACACTTACGAGTCATCAATAATAATTTCTCATTATGATGCATCGTATGGTCACCGTGCAGATCACCTCTTTGTTAGGAAAAGTTGGGTGAAGTATCTTTGGTTGGAAAAATTATCATTTTGGAGATGTCTGCAAAGATTCAGAAAGTGTGATGAAGTCTATTTATAGCCCAAATATAGCATAAATCATATGTATATTCGCAACGTCATCATTTGGATTTTCTATTAGTGAATGGGTTTTATTGAAAGTTTCTCAATAGTTGGGTTATCGTCGACTTGGAAAACTAGTAAATTTGGCTCGGAGATATGTTGGACCATTTCAGATCACTGAATGGCTTAGGAACTTTTCTTATCAGTTAGAATTAGAGGCTCTATTAATAGGAAATCATGATGTTTCCCATATATCTCTTCTTAAGAAGTATCACCCTTATCTTGCTCACGTTTTGAGTTGGGAAGAAATTGAGTTAGAGCCAGATGTTTCTATTTTGGAGAAACCATATGAGATCATTGACTCTCAAGATAAATTATTGCATGGAAAGTTGATTCCATTGGTCATAGTTCTATGGAAACAAGGATCGGATTCTTATGATACTTTGGAATGCGAGTAATTAATGAGGGAGCATTGGCATCATGTTTTTCTAGGGATTACATCTCCCACATATCTTCCTGAGGATGTAAAGTCCTTATGGTGTGGAGATTGTAACATCCTAGTACCTTGATCAGGTATGTTTTCCCTTTTTCTAAGTTACCTTTCTGGTATTAAAATGCTTAGATGTGATCTTCTGGGTTTACTATAGGTTTCAAAGTAGGTACATGTCGTGTACATGCTTTTGGATTCATGTTGTGAATGGATAAATCTTGTTGTGAACTAGTACATGTCATGTATATGTGGTTCATGTCATGTAGGGGTTAAATAGAAGATTTTTAACCTAAGGTGATGGGTTTTTTGTGTAACTGATCTTGAGTGGCCTACACGTCATTACCAAGGGGTACGTGTCATGACCCATTCTGTTCCTAGGTTAATGTCATGCATTAAGGAGTTTTTCTAGGTCACTTTCTCTCCGTAATTCATGGCACTTTACCTAAGGATATTCAGATGCATTTTTAGAGACTCAAAATCTTTCGGATCGATCCAATTGGCATCTGATCTCTTTTTTATTTATAGTATGTCTCTCTAGGTAGGTTTTCTTTCTAGTTCTTCCTTGTAGTTGATCATGGTATCACCCTAGACTTGCGTTATCAGATCCGCTGATGAATGGTGGTTGATCCTTGTTGTATTATTCTATATTCATTGTGATATCTCGTTCTAAATTCGCTTTTCCTTCATTGGTTTTGGTGTAGTGGGAATCCTTCTTCGAGGTATGTGGATTTCTCCTCTTCCACAAACCATTTGAGTTTAGATTTGAATAAAACTTATCATGTATTGGATAATAGTTTCTCTTTTGGTTTTATTGGGTTTCGTTCCTGGTTTTGGATTCTGTTGTGAGCATGTACAAACCAAAATATGGGTTAGTTGGTTCTGTGTCTATCCAATAATAATGGGCCTAATTTTTTTTGATTTTTAAATTAATTTATTAAATTGGAATGATTGTTTTTGTGTGTTGAAAAATGATTCTAAAAGAAAATAGTTTTCCCTGACTTTTGATAAATGGATTTTGAAATGGTTTTGAATGATTTTTCAAAGCATTGAAATTGATTGTGAATGGTTTTGAATGGTTTCCAATGCATTGAAATGAATTGTGAAAAGATCACATGGGTTACCATGGGTACTTAGGTAGAAGGTTTACCTTGAAGTCATCATCCATTGTTTTTTTCATTGTCAAGGAGTTTTGTCAGGGGGATTCTCTATGTTTCCTAGGATTGTTGTTATAGGGGACCATTATTGAATTTGGGGGGGGGGGTTACTCATGGTTTATTCTTATGCATCTTAGGCCTATATTCTAGGATCAGTTTTTGTGAACATGATTATTGTGGTTCAAGTAGTCTTTTTCATAGTCCTGTAGTATTCCTTGGTGTGTGATACATGTGCTTCTATTTTTTATTACATGGCTCTCCAAGTTAGCCTTGATATGCATGTTTATTCTGTTGGAAGGTTTTTATGGAAAATATGATTTGAAACTATTATACCTCTTTTTTTATAACTATGGAAAAGATAAATGTTTACGATGTTTTCTATAAAAACTACTTTAATACTTTTCATGCCATGTTTTATTTTAAAAACGAGCATACATGATTTTTTATACAGAGACTTGTTATAGAACACCCAGGTGGGATCCTAATGAGACAACTAGCTCACACCATGAGCACAGCTTCGGTGGTGCATAGACCTTTGGTTGTCTTTGAGTGCAGGGAATGGCAAGGCACCACAGTGAGGCAGCGATGTTCATATCGGTTGAGATGGGTTGCTACTAATGTGAAGGTGTGGGTTTGTCCATGCAATCGTTTCGAGTATCATTTTTTCTTATAGTCCTTTGTTGTCGAACTTGTCTTATAGAGTTTTTAGCTGCTATTATAGTTGTTTTTTATACAATTTTCTTATAGTTATGGAATGTATGTTCTTTTATTATTATGTTGTTCTTCTCTTTCCCAGTATATGTATACCATGTGGTTATTTTTTTTGGAAAAAATCATTCCCTTGGTTTTGTCATTCGATGCCCGAGTGCTTATTTCTAGCCCGTGGGGATTGAGAACGCCCTTTGGGTCTTTGACGGATCGGGTTGGTTGTCGGGTTTGTGGAAAACCTGGGTCAGTTCATTACACCTAAGGATCGAGGAGGGCCCTTGGTTTCAATAGTACTCCAATTCGTTTATTTTACATGGATTTATGTCATAGACACTACAATAAACCTCTATATCAAATAAAGAAGTATTGATTACAGAATTAATAAAATCAAACCTTGAATAGTATATGGTCCCACCATAACATCAAAATACTCGAAACATTATAATATATAATTTTTTTGATGAATTTATATGCCCTAGACACCCTCCCATGGGTTCTTCAACATGATATAATCCCTTTATCCACAAATAAATGTGATTATTTCATTTTGTTGGATTCCCTAACCACATCCATTTGATATAAAAAATCAATAACATTTCTATTAAATGATTCATCACTGAACATTCAGGGAAATTACATTATTTATCAATGAAATATATCTTCAAATGAAACATCCCACTATATTGAATCCATATAAATTCTAAGAACCACTTAAAATAACATTAATTCTCATGAGAATATTTCATTCAAAAATCCTCATACTTCCACTTTTATCCAAGAAAACCACTCATTTATCCACTTGGTTAAGGATGAAAAACATTTTCACTAGGCCTCTTTACTATATTTTCTTCCAAATATGTTACCCTATATACTACCACTAATTAAGTTTATAATTTTTTTAAGATTATACTTGATCATATATTTTGTCACAATCATATCAAAAACCTTCATTCATTTAGGTTTTTTCACCAGTCCCATTTTATACCATCCATCTTTATGAATGTCGATGTATAAAAAGTCATGAATATAATACCTTACTAACATTATAGATATTAGCAAGATTTTGGAAACCAAAAATCCTCATGAAAATATTGGACAATAAAGATCTTATGGAAACTCTTCATGTTAATATCCTTATGTAGTCATTATTACATCATAATATACAACTATTTACCAGTTAGTATTTCAAGATAATAATATTAAAACCGAAATATAAAAAACAAAATATATAGTTGATCCTAATAAACAATTCAACATTATTTTATTGTAATAAATCACATCTAAATAGTGGTGGATTTTTTTATGAAACTCTCTGTCCAGATCCATTTATCTTTAGTTATATTTTTTGTAATCCCTACCAATTAATTGGATGTGTTGTATTAATGGTTCCAATATAAAGAAGATTCAATTTTATTGACATTAAATCATTGTATAATGATCACATAGTCATTTTTCTCTATACAACAATAGATATTGCATCCATTATTTTCTCTCATCACCTGATATGATGGAAAATGACGGGTGGATTTGTGTACTTTTATTAAAAGGACATATCTCCCACAAGGGTCAAAAATCAGTAAATGAATTCCCATGGAAATAAAAAATTTGTATAACATTTATTGAATCATTATTTATATTTTGGAATCAACATTGCATCAATATTATGCATGAATTGGTCGGTATGGATTAAGGTATGATTTGACATTATTACTATTTTATTAATAATGGGAAAATCATGTGTATGGGGTCAAAACCGACCAAAAGATTTCTTAAACAAAATAAATTTTACGACATCGATCTTTAAGTCATTTATAATTGGTATGAATCATTGAAACATCAATCGGATACTCAAATTTCTTAGTAAGATCGAATGTGATGTTTGTCCCTCATATATTGAGTTGAGGTAAAATCATATAAAAGGGGCCAATTCCAAGAAAATGCACATATATTTACATGAAATCACGGGAGAAAAATAACATAGTTGTTTTGTATTTGTAGGAATCAACACCACATCCTTAGGATACTCATGTTATCCAGTGTGATGGAAAACAATTGATAATTTTGTCTAGTGTAACTAAAATGACATATCTCGCATCATGAAAACCATAAAAGAAAACAACTTCTAATTGACATGAAAATCTAGAAGAAAACTATTCAAATCATATATGATCTATTAGAATCTACCACACATCAATTTGATTCCATGACTGGTCGGTACAATTAAATTTTCATTTTCACATTTATTATAATTTTTTAGTAATGGGGAAATAATTTTTGTAGGGGTAAAAACTAGAAAAACAATATATTATTAACATGAAATATTAGTACAATAATATTTAAGTCATTTAAAAATTTTAGGATTCATTGACACAAGAATCAGATACCTTAATTTATCAGTATGATTGTAAGTGGCATTTTTCCCTTACATTTGGAGTAATGTGACAAATCATATAAAACAAACCAATACCAAGAAAATTCACTTTAATTTACATGAGAGAATGGTCATTTATCTATTTGGGATCTTCAATAATCAATTATGAATCCATCGTTTGCTCGTGTTTCCCGGTATGATTTAAAATGATGGATAACATTTTGAACGTTATTAAACTGTCATATCTCTCATCATAGGGTCAAAACAAGAGAATGAATTCTTATTGACATGAAAATATTGGATAATATTCCTTTAATAATATCTAATTTATTGGAAACAACTGCACATCAATCCAATTCTTTTATAGGTCGATACAATTAAAAGTTCATTTTCAGATTTGTTATCATTTTTGTAATAATGGGAAAATCGTGTGTGTAGGATTTTAAATAGACCAAATTAGCTCTGATTGAAATGAAATCTTATAATAGATATATTTATGTCATCTAAAATTTGTATAAATCATCGAAATGTGAATCAGATACATGAGCTTCATAGTATGATCAAAAATGGTGTTTGTCCCTCAGATTTATAGTCAAGTGACAAATCACCTAAAAGGGTTCAATACCATGAAAAGGAATTGGGATTGAAATTAAAATTTAGGATAACATTCTTCAAATCATATATGATTTATTGGAATCCAGTGTCCATCAAGCTGATCCCCATATTGGTTGGTATATATAAAAGTTCAGTTTCCCATTTATTATTATTTTCATAATAATGGGTAAATCAGGTTTGTAGGGGTCATAATCAACTAAATGCACTATAATTGACAAAAAATATTTTAACAATTATATTTAATTCATTAAAAATATATAGGAAGAATCGACACATCGATAAGATACATTAATTTCTTGATATGTTCGAAAGTGGTATTTCTATCTCGTATTTGGATTTAAGTGAAAAATCACGTAAAAGGGTTCAATACCAAGAAAAAACACTTTTATTTTCATTAAATTGGGGTATAATGATTACAGGTCTATTTTTGATCTTTAGGAATCAACAATGCTTCCATTGGATGTTTGTGGCGCCCTGTATGATAGAAAAAATGGATATTGTTGTCTAGTGTAGCTAAAATGATATATCTCCCTTCAAGGGGTGAAAATGAGAAAAATACTTATAATTTATGTGAAAGGGTATGTGAACATTCTTCAAACCATATGTGATATATTAAAATCAACATCCCTTCAATCCAATGCCCAAAATGATTGGTATATGATAATCTTGGTTTTCAACTTTTAATAGTCATTTCTTAATTGATAAATACTATAAATAGCCATTTCAATTTTACTTCGAATTATTTCTGTATTTATGATGCATTCTGTATGTAAAAATATATAAATTGTTTTTATTATTCTATATATATATTTTTGTATATATTAACTCAATAAATTTTATTAATGTTTAATATATTAATTTTTATTTGTTTTATTTAATTGTCTTATGTATCATATAACTAGGTTCATTAATGATCTGTAGCTATTTGGATTAAAGTTTTTGTATCGATGCCTATATTTTATTTGTTGTTTTTGTTCTCTCTTAGCTACTTTTTTTATTTTGGTCACTCACATTTGGTATATATGTAATTTTCAAAAAAACATCCCTAGGTTAAAACTTCCTATAGCAGTCCCTAAGGCTTTTTTTTGAAGTATTAGTGACCAACTATGGTGATCAATATATATTTTTATTTTTAGATCATTGTTGGTATGTGCTAATTCTCTTTGCATCAACCAATATTGTGGTTGTTTGGGAATACCCTTTTATGACCTCAATTGGTGGCTACTATTGGCTGTTAGCGACGGGTCAACCATAACTTCCAATAGTGGATAAATAGGGGGTCTTTAAAGACCATTAGAAACCACTTTTGGTGGTCGCTAAATTCAAAATTTTGGTAGAGAATCTCCTGTAATTTTCTTCACCATTATGGGCTGGATGATGATCACAATTTGAGGACTGAAATTCATCCCTCCACCATGGAGTATCTACATGTTGTACCAAATCATTGAACACATGATTGGGATCTTCTCATCACCCATGGCATGTTAGTGCCTCTTGAAAGTTAAGGGTGAAGGATAAATAGAGCTTCACAATGAAGATATTATTTCACTGATTAATAAATCTCTCATGATCATCATTGCATAGAGATATCATTTTAATAGAGAATTTGAGGACACTCCCAAGGTGCACATGTATCCTCTCATGATTTACATCACATGAGTAAATAAAATTCAACCCATCTACCCACATCACAAAAATGCATCTATCATGTATTTCAAAATATGAAACATACATATTTTATGATATCCAATGGAAATTTTTGCGGTCGGGAGCATAATATCCATTTCTATAAGTTACATCTTCTAGTCGATACAACCTCCAGGGTTCAATATCTGGAACTGGGAAGTCGAGGAATGAAACCCACCATATTTATCCACCCCTCATTTTGGTACCTATCCCCTAATGGTTCTTCAAGTATAAATTCCATCTTAAGACAACAAATAATCATTAAATAAAACATGACATTAAAGGAAAAAAAATGACACTAAAAATTATATCGTTCAAATTTTAATCCTACTCCATGGGGGAACACAATAAATTTTTCCATTGAAGTGATAAAATTGAGTTAATAGGGAAACAATAACGTCCAACAACCATACCATTTCCAAGTAATAGGGAAACCTTCCAAATGACTCCTTTCAAAAACTATACTCAATAAAGATCCCTCTACAAGCACCCCATAGGAATCTCTGCCATGGGGATGGACACAATGTCTTCCTCTTACTTACCATTTAAATGTTGTTTCTACACTCCACTCTTTAGTTATCCATCTGGAAAAAAGTCCTCAACCCATTTTAAATAAAATATCTACAAAAATTGGTCAGTAACTCTCTATTGTAACACCTTCTATATTGGATGTTCACTAAAATGTACATTCATGAAATGCATGTAAACCTTAATATTATGCATTAGATATGTACATACACACACACATATATATAATATGATATTATATATAGTGTATATTTAATATATTCATATTATTTATGAATATAATATATATATATATATATATATTATTTATTTTTCTTGGATGGTTTATTCATCTGTGACAATCCATTTAGAATGGATTAATTAATTTTTATTTATTCATTGTAATGAATTAAATAAATAAATACACCAAAAATTAGAAACGCATATGATGCTTTATGAATAGATATGCCTTAGGCTTTGGCTATATAACAAGATGAGATCCTCTTTAATTGTTTTGGGCAGTGTATGAGCCTCTTTTAAATCGTTATTCTTCTTGATCATTGTTCATATCACCCAAGAAAGAACTAGAACACTTCAGTTTTTCAATAATACTTTCAATATAATCGTTGATCCATTGGATGATGCATCACCTCAAAGGTAGAGAGATTTCATTAACTTATCCCCATGATCTCATTTAATAACATTCCATCGAAGGATCAAGATTGTAACATCTTGACCTTTTCTTTTAGGGACATTCTTTAGTTCGTAATGTTTTCCTTTTTCTCATCTTTATTGAGCCTTGTTTGTGTAAATACCTTTGGGATTCCAAAATCTTGTGGAATATTAAATTAATATTGTTGGAAACATCCTATCAAAACAGGTGTTACCAAGCCACAACACCCAATACCACACTACAAAGGAGTTGGCTGGGCCATGGTGTAATTGGTTATGCCATAGTAATATTGTGGGGTTTTGAGGACACTCTAGATAGAGAATAGTTTTAACATAGTGACCCAAACCATGATGATTGAATTGTACCCTTCACTGTGAAGGGTTTTTTGGGATGGTTTGGTTTGTAGTGTCTTAGACGATGCCCTATAGATGTGCTCCACATCAGTTTTAGATAGATGCAATCATTCTGTCTTCAGGAGTTACAAACTTTAATGATCCATTTTGGATTTTATTTAGGGATCCATTTTTAGTTTTAATTCTTCAATTGAGATCCATTATCAATACATTAATTGATCTTAATTTATTTAATGTAATGAATTCAATAAAAAAATACCCTAACTATCAGAACCACATAAAATGTGTTATGAATATGAGATGACTTGGGTTTCAGCTATATAAGAGGATGGGATCGTCTCTTGTTGGTGTGTGATGTGTATGAGCCTCTTCCAAGTCTATCTTTTTCTCAAGAACTATTCATCTCACTTGAGAAGGATCTATAACCCCTTCAGTTTCTTAAGAATACATACAATATGATCATCGTTCCATTGGATGCTGTACCATTGAAGGATAAAGATGGAAGCTATTACAACTCATGTTTTCCAGGTAGTTTGATGTTCGGTGATATTATCATGTAGATTTCATGAAGATGGTCTCTTATATTTTGGGTAATCTTCCACTGCAAATATTCATCATATGATCTTAAAAAACCCATCAGTGGTATCAGAGGTAGTTTCTTCAAGATTTAAACATGTTTTTATCATTGTATTTTGAGATAAAAACATAACTAGAAACAAGAATAGCATTCAAAAAAAATAGATGACTAGCATAATGGTAAATATGATTTACCCTTATGTGAAACCATTACATAGAAGTTCATAATAAGGGAAACCTATTTATTTTCATTACATTAATGAGTTTCATTAAGGTAGCACCCTCACACAAAGTGCATTGTGTGAGGTTCATTGACACTTTAACCTTGCATGTAATGGTAATAGAGTTGTTGTATAAAGGTCCCTAATATTTACCTTTTCACAGCATATAAAATCTTCAGAGTACCCTTATGAAAAGGAGTTACATAAAGTTAAGACCTTTATGTGAGGAATCTATGTAAAGGTAATCTGGTTATTGCCTTCATGCAATGGTTTTAATATCATGCTACGTAATGGTAACCTTTATATTAACATTACATCAGTTTATAAAAATTTCAGTTGGCCTTATGTAGGGAGTATGTGTAAGGGTAATAGGGAGCCTAATAGGGATTCTACACAAGGGTAAGAAGAAACAATGTTTATTTTTTAAAAACTTAAATGGTTTTAACGATTTATAAAATTTTAATAAATCATAATAAAAGGAATTTTGAACTATTTTAATTTATAAGGATTTAATTAATTAATTATTTATATTTTTTTATATTTTAATTAATAAAATTTTTTGAAACATTTTCCCAAATATTGATGGTTAGTATTTTGAAATACCTTTTGAAAAAATAAATGTAATTTCTAATTATCAAGAAATAAATGGTTTATTTATAAATAAAAAAGAAGTTATTTATAAAGTGTTTATAAATTACAAAATATATGATATTTAGATTATATAAAATTTTATACAAAATACCTTGAAATATAAAATGATTATAATTCATGAATTATTATATAAATTCCATTCAATATAAAATATGATGGGGTTTACATTGAAATGAATGTAAAATGTTTATATTCTTTCTAATTTATAAAATATTTATAATTAGTATTTATTTATGAATATTTAACAAATGTGTCAGGTTCTGGAAAACAAATTAATTTTTTATTTTTTTGTTAAACTTCCTTGATATTCATGTTTATTAAATTTTTTATTAAATATGAATACTGTGTATTCTCATATATATGGTAAATTTCATCTAGGATAGAACCATTCGTATCATGTTATGTTTGATATCCTAAAATTCTATTTTCATCTTCCTTAATGCCACATTGTATTTTTAGTTATGAGATGAGAATAGTTGTTGAGCATAGTTTGTTCATATTATATGTTAAGGTTTTCATGAATTGAATTCTCTCTTGAGACAAGTCTTCTTAGGTATAAGGACTTGGGTTCATGCCACCTACATTCGTAGAGGCTTTCCTTAGCTTGGGATGTTAATGAGTTTCAAATATGTCACCCCAGAATTACCCATGTAGAGTTTGTGAATATCATATAAATCAATGCCTTTACATGAAGAATTCATGTACCTTATTCATATGATTCATTTGGATATGTTTTAATATACTTTAATTCTACCTTTTGGGTGATTAACTGAAACTTGTGGGTCATGTAAATAGTTAAACGTTAATGTGTAGTGAAAACATTAATTTTATGGTTTGAACAAGGTTTTGAAAACTAAATTAGAAGCATGCATAAACAAAAGTAAATAGAAAAAGAGAATATAATGATTACATAATATATTTTAATTTTAATTTAATATACATATGATTTATATTAAATTGTTGAGTCTTTAAAAGGAAAGCCCTCAAATAATAAGTGTGATATTCCTTCCAAAGTGATACTTGTCAAGGCATTGATTATCTAATTGGGTAGTTCATTCCATATATGGATGAAAATGCATTATCTTATGTATGGAAAGAGTGTGATGGGTGGAGCTAGAACATCCTTTTTTAGGTCATGACATAGCTAGGTTCTCTTAAAATGGCCTTTGATATCTTATTTTTAATGTTTGATTTGGATTACACTAGCTTGGAGACCCTAATAAGATTAGGTTATTGGAGGAATAGAACTGATTATATCCATATAATGTATTTGGATAATGGGTTATCCACAGAACTATCCAAGAGTCACAAATATTCTAATTAGGATGATTCCCTATATAAATAAGCATGTTTTGATAGAAACACTATAATGACTCGTTTATTAGTAAAATATGGATCTTGGATCACTAAATGGATATGATGTATGTGGTCATCATTTTTAGTTGGATCATTATCATTAAAATTACTTTATGAAAATATATAATTCATTATATATATTTGATAATATATCTATTTTAGATAAAATCATCATCATCCTCAAACTAAAATTTAAAATTCATCCTTAAAATGATAACCTGAAAATAAAAAACTTATAAGAAATATAGGTTAAGAAAGTTTAATGAGAAAGATAAATATTCCATGTGTTTGAACATTTCCTTTTTTATCAACTAACTATTGAATGTGTTCAATATGTTATCCTTGATGTTTGTAGAACAAAGAAAGATTCGCTTGGGGTTTCAATGGAATTTAATGCAAAATGACCTAATGAATTTTAGACTCCACTCAAATACTCATTATGATTGCGTATATAAATGAAATTCAATATTATTTAATATGTTTGGAGATATTGAATAATTTCAATAAGGATTGTCTATTTTTAAGTAATTCATTCTATTATCCAAAATTGGTTAAGTTATAAGAAGAACTAAATATCTCTAAATAAAACTAACATAATTCTCTCTCTGAGGTTTTAGAACATTCAAATAGGATTTAAGTTTGTGAATACTAATAGAAGTAACTCTATATTAGTGTTAAAATCATCATAATGTTCATGAAAAGTTTCAAATTGAGAAGAAAGTGAATAAGAAAAGGTTTTTAGAAAAATATTATGATCTTAAAAAATCTAGAAATTCTGGGAAAACCAACTTGAACTTAAAAACTAGAATAACAGGTGACTTTGAAGAGGATAAAAAAGGTCTAATATGAAGAATAATGTGTCAAAATTTTAAAAAAATATTTTTACACAAATAGGATCTAAGATTTATGTATCAATTAAATAAGGAAGATGGTTTTCAATGGTTATACAATGGTCATTCTATAGGAAAAATTATCCTTCCTATGGGTTTGGACGACATTATGGAGTAATTATGAATTCAAAAAGAATATTTCGGTTTAATTATCTACACTATTATGAGCCTAGTGGGTTTTTAAGTCCTTTATTGAGGTTTATTTGGTCATCTCTAAATAATAAATTTTAGAAATAGATTAAAAATTCTTTAAAAAACTAAGAAATTTTTTGAAGATCTTGAGGATATATGTGGAATATTGAAAATCCCAACCAGTAAAAATTTTAATTCATCATAATTTTACCATCATCGAAAAATACCGGTTACAAATCTCAATATCCTTGGAATAAGAATGTAAAAGGAAAGTATAATAATTTTTTTGAAAAAGTGGCACATAAAAAATCAAATGGAGTTAATCCATGGACTTTTAAGAGTGGATTTTCCTCTTATATTAAAGGAGATTTGAACATTCAAACTAATTTTTAAAATAAATAACAAGTTTCAATAACCATTTTAAATCATGGATTATTCAAAATAAATGGTGTTGGATCTGTTATGACTTGGAAAAATCAACGAAAATTCAGGAACACTTTATTTATATGGAATGAAAAAAAACATTCTTAGTTTGTATCAGTTATGTGATAAGGAAGATGAATTATTCTATAAGAATGATTTATTTCTATTGATTGTCTTGAAAATATAATTTATTTTCACCAGAGGATAGTGAACAATTGGTAATTTCTTTCAGGATGGTCGTGCTGAAAATTATTGTTATTTAAACACAAAAGAATAAAATAATTTGTTGTATTGAAGGATTGTCCATTTAGAAAAAATGGATATGAAAAATCTTACAAGAATATATTATTATTTTTTATGTTCCTAAGTTTAAAATTGAAATAAATTGTATCTTCTCAATATCTCAGATGGGTAATATTATTTAAACTTCACATAATAATGTGGTGATCTATTATTCTCAACATTTATAGCTCATTAATTCACATCTATATAGGATGATGATGAAGCAACACACTAATGAAGATGGGTAATTTATATATTTTATTGATAAATACACACTAGTTATTTGTGTTATGTTCATGAAGAATGTGTGCAAGGATCTTATGTAACGCCCTGACCCCAGTTACCCAGAGTCGGTGCTTTATTTTAATACATTGGAATAATTACAAGGAATCAAGCCCCAAAAGACTGATCGGTTTAGCAGTCTTGGAAAATAGATTACATACATGAATGTCACATTACACTTTATAACATACAAAACAACATAAATAATACTTTATGAACACCATTATTTCCTTGGCTTAACCATGCATATCAATCACAATACACTTCTTGGAATCCTGGGAAAAATAAAACATAGAAAGGGGTGAGCTCAAATGCTCAGTAAGGGTAACCAATATAGTGGAAACTTTTATAAATAAGCGTAAACATTTAAGACAATGTATAACTAAAACAAAAGCCTTTTAAACGTGAACTTCAGAATAATATGGTAAAAATAAAATGAAATAATACCATTTACTTATTCACATGGATATTATACTTGTCAAATAATCACATGAAATATCAATAACAACTTTCATAATGATGGAATGCATAATGCCAGACTATCATAACCACATAGCCAAGGCCTCGTGGCAAGACTACAAATAAGATTTTGTCAAGGCCTCGTTCTAAGACACTAGTTTGTCTCATGTGACCTACTGATGCATCGAGGAGCTATAGTGGGCTACACCCGTCACATACTAAGTCCAATGTATTCCTCATATGAAATGGTCTAAAAATAACATAAACATTCATATTAAAACTAGCATACAAAATTTCAATACTTTACCCATAAACAATGAATGGTATAAAAATAACACATCCACAGTCAAACATATCACAAAACCTTCAACACAATATGGAATATTTGTATCATGATAAATCAACTTCAAAACAATTTTAAAATCTATTAAAGGATTTTGACGTTGATGAAAATGATTTGTAAAACTCTTTGAGAGAAATACACCTTTTTCATGAAAACATTTAAAAGTCACAAAATTTGGAAAAGAATTCATTTAAATAATTTTTTTAATCAAATTTTCCTATACCACTTTGAAACTTTTGAAAGGAATTAACATTTTAAAAACATTCATGTTCATATTAATTAATCCTAAAAACCCATTTTGAAGACATGGACATTAATGAGAAATATTTAGAAGAATAAATATTTAAAACATTTGAAATGATATTTTATTAAAGATTCCCTTAAAACAATCCCTTTGAAAACTATTTTATGAAATGTGGACATGGATAATAAATATGTCCCAATAGATACTTACGTAAAAACAACCTCGAATAATAAAGAGATTGTGAAATTAACCCTTACCAAATTGGTAACATATGAAACATACACCCCATGAAAGAGGTATCATACAATGAATATGTAAATACACATAAATTAAAGTTTATTACACAAATAATACAAGTATGGGTAGTACATACACCACACAAAAGGTAATAGTGTAAATATAGAATAAATGTCACGGGAATAAGGAGTGAGATGAAAACCCCCTACGTTTCACTTTCCGTTAGTTGATGGTACGTTTAGCCTCCTTTATTAAGACTATAGTATGTTATTAAATTTTACCAGAACCATATTCATATTTATGATATCATACATTATTCATTTTTGACATTATATTACCCATTTAATAATAATTTCTATGTTATCTTAATATTTCGGGTAATAATCGCTTTCTTTATCGTACGTGTTTTAACTTGTTACTCTTGATTGTATCACATAGATCATGATTTAAATACTTCCAGAATTTAAAACATGATTTATTTATCATGTATATTTAGAATATAAAATTTTATAATAGACGTATATATGTAATGGAAAACACTGTTTATGGAGACGGTAGTCCGTACGTACTCATAAACGTTGTTTCCATTTTTATATAGTATTGAACGGAAGTAAGTGAATAAGATATATGTAAGTACATAAATAATTATATATATAAATATATATATCTCCAGTATCATTGTTATTTCATATATTACATACTTATTAGTAATATATATTTTTATAATCGTCGATGAATGGTGAACTTTGAATTGAATCTCATCGCGTCGTGGAGACGGTAATCCGTACGTACGCATGAGTGAAAATATCATTCTTTTGATATTAATATAATATATAATTGGATGGTATATAATATATACAGAATCCTTATCATGTTATATTTATCAAATACACATCATTATTATACCCATCCAAATAATAATGTATTGAATAACAATTACACCACGACGTGGAGACGGTAAGCCGTACGTACGCACGTATGGTGACATGTCATTCAAAGGGTGGATAGAATAATGAATTTGGTTCTAAAATAATTATAATAACATTAAAGTATATAGAATATTCTGGATTTATTATTTTAGAATGGAAACGACAAACAAAAAGGAAGTGGAAGAAGAGAGTAACTTGAAAGAGGGTGGTGAAATCATTACCTCTTCTTCGGGTTCTTCTTTTTGATTTGATCAAAAGGGATCCTTAGGATGGATTTCTAATCAAAATAAGGCCTATAGGTTGAAGTTATGATAGTTGAGAGGGTATTTTGGCAGGTTTTGGACGAGCCAAATGGATTAGATGGTGTGAATTAGAGAGAAGGGGGAGTTCCCTTTTATAAGAGGGGTGAGGGGCACCTTAGGAAAAACTTAAAATATTATTTTATAATAAATTCAAATTCGGTTTATAATGGCTCAAAAGTTGATTATGTAAATTATAAGGTGGGATAGGTCACAAAGAACTCAACCACTACGTTTTAGACAAGTTTAGGTTACCATTTTAACCTTATCATTTAGATTTAACTCTAAGTTAAATAATTTAACTTTTACCGTCTCTTCTTGTATTCTTACACTATATGGTTAATAAACTTAATATATAATGCCAATAGACCCAAATTGGTTAATAAATGTCATATATATTATTATATATGTATTTTGGCCGAACCTTATATTTTTAGGACCGTTATATCAACTAATAATATAATATTTGCTTTAAAAACTATTTTATGTCAATTTTGACCCTATTTGGTATTTGTTTTTGTTAAAACAATAACAACATGATTACTTCAAAAAAAATACATTTAATATATCTTAACATGTCATATTCACCTAGAAAATTCTTGGATGTCATAAAAACATTGAAATTATATTTATTTTAATATTTATAATACCATTTATTTGATTCATTCATGAATAAGGTAATTAATGCATCATCATTGTGTCATAAATAAAATTATTTATTTAATGCCTAAAAATTATAAATAAAACACCATGATGTAGGAAATATTTTTAGAGTTATAATTAATATTTATAATCGAATTTATCTTATGTAAAACCCTATATTATAAATTTTTGAGTTATTTAACATTGATTTTAACTCTTTTAACCCTTATTTGAATTAAATAATAATAAATGTCCTAATTTAATCCAAGTGTACCTAAATGATAATATTTTATTCCTAAGGTTGTTTTTGGTCGAGATAAACTTGTCCAATAGAATTGGGACATGTGTGAGGGTAATATTAATATCATTTTTACCCTTAATTACCTTATTTACTTTTAATCGTCGTAAATAAAAGTAAAAACGTTACTATTCATCAAAAATTATTTTCATCTCATTGAACCACATTTTACTCCGTGATATTAATCGTGTCTCTCAGATTCTCGAAAGTCAACTCACAGAAGAGTTAAAATTATTTTTTACGGGAATTTTCAAATGCTCCTACGAGGTGGGTAAAAGACAGTGAAAAGTTCAAAAAACATTATATATCTAAAATTATTATAAACTGACTCCAATGAATTACAATGATCTTATATAAGAATTATGTATCTATTTTGACATAATTTAATTTAAATAAATAAATCAGTTTTAGCCAATAACTCAGTTTTTTCACTATTCATCAAAAATTGATGTTTCTCAGAAAAATACCAAAAATTTGACCTAAGCTATATTTGATATTATGAATTCAAAAATGATGTCTATTTTACCAAATTCAAAACATATAAGTGTCATTAATTAATTTAAATTAATTCCCGTTGTCAAAACAAATAGCGTGTTTTTAAGAAATAATAACTATCAAAAGATTGACACTTACTTACGTCCAGTATAAATGTGAAATTATGTACAATGACCAACATTGTGTTAAATGGTAAAAAAATATTCTAAATATAATTTAAAACCACTGAAATACATAATTTATCACTATTAATTATTTTGATTAAAAAATTTGTTTTTAATTAAAATTTAGTAATTTTCACTATTCATCAAAATATGAAAGTTATCCGAAAAGTACCAAAATTTCACCCAAAGCTAATTTCGATATTCCGAATCCAAAAATGAAGTTCATTTTGAAAGATAAAATGTATAAAATTTCAAAAGGTGGGTATTACTATTCTTAACGGCTGCTATGATTGGTTGTGGTGTGTTAGAACTTAAAGTTGTGTATAACACACGCTATTGTATAATTCAAAGAGAAGCATACTGTGAATGCATGTGGTGTTACATTCTCCAATTTTTTGGAAAACCCACATTGGAAATATGGTTAATAAAAATATAACTTTAAAAAGAAGGAAATAGAAGTACAAAGGTCACTAGAGATAGCCCATACTAGGATTATATGAAAACATGGATATGGAGGAGAAACAAACCATCAAGGTATGATAGGGAGTTGTAGAAAACAGAATTAGGAGAAAGTTAACTACAAGAAAATCACAAACTTGTGATTGGTTAAACGGTCTTTGATTCCCCAGTAGGAAAAGTTAACGGACAACATTTTTGTTTTAAGTTACCTTTCATAAAGTTTAAGAATTTGTTTATGAGATTTACTAAGAATGTTAGGAAATATACTTACTTGTCATGTAGACATTCATTCAAATTTTTTTACCACAAACCCATCTTTCACTCCAAAAGTTAATATAACTCAAAAATATTCTATTTATCCTAATCGTATAGGGTTCCAAAAATAAATTAATAATTCACCTATCATAACCAAAAAAAAACTACATTATTCAATCCAGGACATTACGTGGGCCAGTGGTAGGTGATACACCCTTGTCTCCCTTCGGTTGCGGGTTCAAGTCTCGCGGCCTTGCC
Organism: Viscum album; assembly: GCA_963277665.1. Taxonomy (NCBI): domain Eukaryota; kingdom Viridiplantae; phylum Streptophyta; class Magnoliopsida; order Santalales; family Viscaceae; genus Viscum; species Viscum album. The sequence continues at coordinate 1,210,915,050 of OY728126.1, read as the reverse complement.
GGACGCGATAGGTTGTCGCCTGACCTCCGGGTTGTCCTTTTATGGAAATCAAAAAATAATCTCAAACTAGAATTGTCCAAAATACTTATGTCCAAACTCACTGTCCAAAATTCACAATGAAGATCCTTTTTTCTGGGTAATAACATGTGAACAACTTCATCATATATTCTTTTAAAACACTGCAACATCCTGAATTACCATAAAACCTTATTGGTTACATTCATGATCCCTTATTCCTTATAGAATACTGGATATACTCCTTCTATCCAAAAAATATTTTAAACTCTGACAATGATGGAATATACAAATCATTAATTAGTTTCAAGGTATTGAATAATATCCAATATAATTTATCCAAATCAATCATATATTATTCCAAAATAACTACCTCGGTATCAGAACCATATTATGCTTTATCTTTTTCTCAACCATATATGTTCCAGAAATCTAACCTGTTATTGAGTCACTTTTCTTTGTTCCACACAATCTCAAGTACTTAATGAAATAGTACTGCAGTACAATCCTTATATAATCTATAATTATTATAACCAGTACATTGTTGATACAACACTCAAATGACATAATTCTCTAATAACAACATAAGAACTCTAATCATTCCTCCTCATCTATGGTAGTTTCATAACTTGATTATTATCCAATAGCATCATTTAGGGCATACTCTGATGATTTGGAAATTGGTTCGCGTGGTGTCCCAACTCTTTGCAGATGAAGCATTGTATATTTGAAACCTTTTTCTTACCCTTGCAGTTACGTACATAATGCCCTTTTTCTCTACACTTATAACAAACTCTCATTCCTTTCAGGCAAGTTCTAGGGTGTTACTTTCCAAAGTTATCACATATGGGAAAATTATTCTTTTCCCTCTTCCCTTTATCCATCTTTCTCTCTTCCATCCTTTTCTTCTCTTGCTTCCCTTCAAAGCAATAGGACTCAGAGAATTCTTTACTTATCTTATTAACACATGATACTATTTATTCATATGTTGATAATACATGGGAGACTATTTCCCTTCAAAATTTTGGATTAATACCGTGAAATATATGATCCTTCTTACTCTTTGGATCATACATATTGCTGGATTTTACATTCCATCTATTGGGTGCCATTTCTATACAATAGCATAAACAAGGTCAGTTTATGAATTGCAATGAATAATTACGAACTTGTAAAATACCTAATGTAAATGGAACAATTTATGGATATAATCCATAATCATAAATTTTTTTTCTTTGAGTAATTATATACTCATAATCCCTTCATAATGGTTTGTAAAGAAAATGAGAATTGTCCTAAGAATATCCCTCAGGAGTGTTATAACCAAGAGTGCAGCAAGGCCTGTTGTCGTGCACCAGTTCCCGTTCAAGTCTAGCTCAAAGCGGTGTTTTTGGGTTTTACCCCTAGGTACATCTGTGCCAGAGCCGCCTCTACCAGCTCGTATCGAGAAATGGATGTATTTTCTTGGAAAACTCATAAAATCTTTACATTACCAAAATTTTAGGAAGTTCTTCTATACTAATCTTCGAAGTCTATCTTACTGTAATGTGCTCTAATCAGAGTTTATCTAAATCTAGTTTCCAAGGTTTTTGATAAACATCCTCTGATACTAACTGTAACGCCCCGACCCCAGTTACCCAGAGTCGGTGCATTATTTTAATACATTGGCATAATTGCAAGGAATCAAGTCCCGAAAGACCGATTGTTTTAGCAGTCTTGGAAAATAGATTACATACATGAATTTTACATTACACATTATAACATACAAAACAACATATATAATCCTTTATGAATGCCATTATTCCCTAGGCTTAACTCTACATATCAATCACAATACACTTCTTGGAATCCTGGGGAAAATAAAACATAGAAAGGGATGAGCTCAAATGCTCATTAAGTGTAATAAATACAATAGAAACACTCATAAATAAGAATAAACATTTAAGACAATGTATTACTAAAACAAAAGCCTTTTAAACTCGAACTTCAGAAGAATATGGAAAAAATAAAATGAAATAATGCCATTTACTTATTCACATTGATATTCCAATAGTCTAATAATTACATGCAATATCAATAACCACTTTCATAACGATGGAATGCATAATTTCAGACCATCATAACCATGTAGCCAAGGCCTCATGCCAAGTCTAAAAAATAAGATTTTGTCAAGGCCTTTTTCCAAGACCCTAGTTTGTCTCATGAGACATACTGACGCATCAAGGATCTATAGAGGGCACCACCTGTCACTTACTAAGTCCAATGCATTCCTCATATGAAAGGTCTAAACATAACATAAACATTCGTATTAAAACTAGCATACGAAATGTCAATAAATTACTCATAAACCATTAATGGTATAAAAATAACACATCCACAGTCAAACATATCACAAAACCTTCAACAAAATATGGAAGATTTGTATCATGACAAATAAACTACAAAACAGGTTTAAAATCCATTAAAGGATTTTGACGTTGATGAAAATGATTTGTAAAACTCTTTGAGAGAAATACCCCTTTTTCATGAAAACATTTAAAAGTCACACAATTTGGAAAAGAAGTAATTTAAGACATTATTGAATCAAATTTTCCCATAATACTTTGAAACTTTTTAAAGTAATTAACAATTTAAAAACATTCATGTCCATATAAATAAATCCTTAAAAACCATTTTGTAGACATGTACATTAAGGAGAAAGATTTAGAAGAATAAATATTTAAAACATTTGAAATGATGTTTTAGTAAAAAGTCCCCTAAAATAATCCCTTTGAAACTATTTTATGAAACATATACATGGATAATAAATATGTCTCAGTAGATACTTACGTAAAAACAACCTCGAATAATAAAGAGATTGTCAAATTAACCCTTACCAACTTGGTAACTTACGAAACATACACCCCATGAAAGAGTTATCATTCAAATGAATATGTAAATACACATAAATTAAATTTTATTACAAAAAGAATAAAATTATGTGCAGTACATACACCACACAAAAGCTAATAGTGGCAATATGGCATGAATGTCATGGGAATAAGGAGTGAGATGAAAGCCCCTTACCTTGCACTTTCCGTTAGTCGAGGGTACGTTTAGCCTCTTGTATGAAGACTATAGTTTTTTATTAAAATATACCAGAACCATATTAATATTTATGATATCATACATTATTAATTTATGAATTTATACTATCCATTTAATAATAATTTCCATGTTATGTTAATATTTCGGGTAATAATCGCTTTCTTTATCGTACGTGTTTTAACTTGTTACTCTTGATTGTATAACTTAGATAATGATTTAAATACTTCCAGAATATAAAACAAGATTTATTTATAATATATATTTATAATATAAAAAATTATAATAGACGTATATATGAAATGGAAAACACCGTTTATGGAGACGGTAGTCCGTACGTACGCATAAACGTTGTTTCCGTTTTTATATAGTATTTAACGAAAGTAAATGAATAAGATATATGTAAGTACATAAATAATTATACACATAAATATATATATCTCCATTATCATTATTATTTCATATATTACATACTTATTAGTAATATATATTTTTATAATCGTCTATGAATGGTGAACTTGGAAATGAATCTCATCGCATCGTGGAGATGGTAATCCGTATGTAAACACGAGCGAAAATATCATTATTTTGATATTAATATAATATATAATTGGATGGTATATAATATATACAGAATCCTTATAATGTTATTTTTTTCAAATACACATCATTATTATACCCATCCAAATAATAATGTATTGAATAACAATTACACCACAACGTGGAGACGGTAATCCGTACGTACGCACGTATGGTGACATGTCATTCAAAGGGTGGATAGAATAATGAATTTGGTTGTACCATAATTAAAAGAACATCACATTATATAGAATATACTGGAGTTATTATTTTATAATGGAAACAAAAAAGAAAAAGGAAGTGGAAGAAGAAAAGAACTTGAAAGAGGGTGGTGAAATCATTACCTCTTCTTCGGGTTCTTCCTTTTGATTTGATCAAAAGGGCTCTTTAGGATGGATTTCTGGTCATACTGAGGCCTCTAGGTTGAAGGGAGGATAGTTGAGAGGGTATTTGCGCTGGTTTTGGCTGAGCCAAATGTCTTATAAGGTGTTAATTATACAGAAGGGGGAGTGCCCTTGTATTAGAGGGGTGAGGGGCACCTTAGGAAAAAACTTAAAATATTATTTTATAATAAATTCATATTCGGTTTATAATGGATAAAAAGTTTATTATTTAAAGTATAAGGTAGGGATTGGTTGAAAAAAACTCAACCAATAGGTTTTAGATAAATTTAGGTTACCATTTTAACCTTATCATTTAGATTTAAAACTATGTTAAATAATTTATCATTTACCGTGTCTTCTTGTATTATTACACTATATGGTTAATAAACATACTATATAATGCCAATAGAACCCCAATTGGTTCATTAATGTCATATATATTATTATATAAGTATTTTGGACGATCCTTAGATTTTTAGGACCATTATATCAATTAATAATATAATATTTTTTATAAAAACTATTTTATGTCAATTTTGACACTATTTGGGATTTGTTTTTTGTTAAAATAATAACAACATGATTACTTCAAAAAAATACATTTAATCTATCCTAACATGTCATATTCACCTAGAAAATTCGTGGATGTCATAAAAACATTGAAATTATATTTATTTTAATATTTATAAAACAATTTATTTGATTCTTTCATGAATAAGGTAATTACTCCATCATCATTGTATCATATATAAATTTATTTATTTAATGTCTAAAAATTATAATTAAAATACCATGATTTAGAAAATTTTATTATATTTATAATGAATATTTATAATATAATTTATCTTCTGTAAAACCCTATATTAAAAAAATAGTTATTAAACATTGATTTTAACTCTTTTACCTCTTCTTTGAATTAAATAATAATAAATGTCCTAATCTAATCCAAGTGGGCCTAAATGATAATATTTTATTCCTAAGGTTGTTTTTGGTCTAGATAAACTTTTCCAATAGAATTAGTACATTTGTGAGGGTAATATTAATATCATTTTTACCCTTAACTACCCTATTTACTTTTAACCGTGGTAAATAAAAGTAAAAAGTTACTATTCACCAAAAATTATTTTCATCTCATTAAACCAAATTTTACTCCTTGATTAATCTTTTCTATTAGATTTTCTAAATTCAAATCATAAAATCGGTAAAATTAAGTTTTATGGGAATTTTCAAATTCTCCTAGGTGATGGGTAAAAGACGGTGAAAAGTTTAATAAAATTTTTATATATTTAAAATTATTATAAACTGACTCCAATGAATTAAAATGATCTTATATAAGTATTATGTATCTATTTTGACATAAATTAATTTAAATAAAATAAATAATTATTTCATTAAAAAAATCGGTTTTAACCAATAACTTAGTGTTTTTCACTATTCATCAAAAATTGATGTTTCTCAGAAAATTACCAAAAATTCGGCCTAAGCTATATTGAATATTATGAATTCAAAAATGATGTCAATTTTACCAAATTCCAAACATATAAGTTGCATTAATTAATATAATTTAATTCTCGTTGTCAAAGTAAATAGCGTGTTTTTAAGAAATAATAACTATCAAAAGATTGACACTTACTTATGTCAAGTTTGAATGTGAAATTATGTCTAATGACCAAAATTGTGTTAAATGGTAAAAACTATATTCTAAATATACTTTAAAACCACTCAAATTCATAATTTATCACTATTAATTATTTCTATTAAAAAATTTGTTTTTAATTAAAATTTAGTAATTTTCACTATTCATCAAAATATGAAAGTTATCTGAAAAGTACCAAAATTTCACCCTAAGCTAATTTAGATATTCCGAATCCAAAAATGAAGTTCATTTTTAAAAATAAAATGTATAAAATTTCAGAAATTGGGTATTACTATTCTTAATGGCTAGTATGATTGGTTGTTGTGTGTTAGAACTCGGAGTTGCGTATAACACACGCTATTGTATTATTCAAAGGCAAGCGTATCGTGAAAGCTTAGGGTGTTACATATTAGAATGTTTATATTTTTTTGATGATGTGATGAAAATGAGTATGTTCTTCCTCTGATAATGATCAAGAATAAAAATGATTCTAAATTAAAAAATTGTGTGTTTGAATATTATTTGGAGAATCATGGAAAATGAAATGAACTCTGTGCACCATACACACAATAAAAATTGTATGGTTGAATGGAAAAATATAATCCATGTTGATATGGCTTGGGAAATATTACTCGAGCAAGATACCTCTTGATATTTTTTAATTCAAGTAGCGTGTATATAGATTTACATTAAAAATGGGTTTTTAAAATAAAAATTTATCTATGTCCACATATGAGATGAATTAGAAGAATCATCCAAGTTTTATGTATCTAAATGTGTTTGGAATCCCTTATACGATCAAGTTTAAAGAATAAAATCATTGGGAGTTTGAGAAGAATTGTTTTATTGGGATATTTCTTAGTTATCCTCCAAATGGTGGTAGACACTATTTTTACAACTAAGTTTCAGGGATGAATGTTCATTCTAATGATGTGACGGTACTGAAACATACAAAAAATGAAATTACACATGATGAAGGAAGTTTCAAAAGTGATGGATATGAATCCCTTTTTATTAAATAGTTATAAGAAGTTTCATAAAATGAAGAAAGTGTGGAATATGTGTAGGATAGAGAAGAATATTCTACCATTTCACGTTATGAGGAACAACCTCATTCATCTCATCTAAGGCTGAGAAAAATTGTTCAGGTTTAGAATATCATAGGAGAATTGGGATAGGATTTTCAAAGTTTAAGAACATTGAGGATAACATTACAGACATCACTATTTTATTAATTTGAACCTATATATGAGTAATAATATTTGAAACATAAAGGGTGGGATAATTTTATGAATGAATTGTTGGATTAAATTAATTATAATAAAACCTAGAACATGTTTTAAAAGATGGAAATCAAAAATTTCATTAGAACAAAATGAGTATTCTGGAATAAATTGAATGAAAAGGGTAAAATTATGTCAAAAAAATAAATACCAGTGTGTAAATGGTTTTATTATATAAAATGAATTCATTTTTTGGAAACCCTTTCACTAATGGAAAATCTAGAAACCATATGTATATTTCATTATTTATTCCTAAATGAAATACATCATATTCCAAATGGTTTTTAAGTCTTCCTTCATGAATGGTGACCTTAAATATGTGGTCTATATTGAATAAAATTGTGGAATATTTCTTGTTAATGAATATAAGCATGTTTTCAAGTTAAATAAAGGACAATATGGGTTAAAACAATCCCTCAAACCAAAGTATTATAACAAATACACCTATTTGATGTAGTCCAAATTCAAAAAAGGAAGAGTGGTCAGCAACCTTTATATTAAAGATGAATAAAGGTATCACAAGATATTATTATCTATACAAAACAATTAATTTTTTTAAAATGACGATGAATTTTTTAAATAATTTTCAAACCAGATTAAGATAATTTTTAAATGTATTTTATTGGTTAAATGGGATGCCTTATTATATTACGAATTAATCAAGATAGAGATCATGATTTTATTTCACAAGGGAAGTATTCTAGGAAAATTTTAAAAATGATTGTAATAGTTGATTAAAATATAGTTTACCCCTCAATTTTAGTGGAAACCAAAATTTCTAAATATAATTAAAGAAAAGAGATAGATCCATTGGAATTCTAGAAGATAATTTGAAAAAAAAAATTGACAGCATAAAGTATGAATATAGTTTATATAGTTACAAATTTGTCTATGTATCAAAATTTCACAAAAAAATTACAATTTAAATTCTATTAAAAGTATTATTAGGTTCAAAAATTGAATAATATATTTGTGTTTCAATTATAACAGAAAATGGAAACTCATTATATTACACAAATGTATATAGTGAAGGTTGAGGTGATGATAAGAGATCATCATATAGATGATTTTTCTTCCTTGGAAAAAGGTTTTTCTGTTGGAATATAAATAATCATAAATTTATAAACATAATAAGTATTTAATTATAGTTTTTGTCTTCCAATCAAGACATAACCCAATTGTTGTGGACGAAGACTCAATTTGAAGATATCGTGGTGGAAGTGAATTTTCTACTCCTTTTTTATTGTGATAATCAAGTTCATATCAATTATTCAAAGAATAAGATTGAAAATTAATGATCTAAGAGCAATGATATAAATTATCACTTTATCATGAAGCATTTGGAATGAAATGAACTTATGGGGGAATTTGGTTCTGTATAAGAGAAAATATATTATATGTTTACCAATCCATTTCCAAAGGATGAATTTCAGAATTTTAGTTTAATGTTGGGAGTTAAACATCACACATATCAAGGTTAAGGAATTGTAGTTTATCCCCTCTCTCATATTTTAAATTGTATTCTTGTAGTTTTACGGGTCAAAAAAATGAAAAAGACTATATAAATATATTTATTTATTTAGGTATTGACAAATTGTATTTATAATGGGGGATCAAACAATTTTTAAAATGAATCCTTTGATATTTATTTTCAAAATGGGGACCGGTACCATATTTTGTGAGTGAATATATTTTGAGATATTTTTTAAATGGGGTAATCTTGGATTTTGAAATTATGCAAGTGTGAATTGTTTAAATATTTTGTTAAATTTTATGCATGAATTTTTATATTACACATTATATAGAAATATTTTTCAAGTTATGGGTAAATTTTATGTGATTATGAAGTATTAATTCAAAAATACTTTCCCATTATTTGATGATTTGAGGGAATATTTAATTGGATGATGAATTATTTATTGAAGAAGAAGTTATCCCTTATCGGATAAATATTTAAGTGATATTATATCCTCAAATTGAATCGAGAGAATTAATAGAAGTGAATTTATGAATGTAAATCACTATTTAATGGAAAAACTGATTTTATTGTGTGATTTTTTTGTTTCCTACAATGATTTTGCTTTAGTAGACATGTAATACTTGAATGATGATACATTGTTAAGGGGATTGAGTTTGATAGTGATTTTTGTTCTATGGTTTCTCATAAAATCTATAAGGGTAGATTCTTAAGCCTAATATATACAATGAATTAGTTAAATACTTGGGTTTATTATTGATACAAAACGTTTCCTCTAGAATAAGAAAATTATCTAGGGAATATTTTTTGGAGAATATTAATGTTGATATGGTTTGTGTGTTGCATTTTTGTTTCCAACACATAAATCATCCTCGAACAAAAGTGATGTTTCATGAAAGATTTGATATAATGTTCATTATAATATGTAGGGAGTGTTTAAATTTTATTGGAAATTTTTTTGAAGATTTTGGATCAAATTTGGAGGTATTTTAAAATATTAGATAATTTAGAGTTAAGATGAAAATTGGATAAGTCTAGAGGTTTGTGAGAGTCATGCTTGAATTGTGTATGAGTAAATTTAATTTATGTACGAGTCATTAGACCAACATATGATTCATTTTATCCTATGTAGGAGTCATTTTATGCAGTGTATGATTTTTTTCTTCTATATATTATTTATTTAACTATACATTTGAGTGATTCTATTATGGGGTATGAGTAATTTATATGTGAGTATGAGTTAATGAAATGGTTAAAATCCATATATCTACAAAACTAAAATTTGTGATTCCAAAATTCATTGGAGAATATAAAATTAGTTTGAGTGATTCAAAAGTTATTTTATCATAGTTTAAACATCATTAAATAGTGTTTTTTATTTAATCAAAGGGATCAATAAGGTTTAAAAATTTAAGAAGATGGAATGAATAGAAGTTATGGATTAATTGCTTTATCATGTTGTAGAAACTACTTCTTCACTACATATATCTGGAACATGTTTTGAAAAAAGTAGGGAAGAAAGAAAAAGAGTTGAAAATTAGTTTAAGGAAGCTGTTTTCATTTAATTTTAATTTTAATTTCAAATTTCAATGATATTTTTTGCTACTGGAAGAAAAATATATATTTTTAGTGTTTTCAAAAGTATAAAAAATTTGGAATGTAGAGTTACATAATAAAAAATATCTGATATATATAAAATATAAGAATGTTTTATAAAAGAATATAATGTGGTAGAGTTGTGTGTAGTTTAGTTCATGAAAGAAGAATAAGAATCTTATAGCAATTAAAAAGGAAGGTTGAATAATAACAACACAATGATAGCATGAAGAAATTATCATCTGAGAAAATAATTTTTTTTGTCAAACCCATTTTCTTATTATTGAATTTTTGTGTAAAGAACTTTAAAAAATGTCAAGATATTTATAACATGACTTAAAAGATATTACCTACTCATTTGAATCAACAAGTTCTAACTAGTGGATCGTATGGTCTCCAGGAAATCTGAATCATGCTATGAATTAAAATAGAAAGATATTGTATCTTCTCAATACATAAAATGGGTAATATTATTTATACATCACATAAGAATGTAGTGATCCATTCTTCTCAACATTTAGAACTCATTAATTCACAGATATATGGGATGATGATGAATTAGTACACTAATGGAGATGGGTAATTTATATATTTTATTGATAAATACACTCTCATTATTTGTGTAATGATCATGAAGAATGTATACAAGGATCTTAGAATTTTTAAATTTGTTTCATGAAGTGATGAAAATGAGTATGGTCTTCCTAGGATAATGATCCAGAATAAAAATCATTCTAAATTAAAAAATTGAGTTTTTAATATTATTTGGAGAAACATGGAAAATGACATGAACTCTTTGCACCATACACACAATAAAAAATTGTTTGGTTGAATGGAAAAATATAATCCTACTGGATATGGCTTATGAAATATTACTCAAAAAAGATACATCTTGATATGTTTTAATCCAAGCAGCTGGTATATAAGTTCACATTAAAAATGTGTTTTCTTAAATAAAAATTTACAGATTTTCCCATATGAGATGAATTAGAAGAATCATCTACGTTTTATGTATCTAAGTGTTCTTGGAATCCCATATGCGATCAAAGAAAAGAAGAAAATCATAGGATGTTTGAGAAGAAAGGTTTTATTGGAATATTTCTTAGTTATCCTCCAAATGGTAGTAGATACAATTTTTTCAACAAAGTTTCTGGGATGAATGTTCATTCTAATGATGTTTAGGTAATGAAATAGTCAAATAATGAAATTACACATGATGAAGGAAATTTTAAAAGTGATGTATATGAATCCCTTTTTATTAAATAGTTGGAAGAAGTTTCATAAAATGAAGAAGGTATGGAAGATGTGTAAGATAGAGAAGAATATTCTACCATTTCATGTTATGAGGAACAACCTCATTCATCTTATCCAAGGCTAAGAAAACATGTTCAGGTTTAGAATATCATAGAAGAATAGGGATAGGATTTTCAAAGTTTAAGAACTTTGAGGATAACATTTCATACATCACTATTTTAACAATTTGAACCAATATATGAGTAAAAATATTTAAAACACCAAGAGTTGGATAATTTTACAAATGAATTGTTGGATTAAATTAATAATAATGAAACCTAGAACTTGGTTCCCAAGATAGAAAAAAAATTCATTAGAACAAAATGATTATCCTGGAATAAATTGAATGAAAAGGGTAAAACTGTGTGAAAAAAATAAATACTTGTGTCTAAATGGTATTATTTTCTAGAATGAATTGATTTTTTGGAAACCATTTCACTAATGGAAAATCAAGAAGCCATAATTATATTTCATTATTTCTTCCTAAAGGAAATAAATCATATTCCAAATGGTTTTCAAGTCTGCCTTCATGAATGGTGACCTAAAAGATGTGGTATATATTGAATAAAATTTTGGAATATTTCTTGTCAATAAAGATAAGTATGTTATCAAGTAAAGTAAAGGAATATATGGGTTAAAACAAGCCCTCAAAGCACAATATTATAAGAAATACACCTATTTGATGTAGTTGAAATTCAAAAAAGGATGAGTGGTCAGCAACCTCTATATTAAAGATGAAAATGGTATCTCTAGCTATTATTGTCTATACAAAATAATTAATTTTTTGGAAATGACTATAAATTTTTTAAGGATTTTTCAAACCAGATTAAGATAATTTTAACATGTATTATATTGGTGAAATTGGATGCCTTATTATATTATGAATTTCTCATGATAGAGATTATGATTTTATTTTACAAGGGAAGTATTCTATGGGAATTTTAAAAATGATTGTAATAGAGGATTCAACCTAGTTTACACCTCAATTTCAGTGAAAACCAATATTTCTAAATATAATTAAGGAATTGAAGTGGATCCATTAAAATTATAGAATATAGTTAAAAGTTTTTTTGACAACTTCAAGGATGAATATAGTTTATATTATTACAACTAGTTATATGTATCAAAATTTCAAAAAATAGTCCCATTTAAATACTATTAAAAGTATTATTAGGTTAAAAATGGAATAATATATTTTTGTTTGAAATATAATAGGAAATAGAAACTCATTCTATTATAGAGATGTATATAGGGAAGCTTGAGTTGATGATAAAAAATCAACATATAGATGATTTTTATTCCTTGGATAAAGGTGTTTCTGTTGGAACATAAATAATCAGAAATTTATAACCTTAATCACTATTTATGTATAGTTTTTGGCTTCCAATGAATACATAACCCAATTGTTGTGGATGAAGACTCAATTTGAAGATATCATGGTTGAAGTGAATTTTTTACTCTTTTTTTGTTGTGATAATCAAGTTCATATCAATCATTCAAAGAATAATATTGAAAATTAATGATCTAAGTGTATTGATCTAAAGTATGGCTTTATCATGAATAATTTTCCGAGAAATGAACACATAGTGGAATTTCTTTCTGTATAAGAGAAAATGGATTATGTGTTTACCAATCCATTTCCAAAGGATGAATTTCAAAATTTTAGGTTAATATTGGGATTTAAACAGCACACATATCAAGGATAAGGAATGGTAGTTTATCCCCTCTCTCATATTTTAAATTGTATTGATGATGTTTTACGGGTCAAAAAAATGAAAAATCCTATATAAATATATTTATTTCTTTAAGTATTGACAAATAGTATTTATAATGGGGGATCAAACTATTTTTAAAATGAATCCTTTGATATTTATTGTCAAAATGGGGACTAGTACCATATTTTGTGAGTGAATATATTCTGAGATAATTTTTAAATGGGGTAATCATGGATTTTTACATTGTGAAAGTGCTAATTCTTTAAATATTTTTTTAAATTTTACGCATGAATTTTTATATTACACTTTATATAGAATGATTTTTAATGTTATGGGTAAACTTTAAGTAATTATGAAGTACTAATTTACAAATATTTGACCCATTATCTGATGACTTGCAGGAATATTTGATTTAAGGATGAATTATTTATTGAAGAATAATTTATCCCTTATTAGATGAATCTTTATGTTATATTATTTCATAAAATTGAATCGTGAGAATTAATAGAAGTGAAGGTATGAATATAAACCACTATTTAATGGCAAAAATGATATTATTATTCAATTTTTTTGTTTCCTACACTGATTTCGCTTAACATGACATGGAATAATTGAATGATGATACATTGTTAAGGGGATTGCGTTTCATAGTGATTTATGTTCTATGGTTTCTCATAAAATATATAATGGTAGATTCTATATCCTAATATATACATAGAATTAGTTGAATACTTGGGTTTATTATTGATACAAAAATCTTCCTCTAGAATAAGAAAATTGTCTAGGGAAGATGTTTTGGAGAATATTAATGTTGATACGGTTCATGTGTTGTATTTTTGTTTTCAACGCATAAATTGTTCTCGAACAAAAGTGATGTTTGATGAATGATTTAACTTATTGTTCATTATAATATTTATGGAGTGTTTAAATTTTATTAGAATAAGTTTTGACGATTTTGGAACAAATTTGGAGGTATTTGGAATTATTATATAATTTAGAGTTAAGATGAAAATTGGATAAGTATGGAGGTGTGTGAGAGTCATTCTTGAATTGTGTATGAGTCAATTTAATTTATGTACGAGTCATTAGACCTATATATGATTTGTTGTATCCTATGTAGGAGTCATTTTATCCTGTGTATTATTATTTTCCTCTATATATGATTTATTTAACTATATATATGAGTGATTTTAATATGGGGTATGAGTGATTCATTCGTGAGTATGAGTCAAAGAAATGGTAAAAATCCATATTTCTACAAAATTAAAATGTGTGATTCCAAAATTCATTGGAGAATAGAAAATCAATTGGAGTGATGCAAAAGTTATTTTATCATAGTTTAAACATCATTAAATGGTGTTTTTGATTTTATCAAAGGGATAAAATGGTATGAAAGTTGACGAAGTTGAAATGAAGAGATGTTATAGAGTAATTTTTTATCATGATGTAGAAACTACATCTTCACTACATTTATTGGGAACATGTTTTGAAAAAAAAATAGGGAAGAAAGATAAAGAGTTGAAAATTAGTTTAAGGAAGTTTTTTTCATTGAATGTTAATTTTATTTTCAAATTCAAATGATATTTTTTCCCTCTGGAAGAAAAATATATATTTTTAGGTGTTTTCAAAAATATAAAAAATCTGGAATGTAGAGTTAAATAATAAAAAATCTATGTCATATATAAAATATAAGAATTATTTATAAAAAAATGTAATGTGGGATATTTGTGTGTAGTCTAGTTCATGCAAGAAGAATAAGAATCTTATAGCAATTAAAAAGGACAGTTTAATAATAATAACACAATGGTAGCATGAAGAAATTATCATCTAAGAAAATAATTTTTGTTGTGAAACCCATTTTCTTATTATTTAATTTTTGTGTGAAAAACATTAAAAATATTTTAGAAGATTTATAACATGAGTAAAAAGATATTTCCTACTCATTTGAATAAACAAGTTCTAACTTTTGGATGGTATGGTCTCCATGAAATTTGAGTCATTCTAAGAATTAAACAATCATTTTGAAAGTTAAACCTTGTAAATATGTTATTCCCTTTTCTGTGTGTTCTTGGATGTATTGATATAAAACAAAATTAAAATTTTAATTGGTCGATAAGGTTGTTTCAAAAAGAAACATAAAACAAAATTTTTATTCATTGATTCACTCCTCTCTTAGTGATTTAACTAATCTTGTGAGTTTTCAAATATAAACAATATGATACACTTTGGAATAACAATCAATAAATACAATTCTACAATGTTTAAATATATAGTAAACATTTCATCTGACTTCACATAACCATGGTTCCTAATATTATTAAGTGGAATAATGTCTAGAACACTTATAATAGAAAGTGTGGAGTGGGGATTTTATTCCATTCCATAACCAATAGTAATAGAAAATGTGATAAAATATCATACCATTAACAAAATCAAGTATTAATTGGAATATTTTCCCATTAATGTTAAGGATGAATGGTAATAGCATCAAATAAAATAAAAAAATCAACTATGAATGGGCATAGTGACTCATAAATTGAAACTAACAAGGGAGGGATGGTTATAAAGATACTCCCTACTCCTATGACCTCAATGGATTGACATAACATAGATCTCAAATATAATAATTAGGAATTGGTGGGGAAATAATTCTACTCAACTTCTAAGTATAATGGAGAGGCATGTCATATAACACCCATTCCAAAACTCAAGATAAATTAATGGTAATATTATCCTTGTTAAATTTCAAAATAAAATTTATTACAATCACATTCAATTTAAATTCATAATTACTACTAGGTTATATGTCATACACAAAACCCTTTCTTTGTTACCAAATCCAATATAAAACCTTCCCCAACTATTTTTAAACTAAGGTTGAAACAGTTTTATCCCTTTTTATATATTAAAATGTATATTAAAATAATACAAATGATAATAAATTATACCAAAATCTCATTTCTAGGATACCCTTGGGATGATCTTTAACATAAAGGTCATCTATCATGGTCTATTAAGTTATAACATATCAATGGAACTTCAATATTGGGTTCCAAGAGAATTATCCATCACACTTCCCCACAAGTCCACTGAATAAAAAATATCATCAAAAGGATTACTCATCGACCTAATGATCCTTACCACACTCTCAAAGATATAGAAAATAAAATTTTAGTTCTTTTCAGTATATACACATACACCATTCATAACCCACACATTACGCAATACATGACACTCATATAAACCAATGGTAAAGTTGGTAGACCACCATATTTTTAGTTTTAGTAACCAACACATTGAATATATTTTTGTTGATTTGGATTTAATCAATAAGAATCACCAATTCATATAAAATCCCCCAAATTCAATATTTATATTAGAGATTTATAAATATAGTAAACAAATCATGAATATATGGAAGAGGATGACTAGATGAATAACTATAAGATACTGAAACAAACAAATTTTTAATTACAGTTTAGAAGAGTTAAAATCCATTCTTGAAACAAGAGAGTACAAAGATGAAATTTTTAGGGCTATGAAACCTTCAAAAAAGAGTAGGAATATAATATTCAACAGAAATTTTACCAAATAATTACCCAAAATAACTTATAAAAAAATAAGGTATTGGGTTTCTACAAGACCCTAAATGGTAGGGGAAGTTGCCTCTACTTTGGCCACGAGGAATCTGGTGGCATCCCATTAGGCTTCAGGATGGAAACCAGCTCCTAGTTATATTTCTACCACCCGAACAGTATCCCTGAAAATCGATCTCAAACTTCATTGAACCCATTAATAATCCAAAATAATTCAAAATACACATGGTTTTATGAAAATTAATTTGATTCTACACATCTATAAATGTGGTTCATCAAGAAATCCACATAATATTATAGGTAGTCTTTCATAGGCATCAATGAGCTTCATCGAGAAAATCATATTTTTTCATTGCACACACATATTCACCTTCTAAATCCATGTATCCTCTTGAATATATCTATGCAAACACTATACACAAACCATTAGTATCATCTTCGGTCGATATTTTCTCTTGCACTAATCAACTCTATGAACTAGTAATTCCTCAAATGACGAATCATCCTCTATCATAACATCATTGACGTTGATCTTGTCAGAAGGATTTGATGTTGAGAAATATGGAATACATCATTAATTAAACCATATCCATGTGGAGGCTCAAAATTGAATTCCACTTTTTTGATCCTCCCCATGATCTTAAATGGACCCACGAACATGGGTGGAAACATCCATGCATCTAAATCCTTATAGGTCCCAACTATGGATAGTCCCTTAAGAATACATTGTCAACTACCTCGAGCTCAAAATGATATAATCACCAATCAGTATATGATTCTTACATGTTATGCGTGTTCGATAAAAAAATCCAAATAAGTTGAATACTCTTTGTGGTCTTCTATACAATACTTGGTCTAATAATAGAAGACTCCCCTGCATTTTTCCAATATAGAGGTTATCAAAATGGTCAATCATACAACACTTCTAATAGATTTAAATGAATTGAAACCTAGTAGCCTTTTTATATATAATTTATGATAACACTATATAAATATCCTATGAAACACCAAAATCTAAAACTCAAGCAAAAGCATATCCTCTAGAATTTGAATAATACTCTCTGACTTCCCATCGGTCTGAGGATGCTATGTTGTACTCAAATGAACTAGATTATCCAAGGATTTTGACAATCCCTATAAAAACAAGACATGATTCTTGAATATCGATTAGATATGATATGCCTAGTGTCACCATGTAGCATTACTATCTCTGAAACTTATATTTTTTCCAACTCATTAACAAATTGAGTCTCTATAATTAATAATAAATGAGAATCTTTGCTTAATTAATCAATAATAACCCAGACTGCATTGCTTAGTTTGAGATACATCAGAAACCCCATCATGAAATCCATTATAACAACATCTCATTTCCACTCTAGAATGGGTAATGATTTAGGAGGACCTGTGAGTCTCTAGTTCCCTCCCTTCTACAATTGATCGGTGCAATACTAAGAAATGGACCCTATTGTAATGTCCTGACCTGGGTTGCATGAGAAAGTGTCCTGAGCCGGTTCACCACATGACCTAATGCATGCCTCCCCTTATGCTAAATATTTTCAACTATCTGTGAGGCTCTAGTAAGTCAATAATGGGGAGACTATACACTCATTTATTAGAGTAATACCCCAGTTGAAATAAATAGAAAATCACGGAAGTATTTATAACCAGAAAAGAACTTATGTCACAAGATAACCAGACAGAAAATAAAATACTCAACTGAAAAGGAAAACATGATAATCAAATTTTTGTTAGACAAATTTTCTTTGGTAAATTTTTCTTCTAGAACCCATAATTCCATAATCCAAAATTTTTCTTCTTTAAAAAAATTATCCAGAATCTAATGTTATTTAAGAAAAATTTTCCTCATTACTGATAATTTTCCTAGAAATCTGGAAGATATGTTTCGTTACATAATTTTTTTAATTAAATTTTTTACTTATTGGTATTTTCATCTTGATTAAGAAAAAATTTCGAATTCACTTTCATTAAATCCAAATCTCTAACTTAAAAACCTCAATAGATCAGAAGCTACCAAATCCTTCATCGGCATTTATCTCAACTATCAGATCATATAGAGCTTCTGTCAACCGTTGGATTAATCTTAGAATATGAACGGTTGCTTTAATGTCTATATAAAGGACCGATGTTATTTTTCCCACATAGTTTTTGAATCCTTTTGATGTTGAAGCTCTACCTCTCTATATAAGGTTTGTTCTACTTTCCTAGTTTTTCTTATCTCCAAATGTCTTCAGAAGCGTCTCCTTAGAATCAAATGTCTTTAGTAAAATAAATTTCATAAAGGAAAATCTAAAGGGAGAGGATAGTAGATCTGATGTTTTTTCCAAGTATGATGCTCTCATTATGAAAAATATAAAGCTGAATGGATGATAAAGTCCTTGTATATCCAAACCGAAAGGATAGGATCTTCTCTTTCCAAAGTTTCTTGTAGAGTTCCATGAGTATGTAAGTTTTTTAAATGATGATGGGATAAAAAAATTCTAATTTCAAAGTAATGGAAAAACATATTCTCTTTCTTTCAATAAGTTATCTAGTATCATTGGAATACCATATGAAAGAGAATATATTTTCTTCACCCACAAACGATGAGATGAATCGAGATGTTTTTAGAAGGAGAATGTATTATATTGTCTCGGACTCAAAGGATTCAAAACAAAAAAGATAAATAATCTCTCAACAAACATCAGGCTGCTATAATTATGGGTTCATGGTTTCCTAATTTTGTGAAAAGGGGATAAGGACAACTTGAAGAAGCGTGATATCGTTGCTCTGGATTTCCTAGTGAACTTGAGGATAATCAATTTAGTGTAGTATATCTTCCGGGCGATAACAAATATCAAAAATGAAACCTTCAAATAGAAAATCATTATGTAATTGGAAATTCAATCTAAGATCATTGTATTATGCTTAGAATCATTCAGAATTCCTTATAGTTCAAATCCCAGATCATTCAATGTCATGTTGGTTAGTGATGATACCTTGAGGAGGATGAAGGTTATATTTACTAACAATTATGAAGAATTTTATGACTTATCAGAAATTGGAATATAAGCCTTATCCAAAAATCTGGAAGTAGCTAAGACTTCTAAGATGGTTCGGAAGAAGAGAATGATTAAGGAACTGGTTGTTATTGAAAAGCCCTCAGTTTAAGAAAATCAGTCAGTACCCCCTAAGTCTATGAAGCAAAAAACATATCCTAATAAAGTTATTGAAAAGTGGATGGAAGAGAAGAAGAACAAGAAGGAAAGAGATCCAATCTTTGACCAGGATCCAACTAAGGAAAAAGCTTTGAAGATTAAGGCTTTTTAAGAGTATGAAAAACAAGAAAGTGATGATAATCAAAAGAAGAAAATGTGTAAAGCTAAGATTGTTCAATCTGTTCTCTAGGATACTCAGAAAGCTTCTAAGAAGATACAATAATGGGAATCATTTATCAAAGGCCCAATATGAGTATAGACACTGGGAAAGAAGATGGTAATTCCATAACGTGAAAAGAAGAAATTTTTTAGGAATAGGAAGTGTTAGAAGAAAAAGAGGAAGGAATTTCTGACACTGATGATATGATAAAGAATGTTAAAGAATATCATAAGAAGGAAAGTCCATCTGAAAGATTGACGATCCAGACTTCTCAGGATGAATCATCCAAAATTCATTCATAAGGAAAACATGATGAAGATCATGAAGAAGTTAACAAAACTTCTAATGATGAGAGAAGAAATCATGAATTCATTCAACTTGATGATCTTAATGAAGATACTAAGAAGTAAAAGGTTGATGAGTATAGAATCATTCAGGTGTCAGATAGTAAAAATGAATCCCAAAAAGCTGTGGAGACCATTTTTAATGCTGATAAGGGACAATAGGTGATATTTGATACCCTAAAAAAACGTTTTTGGTATTTCTTTAAAAGGAAAGGCTATGGAGTTAGAGAAATAATCCTCACCAACAAAGGAATGTGATTTGGAATAGCCCTCTTTAGGTCAGGACTTTTTATATCAATCATTGAAGAATTTAGTTGACACTATTCCTTTTATTTTGAGTATTAACTTGAGATGTCAAATGCTTAATCATTCATTCGATCAGAAATCAGGTTTTTTTATCATGCTTACCAAAATATTCATTAATATTGGGGCTAATTTCAAAACTTTTTACATAGAGTATGATTCTCATAGAAGGTAGTGTGAGGAAATCACTAAGTGGTCCAAGAAGACAATTGAAGAGCGGATAATTCATGATGACTTTCAAGACTCTATGAAAGAAGCCTTTGATAGAGCAGACATGGTGATGAAGGAGCTTCTGAAAAGTTTTTTAGAAAATTTGAATCTACATCAAGAATCCTAGAAGCAAGAAGTAAAAGATCTGAATGGGAAACCGAACTCATTTTCTATGAATTTTAAGAGACAAAGATATCTCATAATCGAGTTCAAAGCGAAGTCAGCAAGAAAGAATAGTTTTTGAAGTCTTTGGAAAAAATCCTAAAGTCATAGGATGAAAAGATCAAAGCTATAGAGAAGAAAAATGAGGATCAGGAATAGCTGATCAAGTGTGTTGATGAAGATCAAAAAGAGCTTAAGAATCTAAAGACCATAGTGATGAAGTTCATGCTGAAGGAGAAAGAATGATGATTTTTTCAAATCTGATCTTTTTTTGTACTTTCCTTGTACTAATTTTTCCAACCTTAATGAAAAGCATATGTTGGGCTTCAATTTTTTTAAATGTAGTTCAAATATTTTAGGTACCATATTTTTTCAATTCTCTCTCTTCCTTTTTGAAAATTACAAAGGGGGATAAAGGAATGATAAAAATAATACTAAGTATAAAGAAGTGAATACCCTAACTAATAGGGTGTTTATGTAAGGGGGAGATTACATAAATAAGACTTTTATATGTAAGAAAAAGTAAAATCTTTCAAATCATATCAATAATATGATCCTTAGGGATTTAAAAACCTAAGGGGTTGTCAGTCATATTCACCATAATTCATAAGTAAAGTGACATAAGTTTTTCTTTTAAGTTCATAAATCAAAATTTTTAGTCCTTGTGTTATTTTATGTAGGGATGTTTGTGCTTTCCAAAAAGGGGGATATTGTTCATTCAATAATGTTTCCTTATGAATTTTCCATTCCTCTATGTTTTGAAAATCACAAAAACATTATCTTAATGCCAATTTTTTTTGCCTAATGATTATTTTCATATGGAAAATTTACCTTCTCTAAGGAAATTTTTATCCTTACCATTGTTTTCATTCATTAATTTTATAATCTCTCTAAATAAAACCCATTTTATTAGTAATTCAAAAATTTGGATTCTTATGTAAAACCTCGTATTCTTAGAGTTCCTTGGATATAGAGTGGTCTGTTTTCAGATTCCAGATTCTCTGAATTTTAGACTCCGAATTCTATGAAATTTAGACTCTGAATTCCCTGCAATTCAGACTCCGAATTCTCTAAAAATCATACTCTGAATTCTCTGAAATTTAGACTCCAAATTCTATGAAATTTAGATTTCAAATTCTTTGAAATTAAGATTCCAAATTCTCTAATATTCATACTCTGAATTCCTAATAATTCAGACTCTGAATTCCATCTAATTTCTCCGAATTCTGACTCTGACGTCCTCAGCAATCAGACATTGAATTCCTCCGAACTCAGACTCTGAATTCCTTAGAATTCAGACTCTGACTTCTACAGAATTCAGACTCTGAATCCCTCAGAATTAGGAGTCTGAATTCCTCAGAACTCAGAATCCTAATTTCTCAGAATACAGACAAAGAATTACACAAAATTCAGATTCTAAATTCTTGAATTTTCAGACTCTGATTTCCTCAAAATTTAGACTCCAAATTCCTCAAAATTCATACTGAGGAATCTATAGAATTCTGAATCCTAATTCTTTATAAAACAGAATCTGAATATCCATGCTTTATAGTATCTCAATGTTTATTTTGTTAGACTCTGAATTCTATTTTTTCCTAGACCTTGAAAAATAGATTTGGTTAAAGTAACTTCATTTTACTTACACATGTTATTATTATGAAATGATATTGTGCAATCTATTTCCAACTAACCATTGGTTGAGTGACACATGTATAGGTCCCTCGAAAATTCAAGGAAAAATATGATTGTTGGAGTAGGGATTCAACCGTTAGAGAAGTTCCTATAAATAGGAGCTCTTTTGAATGAGCTCCCAACTGTTCCATCAATCTAGGGATTAAATTCTGTGAAGTGATTTCTATAGAGAGAGACTCTTATTCTCTGTGAGGATCTGAACATCTTGTTCATTTTGCTTCATGCGACTCAGATTGTTACTGAGTTCAATTGAGGGCTTCTAGGGATAGGAATACAGAGTTGTCGACTACCTTATTGTTCAAGGGCTTTCAGGGATATCAAGATAGATAGATTCTGATATTCTTATCAAAGGATTACACTGGTGTGGGTAAGACATACTTTCTTGAAATTATAAATCAAGGGACCTTTATACAAGGTTGTTGGATACCCTACTCTTTGGGTTAAAATATTTCATACTTGTTAGTTGTTTTGTTTTGAGTTTATTTGCACTGTATTTTGATAATGGAAGAAAGTTTAACCTTCTTATAATTTCTTACTCTTTTATGTATTCTGATAAATAAGATTCTAAATGCTTTATGGTATAATCTTTACCTAAGTAAACATTCTTTAAGATTCCTTTCTAGAACCATATTTCTGGAACCTAGTAAGTCTGTTTTGTAGAAATATTTAAAGGTTTGTCAATTTACCTTGTTTAACATTGTTAAACAAAATTTTCCTTAAGGTTAAAAATGAAAATTTTTTAAATTACAATTCAACCCCTCTTGTAATTGAGCATCTACATATATTATTTCTATCTTACAAAACTTATGTCAGTGCTTAATGTTTTTTACAATAACTTCATTAGGTGGAACATATGCTAATATCATACACTCTATTGTCTCAATTTTAAATGTGACTCCTACCAAGTGTATTACATCAGGAAGGCATTTCATATCAAATCAAGATATCATTTCCCTTCAAAATATTCATGGTAATCACTCTTATAAAATTAAATAATATCATGATATTTGTACTTTACTATGCTTATATTATATAGAGAAACTGGGGGGACCAACATATATGATTCAAAATTACTATTATGTAATGAAATTTTTTCACTTGGAAGGGTATCAATATTTGTTTGTTACATTCACATATAATCTGAACTGTCTTGAAATTTCTAGGTATGTAAAAGAAAAAAAACCCATTGGATTTCCCGTAAGTACAATCCAAAGTGTTTAATATGAAGGATTTCCATCTTATGAAATATTTATGAGAATAAAGTTTCTTTAGAACCTGTTGTATTGATATTTCTTTCAAGCACCTTACTATATTTATTTCATTGTGAGGAAATTTTTTAATGTATACTTGCTTTCAATTATTGTAAAATATTCTATTGTGATGTAGTTATTCATATAATATAATTCCATAAATGAGGTTTTTTATGTTCATACACTTATTAAATTTTTTTTACATACTTATTACATAATTTTTATGATTCTTATTACAGGTTGACTTGTGTACATATTTGATTACATACTTCTTATATTTGTTTGTTGCATGTATATATTCAGTCCAAAAACAAGGTTTACTACATGAACATATAATTATTAGAAAAATTACATACATATCACATTATTTTGATGTTTCTTATTGTGGGTTGACTTGTGTACATATTTGTTTACATTCTTCTTATATTATTTTGTTTCATGTACATATTCATTAAAAAAAGGTTTACCAAATGTACATATTCATTCTTCCATATTTTTTTGTTTCATATTTAAATTTTTCACAAACTTATTATATTTGTTTGATATTTCTTATTTTAAGTTTTCGTGTATCAATTTTTTCCTTTCAATTTTAAAGGGAGCTTCTTGACATTTTTATTTAAAGCCTTTATTATGAATCGAAGCTATAGTTTGGATTCATATCTGTAGCCCTATAATTTTTCTAGAATCATAATTGGAAATCATTCATGATTTTAAATTTTTAGGGTAGATGATTACTTTGGAACAAATATAACATGATCTCATGAAAATTACACATTCTTTATGATAACATTTATAATTCTTAATCCTCTATTTTCCTAATACATCCTTATTTGATGAGTAGAAGTTATTTTCATTTATAATGGGTGGAGTATTTTTTTAATAACAACTGTTTTAAATTTTCTGTAATGTTTTTTATTGCAATTAATAGTGATATCTTTGATTACCACTATATTTGATTCTTGGGGTTTCATGAATATTACTTTTATATTTTAAATCCATTGAAATTGTTTTTAAATTATATGTGAGGTAAAAATATTAATTTTCGATTCAACTCAATAACTCACGAATCATGGGCATAAATCTTATATCTTTATATAACACTATTAATTATATTTATTTTTTAGTAGACACTTATCGAAGAGTTCATTTCCTAGTCCAAAAATATTTTTTTTTGTGAAATAATTGGAATGCTTGGGGAAGGGACATGTTCTAAGTGTATTTTTTAACTGATTATGGTTTTTGGAAACTTAATAAATTCTTTTTTTCAGGTACCTTTGGGGTTTTAATATATGGTTATTCTTTCCACACCAAATTTTTTATGGTCTTCATGACATATGTGCATATTTTCGGTAGACATTTGTTTCTATTTACATATTGTTCATGTGGCCATCATTTGACATTGTATAACTTGATCAAGTGAGTTGTAATTGCATTTTTGAAACTCAAATGGTCAGAAAAGATAATTAACTGTTGATATTTATTTCTTATGGATTTAAATTCCTTGAAAAATTTTGATGTCATCCATTTATTTCATTCTCAGGTTGTATTCAATTTTCATTTTCTAGAAATGTTGTTAAATTAGCACGCATGTTATATTAGGAGGATGTATCATACACCCATTGAATTTATAGAAGAGATCATTGAAAGTTGGATTTTATATTTTTATGTTTCTTCCTAGAAATAAATGTACACAAATAGTGTAAGAATTGTGGATTAAATTTTTTTTAATAGAAAATTCCCTACTTCTAGGTTTGAAAAAACATTGAAGAGCCTTTTTTAAAGGGGAATCCAAACAACTATTCTCTGTCCAATATTCAATGTGAACTAGTTTAATGAACCTTATGATTTCAAGTGAAAAACATGTTTGCATATCATTCTGTATTATAGTTAGTTTTATGTCTGGAATTGAATTTCCATGTGAAACCATTTCATCTAAAGTGTACATATGTGTTTTTTTACATAGGTTGTATTTTTTCATCTATAGATTTGAAATAAATAAATGAATATAAAGTTGGATATTTTATCCTTTTTTATTCTATGAAACCTTGAATTGGAGGATCTTGAAGGAAAAAATATGACCTTGGATATTAACAAGGTGGTTGAGGTTTTTTTTCCAATAAAAATGTTAAATAATTCCATATGCCTAGGTTGTTTTTTTAGTCTTCTGATTAGATCTTCCCTTCCAATCCTTGATTCTAGGTATTGACCCAAAGTATCTTAAATAGGAATAGACCCACTAGATAAATAGAAAACTATTTGAGTTTTTTATAATTATATATATTTATTTACCATTGATCTATTAATCTTAAAATTTGTTAAAATACTATTACTCTACTTGATGGATATGATTTTTTCAAATTTTTTATTTAAATGTGTAGACATGTACATGCATACAGTGTGTTTTTACTATTGAGATGAGACAACACTATTATTTTCATAATTAGTATTTTATACTCACACACCACAACAAAATATTGATTTTTATAAAACTTATTTTTTACTAATTTTTAGGTATATATAGGGACACTTGAAATTGTTAGGTCTTTATGGAAAATTGTTCATGTTTTCAATGTAATATATAATACTTCCCACTACAAAACCACTATAGTTGGGGATGGTTGTAGATTATGTTTTGGCTATAACTAATTACTCCCAGTATATTATTTGTCTCGGGCCTTTGTTTGGTTGGAAATGTATTTATTTCTATTTATATAATTTATGTTTTTGGACATCTTCTTTTATGTGAACTCATGTAGAAAGTTATGATGTATTTTTATTATAGTTTAAACATTTATGACATGTTTGGTTTGATGTCATATTTTTTTCAATTTGATTTATAGGAGGGCTATTCTAGATTATCAGTAGAATCCAATTATAAAATTTTATCATCAAAAAGTTAGAAAAGCATTCCATTGCATCTATATAGTTTTTTTATTCTAGTCACCATACCCTAATTTAAAATCATGTTACCTTGATTGTGTATGTTTTCCCTTTTATATGTACCCTTCTGGTATTAAAATCCATAAATGTTATTTTCTGGGTTTACTGTAGGTTGGAGAGTAGGTACACATCATTTACCTGAGGTACATGTCATGGACTAGCTACTGAATTCATTTTTTAAATGGATAAATCATGTTGTGACATAGTACATGTCATTTATATGAGGTTCAAGTCGTGTAGGAGTTAAATAGTGGATTTTTAACCCAAGGAGATGGGCTTTTTGGTGTAAATTATCCAGTGTGGCCTACACATCATTACTAAGGGATACATGTCATAACCCAGCTTGTGCCTAGGTTAAAGTCATGAATTCAAGAGCTTATCTTGGTCCTTTTCTCTCTATACTTTGTGTATCTCAACCTAAGGTAGTTTTGGTGTGTTCTTAATAGACTCAAAATCCTCTGGATTAATCCGATCAGCGTTGTCGCTTCGTTGCGTCTGAGGTGCATCTATCTGGATAAGTTTTCTTTCTAGTTCTTCCTTGTGGTTGATCGTAGTAGTTCCCTGACCTTTCGTTATCAAATTATATGATCTATGTTAGTTTATCATATTCATATTCTTCTAGATCTATTGTGACATATCATTTTGGTGTCCCTTTTCCTTCATTGGTGATCGTGTGGAGGTTATTCTTGTTCAAGATATGTGTGTTTCCTATCTTCCATCGATATTTTGTGTTTAGATTTGAATTAATAATTTCCTGTATTGGAATATAAGGTCTATGATGGTTCTTTTGGGGTTCGTTCTTGATATTGGATTCTATTGTTGGTGTGTGAAACCTGAAATTTGAGGTAGGTGGTTTCGTATATAGCCTATGATAACAATCCTGATTATTATTGCATTGTAAATTGATTTATTAAATTGGAATGATTGATTGTGTGTGTTGAAAATTTATTCTAAAAGAAAAATTGGTTTTCCATGGACTTTGATAAGTGGATTTTGAAAAGGTTTTGAATGTTTTTTCAAGTCATTCAAATGGATTGCGAATGGTTTTTAATGGTTTTCAAATCATTGAAATGAATTGTGAAAATGTTTACATGGGTTAACAAGGGTACATAATTGGAAGGTTTATCCTGGGGTCATCGCCCAATGTTTTGTGATCATCAAGGATGTTTGTCTTGGGGATTCCCTCTGTTTCCTAGGTTTTATATTCTAGGGGACAGATAATGACATTTTCAGGGGTTTACTCATGGGGTGTTCCTCTACTTTCTAGGTATGTGTTCAAGGATCGGTTTTTGTGCACCTGATTATAGTGGTATGAGTAGTCTACGGCCTGGACTTATATTATTCCTTGGTGTGTGAAACTTGTGATTCGGTTTGTATTACTTGGATCTCCAAGTTATCCTTGACATGCATGTTTATGCTTTTGGATAAATGTTATGGAAAATGTGATTTGAAACTATTATACATTCTTCTTTTTAGAACTATGGAAAGGGAAAATTTTACCATATTTTCTATAAAACCTCTTTAATTATTCACATGTGATTTTTTATTTTAAAAATGAGCATACATGATTTTTTATATAGATATCTGTTATGGAACACCTGGGTGGGATCATAGTGATCCTATTAGCCTACACCATGTTTACTACATTGGTTGTTCATAGACCTTTTTTTGAATTCAAGTGAAGGGAAAGGAAAGGCACCATAATGAGGAGGTGAGTTTCGTGTCTGCTAGGATGGGTATCTAGTGGTGATATGGTGGGGGTTTTACATTCCATCGTTTGGAGTAACAGTTTTTCTTGTAGTACTTTATAATCTTACTTGTTTTCTGGAGTTTTTAGCTACTGTTATAGTTGTTTTGTTTTTGTTGTTTTCTTAGATTTATGGAAAAACAAATTTAGTCTTATATTGTTCCTTTATTTCTCTGTATATGTATGAAATATGGTTGTTATGTTTGGGAAAAATCATTCCCACAGTTTTTTTTAAACTTGGGTGCTTCTCACTAGCCCGTGGGGATCGAGAATTTCCCTTGGGTATGTGACAGATTTGGTCGGGTGTTGGGATTAAGCGAAACCCAAGTCGGTTTGTTATAGTTTGGTATCATGGGGAGGTTCTCTCCTCAATAATCTTTTCTTGTGATGTATGTTATAAAGTATATAGGGTTTTAAGGACTTGAGAGGAATGTTTTGATGATTATCTAGTGATATTTTGTCATAGCGAGACTCAATTTACAATCATATATTGAGATATGTGTCCCTAGTGTTGGTTTTTCTTTTAAAATCTAAATTTCTACATATGTGTTTTCTAGTTTGAACTGAGATTTATTCTATATCTGATTGTTCCTATGTTTTGGTATATAGTAGTATGCCTCTAAGAAATCTTTCACATGTTCCTTAGGAAGGTGCACCTGATTCTTCTCAAGGAAATCCATCTATGGATCAGAATATCATTGAGACTATTATACGGGCTGTTTGTGTTGTCGATCAGGATTTGGCATGAGTTCAAAATGTAGGAGATGAAGTAAAACCAGGAGATGGAGGAGAAAGAGATCAACCATCGCAGTTCTTGTGCAAGAAGACACCATCCTTTAAATGGATGATTGAACCTCAATAGGCGGAGGATTGGAGGTATAGGATTGACCAAATCTTTGACTTCCTGGAGAAACCTGAGAATATCAGGGAGAATTACACAGTTCTCAGACTCGAGGGTTTGAGAAAGCGTTGTTGGGACTCTACGGTTTAGTCAGACAAACATGTGGGCTTGTATTGGAAGGTTTTAAAAATCCTATTATTTCAGCAGTTTTGTCTAGAGTCTCTGATGTTGGAAAAATAACTGGAGTTCCTATCGTTGTAGTAGGGAGAACATTCGGTGTTAGCCTACACCAACAGATTTTTTGAACTTATCCGTTTTTCTCTAGAAGTGGTAAAGAATGACCAGCTGAAGGCTCAAAAATATATGCTGGGTTCACAACCCGATATTAGATCTCAGGTGTTATTGTTGAATATTTATACATATGTGTATAAATTGGATAGAGAAATGATGGGAGATATGGACATGGAATGAAAAGTTGGCTTTACTGCCTCTTCTATTCCAACTGGTGATAGCTTCAGTGGTGTACTTGGGAATAAGAGGAAGTGGAAGGACTATTGCAGGAGTGGTGAAAGTGGGACTTAGTAGTGAGCCTCCTCTACACCATCTGTTGTAGCTATTAGTGTACCTATGACTTTCTACCAGTGAGGCAAGCGGGTTCACAATAGCCGTTCTTATCCTATGACCGTAAAGATGTGAAATATATGTGGAATTGTGGGTCATGTACATCATTTTTATCAGGATATGAATACACCTCATTATAGTCAAGGTTTTTCGGATCCAAAGGATACTACGGTGCAGTCAGAAGCCTCAAAGACTGTAGGGCTCTAGCCACAGGCCTCAAGAGTGTAGCATTTACACATAGTAGATGAGTGTCCAATAGAAGTTGATGTGGGTATAACAATAGTGAGTGGTATGCTCCTTATTGCAGCTTCAGTATCAATTGCTTTATTTAATACTGGTTCAACCCACTCATTTATATCTACATGCTTTATTGATTCTCTTAAACTTCCAATGAAATGTATTCCCTTTAAAATGGAGTTAGAGACACCTCTTAGAAATAGGAAAGAACAGGGGTTTCAGTTTCATTCTTGTTCGTTCATTATAGTTGAGATGGAGTTGGTCTAGGATTTTCTCATTATTAATCTGTATATATTTAACACCGGCATTGTTATGGATTGGTTGTTTACTCATCGAGATGAGGTTTATTGTTATCATTAGCGTGTTTTATTTCTTACTGCCAATGGGATCTATCATGTGTTTTAGGGGGAGTGGGATCTGGGATCAGGTCATACAAGACCTTCCCGCCCAAATCTCAAGAGTTTGATGGTTATTGTTGTGTTTAAGCCTGATGAAGATTATTTTATTTATGATCTTCCTATTGTGTTCCAATACATTCCAGATTTTTTCCCAGATGATTTCTTTGGTATTCCTCCGGAGAGGGGGGTAGATTGTATGATTGACCCGGTGCTGAGAACTCAACCAATAATAATGCCTTCTTAACATATGGCACCAAAAGAGTTGAGAAACTCAAGATTCAGTTGGAAGACCTATTAGATAAGGGTTTTGATTACCCTTGTGTTTCATCTAGGGAATACATTATTCTATTTTCCAAGAAAGATGGCGGTTGACTTCGGGTATTTGTAGACTATCGAAAGTTAAACTGGGTAATGGTTAAGAAAAAATATCATTTTCCTCATGTGGGTAATTTTTTTTAATAGTTGAAGGGAGAAAATTTATTTTCAATTATAGATCTCCATTAGAGTAATCATCAGCTCAGAGTTCATGAGTATGATATACCAAAAACAACCTTTAGGAGCACGTATGGCCGTTATGAATACGCCATGATGCATTTTGGTCCGACAAACACTCCTGCAGTTTTCATGGATTTCATGAATCGTATATTCCACCAACAACTCTACGCATTATTTTGGTGTTTTTGGATGATATTCCAGTTTATTAAATGTTTGAGCATGAGCATGAGAACCATCTAAGTTTGGTTTTAGAGATTCTGAGAAATCAATGTCGGTATTCAAATCATTCAAAATTTAGTTTATGGATTGGATAAGTGAAGTTCTTGGAGAACATAATTTCTGAGCATGGCTTATTATTTGATCTAGAGAAGGTAAAATTTGTTTTTTCTGGGAAGTAACCTTGAATTTTCTTGGAGATATGAAGCTTACTTTGTCTTTCTAGAAACTACCAATAGTTCGTCAATGGTTTCTCTATGCTTGTGTCACCATTGAATTCTCTTACCAGGAATGCGGTGAAATTATCATGGGATGAAAAGTGTCAGTCTTATTTCAATGAACTAAAACATCTTCTGACATCAGCACCTATCTTGATCTTACCTGATCTTAGTAAGGGGTATGTGCTCTTTTGTGATACCTTTGGTGATGGTTTAGGATTCATACTGATGTAGGATGATCATTTGGTAGCTTAGGGATCTCTTTAACTCTAACCTCATGAGAATAACTACCCCAATCATTATTTAGAGCTTGTGGTGGTGATTAATGCACTTAAGTGCTAGAGGAAATATCTATATAGCGAGAAATTCACTGTTTCCTTTGATTGGAAACGTCATCCTTTGGATTTTTCTATTAGTGATAGGGTTTTCTTGAATGTTTCTTCTTGGTTGGGTTAATGTCGACTTGAAAAACAAGTAAATTTGGCTCCGAGATATGTTGGACTGTTTGAGATCACTGAACAGCTTAGGAAATTTTCTTATCGTTTATAATTGGAGGCTCTATTGATGGGAATTCATGATATTTCCCATAAATCTCATCTTAGGATGTATCACCCAAATCCCGCTCACGTTTTGGGTTTGGAAGAAATTGAGTTAGAGCCAGATGCTTCTGTTTTGGAGAAACCAGATGAGATCACAGACTCTCAAGATAAAGTCTTGCATGGAAAGTCGATCCCACTGCTTAGAGTTCTATGGAATCAAGGATCAGAATCTCATGAGACTTGGGAATACGAGTCATTAATGAGGGAGCATTGGAGTAATCATTTTCTAGGGATTACATCTCCCACATGACTTCCTGAGGATGGAAATTCCTTATGGTGGGGATATTGTAACATCCTAGTTCCTTGATCGGGTATGTTTTCCCTTTTTCTAAGTTCCCTTTCTGGTATTAAAATTCTTATATGTGATTTTCTGGGTTTACTATTGGTTTTAAAGTAGGTTCACATTGTGTACAGGCA
The DNA here is from genome assembly GCA_963277665.1 of Viscum album. Lineage (NCBI taxonomy): Eukaryota > Viridiplantae > Streptophyta > Magnoliopsida > Santalales > Viscaceae > Viscum > Viscum album. Next base: position 1,210,882,325 of record OY728126.1, on the reverse strand, counting down.
TTTGGATTCATGTTGTGAATGGATAAATCTTGTTGTGACCTAGTACATGTCATGTACATGAGGTTTATGTCATGTAGGGGTTAAATAGAGGATTTTTTACCTGAGGTGATGGGTTTTTTTGTGTAACTTATCTAGCGTGGCCTACACATCGTGACCAAGGGGTACAGGCCGTGACCCATTTTGCACTTAGGTTAAATTCACATATTCATGAGCTTTTCAAGGTCATTTTCTCTCTATAATTCAAGGCACTTTACCTAAGGAAGTTTTGGTGCATTTTTAGAGACTCATCATCTTTTGGATCGATCCAATTATAATTTCATCTTCATTGAATTTATAGTATGTATCTCTAGGTAAGTGTTCTTTCTGGTTCTTCAATACAGTTGATCATGGTAGCACCCTAGACATACGTTATCAGATCTTTTGATCAATGTTGGTTGATCCTTGTCATATTCGTCTAGATTTATTGTGAGATCTCATTCCAAATTCCCTTTTCATTCATTGGTTTTGGTGTAGTGGGCATCCTTTTTTGAGGTATATGGATTTCCCCTCTTCCACCAACCATTTGAGTTTATATTTGAATCAATCTTATCATGGATTGGATAATAGGATCTCTTTTGGTTCTATTAGGGTTCATTCCTAGTTTTGAATTCTGTTGTTGGCATGTACAACCCAAAATATGGGTTAGTTGGTTCTGTCTCCATCCAATAATAATGAGCCAAATTTTTATTGATTCTTAAATCAATTTATTAAATTGGAATGATTGTTTGTGTGTGTTGAAAAATGATTCTGAAAGAAAATGGTTTTTCCCTGACATTTGATAAATGGATTATGAAATGGTTTTTAATGATTTTTCAAAGCATTGAAATGGATTGTGAATGGTTTTGAATGGTTCCCAAAGTGTTGAAATGAATTGTGAAAAGAGCACATGAGTTACCTTGGGTACATAGGTGGAAGGATTACATTGAGTTCATCATCCATTTTTTTTATTGTCAAGGAGCTTTGTCATGGGGATTCCCTATGTTTCCTAGGATTTTTGTTCTAGGGGACCGATATTGACTTTTGGGGGGGTGTACTCATGGGTTATTCCTATACTTCCTAGGCCTATGTTCTAGGATCAGTTTTTTTGCAGTTGATTATTGTGGTTCGAGCAGTCTTTTTCCTAGTCATGTAGTATTCCTTGTTGTGTGATACTTGTTCTTCTATTTTTTAGTACTTGGCTCTCCAAGTTAGCCTTGATATGCATGTTTATTCTTGTTGAAGGTTTTTATAGAAAATATTCTTTGAAACTATTATACCACTTTTTTTATAACTATGGAAAAGAGAAATGTTTACCATGTTTTCTATAAAAACTAATTTTCATGCCATGTTTTATTTTAAAAACGAGCATACATGATTTGTTATATAGAGAATTTTTATGGAACACCAAGGTGGGATCCTAATGAGCCTATTAGCTCACACCCTGTGCATAACTTCGATGGTGCATAGACCTTTGGTTATCTTCTAGTGCAGGGAAAGGCAAGGCACCACAGTGAGGCAGCGATGTTTGTATTAGTTGGGATGTGTTGCTACTGGTGAAATGGTGGGGTTTTTCCATGCCATCGTTTGGAGTAGCATTTTTTCTTGTAGTCTTTTGCAGTCGAACTTATCTTTTAGAGTCATTAGCTACTATTATAGTTGTTTTTAAGCTATTTTCATATAGTTATAGAATATATCTTCTCTTATTATTACGTTTTTACTTTCATTCCTTGTATATGTATGCCATGTAGTTTTTTAGGTTGGGAAAAGTCATTCCCTCGGTTTTTTCATTCGATGCCTAGGTTCTTATTGCTAGCCCATGGGGATCGATAATGCCCTTTAGGTATGTGACAAATCAGGTTGGGTGTCGGGTTTGTTGAAAACCTGGGTCAGTTTGTTACACCTATGCATTGAGGAGGGCCCTTGGTCTCAACAATACTCCAATATGTGTTTTTTACATGCATTCATGTCATAGACACTACAATAAACCACTACATCAAATAAAGTAGTATTAATTATATAATTAATAAAATAATACCTCTAATAGTATATGGTCCCACTATTACATCAAAATACTTGAAACATTATAAGATATAAAAGTTTGGGGATCAATTTCTAAGGCCTTAACACCCTCCCACGGGTTCTTCACCATGATATAATCTCTTTATCCACAAAAAAATGTGAGTATTTCATTTTTTTGGATTCCATTAAAGTAGTCATTAGAGATAATAAATCAATAACATTTCTTTTAAATGAGTCATCATTGAACATTCAGGAAAATTACATTATGTACTAATGAAATATATCATAAAATGAAACATCCCTCTATATTTAAGCCATATAAATTCTAATAACCCCTTAAAATAACATTAATTCTTATGTGAATATTTCATTCAAATATCCTCCTACTTCCATTTATAACCAAGAAAACCACTCATCTATCAAATTGGTGAAGGATAAAAAACATTTTCACTAGGCCTCTCTACTATATTTTCTTTCAAATATGTTACCCTATATACTACCACTAATTAGGATTATAATTTTATTAATATTATACTTGATCATATATTTTTTCACAATCATATCAAAAACCTTCATTCATTTAGGTTTTTATCACAAGTCCAATTTTATACCATCCATCTTTATGAACGTCGATGTATAAAAAGTCATGAGTATAATACCTTACTAACATTATAGATATTACCAAGCTTTTGGAAACCACAATTCCTCATAAAAATATTGGTCAATAAAGATATTATGGAAACTCTTCATGTTAATATCCTTATGCAATCAATATTACATCATAATATACAACTATTTACCAGTTAGTCCTTTAAGATAGTAAGATTAAAAATAAAAATATAAAAATCAAAATATATAGTTGATCCTAATAAACAATTCAAAACTCTTTTATTGTAATACATAAAATCTAAATAGTGGTGGATTTTTTTATGAAACTCTATGTCCAGATCCATTTATCATTATTTATCTTGGTTTAAATCCCTACCAATTAATTGGATGTCTTGTATTAATGGTTCCAATATCACAAAGTTTCACTTTTATTGACATGAAATCATGGTAGAATGATCACATAGTCATTTTTTCTCTACAACAATCGAGATCTCATCCATCAGATTCTCTCATCACCCGATATGATGGAAATTGATGGGTGACTTTGTGTACTTTTATTAAAAGTAAATATCTCCCACAAGGGTCAAAAATGAGTAAATGAATTCTTAGGGACATAAAAAATTTGGGTAAGATTTATTGAGTCATTTTTTAAATTTTAGAATCAATAGTGCATCAATATTATGCTTGAATTAGTCGGTATGGATTAAGGTATGAGTTGACGTTAAGACTATTTTATTAATAATGGGAAAATCATGTGTATGGGGTTCAAAACTGACCAAAAGAGTTCTTATTCACATGAAATTTTAAGAAAGCAATATTTATGTCATTTATAATTGGTATGAATCATTGAAACATCGATTAGATACTTAAATTTCTTAGTATGATCAAATGTGATATTTGTCCCTCATATATAGAGTTGAGGGAAAATCACATAAAAGGGGGAAATTCCAAGAAAATGCACATATATTTACATGAAATCATGGATAAAAAATAACAAAGTTGTTTTTTATTTGAAAGAATCTACACCACATCCATAGGAATCCCATCTTACCTAGTATGATGGAAAACAATAGATAATTTTTTCTAGTGTAATTAAAATGACATATCTCCCATCATGGGGACAAAAAAATAAAACAACTTCTAATTTACATGAAAATATGGAAGAAATATATTCGAATCATATATGGTCTATTAGAATCTACCACACATCAATTTGATTCCATAATTGGTCAGTACAATTAAATGTTCATTTTCACATTTATTATCATTTTTTAGTAATGGGTAAATTATTTGTGAAGTGGTAAAAACTGACAAAACAATCTATTATTAACATGAAATATTTGTACAATAATATTTAATTCATTTAAAAAAATTTGGATTCATTGACACAAGAATCAGATACCTTAATTTATCAGAATTATTGGAAGTGGAATTTTTTCCATAGATTTGGAGTTAAGTGACAAATCATATAAAACGAACCAATACTAGGAAAATTATATTCAATTTACATGAGATCATGAGATAATGGTCATTTATCTGTTTTGGATCTTTAGGAATCAATTATGAATCCATCGGATGATCGTGTTTCCTGGTATGATTTAAAATGATGGAAAACGTTTTCAATGTTATTAAAATATCATATCTCTCATCATGGGGTCAAAATAAGAGAACTAATTCTTATTGACATGAAAATATAGGATAATATTCCTTGAATCATATATGATTTATTGTAATTTGTTTCACATAAATCCAATTCTTTTATTGGTCGATACAATTAAAAGTTCATTTGTAGATTGGTTATCATTTTAGTAATAATGGGAAAATCATGTGTGTAGGGTTTCAAATAGACCTAATTTGCTCAGATTAAAATGACATCTTAGGATAAATATATTTATTTCATCTAGAATATTTATAAATAAACGACATGTGAATCAGATACCTGAGTTTCTTAGTATGATCGAAAATGGTGTTTGTCCCTCAAATTTGGAGTTAAGTGGAAAATCACCAAAAAGGGTTCAATACCATTAAAAGGCATTAGGATTGAAATTCAAAGTTAGGATAACATTCCTCAAATCATATATGATTTATTGGAATCCAATTTGAATCAATCGGATCCTTGAATTGGTGGTATAATTAAAAGTCTAGTTTCCCATTTATTATCATTTTCATAATAATGGGTAAATCATGTTTGTAGGGGTACAAATTGACTAAATGTGCTCTAATTGACATGAAATATTCTAAAAATTATGTTAAATTAATTTAAAATATATAGTAAGAATTTACACATGGATAATATACATTAATTGCTCGATATGTTCGAAAGTGGTATTTGTCTCTCGAATTAGGAGTTAAGTGAAAAATCATGTAAAATGGTTCAATAACAAGAAAAAACACTTGTATTTTCATTAAATCATGTTATAGTGGTTGATAAACCATTTTTGATCTGTAGTAATCATCAACGCTTCCATTGGATGTTTATGTCGCCCTGTATGATAGAAAATTGGATATTGTTGTCTAGTGTACCTAAAATGACATATCTCCCATCAGAGGGTGAAAATGAGAAAAAGACATCTAATTTATGTGAAAAGGTATGTGGACATTATTTAAAATATATGTGATATATTAAAATCAACCTCCCATCAATTCGATGCCCAAAATGATTGGTATATGATAATATTGGTTTTTAACTTTTAATAGTCATTATTTAATTGATAAATACAATAAATAGACATTTCAAATTTACTTTGAATTATTTCTGTATTTATGATAATCTCTTTTTGTAACACTATATAAATTGTTTTTTTATTCTATATATATATGTATATATTAACTCAATAAATTTTATTAATGTCAAATATATTAATTTTTATTTGTATTATTTAATTGTATATTGTATCATATAAGTAGGTTGATTAATGATATGTAGCTATTTGGATTGATGTTTTTGTCTCGATGCCTATATTTTATTTGTTGTTTTTGTTCTCTGTTAGCTACTTTTTTTATTTTATTTATTCACATTTGGTATATATTTAAAATTTCAAAAAAAATTCCTAGTTTAGAACCCCCTATGGCAGTCCCTAAGTCTTTTTTTTGAAGTATTAGTGACCGACTCTGGAAATCACGGTATATTTTCATTTTTTGATCATCATTGGTAAATGATAATTCTCCCCACATCAACCACTATTTTGGTTGTTTTGGAATACCCTTTTACGACCTCCATTGGGGGCTACTATTGGACTTTAGCGACGGTTCAACCACAACTGCAAAACGTGGTTAACTGGGGGTCTCTAAAGACCATTAGCGACTACTTTTGGATGTCGCTAAATTCAAAATTGTGATAGAGAATCTACTTTAATTGTATTCACTATTATGGGCTGGATGATGATCATAATTTTAGGACTAAAATTCATACCACCGCCATTGAGTATCCACATGTTGTAACAAATCACTCAACACGTGATCGGGACCCTCTCATCACCCATGGCATGTTTGTGCCTATTGAAAGCTAAGGGTGAAGGATAAAGAGATCTTCACAATGGATATATTCTTTCAATTATTAAGAAATCTCTCATGATCATCATTTCATGGTGATATCATTTTAATATAGAATTGGAGGGCACTCCCTAGGTGCACAAGTATCTTCTCATTCTTTAAAACACATGAGTAAATGGAATTCAACTCATCTATCCACATCACATAAATGAAACTATAATATATTTCTAAATATAAAATATAAAAATGCAACGATATCCAATGGAAAATTTTGGGGTTGAGAGAATAATATCCATTTCTATAAGTCATATCTTCTGGTAAATACAAACACCAGGGTTCAATATCCGGAACTTGGAAGTCGAGGAATGAAAACCACCATATTTACCCCCCCCCCCCTTCATTTTGGTTCCTATCACCTAATGGGTCTTCAAGTTGAACTTCCATCTTAAGACAACAAATAATCATTAAATAAAGCATAACATTAAAGGAACAAACATGACACTAAAAATGACATGGTTTAAATATTAATCCTAATCCATGGGGGAACACAATACATTATTCCATTGAGGTGATAAAATTGAGTTATAAGGGAAACAATAACGTCCAACAACCCTAACTTGTCCATGTAATAGGAAAACCTTCCAAATGACTCCTTTTAAAAACTATACTCAATAAACCTCCCTCTATAATCATATCATGGGCATCTCCCCCATGTGGATGGACATAATGTCTTCCTCTTACATACCATCTACATGTTTTGTCAACACTCCACTCTTTAGTTATCTATCCGGAAAAAAGTCCTAAACCCATTTTAAAGAAAAGATCTACAATAATTGATCAGTAACTCTCTATTTTAACACCTTCTATGTTGTATGTGCACTAAAATTTACATTCATGAAATTCATGTAAACCATCATATGATGCATTAGATATATACATACACACACGTATATATATAATATGATATTATATATAGTGTATATTTAATATATTCAGATGATGTATGAATATAATATATATATATATATATAATTTATTTCTCTTGGATGGTTTATTCATCTGTTACAATCCATTTTGAATGGATTAATTACTTTTTATTTATTTATTGTAATGAATTAAATAAATAAATTCACCAACAATTAGAAACACGTATGATGCATTAAGAATAGAGATACCTTAGGCTTTGGCTATATAAGAATATGAGATCCTCTCTTATTTGTTTGGGATGCGTATGAGCCTCTTCCAAATATCTATTCCTCTTTATCAGTGTTCATATCACCCAATAAGGAACTAGAACAACTTTAGTATCTAAATAATCCTTTCAATATAATCGTTGATCCATTGGATGATGCATCACCTTGAAGGTAGATAAATTTCATTAACTTCTCCTCATGATCTCATTTAATAACACTCCATCGAAGGTTGAATATTGTAACATCTTGACCTTTTCTTTTAGGTACATTATTTAGTTCGTAATTTTTTCTTTTTTCTCATCATTATTTGGAGTTGAGCTTTGTTTATGTAAAGACCTTTGGGCATTCATAATCTTGTGGAAGATTAAATGAATATTTTTTGAAACATCCTATCAAAACAGGTGGTACCATGCCACAAAACCCAAGAACACACCATAAAAGAGTTAGTTGGGCCTTGGTGTAATTGGATATTCCATAGTAATATTGTGGGGTTTTGAGGCAACACTGGATAGGGAATTGTTGTGATATAGTGACCACAACCATGGATATTGCATTGTAGCATTCACTATGAGGAGTTGTTTGGGAATGTTTGCGTCGTAGTGTCTTAGGCCATGCCTCATAGTTGTGCTTCACATCAGTTTTAGTTAGATGTAGTCATTCTGTCTTCGGGATTTACAAACATTAATGATCCATTTTGGTTTTAATTTAGGGATCCATTTTTAGTTTTAATTCATCAATTGAGAGCCATTATCAATGTATTAATTGGTCTTAATTTATTTAATGTAATTAATTCTATAAATTAATACCCTAACTATCAGAAACACATAAAATGTGTTATGAATATGAGATGACTCGGGTTTCAGCTATGTAAGAGGATGAGATCATCTCCTATTGGTGTGTGATGTGTATGAGCCTCTTCCAAATCTATCTTTCTCTCAAGAACAATTCTTATCACCTGAGAAGGATCTATAACCCCTTCAGTTTCTTAAGAATACACACAATATAATCGTGGGTCCATTGGATGGTGTACCATTGAAGGATAAAGATGGAAGCTGTTACAACTCATGTTTTTCAGGTACTCTATTATTCGGTGATATTAACATGTTGATTTCATGAAGATGGTTCTCTTATATTTTGGGTAATATTCTACTGCAAATATTCATTAGATGATCATACAAAACCCATCAGTGGTATCAGATGTATTTTCTTAAAAATTTAAACATGTTTTGATCATTGTATTTTTAGATAAACCTTAACAACAAAAAAGAATAGAATTTTGAAAAAAATAGATGACTTGTGTAATGGTAAATATGATTTTCCCTTATGTGAAACCATTACATAGAAGGTCTTAATAAGGGAAACCTCTTTATTTTCATTACACTGATGAGTTTTATTAAGGTAGTATCGTCACGCAAAGCACTTTGTGTGAGGGTTATTGGCACTTTAACCTTGCATGTAATGGTAGTAGAGTTGTTGTATAAAGGTCACTAATATTTACCTTTTCACATCATATGAAATCTTCAGAGTACCCTTATGAAAAGGAGTTACATAAAGGTAATACCTTTATGTGAGGGATCTATGTAAAGGTAATCTGGGTATTGTCTTTATGCAATGGTTTTAAAATTGACCTACGTAATGGTAACCTTTATATTAACATTACATAGGTCTCTAAAAATTTTATTTATCCTTGTGTAGAGCGTATCTGTTAGGGTAAAAGGGGGCATACAATTATACCGAATAGGGATTCTATACAATGGTAAGAAGAAACAATGTATATTTTTTAAAAAATTAAATGGTTTTTATGATTTATAAAATTTTTATAAACCATAAAAAAGGAATTTTGGAATATTTTAATTTATAAGGATTTAATTAATAAATAAATCATATTTTTTTATATTTTAATTAAACAAATTTTTTTGAAACATTTTTCCAAAATATTGAAGGTTAGTATTTTAAAATAACTTTTTAAAAATTAAAAAAAATTCCTAGTGATAAAGAAAGAAATGGTTTATTTATAAATAAAAATAAGTTATTTATAAATTGTTTGTAAATTACAAAATATATGATATTTAGATTATATAAAATTTTATACAATAGATATTGAAATATAAAAGGATTATAATTAATGAATTATTATATAAATTTCATGAAATATAAAATATGATGGGGTTTAGATTGAAATGATTGTAAAAAAATTTTATTCCTTCAAATTTATAAAATATTTACAATTAGTATTTATTTATGAATAGTTCATAAATGTGTCATGTTCTGGAAAAAAATAACATTTTATGTATTTGTTAAATTTCCTTGATATTCAACTTTATTAAATTTTTTATTAGATATGAATATTGTGTATTCTCATTTATATGATAAATTTATTCTAGGATAGAACCATTCATATCATGATATGTTTGATATCATTAAATTTTGTTTTCATATTCCTTAATGTGACTTGGTATTTTTAGTTATGTGCTTGAGAAAAGTTGTTGAGCATAGATTTTGCATATTATGTGTTAAGGTTTTCATGAATTGAATTCTATCTTGAGACAAGTCTTATTAGGTATAGGGACTTGGGTTCATGCCACCTATATTCTTGTAGGCTTTCCTTAGAAGGAAAGTGAATGAGTTTCCAATATGTCACTCCAAGATTACCCATGTAGAGTTTGAAAATATCATATAAATCTAAGACTTTAAATGAAGCATTCATGTACCTTATTCATATGATTCATTTGTATATTTTGGAATATACTTGACTTCTACTTTTTGGGTGATTAACTCAAACTTGTGGGTCGTGTAAAGAGTTACACGTTAATGTGTAGTGAATGCATTAATTTTATGGTTGGAACAAGGTTTTTAAAACTAAATTAGAAGCATGAATAAACAAAATGAAATAGAACAAGATAATATAATTAGAACATAATATATAGTAATTTTGAATTTAATATTCATATGATGTATATTAAATTGTTCAGTCTTTAAAAGGAAAACCCTCAAATAATAAGTGTGATATTCCTTACAAAGTGATACTTTTCCAGACATCGATTATCTAATTGGGTAGTTCATTCCATATATGGGTGACAATGCATTATCTTATGTATGGAAAGAAAGTTATGGGTGGATCTAGAACATACTTTGGTAGGTCATCACATAGCTTGGTTCTCTTAGAATGGCCTTTGATAGCTTATTTTTATTCTTTTATTTGGCTTACAATAGCTTGGAGACCCTAATAGGATTAGGTTAATGGAGGAATATCACTAAGTATATCCATAAAATATATTTGAATAATGGGTTATCCACGCAACTATCCAAGAGTCACAAATATTCTAATTAGGATGATTCCCTATATAAATAAGAATTTTTGATAGAAACACTATAATGGACTCATTTATTAGTGAAATATGGATCTTGGATTACTAAATGGATATGATGTTTGTGGTCATCTTTTTTAGTGGGATCTTTATCATTAAAATTACTTTATGAAAAGATATAATACATTATATATATTTTATAAAAAATCTATTTTAGATAAAATCATCATCATCCTCAAACAAAAATTAAAATTCATCCTTAAAATGATAACCTTAAAATAAATAACTTATAAGAATTATAGTTTAAGAAAATTTAATGAGAAAGATAAATATTCCATGTGGTTGAAAATTTCCTTTTCTATCAACTAACTATTTAATGTGTTCAGAAAGTGATCCTTGAAGTTTTTATAACATAGAGAGATTCACTTGGGGTTTCAATGGAATTTAATGCAAAATGACCTAATGAATTTTAGACTCCAATCATATACTAATTATGATTCCGTATATAAATGATATTAAATATTATTAAATATGTTTAGAGATACTGAATAATTTAAATAAGGATTATTTATGGTTAAGGAATTCATTCTATTATCTAAAATTGGTTAAGTTAGAATAAGAACTGAATAACTCTAAATCAAACTTACATAATTCTATCTCTGAGGTTTTAGAACATACAAAGATGATTGAAGTTTGTGAATACTAATAAAAGTAACTCTATATTAGTGTTAAAATCATCATTAATTTGGTGAAAATTTTTAAATTGAGAATAAAGTGAAGAAAAAAAGATTTTTCGAAAAATCTGTTGATCCTAAAAAATCGAGAAATTCTAGGAAAACCAACTTGAACTCAAAAACTAGAATAACTAGTGACATTAAATAGGCTAAAAAGAGGTCTAATAAGAATAATAATGTGTAAAAATTTTAGAAAAATGTTTTTCCACAAATAGGATCCAAGAATTTTTTATTAATTAAATATGAAAGATGGTTTTCAATAGTTATACAACGGTCAGTCTATTGGAAAAATTATCCTTTCTATGGGTTTGGAAGACACTATAGATTATTTACGAATTCAAAAAGAATATTTTGGTTTAATTATCAACACTATTTTGAGCCTAGTGGGTTTCTAATTCATGTATTTAGGTTTATTTTTTCATCTCTAAAGAATAAATTTTTGAAATAGATTAAAAATTATTGAAAAAAATATCAGAAATGTTTTGATGATATTGAGGATATATGTGGAATATTTATAATCCCAACCACCAAAAAAAATAATTCATCATACTTTTACAATCATAGAAAAATAAGAGTTACAAATCTTAATATCCTTGGAATAATAATACAATAGGAAAGGATAATTCTTTGTTTGTGAAAGTGACACATAAAATATCAAAGGGATTTAATCCATGGACTTTTAAGTGTGTATTTTCCTCTTATATTAAAGGGTATTTGAACATTAAAACTAATTTTTAAATGAAAAAAAATGTTTCAATAACCTTTTTAAATTATGGATTATTCAAAATAAATGGTGTTGAATCTGTTGTGACTAGGAAAAATCAACTAAAATTCAGGAACACTTTATTTATAATGAATGAAAAATAATATTCTTAGTGTGTATCAATTATGTGAGGAGGAAAATGAATTATTCTATTATAAGGATTTATTTCTGATGATTATCTTGAAAATTTATTTTATTTTGACAAGAGGATAGTGTAAAATGGTTAATTTCTTTCAGGATGGTCATTTTGAAAATTATTGTTATTTAAACACAAAAAAAAAATATTTTTTTGCAATGAAGGCTTGTCCATTTAGGAAAAATTGATATGAGTAATCTTACAAGAATATATTATTATTTTTTATGTTCCTAAGTTTAAAATGGAAAGAAATTATATCTTCTTATTATCTCAAATGGGTAATATTATTTACACTTTACATAGTAATCTGGTTATCCATTCTTCTCATCATTTAGAGATCATTAATTCAAAACTATATGGGATGATGATGATGAAATACACTAATAGAGATGGGTAATTTATAAATTTTATGGATAAATACACTCTAATTATTTGTGTTATGTTCTTGAAGAATGTGTGCAAGGCTCATAGAATGTTTAAATTGTTTTGATAAAGTGCTGAAAATGAGTATGGTCTTCCTCTGATAATGATCTAGAATAAAAATGATTCTAAATAAAAAACATTGTGTGTTTTAATATTATTTGGAGAAACATGTAAAATGAAATAAACTTTGTGCACCATACACATGGTAAAAAAATTGTATGGTTTAATGGAAAAATATAAAACTAGTGGATATGGATTGGAAAATATTACTCGAGCAAGGTACCTCTTGATATGTTTTAATCCAAGCAGCTGGTATAGAATTTCACATTAATAATAGGGGTTTTTTCAATAAAAATTTATATATGTCCCCATATGAGATGAATTATAATAATCGTCCATGTTTTATGTATCTAAATGTATTTTTAATCCCCTATGCTATCAAGGTTAAAAAAGAAAATCATGGGAAGTTTGAGAAGAAATGTTTTATTGGGTTATTTCTTAGTTATCCTCTAAATGGTAGTAGATACTATTTTTACAATAATGTTTCAGTGATGAATGTTAATTCTTAATGATGTGAAGGTACTGGAACATACAAATAATGAAATTACACATTATCAAGGAAGTTTCAAAAGTGATGGATATGAAGCCCTTATTATTAAATAGATGTAAGATGTTTCTTAAAATAAATAATGGGTGGAAGATGTGTAGGATATAGAAGAATATTATACCATGTAATGTTATTAAGAACAACCTAATTCATCTCATCCAAGGCAAAGAGAACAATTTCAAGTTTAGAATATAATAGGAGAATAGGGATAGGATTTTCAAAGTACAAGAACTTTGAGGATAACATTACATACATCACTATTTTATCAATTTAACCCAATATATGAGAAAATGTATTTTAAACATAAAGAGTGTGATAATATTTCAAATGATTTTTTGGATTAAATTAATAATAATGAAACCTATAACATGGTTCCCAAGATTGAAAACCAAACTTTATTTGGAAAAAAATGATTATTCTAAAATAAATTGAATGAAAAGGATAAAATTATGGGAAAAAAATAAATACTTGTGTGTAAATGTTATTATTCTCTAGAATGAATCGATTTTTTGGAAACCCTTTCACTGATGGAAAAGGTAGAAACCATAAGTATATTTCATTCTTTCTTCCTAAAGGAAATACATAATATTCCAACTTGTTTTAAAGTCTATCTTCATGAATGGTGACCTAAAATATGCGGTATATATTGAATAAAATTGTGGAATAATTCTTTTAATGAAGATAAGTATGTTTTCAAGTTAAATAAAGGACTATATTGGTTAAAAAAAATCCCTCAAGCCACATTATTATAAGAAAAACACCTATTTGATGTTGTTCAAATTAAAAAATTTAAGATTGGTCAGTAACCTCTATATTAAAGATGAAAAAAGGTATCTCGAGCTATTATTGTATATAAAAAATAATTAATTTTTTTGAAATGAAGGTAAATTTTTTAACTATTTTTCAAACCAGATTAAGATAATTTTTAAATGTATTTTCTTGGTTAAATGGGATGCCTTATTATATTACGAACTCACAATATAGAGATCATGATTTTATTTCACAAGGGAAGTATTCTAGAAAAATTTTAAAAATTATTGTAATAGATGATTAAAATCTAGATTTCACCTTAAACTTTGTGGAAACTAAGATTTCTAAATATATTTAAGGAAAAGAAGTGGATCCATTGGAATTGTAGAAGATAATTCATAGTTTTTTTGACAACTTAAAGGATGAAGATAGTTTATATTGTTACAAATTGTTCTATGTATCAAAATTTCAGAAAAACATTCCCATTTAAATTCTATTAAAAGTAGTCATAGGTTCAAAAATGGATTAATAATTTTTTTTTGAAATATAACAGCAAATGGAAACTCATTCTATTACACAGATGTATATAGTGAAGGTTGAGTTGATTATATATAGTGGAGTTTTCTTCCTTGGATAAAGGTGTTTCTGTTGGAACAGAAATAATAATAAATTTATAACCTTAATCACTATTTAAGTATAGTTTTTGGCTGCCAATCAAGAAATAACCAAATTGTTGTCGATGAAGACTCAATTTGATGATATTTTGGTTGAAGTGAATTTTCTACTCCTTTTGTGTTGTGATAATCAAATTCATATCAATCATTCAAAGAATAAGATTTAAAATTAATGATCAAAGAGCATATATATTAAGTATCTCTTTATCATGAAGCATTTGGAAAGAAATGAACTCGTGGTGGAAATTGTTTCTTTATAAGAGAAAATAGATTATGTGATTAAAAATCCATTTCCAAAGGATGAATTTCAATATTTTATTTTAATTTTTGGAGTTAAACATCAAACATATCAAGTCTAAGGAATGGTATTTTATCCCCTCTCTCATATTTTAAATTTTATTTTTTTTGTTTTACGGGTCAAAGAAATGAAAAAGTCTATATAAATATATTTATTTCTTTAGGTGTTGAAATTTTTTTATTTAAAATGGGGGATCAAACTATTTTTTAAATGAATCCTTTGATATTAATTTTTAAAATGGGGACCGGTACCATATTATTGTGTGTGAATATATTTTGAGATATTTTTTAAATGGGGTAATCTTGGATTTTGGCATTGTGCAGGTTCGAATTGTTTAAATATTTTGTTAAATTTTATGCATGAATTTTTATATTACACATTATATTGAAAAATGTTTCATGTTATGAGTAAACTGTATGTGATTAGGAAGTATTAATTTTCAAATATTTGACCCATTATCAGATGATTTTTAGGAATATTTGATTTGATGATGAATTATTTATTGAATAAGAAGTTATCCATTATCTGATGAGTCTTTAAGTGATATTATTCTATCAAATTGAATAGAGATAATTAATAAAAGTGAAGGTATTAATGTAAATCACAATTTAATGGAAAAAATGATATTATTATTCAATTTTTTTTATTCTACAGTAATTTTTCTTATGTAGACATGGAATAATTGAATGATTCAATATTGTTAAGGGGATTGAGTTTCATAGTGATTTATGTTCTATGGTTCCTCATAAAATCTAAAAGGGTAGATTATTTATCCTAATATATATATATAATTAGTTGAATACATGGGTTTATTATTGATACAACAAGTTTCTTCTAGAATAAGAAAATTATCTAGGGAATCTGTTTTGGAGAATATTTATTTCGATACGGTTCGTGTGTCATATTTTTGTTTTCAACACATAAATCGTGCTCGAACAAAAGTGATGTTTGATGAAAGATTTTATATAATGTCCATTATAATATTTATGGATTGTTTAAATTTTAGTGGAACATGTTTTGAATATTTTGGAACAAATTTGGAGGTATTTAGAATTATTATATAATTTAGAGTTAAGATGAAAATTGGATAACTCTGGAGGTGGGTGAGAGTCATGCTTGAATTGTGTATGAGTCAATTTAATTTATGTACAAGTCATTAGACCTAAATATGATTCATTTTATCCTATGTAGGAGTCATTTTATCCAGTGTATTATTTTTTCCTCTATATATGAGTTATTTATCTATATGTATGAGTGATTCTATTATGGTGTGTGAGTGATTCATATGTGATTATGAGTCAAAGAAATGGTAAATATCCATATTTCTACAAAATTAAAATGAATGATTCCAAAATTCATTGGAGAATATAAAATCAATTGGAGTGATTCAAAAGTAATTTTATCAAGGTTTAAACATCATTAAATGGTGTTTTTGATTTAATTGAAGGGATAAGAAGTTTTGAAAATTGAATAAGGTGAAATGAAGAGATGTTATGGATTAATTGCTTTATCATGTTGTAGAAACTACTGCTTCACTACATTAATCAGGAATATGTTTTGAAAAAAATAGGTAAGAAAGAGAAAGAGTTGAAAATTAGTTTAAATAAGTTTTTTTCATTGAATTATAATTTTAATTTAAAATTAAAATGATACTTTTATCTACTGAAAGGAAAACATATATTTTTAGTGTTTTCAAAAATATAAAAAAAGTGGAATGTAGAGTTAAATAATAAAAAATATATGTTATATATAAAATATAACAATTATTTATAAAATAATATAATGTGGGAGATTTGTTTGTAGTCTAGTTCATTAAAGAAGAATAAGAATCTTCGAGAAATTAAAAAAGGAAAGTTGAATAATAACAACACAATGATAGCATAAAGAAATTTTCATCTGAGAAAATAATTTTTTTGTCAAACCCACTTTCTTATTATTGAATTTCTGTGTAATGAACTTTAAAAAAAATTTAGGAGATTTATAACATGAGTAAAAAGATATTTCCTACTCATTTGAATTAACAAGTTCTAACTAGTGGATCGTATGGTCTCTATGAAATCTGAATCATGCTAAGAATTAAAAAATAATTTTAAAGGTAAACCTTGTAAATATGTTATTCCTTTTTTTGTGTTCTTGGATTTATTGATATAAAAGAAAATAAAAATTTTAATTGGTCGATTAGGTTGTTTCAAGAATAAACATAAAACAAAATTTATAATCATTGAATTACCCCTCTCTTAGTGATTTCACTAATCTTGTGGGTTTTCAAAAATAAAAATTATGATACACTTTAGAATAAAAATCAATAAATACAATTCTAAAATGTTTAAATATATAGTAAACATTTCAAATAACTTCACATAACCATGGTTGCTAATATTCTAAAGTGGAATAATATCTAGTACACTTATAATATCAGGTGTGGAGTGGGAATTGTATTCCATTCCATAACCAATACTAATAGATAATGTGATAAAATATCATACTATTATAAAAATAAAGTATTAGTTGTAATATTTTCCCATTAATGTTAAGGATGTATGGTAATAGCATCTCATACCATTAAAATATCAATGATGAATGGGAATAGTGACTCATAAACTTTTACTAACAAGGGAGGGATGGTCATAAAGATACTCCCTACTATTATGGTCTCAATGGATTGTCATAACATATATCTCAAACTTAATAATAAGGAATTAGTGGTAAAATAATTCTACTCATCTTCTATGTATAATTGAGAGGCATGTCATATAACACCCTTTCCAAAACTCAAGATGAATTAATGGGAATATCGTCCTAGTTAAATTTTGAAATAAAATATATTTCAATCACATTCAATTTAAATTCATAATTACTAGTAGGTTAGTTGTCATACAAAAATACCCCTCCCCATTACCAAATCCAACATAAATCATTCCCCAAGTCTTTTTCAACTAAAGTTGAAACACTTTTATCCCTTTTTATATATTAAAATTTATATTAAAACAATACAAACGATAATCAATTATACCAAAATCAGATTTCCGGGATACCCTTGGGTTGATCTCTAACATAAAGGTCATCTATCATGGTCTATTAAGTTATAACATATCAAGGGAATATCACTATTGGGATCCAAAAGCATTATCCATCACACCTTCCCATGGGGCCACTGAATAAAAAAATATCATCTAAAGGATTACTCATCGACCTAAGGATCCTTACCACACTCTCAAAGAGATATAAAATAAAATTTTGGTTCTTTTCAATATATATACATACACCATTCATAACCCACGCATTACGCAATACATGAAACTCGTATAAACCAATGGGAATGTTGATAGACCGCCAACTTTTTAGTTTTAGTATCCTACACATTGAATATATTTTTGTTGATTTGGAAATAATCAATGAGAATCCATAATTCATATAAAAACCCCCAAATTCAATATTTTTATTAGAGATTTTTAAATATAGTAAATAAATCATGAATATATGGAAGAGGATGACTAGATGAATCACTATAAGCTAATGAAACAAACAAATTTTTAATCATATTTTGGAAGAGTTAAAATCCATTCTTGAAACAAGAGAGTACAAATATGAAATTGAGAGGGTTGTGCAACCTTCAAAAAGGAGGAGGAATATAAGATTCAACAAAAATTTGACCCAATAAATACCCAAACGTACTTATAAAAAATAAGGTATTGGGTTTCTACCATACCCTAAATGGTAGGGTAAGTTGCCTCTTCTTTGGACACGAGGAATCTGGTGGCTTCCCATTAGGCTTCGGGTTAGAAACCATCTCCTAGGTAGACTTATACCACCGGACCAGTTTCCTTGAAAATCGATCTCAAACTTCATTGAACCCACTAATAATCCAAAACAATTCAAACTACACATGCTTTAATGAAAATTAATTTGATTCTACACATCTATAACTGTGTTTCATCAGAAAATCCACACGATATTATAGGTAGTCTTTTATATGCATCATTGAGCATCATCAAAAAAAATTTGTCATTGAACACACATATTCACCTTCTCCATCCATGTATCCTCTTGAATATATCAATACAGACACTATACACAAACCATTAGTAGCATCTTCGGTTGATATTTTTTCTTGCACTAATTGACTATATGAACTAGTAATTCCTCAAATGACTGATCATCCTCTATCATAACATCATTCAAGTTGATCTTTTCAAAAGGATCTGAAGTTGAGAAATATGGAATACATAATTAATCAAACCATGTCTATGTGGAGGCTCAAATTTGAATTCCACTTTTTTGATCCTCCCCATGATCTTAAATGGACCCATGAACCTGGTTGGAAACATTCCATGCATCTAAATCCTCATATGTCCCAACTGAGGAGAGACCCTTAAGACTACCTTGTCAACCACCTCAAGCTCAAAATGATATTATCACCAATCGGTATATGATTCTTACATGTTATGGGTGTTCAATATCAAACTCCAAATAAGTTGAATACTCTTTGAGGTATCCTATATGAAACTGAGTCTAATAATAGAATACTCACATACCCTTATCCAATATAGATGTTATCAAAATGGTCAACCATACAACACTTCTAATAGATTTAAATGAATTGAAACCTGGTAGCCTTTTTATACATAATTTGTGGTAACACTATATAAATCTCCTATGAAACACAAAAATCTAAAAAACATGAAAAAGCATATCCTCTAGAATTTGAATAATACTCTCTGACTTCCCATCGTTCTTAGGATGATATGTTGTACTCAAATGAACTAGATTATCCAATGATTTTTACAATCCCTATAAAACAAGATAGGATTCATGAATATCAATTAGATATGATATGCCTACTCTCACCATGTATCATTACTATCTCCCAATCATATATGTTTTCCAACTCATTAACTAATCGGGTCTCTATAATTACTACTAAATGAGAAGCTCTTTTTAATTAATAAATAATAACCCAGACCTCATTGTTACCTTTGAGATACATCTGCAACCCCATCATGAAATCCATTATCATGACATCTCATTTCCAATCTAGAATGGTTAATGATTGAGTAGGAACAGTGAGTCTCTAGTTCCCTTCCTTCTACAATTTATTGGTGTAATACTATGAAATGGATCCTAGTGTAATGTCCTGACCCTGGTTGCATGAGACAGTGTCCCGAGCTGGTTCACCACATGACCTAATGCACGCCTCCCCTTATGCTAGAGATTGTCGAATAGAAGCGAGGCTCTAGTAATTCAATAATGGGGAGACTATACCCTCATTTAACAGAGTAAAACACCAGTAGAAATAAACAAAAAATAATAGAAGCATATATAACCAGAACAGAACATATGTCACAAGATAACCAAACAAGAAATAAAATTCTCAACTATAATGTAAAACATGATATTCTAATATAAGCATCATGTGTCTATAATGAAACTGAAATTAAAGACACTATGACCCCCTAAGTGAGTTCAAAACCATGTTTCGTCCCCACATCCAAGATCTATCCCAAATCGGCAATCCAACATAGGGCCTTTGCCCTTATCTTATCCTAAAACAATATAATCTATTAGGGTACTGATTAGGCATCCCAAATAGGGTTTGAGTACAACTCATTAGTCTCACACCAATTGATTCTAAAAAATCCCATTAAAAAGATAGTGTATGCAGTTCTATAAGAAATTAGTAGAATGTATAAATAACCAGTTATTACATTATCATTTATTCTTATCTTACTATATTAACTCCAAGGTTCCCAATGAGACATATACCCCAATACTATCTTCATCTCATGATAGAACCCGAAGCTTTAACAAGGTAATATCATATCATAACACTGGATTCTTGCTAGAGCTCGAAGTATTCAATGGTGTTATGATATCTAAGTACCTGATTCAACTCATGTCAGAGTTCGAATTTTTCTCGTGTGATTCCATAACTCGAAGTTCCATTATTTCCATTATTAAGTTTCACATTTAAACCCCACATTTCAAAAGTAACCAATATCACAAATGTAATTTGGATGGCCATGTTACCATGGTTACTCCTCAATATAATGATTTTTTCCCATTCTTTAACTCATAAGTAAAATGACTATGTTACCATGTATACTTCTCATTTGAATGACCATGTTCCCATTTTCTTACTTACAAGTATGATGACCATGTTACCATTTATATTTCTCTATTTATAATGATCATGTTCCCATTCAGTATCACATAATTAATTTATCAATTAATTATCCACCTCAATCTCATTACTAATTCAATAATTAGTTAAACACATCTATTCCATTAATTAACTAAAAAATTAACTAATTTCCTCAAACCATTAATTAATTCATCGATTAATTTATCAATATCAAAATTAATATTCCACAATTAATTTTCTAGAATTAATTATCTTAATCCAATCTCATGTTTACATAATTAATCCCACAATTATTTATATAGATCATGTTATCAAAGGAACATAATAAATCCATAATTAATTATCTCAACTTATCCATTTCAATATCTCATAATTAGTCCCCCAATTAATTATCTAGTTTACAACCCCAACCTATTATAATCAATTTCCCCAAATTAATTATATAATAGGAAAGACCCTTAGTCTCAAGTTTAATTCCCCAATTAATAGCCTATTTCAACAAATATTCAATAAATCAATTGGTCAATCTAATAAACCCAATTAAGGAAAATATATTGCTAATGAATTTTAGCAATTCTACAATTTTTCCTATTCATATCAAATCCATGACTATGGTAATTAGATTTAGACCACCTAACTATGTTTTCTCAACAGAAACTCCCAAAATCTGAGCGTTACAATGACGTAGATATGTCTTCCTGATATAAATAGATAAATTATGATCACAATATCATGATATAATCCAACTAGATCTAGATCTCCAATCCAAGATCTAGATCTCACCACATTGGTTTAGATATAAGTAAATGGAGGATATCCTCCACCAAATAATGTTAGAGATATAAGAGAATAAATAGAAAAATCATTGGGATGAGATCCACTTATCGGGCGAAGAGTATATCATAGATTCCAACTTTAAATATCAAATAATGAAGTTTGAATAGCCTTGGAATCCCTCCAAGTTAATGGGAGAACCTTCCCTCACCCTTTTGAAATCAAAATCCCAAGTTAAGGCCGCCTTGTAGGTGAAAGGGGTCATTAAAAGATGAAAATGAGTGAGATAAATAATTTTAGGATCCCACTGTTGGCCCACTCATGGTTTAGTCGCACGGTTAGACAAATCGGGCACTAATCTTGTGGTAACCACTGCTTAAAGGGGTCCTCGCAAGGCTAACTCACATGGTAATCCTAATTGTGAACCAACCATGTCAATCCTCTCTGCTTGGGAATGCATGTTTTACCTAGGTTGGTCTCATGGTTTTCCCTAATTGTGTGCCAACTATGCACAAACCCTCTTTCTTTAAAATATACTTAGACTCCACCACAACGCACCCCAAGTCATAACTGCTATAAAAGGTACTTAAGTAAAAAACAAAATGTACTTAAAATCACACAAGAGAAAACACCATAAAAGTTTGGGATCTTACAATCTATCCACATTATAACAACTCATATTCAAGCTGCACATCCCAGACATAATAAGATTCAAATCCAAAAATATAAGGCTATTGAGTCCTCATATCTTCTTCTCTTTCCCATATTCCCTCGTGTTCGCATCATGTTTTCATAGTACACGAACTATCGACATAGTATTTCCCCAGAAAACATTCTCATAACCATCCAACACACATATCAGATTCTCCTCAAAGGGCACATATATGTCAATTCCAACCTTTACATTGATCACATGAGAAGGATCGGGGTGATACCGCATAAGTTACGATAAATGGAAACATCATTTATAGTGTTGTATCTCTATAGAAGAGTCAATCGATATACCACCGGCCTGATTCTCTTCACTATATGAAAGGCTCCAACAAACTTGGGTGCCAACTTGACTTACCTCTATATCCGGTGATGACCCAACCGAGGTGACACCCTAAAGAATAGACGATAACCCTCTGTAAACTGTAAGGGTTATATCCACCTATCATCATATGACTTCTGTCTGCTTTGAGTCATAGCCATACATTTCTGAATCAATTGTAATTACTCTGATGTCTCTTATATGAGACTCAGTCCTAATAACTCTAACTCACCAACCTCCATCCAGCATAGTGTTGATCTACATGGGCTACCATAAAGAGCCTCATATGATGTCATCAGTATAGTATCTTGATAATTGTTTTTATTGGATAACTCCACTAAAGCGAATTGATTGTCCCAATATCCACTGAATTCAAGAACACATTCCCGTAGCATATCCTCAGGCACCTGTATAGTATGTTGCAACTACCCAGTTTTCTTTGTATGGAAACTCATACTCAATAATAAATGTGTGCCAAGAACTTTCTACAATACCTAAAAAAAGTTTTAAGTAAAGTGTGAAGTACAATTTGAAACTATAGTTTGTGGCACTCAATATATAAAGACTATATCCTAAACATTTAGTTCTCCCAACTTTTCTACTGTAAAGGTTTCCCTTATATGTAGGAAATATGCAACCTTTTTCAGTCGATCCACAATGACCCAAATAGTTTCATTATTCCTAAACATATTTGGGACACCCACAACAAAATCCATGGTCACATCATCCCACATCAATTATAGGAGGGGAAATGGTTGTATTAAACCTCCAGGTCATTGAAGCTCCACCTACACCTACTGACAGGTGATAATTCTTGTTAGAAACCCTATCATCTCTTTTTCATGTCTGGCCACCAAAATGTTCAACATAGGTCCTGGTAAATTTTGGTTACACCTAGATGCACCACCCATTTCAAGGAAAGAAATTCCTTCCTGAGCTCCTCTCGCATGCTCATAGGTACCATGACTCGATTATTCACATAGATGATTTCATCTTCATCTATCAACCAGTCTGTTGATATCTCCCCACCTTTAATGATTTCCCTCCAGGTTACTCCCTCTGGATCCCCACACAGTCTATCTATGATCCTTCTCAAAATCATAGACTCCACTATAACTGAAACCAGAGTAATCTGCTCTTGACTCTCCTAAACCACCACATGCATTTCTACCGGAATGGTCTTCCTCTTCCACTTTACACTCAAATCCTAAACTATATGAGTCTAAGATTTCTTACTCAATGAATGCACCACTCTATTTCCCTTTCTATCAATATATGCCAGCTCAAAATCAAAATATTTCATATACTCAAACCATCTCTGCTACTGAATATTCAAATCAAACTATGAAAATAAATACTCAAGCTCTAATGATCTGTAAATACTATAAACTTTTCCCCAAAAAAGACAGTGTCTCCAAAACATAATAGCATAAACCAATTATGCCAACTCGAGTTTTTACATTGGGAAATTATGTTCATGAGGCCTCAGCTGCCAAGACCCATAGGACACAACTTGATCTCCCTACATCATCACAGCTCCAAGTCTGATCCCAGAAGCTTCACAATAATCTATATACTCCTCACCTGACTCATGAAAGATCAAAATTGGTGCCTATGTTAATATATTTTCAACTCCAAAAAAAATATCTCACAAGCCTCTGGCCATTCAAACATTGCACCCTTTTTGGTCAAGACAAAAATAGGCGCAACCAAAAGGTAAAAATCTTTGATAAATCTACTATAATATCCTACTAATACTATAAAGATTCATATATCAAAAATATTTTTGGGTTGATCCCAAGAAACCACTGCCTGAACCTTCTTTGGCTCCACTAACACACTTTCTTCTGAGATGGTGTTCCCTGAGAAGTATAGTTGATCAAACCAAAACTGACTCTTAGATAGCTTTCCATATATTTTATTCTCTCTTAGTGTATCCCAGATAATGTCAATATGTTGGTCATGATCGGCATGAGACTTGGAGTACACAAACATGTCATCTGCAAACACCACCATGAGATGATCCATATACAGATGAAATATCTTCTTCATCAAATCCATAAACATTTCTGGTACATTTTTTCAGCCATATACAATTATTAAAAACACATAAAGGCAAAACCTTCTTTTGAAAGAATTATTCAATATATCAGAAGTTTGTACTCTTATTTGATGACACCCTGATCTTAAATTGATCTTTGAGAATGCACAAGATCCCTTAAATTGGTCAAATAGATCATTTCTATTTGTAATAGGACATCGTTTCTTCATAGTCATTTTTTCAACTTTCTGTAATTGGCACACAAACATAAACTTATGTCAGCCTTCATTGAGAAACAAATAGGTGATCACCAACGAGATGTACTTGGATGGATAAATACCTTATCCTACGACTACATGAAATGATTCTTAAGCTCTTGAATCTCTGTCAGTGCCATTCTTCATGGGGAAATGGATACTAGTTCATCCCTTGGCTTGAGCTCAATAGTGAATTATACATCTCTCTCAGGTGGTTTCCCTAATATGTATTCATGAAAGACATCCTGAAACATTTACACTACTTGTGGGAGGACATCTTGACTAACACCGCCTTCATCCAACAACATATTAGAAACTTGGTTTATGATCTTTCCCATTTGCAGAGTAATTGGTCCTTATCATCCTACCTAGATATCCCACTCTTCATAATGGATATACTGGTCATGCTTAGAAGATGTAATTGTAACTCTCCTATGGTAATAGTCGATATGAGCTTGATATGTGACTAGTTAATCCATTCCCATAATTAGGCTGAATCCTGGAATATCAAGAATATAAAGACACCATAGAAAACATTACTCCCCAATCTCTAGTGAATATTCCTTTCATAGACAGATATGACTAGAATATACTCCCAACAGTGTATCTATAGTCATAACCTCGATCACAAAATCCATCATCAACCACAAACCATTAACAAATTTTGATGATATAAAGGAATGAGAGGAAGTAGTATAAAATAATAAACTAGATAAAGTAGAAGATACTAGAATAGTACCTATCACTGTCGATGGTCCAGTCTTGCTATCAAGAAGTGTAGGCTATACTGCATGTAATTGTTATTCCCCTCTTCCCAGTAATGTTGTATGACTCCCCTGAGTAACACCACTCTATTAATGCGGGTGTTCCAACCCAAAATCACCACATCCACTACTATACCACCTCAAATACTAGAACTCCCACTGCCAGCCTGATATGGTGTTGAAGACCGTCTTCCCATAATTAGACTCTTCCTAGCTGCTCCTTTTGTTATAGTCTGTCACTGTGACATACAGAACTTCTGTAGATGTCCCATCTTGCTGAAACAATGACACACTACTAGTGGTTGGGAACAGTGTCAAAGATAGTGTCCCATCCTACCACATAAATGATAGATCACCCCAATAAGGTCATGTCCAATCGACCCTCCGGACTACAATATCTACCTCCCACTTCCTTGGATAAATTTTTCATAATTATGCTTCCTACTCTCGAAAGTTTCACCTCTTGATCTTCAATTAACAACGACCTATCTATAACTATAAGCATCCCTTAGGATCCCTTCAACTATGAGATCATGATCCACCACTTATGTAAACTCATTTATCTTGATGATATTCACTTGGGACTTAATCTCACACATAAGTCCATCATAAAAACATTTTGCAGTAAATACCTCATATTCAGTTAATGTTGGAGAAACGTATTATAGATATGTGTAGTGTATAGAATATTCCATCACTATCATGATTCCCTATATCAAATTCATGAACTCAATATACTTCTCTTATCTTAGCGTCTCTGGATAAAAGTGTTCCAAGAAACTCTCCAAGAACTACTTCCATAACATATCGGCAGTCTATCATGTTCATTCCCGATTGTCCCACCAACACTTCACTGATCCCTACAGCATATAAGAATCCAAATTGAAACTCCTCTCAACTGGATTCTCTAAATGGGAAATTATTGTCCTTATGGACTCAAAAAAGTATTCATCTCCCTCAGTTCCACCCTCTCTAGTAAAAGATGAAGGGTGCTACAATAGAAACTCCCTTATTAACTCAAACATGCCCTTCTCAACTTTACGTGAGTCTATTTCCATGAATTATATGATGTGATCAAAGTTCACTCAAAACATCTCCCCTTCATCTTCAGCAATCAGGATTGGTTCCACATGTTCCCTAACAGGAAAATCATTCCTAGGCATTCCCCTCAGTTTTCCCCTCAACAAGCATGATGGTGGTATACTCTCTACAATTTCAAACATATGTATCAAGTCTCTTATCACAAAATTATACCATTTATGTAATCATAAAAACCACAACAATCCTTTCCCCCCAACCTCACCACACCATCAAAACTGAGGTTCTATAATTACTGTTAACCATGTCACTTTTAGGTTTTGTTTAACATGGGTAAAAACACTATCATTATCATGTTTTTAATTTAGACACCCAATTATTCTCATTTAATATCATTTTTCAATATTTCCCAATTCTAGTTAGGCACAATTTATCATTTTAATATCATAACAATGAAAACAGATTAACTTCAAAAACATACCAATGACCTTTTTTTCCATGCATGCCTAAAATGATGTGTGTCACAATAACCCTGATTTCCTAGAATGATGCATGAATATTCAAATCTCATTCCATTCTGGGCCACAAATCAATCCTAAAAAATTCTCAGAAACAACCATCACATCACACCATAAGGTGGTCATCCAAGGTGAAATAATATTCAACTGTAACAGCAAACGGCTATAACAACAATCACCCCATAGTTATTTAGTTTTTTCCCACATAAATTGGTTTGAACCTCCCATGAAAAATCT
Source organism: Viscum album (assembly GCA_963277665.1). NCBI lineage: Eukaryota > Viridiplantae > Streptophyta > Magnoliopsida > Santalales > Viscaceae > Viscum > Viscum album. The sequence continues at coordinate 1,210,854,497 of OY728126.1, read as the reverse complement.
CATTACCAATCTCCTACTATTACTAGTATCTTGTTTAAATTTCCCAAAACAATAAGATGAAAGAAAAAGAAAGAAAATTGGACCTCTCATTCCACTTTGTAACATCTTGACTCGGGTTCCATGCGATGGTTCCCCAAGCCAGTTCACCACATGACCTCAAGCAAGCCTCCCCATATACTAGAGGCTGCTTACTAATAGTGAGGGTCTGTTAGTCCTGGGGAGACTATACCCTCTTTTATCAGAGTAAAACACTAGTAGAAATAAACAAATAATCGCAGAAACATATATAACCCAAACAATACTCATGTCACAAGATTAAAAAAATAGGAAATATAATACTCAACTGAAAAGTAAGACATGTTATGACAATATAAGTTTCAACTGAAAGTAAAGACACTACAAGTCCCCAAGTAGGTTCCAAACCAAGTATGGTCCCCTCATCCAAGCTCCATCTCAAATCAAAAATCCAACCTAGGTTTTGTACCCTTATCATGTCTTGTAAGAGTATAGTCTATTCAGGTACCGATCAAGCATCCCAAATAGGGTTTGAGTATAACTCAGTATGCCACCACCAACTATTTCTAAAACAAGTACAATCAAAATATAGTGTATCTAGTTCTATAATAAATAAGTACAATTCATAAATAACCAGTTATTACATTATCATTTATTCTTATCTAACTACATTAACTATAGGGTTCCCAAGGAGACCCATACCCCAATACTAGCTTCTTCTCGTTTCGGAGCCTGAAGTGTTCCGTATGAAATATCATATCTTAATACCTGCTTCACGCCAAATCTCGACCTATTCCAAGGTATTATGATATCTCAGTACCTGATCGGACCCATGTTGGAGATCAAATTTTTCACATGTGAGGTCGTAACTCAGAGTTCCATTATTTCAATTATTTGATTTCCAATTTAAAATCCACATTTCCAAAGTTACCAATATCAAAAACATAAGTAAGATGGCCATGTTACCATGATTACTCCCTAATAGAATGACCATGTTCACATTCTCTTACTCATAAGTATATTGACCATGCTACCATGTATACTTATCATTAGAATTACCATGTTCCCATTCTCTTTATCATACGTATGATGTCCATGTTACCATTTGTACTTATCAATTTAGAATGTCCATATTCCCATTCATTATCACATACATAATTTATCAATTAATTGTGCACCATAATCTCATTATTAATTCAACAATTAGTTAAACATATCTATTCCATTAGTTAACTAAACAATTAACTATGTTCTTCAAACAATTAATTAATTAATCAATTAATTAATCAATATCAATTAATATTCTAGAATTAATTATCTCATTCAAAACTCAACATTCCATAATTAAAATCAAAATTAATTATCTATTTTGTATTATCAAAGGAACATAATTAATCCGTATTAATTATCTCAACTTAGCCATTTCAATATCTCATAATTAATCCCCTGATTAATTATCTAGATTAAAACCCCTACCTTTTATAATAAATTTCCCCAATTTAACTATCTAATATAGAATCCCCTTAGTCTCATGATTAATTCCCCAATTAGTCATCTATTTCAACAATTCTTCAATAAATCAATGGGTCAATATAATAAACTCAATTCAAGAAAATAGACTACTAAAGGACACTAGAAATTCTATGATTCTTCATATAAATATAAAATCAATGTATTTTGGTATTATATTTAGACCACATGCCTCAATTAATTGATAGATGTTCTCTCAATAGAAATTCTCAAAATTCGAGCAGCACAACGATGTAGATATGACTTCTTGATCTAAATCCCCAAATGAAGATTATATTATCAATATATAATAAAACTATATCTATATCTCCATTACTATATCTAGATCTCACCACATAGGATTATATCTAAGGAAATAGAGGATATAATCCACCAAAGGATGAAGGAGAGAGTGGAGAATGAACATAAAAATCATTAGGATGAGATCTACCTACTGGACAGACAGGGAATCTTCGATTCAAGATTCCAATCTCAAATAACGGAGTTCATATAGCCTTGGAATCCCTATGAGTCAATTGCAGAAAATTACCTTACCCTTTAGAAAGAAAAATCCTGAGTTAGGTCCACATAAAAGGTGAAACATATCATTTAAATTTGAAAATGGGTCAGATCCTAAAGGGGGCCTCGTATGGAAACCTTACATGGTTAGCCTCACCGTGCTCCAACCGTGTTCCAACCATGTGAACACTCTCTGCAGGTGCATGCATGGTTTACCTGGGTTGGTCACACAGTTTTCCCTAACATTGAGCCTACCATTGATAGCCCCTTTTTCTCCAAAACCATTTTATACTCCACCAAAATGCACCCCAAGTCATAAATCTCATCAAATGTCCTTAAGTAAAAATAAAAGTACCTGAAATTGCAGTCGAGAAAATACAGACAAGGTTGGGATCTTACACCTACAATGAAATTTTTTAATCCCTAGACATAAATATTTCATGTAGAAGTCATGACACATATTTGTTAAAATTTATTAAAAATATCATTTATAGTCTTGTGGGTCATGCCTCAAATCCTCATGCAAACTCATCGAAACAAAAATTGTACCTCGAACATAAAGATTACCTTTTCATCCTAGTTCCAATCTAGTGGTATCCCACACAATATATGTTTTACCTCATAACCCAGTAATCAATATCTAGGATTTGACTCTCCTTCACCATTTTAGGGATTGATTTGGTAACTCTTATAGCTATGAGTGTATCCCTATCTTGATACTTATTGACGTTAAAATTCATTATTTTTTAAGAGACTCATCTATTTGCACTCACTATTGGCCTTTTGCACCACCTAGTCATGAGTCTTCCTATTGAATTAATTAGCTAAATCATTCGACATTTAAGAATTGTATAAATCAATGCCAAAAATCTAAAATTACTTACCAAGTTTATTTGTCAAATATTCAAGTCACACTGTGAAAATATGTACTATGTACATATAAATCCAAATGACGAATGTTATATACCCAGTTTCTTGGTTGTAAGTTCAAGTCACATTGTGAAAATATGTACTTAAAGCTATTTTGGTTAGTATAGTTCATAAACACATTTCCCAATAGATAGTTGTGTCAACATCTCAATGTGTGCACCATCATTATCAACTCCATATCCTGAGTCAAGTAGTTCCACTAATGCGGTCTGAGCTGCCTAGACCCAAAATCTACTACCCACCCATCCTATATCATCACTAATCATGGCATGACTATGGATACATAATAATATAAAGTATACTCGAACCCCATATCATGTAAGTCCAATGTTTTTATTTTCGTGAGCCTTCCCTTTTGATTCTAGAAATCTTAAGCTTGAACTCGATGTTGGAGCTTGGCTCGAGCTTGATGAAATAATTTTTTCGACTAAAACATGACTTGATCTCAATAAATTTAATAGATTAGGGTCGATCATTCTCAATTAAAGTACTTAATCATAAATTTTATTGTATTATTGAGTACATGTATATCATTTGCAACCCTAACTAGTGGTTCAATATTAAATCAACATATATTTTTAATTGGATGAAGATAAATTAAGCATGTTAGTAATGAAATAATTTAGTATCATTATGGATGAATTAAAACCATTTAAATTCATAAATTTTATAGTATAATAAAACATTACAATAGAAAAACATCAAAAAAAAAACAAATGAGAGAACAAGGTTAACAAAAAGTGATAACAAATATGGGAATCTAATAAGTGTAAGACTCATTGGATAACAATTTAATAAGGGTCCCCGGTACATATTTTTTCTTTCTACTATTTTTTTCCACATGTAATTTTTTTTGAATTATTATTCAAGTCAATATCCTCGTTTTTGGATTATTTTTCAACTTAGTTGTTTGTTTTTAAAATATAAATAAATTATTTTCCTCAATCTACATAAACCTAAACAGTCGTATGTACAGCAAAAATGAGAATATTTTTCCCAGTATCACAAGTTAAATCATTCTAAAAAAATAAAACCAAAATCAGTTTTCCAGAGAAGTTATATTTGGAAAAACATTAATGAAATTAAATTCAAATAAATTAATGGTAATTTTTTTAGAATTTTGGTGTCTGTGTGTCTATATATATATTAGATTTAATTAAATAATTAAATAATGATATGTGTGTGTATTTTGGAATTATACATGTGTATATATATATTATACTAACTTTATTTATATATTTCATATATAATTTTCTTATAATATAAAAGTCTATATTGCATAATGTTTATATATATAAATGTTAATAAATTTATGAAAATAATTATTATGTTCATAATATACGTATTAATATGTATCGTATAATTATAGAAAATTTATAATACAAATATTCATATATTTATATATATTGTTTTGTGATATATGTGTGTGTATGTGTGTGTTTTATAGAGTGTATGTGTGTGTGTGTTTCAATGAGTTTCTAAGGATAGTTGGACACTTAAACTAATTAGCATAAGTGATTTATAAACCCAAACCAAGAACTATATGCATGAAACATAAAAACATGTTGTATACAAAATGATGACATTTCCATAGATTATCCCTTTAACATTGTGAAGAAGGGGCTTTAACATCGCTAAAAAGGTTTGTCCTAAATGTTGTTAAAAGGGGGACCCACCTATCCATGCTAAAAAAACATTGTTAAATGGGGGACCTATTTCAAAGGTACAAAAAATTCTGATAAAGGCCACCCTTTATCAGCGTTTTCATTTGCACTGAAAAAGGGAGGGCCTTTATAAGTGCTAGAAATAGCATCGATAAAGAGTCTATTGCGATAGTATGCTATTTTAATTACAACACACTCAAATTTATAATTTAATTGAAATAAAAAATACATCACAAGTACAAAAAAACAATATATTATAAATATATCAAACAATGTTTTATACAATTACATTAGCATTTACTATCAAAAAAATAGAAACATCAATATTTCATTGTCTTTAGAACCTGACCCCCTCTCAAAGAAGCACTATCATGATATCTGTTGCCAAAGAAACCATCTCAAATCGAGCAAAAGAATCTGTCTATATAGGAAATCAATTCTTATTTAAGTAATACTATTAAGAAATAAGTTAAGCATAATATGAAACAATATATGAAAAAAAATGTTGATTTTAAATAAAAAGACATACTTAGAGTTATACAGGTCACACCATGCATTATATTGAGGAGGGGGTAATTTTTACACATCACAAATGACTTATGGATCATTTTCCTAAAGTACCAAAACAATATGAATGAATTTTCTTGGTTTTGAGTATGTAACTTGTATTTTTTACTAAAATGTAATTTTAAACTAGAAACACGCAATTTGAGTCATACCATTGACATCACATGTCGGTTTACATGATACTGATTCCAACACATCACTAATGAATTATGAACCACTGTCCTAAAGTATCAAGATAATCATAGCATGTTTTCTTAGTTTTAATTTATTGACACATGTTTTGAACTAAAATGTCAACATTAGACTGATAACAGACAAGTTGATTCTTACCGGGAACATCGTGAATTGGATTGAGGTGAAACTAATTCATACACATCACAAATTACTTATGGATCACTATCTTAAAGTACCAAAAAATCCAAATGGGTTTTCCTTGTTTTGAGTAAGTAAATGTTTTTAACTAAAATGTCAATTTTTAATAAAAAGCCACCCATGGATTCATAACAGTCACATAATGCGTCGAATTGAGGTGTAGATGATTACTACACATCAAAAATGAATTATAGATCACAGTCCAAAATTTTGAAAACAATATGAATATGTTTTCTTGGTTTTGAGTATTTCACTTTTTTTTGTTACTAAAATGTCATTTTAAACTGAAAACACGCAATTTGAGACATAACGGTCACATCATGTGTTAGGTTTACGTGAGAATAAATCTTACACATCAAGGATTACTTATGAATCATTATCCTAAATTATCAAGTGTTGGGAAAAAATCCATCTAGTTATCATTGAAGCATTTTTCAGGTCATTGTGTTTGTTGACAGAGCGGGTGATTCGAATATTGCACACCAGGCGTGTTTCAAAATGAGAACATCAAAATTTTACAAAGGAATGAAAGTGGTGAAAAAACTCATTAAGTGGTTCAAATGTTAAGAATTGGTGCAATATTAATTAAGTGGTGTGAAAGTAAAGAAGCATTGCACAAGTCATATTTCAAGATCATCACATAAAAATATGACGAAAACAGTGACGTGCAAGTTAAGAATCCGCACACATGTCATTAAGCAGCACACAATTTAAGAATTTGTGTGTATGTAATTATGTTGCACGCAAGTGAAGAAGTAGTGTGCAAGTATTATTTCAAGATCATCCCATCAAAATATGACATTGGAAAGAAAGTGGTGCGCAAGTTAAGAATTGGTGTGCAAGTCATTATGTGGCATGCAATTGAAGAAGTGTTGCGCAAGTCATATTTAATCACACAAAAATATTAAAAAGGAAATAAAGTGGTGTGTAGGTTAACAAGGGGTGCATAAGTAATTAAATGGAATGCAATTCATGAAGTGGTGCTCAAGTTATAGAGTGGCGTGCAAGTCATGAAGTGGAGAGCAAGGTGAGTTGTGTACCTCATGTGCAGGGTCTCCAAAATGACTATAAATAGTCTGAAACACTTCTCATTTATTAGAAGCTCAATCATTAGAAAAAATATGAGCTCTAATCGTTCAAGTGGAAGTGGTGTGCAATATTTGAGTGGAGAACAAGAAGTGATTTGTGCAGTCAGTAGCGTGCAAGTAGTGGCACGCAAGAAGTGGCACGTAAGCAGTGGTGCGCAAGCAGTGGCATGAAAGCAGTGGCGTGCAAGCAGTGTCATGCAAGTATAAAGTGGTGTGAAATTATAAAATTGGTGCATATTTGTTCTTCCCACAACAAAGGCAGAGGTTGTGAACTAGATAAAGTGGCACACATGTCACCCTAGGGTATCATGAAAGTAAGAAGTTTCCTAGTACACCTACGGTAAAAGGTTAATCATAAGTGGATGAAAATTGGACTTCGACAAAGAATCTACGTACAGTGAAGGATGAATTCATTAGAGATAATTAAAGGACCTACAAGTCTTTAAATTGTTAGTGGATCTTCTGAAGAAGAAGTGAGATCTATTCAGTTGAGAGATCATCAATCTTTCAAATTGTTGTTGGTTGTAAACCTGGAGGTATAGTGAGTCCACTCGGAACTTTGTAAATAGTAGTGTACTGGTACATCGACACATCAGTGGTGTATGCTTTATGGACATAGCCCAGTGAGGGTGAACCATGTAAAATTTTTGTTTCATGTTCTTTCTTTAAGAATTTTTCATACTCTATAATGGAAAGGATAAATAAGCGATTTTTTTCTAACAACAAAAAAGATCAATATGGGCATCTATTTTGATATGTCATACTATGATTCACCCCCCTCTAAGGTTATCTAACATTATGGACCTAAAAATCTGTATTAGAGAAAAGGTTGATATCAATGTTTCACTCTCAATATAGGTCACCAATCATAAAGGGATTGTAACACCCCAAGATTTCATAGTATGTTATTTCTTCAAAATAATTCAATAACTTGCACTACACGCAACACCGAGTCCAAGCGCACCATGACTTACCAAACAAGCCGTTCAAAAGAGGTTATGAATAGTATTAACTAAATTTTAAACTTTATATAATCCTTATAATTTTAGAATCCATATTATGAGTTTCTTAGAAATTATGTAAGAACAAATTCATTTGTTTCAGATAAAAGATGTATTTTTTAAAAAATGCACTTTTACCAACTTTTAATAGTGAAACCCTTTTTTTTAATCCAATATTTTAAACTTTTATATATTAAATTTGACTAAATAAATTTATTCTTTAGAATGAGGACATCAAAAATTTACAATTAAACACCCCAAGCTTCCATGGTACATTTCCTTTTGAATAATGCAATGGCGTGTATTGTACGTAACTTCGAGATTCTAACACACCACAACCACTCAAACTAGCCATTGTGAATAATAATACCTACTTTTTAAAATTTTATAAATTTTATCTTTCGAATTGGACTTCATTTTTGGATTCAAAATATTGAAATTAGCTTAGGGTGAAATTTTTGTACTTTTCGGATAACTTTCATATTTTGATGAATAGTGAAAATCACTAAATTTTAATTGAAAACAACTTTTTTAATCAAAATAATTAATAGTGATAAATTATTAATTTGAGTGGTTTTAAAGTATATTTAGAATATATTTTTACCATTTAATACAATTTTGGTCATTGAATGTAATTTCACATTTAAACCAGACATAAACAAGTGTCAATCTTTTGATAGTTATTATCTCTTAAAAACACGCTATTTTTTTTGACGACGGGAATTAATTTTTAAATTAATTAATGAAACTGATATGTTTTGAATTTGGTAAAATAAGCATAATTTTTTAATTCATAATATAAAATATAGCTTAGGCCTAATTTTTTTTATTTTTCTGGAAACTTTCATTTTTTTTATGAATAGTGAAACCACTAAGTGGTAGTTTAAAAAACTGAATTTTTCATAAAACTTAATTTTACCGCTTCTGTGAGTGGAATTTTGAAAATCCAAGAGACACGGTTAATATCAAGGAGTAAAATGTGGTTCAGTGAGATGAAAATAATTTTTGGTGAATAGTAACAATTTTCTTTTATTTACCACGGTTAAAAGTAAATAGGGTAATTAAGGGTAAAAATGATATTAATATTACCCTAACACATGTCCTAATTCCATTGGACAAGTGTATCTCGACCAAAAACAACCTTAGGAATAAAATATTATCATCTAGGTCCACTTGGATTAGATTAGGACATTTATTATTATTTAATTCAAAGAAGAGTTAAAAGAGTGAAAATCAAAGTTTATTTACTGAATCATTTTTAATATAGGGTTATACATAAGATAAATTCTATTTTAAATATTAATTACAAAGCTAAAAAGATTTAATACATAATGATATTTTATTTATAATTTTTAGAAATTAAATAGTTTAATTTATTTATAACCCAATGATGAGCAGTAATTACCATAATAGTGAAAAATTAAAATAATTGATATTATAAATACACAAATAAATATACATAGAGACTTTTTATGAATTACACTAATTTTCTAGGTTAATATGACATATTAGGATTTATTTAATTAACTTTGTTCGAAGTTATCATTCTGTTATAATTTTCACAAAAATCAATTTTCCAAATAGTGTCAAAATTGACATAAAAGAGTTTTTAAAACAAATATTATATTATTAATTGATATTAAATTCCTAAAAATCTAAGATTCGTCCAAGAGACATATATAATGATAGGTGGATCATTAATGGACCACTTGGGGGTCTCTTGGATGTATATAGTAAGTTTATTAACCATATAATATAAAAATACAAAGAGACATTGTAAAAGTGAAACTAATTAACAAAGAGTTAATACTTAATGATAAGGTTAATATAATGACCCAAACCTATCTAAATTATATTGTTTGGGTGGTTTTCTCCCCAAACCCACCTTAACCTTTAAATAATCCACATTGGAGCCATTAGAAACCGAATATAAATTTATTATAAAATAATATTTTTACCTTTTCCAAAGGTGCCCCTCACCCCTCTTATAAAAGGGCACTCCCCCTTCTCACTAATTCACACATACAAAGATTTTTGTTTCGGCCAACCCCTGCCCAAATACTCTCTCAACTTCCCTCACTACAACTTAGAGTCCTTAGTTTGATCAGAAAGCCAACCTAAGGAGCCCTTTTGATCAAATCAAAAGAAAGAACCCAAAGAAGAGGTAATGTTTTCACCACCCTTTTTCAAATTCATTTCTTCTTTAACTTCTTCTTTATTTGTTATTCTCATTCTAAAATAATTAATCCAGTATATCCTATATACTGTAATATTATTATAAATATGGTACAACCATATTCAGTATTCTTTTGATCCTATAAATGACATGTCACCATACGTGCGTACGTACGGCTTACCGTCTCCACGTCGTGGTGTAATTGTTATTAAATATATTATTATTTGGATGGGTATAATAATGATTTTTAATTCATGTAAATAATAAATATAACATGATAATGATTTTTTATATATTATATACCATCCAATTATATATTATTTTAATATCAAAAGAATGATATTGTCGCTCATGCGTACGTACGGACTACCGTCTCCACAAACGCGATGAGGTTCATTCACCATCGTATCCATTCAAGTATAATTATCATTTGATGATTTAAAAATAATGTTTTAAGGACTTGATATCATTCTGGATATGAATAAGATACAACGTATCCATGAAAAACATGGCTTATGTAACAAAACATATAAACGAAAATTAGTAAGTTAACACCCGAAACAACGATAATTCTAAGATATTATTAACAAAGCAATATTAAAAGATCACATATGATATCATGTAAATGTATATGATTCTTGTATAATTTAATAAAAATTATTTCACAATTATACAGGAGTTTAACCTACCCCCAACTAAGGAAATGTACAAGGTAAGGGATTATTTCGCAATCTCTTCATTATCTGAGGCTGTTTATACGTAATAATCTACTGGGACTTCCTTATCATCCACATCCATGTTTCTTAAAAATATATTTCAAAACATTTTTACTATTTACTAGAATATGGGTTAAATTCATTTATACATTTTTTTGACTTTCTGTAAATGGTTTATAAAGGAACCTTTCCGTCGTTTTCCAAACAAGGTCCCTTTTAACCTTTTCGACAAAATTAAGGTAAGAATGTTTTTTTAACTTATACGGCGGGTTCAGCTATTTTCCTTCGTTATAAATCTTCAAAGCTTCTCTTACAAGCTTATAAGAAAATTTTCAAAGTAAATGATTTATTTTATAATTATGTGACCTTTAAATGATTTCAAAATGAATATTTTAAGAATTTGTGAAAGCTACTCTTTATCAAGATCAGAATTTTAAATGTATTAAAGATTTATCCTTCTAAATCTTTTTAATTAATGTACATGTTTTCAAATTGATTTTACGGATTTATTTATATGGACATTAATATTTTGAAATTATATTTCATTTCAAAAGTTTCAAAGTGGTATGGGACACTTTGATTCAAAAATCTCTTTTAAATTACTTCCTTTCTAATTATGTGACTTTTAAATGATTTCAAAAAAAGAGATATTTCTCTCAAATAGTTTTGATTTCATCTATGTCAACATCCTTTGATGGATTTTAAGATTATTTGAAGTTTATTTATTATGATACAAAACTTTCATATTGTATTGAATTTTTTGTGATATGTTTGACTGTGGATGTGTTATTTTTATACCATTCATTTTTTATGGAGTAAGTATTGACATTTCGTATGCTAGTTTTAATATTAATGTATATGTTATGTTTAAACCTGTTCATATGAGGAATGAATTAGACTTAATATGTGATGGGTGGAGCCCGCTATAGCTCCTCGATGCATCGGTAGGTCTCATTAGACAAACTAGTGTCTTGGCACAAGGCCTTGACAAAATCTTATTTGTAGTCTTGGCATGAGGCCTTGGCTATGTGGTTATGATGGTCTGGCATTATGCATTCCATCATTGTGAAAGTGGTTATTGATATTGCATGTGATTATTCTATTACTATAATATCCATGTGAATAAGTAAATGGAATTATTTCATTTTATTTCTTCCATATTATGTTGAAGATCAAGTTTAAAAGGCTTTTGTTTTAGTTATACATTGCCTTAAATGTTTATTCCTATTTATGAAAGTTTCTTCTATATTGTTATCCTTACTGGGCATTTGAGCTCACCCCTTTCTTTGTTTTATTTTTTCCAGGATGTAAAGAAGTATTTTATGAATGACCTACATGGATAGTATGAGGGGATAAGATTGTGGAATATGGATACTATATTGTTTTAGTTTTCATTTTTTGATGTAATGTAAACTTAATGAATTTATCTAGTTATTCCAAGGCTACTAAACTAATCAGTCTTTCGAGATTTGATCTTTCATGTGATCATTCCAATGTTATGTAATAATGCACCGACTCTAGGTAACTGGGTTTGGGGAATTACAGTTGGTATCAGAGGAAGTTTAGTACAAACCTTGGAAGCTAGATTTAGATAAACCCTAATTAGAGCACATAGATTTAAGATGGAATTTGAGGATTAGTATAGAAGAACTTCCTAGAATTTTTATATTGTAGAGATTTTGGGAGTTTTCTGAGCAATATATCCATGTCTGGATACGAGCGGGTAGAGGAGGCTCTGGCACAGACGTACTTAGGGGTAAAACCCGAAAACACCGCTTTGAGCTAGACTCGAACGGGAACTGGTGCACGACAATGGGCCTTGCTGCATTCTTTGTAACGACACTCCTGGGGGATATGCTTAGGATAATTTGCATTTTCTTTACAAACCATTATGAAGGGTTTATGAGTATATACTTCCGCAAAGGAGGAATTTTTATGATTATGGATTATATCCATAAACTATTTAATTTATGTTATGTGTTTTAAAAGTTTGGGATTAGGTATTGTTATTCATAAACTAATCTAGTGTATGTCATTGTTTAGAAATGGCGCCCAGTAGAAGGAATGAGAACTCCAGCAATGCACATGATCCAAAGAGAAAGAAGGATCATATCTTTCATAGTATTAAGCCATCATTTAGAAGGGAAATAGTCTCCCACGTATTATCATCATATGAAGAAATAGTATCATGTGTTGATAAGATAAGTAAAGAGTTTACTGAGTCCTATGTCTTTGAAGGGAAGCAAGCGAAGAAAAGGACGGAAGAGAAAAATATGGATAAAGGGAAGATGGAAAAGAAGAATTTTCTTATATGTGATAATTGTGGGAAGAAACACCCTGGAACTTTCCTGAAAGGAATGGGAGTTTGTTATAAGTGTGGAAAAAAGGGCACAAAGTATGTGACTGCAAGGGTAAGAAAATGGTTTCAAATGTACAATGCTTCATTTGCAAGGAGTTTGGACAGTACGCGAACCTATGTCCCAGTCATCAGGCTATGCCGCAAATTATGCTATTGGATAATAATCAAGTTATGATACTACCACAGATTAAGAGGAATGATTAGAGTTCTTATGTTGATTATGTCATTTGAGTGTTGTATCAACAATGTACTTGTTATAATAATTATGGAGTATATAAGTATTGTACTGCAGTACAATTTCATTAAGGACTTGAGATTGTGTGGAACAAAGAAAAGTGACTCAATAGCAGGTTAAATTTTTGAAAAATATATGGTTGAGAGAAAGATAAACTATAATATGGTTCTGATACCGAGGTAGTGATTTTAGAATAATACATGATTGATTTGGATAAATTATATTGGATATTCTTGAATACCTTGAAACTGATAAATGATTTTTATATTCCATCATTATTGGGGTTTACAAAATTTCTGGATTGAAGGATTATAACCATTATTCTTTAAGGAATAATGGATCTTGAATGTAATCAATAAGGTTTTATGGTAATTCAGGATGTTGCGGTTTTTTAAAAGAATACATGATGAAGGTGCTCACATGTTATTACGCGGAAAAAAGGATCTTCATTTTGTTTACCTTCCTTATAAATTTTGGACTGAAATATTTTGGATAGTTCTAGTTTGGATTATTTTGGATTTCCATAAAAGGACAACCCGGAGGTCGGGCGGAAACCCGTCACGCCCGGCAAGGCCACGAGACTGGAACCCACAACCGAAGGGTGACAAGGGTGCATCACTTACCACTGACCCACGTGATGTCCTGGGTTGAATAATGTCGTTTTTTTAATGGTTCTACTAGATGAATTATAAATTCATTTTTTTAACCTTATACGAATATGATAAATAGAATATATTTTATTTACATCCTATTATCTTTTAGAGTGAAAGATTAGTTTATGGTAGAAATTAGTTAAAGGATAGAGCTTTACTTGTCAAGAATATATTTTTCTTCTTCTCTTATTCTATAAAGAAATTAATTCTTATACTTTATTTAAGGAATCCTAATTCCAAAAATGTGTTATCCAAATACCCTATGTTTTGCAGAACCGATGGTATTTTAAATCATCATAGATTGATGAATTTAAGGCCCTCAATTTTATACTTGTTTGTGATTGATGACCTCAATCACTACCTATAAATATTTATGTTTTTCCTCCAATTATATGTCACTAATTGACACCAATTTTCTCCTAATCGAGATCATAATTTGGTGGTGACCCTTTCATTTCCCTTTTCCTCATATTAAGACTAAATTTTAGTAACCCAATTTCTGATGTGGGTTTTCCCACAAAAATATTTTCTATTTTCAACCTTTTATTTTCGAAGAACAGTTTCAAATTGAGAGGATGCAATTTATTGAAGGAGGGGAGAATGTAACACCCCAAGATTTAATAGTTTGTTATTTCTTCAAAATAATTCAATAACTTACACTACACACAACACCGAGTCCAAGCGCACCATGACTTACCAAACTAGTCGTTCAAAAGAGGTTATAAATAGTATTAACTAAATTTTAAACTTTATATAATCCTTATAATTTTTGAATCCATATTATGAGTATCTTAGACATAATGTAAGAACAAATTCATTTGTTTCAGATAAAAGATGTATTTTTCAAAAAATGCACTTTTACCAACTTTTAATAGTGAAACCCTTTTTTTAATCCAATAATTTAAACTTTTATATATTCAATTTGACTAAATAAATTTATTCTTTAGAATGGGGACATCAAAAATTTACAATTAAACACCCCAAGCTTGCATGGTACGTTTCCCTTTGAATAATGCAATGGCGTGCATTGTATGCAACTTCGAGATTCTAACACACCACAACCAATCAAACTAGCCGTTGTGAATAATAATACCTACTTTTTTAAATTTTATAAATTTTATCTTTCGAAGTGGACTTCATTTTTGGATTCGTAATATCGAAATTATCTTAGGGTGAAATTTTGGTACTTTTCGGATAACTTTCAAATTTTGATGAATAGTGAAAATTACTAAATTTTAATTAAAAACATCTTTTTTAATCAAAATAATTAATAGTGATAACTTATTAATTTGAGTGGTTTTAAAGTATATTTAGAATATAGTTTTTACCATTTAATACAATGTTGGTCATTGATTTTAATTTCACGTTTAAACCAGACATAAACAAGTGTCAATCTTATGATAGTGATTATCTCTTAAAAACACAATATTTGTTTTGACGACGGGAATTAATATTTAAATTAATTAATGAAACTGATATGTTTTGAATTTGGTAAAATAAGCATCATTTTTGAATTCATAATATCAAATATATCTTAGGCCTAATTTTTGGTATTTTTCTGGAAACTTTTATTTTCTTGATGAATAGTGAAACCACTAAGTGGTAGTTTAAAAAAATGAATTTTTCATAAAACATAATTTTACCGCTTCTGTGAGTGGAATTTCAAAAATCTGAGAGACACGGTTAATATCAAGGAGTAAAATGTGGTTCAATGAGATGAAAATAATTTTTGGTGAATAGTAACTTTTACTTTTATTTACCACGGTTAAAAGTAAATAGGGTAATTAAGGGTAAAAATGATATTAATATTACCCTAACACATGTCCTAATTCTATTGCACAAGTTTATCTCAACAAAAAAAACCTTAGGAATAAAATATTATCATTTAGGTCCACTTGGATTAGATTAGGACATTTATTATTATTTAATTCAAAGAAGAGTTAAAAGAGTTAAAATCAACGTTTATTTACTAAAACATTTTTAATATAGGATTATACATAATCTAAATTCGATTGTAAATATTCATTAGAAATATAACAAGATTTCATACATAATGATATTTTATTTATAATTTTTAGACATTAAATAATTTAATTTATTTATGACCCAATGATGATGCAGTAATTACCATAATAGTGAAACATTAAAATAATTGATATTATAAATACCCAAATAAATATAATTTGAGACTTTTTATGAATTAAACTAATTTTATAGGTTAATATAACATGTTAGGATTGATTTAATTAACTTTTTTAGAAGTAATCATTCTGTTATAATTTTCACAAAAATCAATTTTCCAAATAGTGTCAAAATTGATATAAAAGATTTTTTAAAACAAATATTATATTATTATTTGATATTAAATTCCTAAAAATATAATGTTCGTCCAGGAGACTTATATCATGATAGGTGTATCATTAATGGACCACTTGGGGGTCTCTTGGATGTATATAGTATGTTTATTAACCATATAATATAAAAATACAAAGAGACATTGTAAAAGTGAAACTAATTAACTAAAAGTTAATACTTAAAGATAAGGTTAATATATTGACCCAACCCTGTATAAATTCTATTGGTTGAGTGGTGTTCCACCCATACCCACCTTAACCTTTTAATAATCCACTTTGTAGCCATTACAAACCGAATATGAATTTTTTATAAAATAATATTTCTACCTTTTCCAAAGGTGCCCCTCACCCCTCTTATAAAAGGGCACTCTCCCTTCTCATTAATTCACACATTAAAAGCCTTTTGGTTCGGCCAAACCCTGCCCAAATACACTCTAAAATTCCATCACTACAACCTAGAGTCCTTAGTTTTATCTGAAAACCAACCTAAGGAGCCCTTTTGATCAAATCAAAAGGAAGAACCCGAAGAAGAGGTAATGTTTTCACCACCCTTTTTCAAATTCATTTCTTCTTCAACTTCGTCTTTCTTTGTTATTCCCATTCTAAAATAATGAATCTAGTATCTCCTATATACTGTAATATTATTATAAATATGGTACAACCATATTCATTATTATATCCATCCTTTGAATGACATGTCACCATACGTGTGTACGTACGGCTTACCGTCTCCACGTTGTGGTGTAATTGTTATTCAATATATTATTATTTGGATGGGTATAATAATGATTTGTAATTCATGTAAATAATAAATATAACATGATAATTATTCTTTATATATGATATACCATCCAATTATATATTATTTTAATATCAAAAGAATGATATTGTCGCTCGTGCGTACGTACGGACTACCGTCTCCATGAACGTGATAAGATTCATTCTCCATCGTATCCATTCAAGTATAATTGTCATTTCATGATTTAAAAATAATGTTTAAGGACTTGATATCATTCTAGATATGAATAAAATACAACATGTCCATGAAGAACATGGCTTACGTAACAAAACATATAAAAAAACAAGTTAGTTAACACCCGAAACAACGATAATTCTAAGATATTATTAACAAAACAATATTAAAAGATCACATATGATATCATATGAATGTATATGATTCTTTTATAATTTATTAACAATTATTTCACCATTATATAGGAGGTCGACCTACCCCCAACCAAGTATAAGTACAAGGTAAGGGATTATTTTGCAATCCCTTCATTATCCAAGGTTGTTTATACGTAATAATCTACTGGGAATTCCTTATTAACCACATCCATGTTTCTTAAAAATATATTTCAAAACATTGTTACTATTTAATAGAATATGGGTTAAAGTCATTTATACCTTTTTTGACTTTGAATAAGAGGTTTATAAAGGAATCTTTCCGTCATTTTCCAAACAAGGTACCTTTTAACCTCTTCGACAAAATTAAGGTAAGATTTTTTTTAACTTATACGGCGGGTGCGGCTATTTTCCGTCATTATAAATCTTCAAAGTTTTTCTTACAATCTTATAAAAAAATTCCCAAAGTAAATGTTTTATTTTATAATTATGTGGCCTTTAAATGATTTCAAAATGAATATTTTAAGAATTTGTAAAAGGTACTCTTTATCAAGATCATAATTTTAAATGTTTTAAAGATTTATCTTTCTAATTCTTTTTAATTAATGTCCATGTTTAAAAATGATTTTAAGGATTTATTTATATGGACATTAATAGTTTGAAATGATATTTCTTTTTAAAAGTTTCAAAGTGGTATGGGACACTTTGATTCAAAAATCTCTTTTAAATTACTTCCTTTATAATTATGTGACTTTTAAATGATTTCAAAAAAAGAGATATTTCTCTCAAATGGTTTTGATTTCATCTATGTAAACATCCTTTGTTGGAATTTAAGCTTATTTGAAGATTATTTATTATGATACATAACTTACATATTGTATTGAATTTTTTGTGATATGTTTGACTGTGGATGTGTTATTTTTATACCATTCATTGTTTATGGAGTAAGTATTGACATTTTTTATGCTAGTTTTAATATTAATGTTTATTTTATGTTTAAACTTGTTCATATGAGGAATGCATTGGACTTAATATGTGACGGGTGGAGCCCGCTATAGCTCTTCGATGCATCGGTAGGTCTCATGAGAAAAACTAGTGTCTTGGCACAAGGCCTTGACAAAATCTTATTTGCAGTTTTGGCTCGAGGCCTTGGCTATGTGGTTATGATAGTCTGGCATTATGCATTCCATCATTGTGAAAGTGGTTATTGATATTGCATGTGATTATTCTATTAGTAGAATATTCATGTGAATAAGTAAATGGAATTATTTCATTTTATTTCTGCCATGTTATGTTGAAGTTCAAGTTTAAAAGTATTTTGTTTTAGTTATACATTGCCTTAAATTTTTATTCCTATTTATGAAAGTTTCCGCTATATTGTTATCCTTACTGGGCATTTGACCTCACCCCTTTCTATGTTTTATTTTTCCCAGGATGTGAAGAACTATTTTATGAATTACCTACAGGTATAGTATGAGGGGATAAGATTGTGGACTATGGAGACTATATTGTTGTAGTTTTCATTTTATGATGTAATGTAAACTTAATGAATGTATCTAGTTATTCCAAGTCTACTAAACTAATCGGTCTTTCGAGATTTGATCTTTCTTGTGATCATGCCAATGTTATGTAATAATGCACCGACTCTAGGTAACTGGGGTCGGGGCGTTACAGAGATTCTGATCTTCGAAAGGAAAAACTTTCCATTATGGGAGAATTAGATGAAACACTACTTCAGATATTTTTGAATCGATGTGTTTATATCAGGGATGCATGATATCTCGACCGACAATAATAGTGGTGCATTATCAGAGACTGAAAAAAGGGAATAATATACTGACTCTAATGGAATAAATTCCTTAGTAGGAGCCCTACCCAATGATATCTATATGAAGTTGATGTCATTTAAAACATCACATACTCTGTGGGAAAAGCTATTGAATATATATTAAGTAGATACAAAGGACAGAGAGGCAAAGCAGCAAGTTCTGTTGAACGAGAATGAAGATCTATGAATAAAACCTAATGAGCATGTTGATGCATTCTTTGATAGGGTAAATATTGTTTTCTAAGATATGTGAGGTCTTGGAAAAGTTATTGAAGACATAAATATTATGATGCACATCTTGAGAAAACTTACACCTTGGTTCAATCCAAAAGATTTAGTTTTGGAAGATAAAGACTCGAAAGGGCTAACATTGGATAACCTACATAGCAACCTTTTTTCATATGAAAAGAGAAATGATGATAATGATGTTGTGGAAACGGGGAAATCTAAAAAGGTGGTATTCAAGGCCATGAAGAAGTTCACCTTTGAATATTATCATGAATATGAACAGACAGATGAGGTGATGTCATTCCCTTCCTCAAACCTACAAATAAGAAAAGTAATGTTCAAAGTGAAAATTCCACTAGCATGTATTCGATGTGGAAGGATTGGACATCTTACAAAAAGTTTCCCCAAGAAGTTCCAAGAATATTATGTCGATGAAGTAGAAATTACCAATAAGAAGTCTTCAACCTATGTGAATGGAAAGAAATAGTTCAAGAGATATTTCTTTAAGAAAAAAAGTATTCTTTCATAAAAATGTTATATTTCAAATGAGTTTAAAGTTGAGGAGGTTGAAGATATATAGAACTACAAAGATAGTAGAGAAAATGATATAGTGTAAGTTTTTAGGAGTTCTTAGAGAAATGACGAAACTAGCATTGATAAAGAAGAAGAATAAATTGAATGAAGAGTTGATATGGAATCTAAATTAGAAGAATAACTTAAGGAGATAGATTTTTGGAAATGAAAAATCAAGAAAGCCAACATAGTGGTTCATGATGACAAACTCTATATGCAACAACTGAAAGAAGAGAATTCTGACTTGGTAAAGGAAATTTAAAAACATAATTCCTTTAGGCTAGAGAGCTCCGAAAAGGTTGAAGAACAAAAAATCAATGTTGAATAAAAGAAAATAGAGATCGATGGATTTAATAACATAATGAAAGATAAAATAAAATGTATTGAAGAAATTGAAGAAGATGTTGACAACATATAAATAAAATTAATGTATCAAGAAAAAACTCTTGACATATAGTACAATACCAGAATAGAAAATCATTCAGAAGACTATAAATTTGAAAGTGGATCATAGTATCCAAGCAGAAAAGAAGCAACAATTGTTTAGATGTTAAGGTTGATGTGGGGCTTGACCAAAAACAAAAAAAACTTTTAAAGTTGAAGTCAGATAGAAAGCACCCGCTCCAAAATGGAAGATTGATTTGGGTATGAATAAAAATCAGAAGATTCAGAGTACCCCGGGGGAAATTATGAGTGCATAGGTGACACAAAAAAGTTCCACCTAAATTAGGTGTTATTGTTATGGAATGATGGGAAGTTTATAAAATGTATGTTCCATATCCAAGAGATACCGAAGGAAACAAGAGCAAAAATGGGAGTCAAACATAGAACAATATTATAGAACATTTTTGAGGGACATATTTTTTGGTGAGGAGGATTTGGGCACATGGATAGATATTATACAAAAATCTTGCAGAGGAATGTTCCAAAACAAAACTCGACTAGTCGTAAGCTACAAATCTTAGAATCAACAAATGATCTGAAAACAAAAAATCGATTTCAATCCTTATAGGATGAAACAGGTCCATCATACTTCGAAAAATATCAGGATATCCGATCCATTTCGAGTATGCAGTCAAAAACATGGATCAAGAAGAAGAGAGTTGAGAAGGATGTCATTGCAGAAATTGCACATAAAGAATCAGATCATTCTGGTGTATAGATCCTTACACCAGGTACACATCTCACATGACAGGTAATAAGGATATTATTTCAGGCATAATATATGATAAAGAAGGAATTTCCATGTTTTTAAATGATGAAGGCCTGAAGATTATTGTCTTAGGAAATTCTAGGTTTGGGGGAAAGAAATAAGATGTGATGATGTCTTAGTAGTAGAAGGTCTCAGTCACAATTTGATCAGCTTCAGTCAACTGTGTGACATAGGGAATTTTATAAGGGTTTCTAAAAAGACATGTATCATTAAAGGAAGAGATGGTGCATTGATTCTTCATGTAAAAAGGACAAAGGGGAATCTTTACCTTATAAGTGGTGATGAAGATGTCTGCTTTTTATCAAGAGAGGAGGAAAATGAGGTATGGAATAAATGACTTGGCCATCTATGCCAACCTTCCCAGGAAGATCTAGAAAAGTGTGATGAAGCTAGAGATCTCCCCAAGCTATCACATGATAATACAGATACATGTGATACTTATCAACAGGGGAAGATCATCAGACAGATGTACAGAGCGAAGGAAAATAAGTCAACAAGAGTGCTCGAATTGGTGCATGCTGATGTTTTTGGACCTATCTCCCCGGGATCCATTGATGGAAAGAGATATTAAATTATTTTCATTGATTATTATAGAATAATTTCATGGGTATTCTCCATTTACCATAAGTATGATGTGTTAAGTTTCCTAGAATTGTATTAGAGGGAATATGAAAGGATGCTTTGGTAGAAAATTATAATGTTTCGTACTAACAATGGTACAGAATTCAAAAAATTTCAGGTGGAAGACTATCTTGAGAAACATGGGATAAGATATAAAGTTTCTACAGTTAGAACTCCCCAGTAGAATGGAGTAGTTTAAAGGAGAAATTGGATCATCAACAGCACGACCAGAATGATGCTTCTAGTAAAAGATATACCAGAGAAAGTTTTGAAGGAAGCAACATTGTCATATGTTTACATTTCTAACGGGGAACTATTTTTTCTGAAGCAAGGAAATACTCCATATGATATGTGGTACAAAAATAATTCAACAATGAAATACTTTTGATTCTTTGAAAGTAATTGCTTCTTTCATAGTAAAGAAAAACATAGGAAATTTGAGTAACATGGAGATGAGGAGATATTCCTTGGCTTCTCTGGAAAATTAAAAGCATAAAAATTATTTAATAAGAGGATAATAAAATTAGTTGAGGGAAATTATGTCACTATTTTGAAAATTAAGAGAATATTCAACAATATAGTGAATAGTTTTTGATGAACGTGATGAAAAGGAAAGTAACACAGGGGGTGCGGAAGTAGTATATGCTGACTCAAAAGAGGATATTGATGATGAATAGTAAGAAGTCAAGTCTATATCTACAAAGAAAATAAATATTCATGCTGAAATTGACAGGAAGAATATCATTAGTGATCAGACAGCACAAGTTCAAACATGAAGAATAAATTCACAACATCAGACATGTCTCTTATCTCAATTTGAACCTCAATGTTTTGTGGATGCAACTAAAGATGAAAATTGGGTTCATGAGAAGAATGTAGAGCTAGACCATATTGAGAATAATTAGACTTGGGATATTGTTTCAAGGATGGTAGATAAGAATGTCATTGGGAAAAAATGGGTCTTTCACAACAAAATGAATGAAAATGGTGTTGTTATCTGAAAAAAATCACATCTCATGTGAAAAGGATACTCCCAAATAGAGGGTATTAATGTTGATGATAAATTTTCACCTGTGGAAAATCTAGAAAAATCATATTATTCTTGGCCATTATAGTGCAACGGAAGTTCAAAGTGTTCTAGATAGAAGTCAAGTCAACAATTTTTAATGGGGTTCTATAAGAAGAAGTGTGTATTGAGTAGCTAGATGGTTTTCTCATTCATGGAGATGAGAAAAAATTTTATGTTCTGAATAAGGCTTTGTATGGGTTGAATCAAGTACCGAAATCATGGTATTAAATGCTAGATCAGTTTTTGAAGATGCTTGGTTTCCAGCATGGTAGAGTTGATTATAATTTATAAGTGAACAATGAAAGTAATCAATGGATGATGGTTTTGGTATATGTTGATGATATAATCATTGGATGATCAAATTAACCATAGTGAAAAACATTTTATAAATTCATGTAACATGAGTTCTAAATGTTTATGATTGTAGATTTTATTTTTTTCCTTTGTTTACAGGTGACACAAGGAAGTAATGGAATATTTATCTCTCAATACAAATATTCCATAGAGGTTCTAAGGATATTTGGGATCGAAAATTCCCATGAAATTAAGAATTTGGTTTCTACCCGGATGAAATTGTTGAAAGATGATGAAGTAGAGGTGGTTAATATCACAGAATACATGGAAATTGTTGGAAGTTTACTGTGCATTACAATTACAAGGCCTGACATTGTATTTTCCACATGTCAAGCATCAAGATATAAAATTAATACCAAGGAAAGGCACATGATCTCATTGAAAATAATACTTCATTATATCTAAGGAATGGTTTATTTTGGCTTAATGTATAGTGACAACTCTCAGACATAGCTTTTGGGATATACAGATGCAGATTGGGCTGCTTCAGCAGATAGTAGGAATTCAAAATCTGGAGGTGCTTTTTATCTTAGTGGATTGTGTATTTCTTGGTTGAGAAGGAAACAACATTTCATTTATTAGGCACCACATAATCTAAGTATATTTCATCCACCCAAGTATGTACGCATTTATTATGGATGAAGCAGTTGCTTGATGACATGGGCATGACAGTGTAGTCTGTGATCGAAAATCAGTGTGATAACTCAAGTTCTTTAAATCTTATAAAACATCTCGTCCATCATTGGAGGACCAAGTACATTGAAATAAAATATCATTTTATTATGGAGAAAGTGCAGAAAGGGCTAGTGAAGTTGGAATATGTGCCTACAAAGCTACGGGTTGTTGATATTCTGATGTAGGCCTTACCCAAGGAAGTAGTCAAGAGGCATCGACTGGCTCAGGGTGTTCAATCGATGCCCCACACTTGAAAGATTCGGTTTTATGTAGAACTAATTCCTAAACGTCAAAAAATAATTTTGAAACATTTTCCAACATTATCAGGACCATAAAAACATGTTTTCTAATTTTATATTGAGTGGGAAATTTTTTGAACTAAAATATAAATTTTAAACAGATAATGGAAACTTCAATTCATACCTATTTAGGTGAGGATAATTCATACACATAAAAATGATATATGGATAGTTTTCTTAATGTATTAAAATGATCCAATTGTGTTTTCTCAATTTTGAGTATCTCGCATATCTTTTTTACTAAAATGGAAATTCTAAATAAAAAGACACACTATGATTCATATCAGCCACACTGTGAATCAGATTGAGATATGGATTATTCCTACACATTAAAAATGACATATGGATTTTTTTCCCTAACATATCAACACAATCTGAATTTCTTTTCTCGTTTTTAGTATTTCACATGTATTTTCTTATAAAATGTCATTTTAATCTTGAAACATGAACTTTGAATCATATAGGTCACAACATGTGTCCATTCGATGTGATAATTATTCCTACACATCAAAGATGACTTATGAAATCATTTTCATAAATTATCAAGACTATCTGAGTGTTTTTTTTGGTTTTCAGGGAGTGAAACATGTTTTGAACAAAAATATTAATTTTATACTGATAATGGAAACTGTAGAGACCCATATTTTGTATTTTGAGGCTTTGAAATATTTTTACATGTTTTTTTAGTTCCAGGTGCTGAGATAGAGTGAAATTCCGAGAGCAGGTGTGCCCAAAATTATTTTTACAATAATATTAAATATATTTTATATTACACGTGCACAATTTCTTAAATAAAATGAGATAACTCTTAAAAATAAACTTAAATATGAAATTGGATATCACAATTGAGTCTAAAATGTGATATTTACCACAGAAGGGTCCTATGATTGGTCAGTATAGGGTGTTTAGATATCTCGCCCATTGGTGGTGTGTTCGGTTGGTTAATTAATTAATTTAAAATTATTTATTTATTTATTTAACCAAAATTTAATTTCCATAAGATCATCACTGTAAAAAATCACCTAATTAAATTAAAATTATTTATTTATTCATTAGTGAGCATATTCTTCGACGATGAATGAACCATTCTCTAGGTAGGACATTTCAATTTTTTGTTTACAACCTTGTGGATTTAATTGATTTACGAAAATCATTCTATTTATGATATGTGCCAATTGGGTGACATTAGAATTCACATATGTATAGGTTTAATTGGATTTTACTTCCTTTCTAACCCTAGATATACATGTTCTTGATCATTTTGCATGAACGTTTGGAAATGATGGATAAACCTCTTTTCTTGTGCCTTACTCCAACAATTTCATTGCATTCTTCACCAATTGTGTAATCCCATGACCCCAGTTGCTCAAAGCCAATGCATTTTTTTATTACATTAGCATGATTACAATAACTTCATCTCTTGATGGACTTGGTAATTTAGTAGTTTTGGAAAACCAGATACATACATAAGTTCAAGAAGAAAACATGTAATGAAATACAATATAGAATATCCATTAGTAACTCCCATAAATCCTTGATTATCCCTATATGTCATTCATAATACACTTCTTCACATCTTGGGGGAAAATAAAACAAAATAAAGGGGTGAGATCAGATTCTCAGTAAGGGTAAATAATATTGTGTAGGTAATCATAAACATAAACAATAGGCATGATGAATAACAAAAAAACATGTTCCTTTAAAAATAAACATGAGCATAATATGTCAGGAATAAAAACAAATTTAGAAAATTCAAAAAAAAACATAACCATGGATATTCTACGAGTAAAAAAATTACATGGACTACCAATCTCTATTTTCATAATGAGATAATGCATAATGTCAGACATTATAATCATTCTATCAAGGCCTCGTGACAAGAACATACATAAACGATAAAAACCCAAACTAATTTGTACCATGAGGCCTACCGATGAATCGAGGGGCTAAAGAGAGATCCACCAATAACATACTAAATCTAATACATTCCTCATATGAAAAAGGGTGAAACATAAATAACATAAACATTCATATTGAAAAAATAGCATATGAAATTTGAATACTTTAACTATAACCCACGAATGGTATCAAATTATCACATCCATAGTCAAACTGATTATCAACCCTTTGTAAAAAAATATGGATGATGATATAATAAGAGATATGCCTTAATGAAGTATAAGATTCAAAAAAGGATGCTGACAAAGATGAAGATACTCTTAAATGAGACAACTGAAATGTTCATGAGGAAATATTATTTAAACATTCCAAAGCGTCTCATACTACTTTAAAACATTAAAAAAAAAACATTAGAGTATTAGTAGAATAAGGAGACTCTTTAAATGATATATCAAAGGTCAATAAATACACCATATTCAAGGAATAAGTGGTGAATAAGGCATATATATCATAAAAGTTAAAGTGAGGCAAGAAAAATACTTTTTACTTTTTAAAGATGAGTTCCTTTAGAAAATCATTTGTATTTGTCATAAAATAATATTTTAAACATGTATATACCAAAAACAAATGGTAAGGACACTGAAATTATATTATAGGCATAAATTATATCCCATTTAATTGAAATCAATTAAAAATCGTTTTTAAGAAAATTTAAAAATTAAATATTTTAGTGCGATTTAAGGGAAATATTAAAGAGATTATAAAGCAAAAAAGGCATGTTTGATTTCATAAAACCAAAAATTAAAAAAATATATTTTTTTCATGATAAACTGAGTGATTTTATAAAAAAATATTTCTTTAAAAAGTTTATATGGGGCACTTGAAAATGGGTAAAAATTTGAGAAGTTCCCTAGAATTGGGCTAGTTTATGAGGAAGAATTAAAAAGGGAACCATTTTAAAGCATTAAATTCCCATAAAAGAACTATTAAATGATCATAATATATGATTTTTTAACATATAAACAAAATATTTAATAATTACAAAAAAAATAAATAAATGTTACATTTGGGTAAGGATAAGGAAAAAATAGCGTGATGGAAAAAATGAAGGTTCGAGTGGAATCCCTTACTAGTTTGTAACTAATTGAAACATATGCCCCAAAATTAAAAATAATCAAATGATACATTGAATACCATAAAAATAAAGATATCCATGATATTTTTTATTAATGGGTAGTATACAAGCATCATACATAACAAATAGTGGTGAATAAGAAATATCTCACAAAAATGTAAGTGATAAGAGAAAACCCTTACTACTTTTTAAAAAATTTAATCATATGTCCAAAAATTATAAGTCATCCAATGAATAATTTAATACCATGAATATAAATAGATTAATGATATTATATATCAAATTTCAGAATACATATACCACTTACATGAAATAAGTGGTGAATAATAGAAATCTCACAGAAATAAGATTGAGATGAGAAACCCCTTACCTTATGTCTGAACGTGTTTTTCACGTGACCTTATTTTCCTAGATAATCAAATTAAATCCATTAATTAATTAATTAATAACTTTATATTCATTTATTTTATTTATTGTAATTTTTTTATGTTCGTTTACAAACTTTTGGATTAGTTATGAGATACAAATTTATCACTTGGGAGCGTTTGTTTCCTTGGTGTTCACAATCGGCATACTTCTATATGAGTATAAAAGTTAATGTGGAATAGATACAGTTATCCAGAATTGATTTTATATATTATTAATGAACATACATAAGTTTAAATAGTAATATATATCATTTTGTTACATTGTATGAGGATAAATCCTTAGATAAGTCATTTAGTGATAATCTTTTAGATTATTATGGCGGTTATTAATCATAAAAAACTCATTTTTTATCATTTAGTATTATGTAAATATGTTACCTACAAAAAATAAAAAAGGAAAAATTCTAAATTTTACAATCATTCTCAACAAAAAAAATGGCTTTATGAATAGATTTTTATATGATTTTGACGAATGAAACTTCATCATCCGCAAAGGTTCTAAATTGGCACCTCTCGGATGATGATTTCATTTTTAAAATAAAAGAGGGTGAGTAAGTAGATTGATAAGGGTTATTACATTAACATGATATAATTACAAGATAAAGATGATACTGGATATATCCTAATCAATTGGACAAAGGAGGATAATAGATAATAAGAAAATAAAATTAAATTAAATTAAATTAAATGAAAAAGGAAGAGGTTTTACTTCTTAAAATAACATCCTTGATAAACCCCCGTAAGCACAAGAGTCTCATCCCATTTGGTGAGGACTTAGAAAGTGCATCTCAGAGACCCGAGTTCAAAACAGGGTACACATAATTTCTGGGTACTGTAGTAGGACTATCATAGTATTGTATCAGTCGAAACTATTTATCTATTTGGGGTTTCGGGACACCGGTTTGGGCCTTGGGTCCTTCACAGAATTCATTCCGCCAAAGGCCCTTGGTCCAGTAAGGCTTTTGTGCCACCTCAAGGCCTTTGGGCCGCCTCAAGGACTTAGGGACACCTCAAGGCGTTCGGGCCACCTGAAAGTATACTTAACGACTATGTAGAATCTACATGAATCAGACTCCAGATGAGGATTCAAAGAATGCTCATTCAGTAGAGCATAAGCTAAAGTGGATTTTTGAGAAAGGGGTTATGTATTTTTCTATCGGGACTAGAATGTGCTTGCATGGGAAGCCTAGTCGAAATAGCCATGCAAAGGTGGAGAGATGACATCACGATGAAGAAGTTAGGGAGGAGTAGCTCCATGTAGTTATACCATTTATATTTTCTAAGACCTATGGGTCATTTAATTTCTATGCCTCTGGGCCTTTTAAGGGTTCCCCCTCATCCCTTGAAAGGGGGATTATCAAAAATCAATAAAAAAAAGAAGGCCTTCGGGATATTCTGGCTATTTGGGCTGATAAACCACAATAAGGGAAAGGGTTTTGGTATTTTTCAAAGACCAAGGCCTCCTAGACATGGGGAGGGACTAGGTAAGAGTTTTGGGGTATAACATTTAGAAGCCTCAAGGATTATAGTATTGAATAGAAGAGGGAGTGAGGGTGGTTTTTATAGTGGAGGAGAGGTGGGTTTTTTCATTATTTTGATCATTATTTTATTATTTTGGGTGAAGACTATGAATATTATTGAATATTGTGACTAAAAACAGTAATATGTGCATTTTATTTCTAATAAATGGCCATTTAAATAATCCAAGAATCAAGCACAATGAAAAAATTCATTTATTTATTATATTTTGCAAACTATCAAATTTCACTATTCACAAAAAAATCAAATATCTCAGAAAAAATCCCAAAAATTAAACCTAACCATTTTTCGACATGTAGAATTCAAAAAATGGACTATATTTTATCAAAATAGTTTTATTAATATGTAAAATTTAATTTTTAAATAAAATCATTATTTACTTGAAAAATAGAGATTTTAAATTTAAGACTGTTTTTATAATACTTCCAAAAAATAACTATGGTGTCATAAAATTATCATAAAATCATCGGAAAATAATATATTTATTTAAAAATACAGTTAATGGAAATTAGTTTTATTTTATATAAATTTATTAATTTAAAATTGTAATAAAATACTTATGTACCATAGAAATATCATCATTTAATAATTAATTTTTAAAACATTCACTCTCATTTATATGGTGCCTAATTTTTTTATACATTCATTGTTGAGGTTACTATTCATAATGGTAAAGTAATTATTCATAAGGTTAACAATACTATTCATAAAGGTATATTACGATTCATATGGTTCAAGTTACTATTCATCAAAACAATTAAGTTTATCCAATTAGACTCTAAAAAACTTACTAATAGAAACGGTGTATATCTATTTTTGAAAATTAAAATCAAATAAGTGGAAAAATTATGTTTCATATAAAGGTTATAGCTATCTTGTGTATATAATTATAATAACAACGTGTTTTTTTCAAAGAGACTCAGTGTTGTTTGAATTAAAAGCTATATTTATTTTTAAATTTTTAGGGTGTTATGGATTGGACCCTTCGGTCCCGGCTCGACATTTTTGGGTGGAACTGAACTCGATTAGACACCTTGAATCATAATGAATCCACGTGTGTGGGACGGATTGAAAATTTTGGGATATTTTTTGTTGGATTTTATGTTGTGGGTGATTGTTTCGATGATCATCAATCAAATCCTAAATAGCAGAAGAAACAAAAATGTGTGAGGTGTGTGAGTTATGTGCATATGAAATCAGAATCCAATTTCTAGGAACTTATAGTTGAAAACAAATAATTGAGGGATTCCCCTTTTGATTAAGGATTCATGGAGGTGAGATCCAAAGCATCAGAGGATGGAGTTGGAATCATGGAAATATATCTATGAGTCTGTGAAAATGCATCTAGACACCGTGTACAGTGATGAGCACATGATGTGTAGCTCGAACCTTTGACTGTTAGAGTTTTGGATATTTATAAGGATGGAATAGCATGTAGACTCCCTACACCTTGTGTACCCCTTTCCTGGGAGGTCGAGTCGTGTGGTGGATCACAAGGATAGGACCCCATGTGGAAGTACACAACTCATCACATGGTGATGTACCCAAGTACACAGACATGACTAGGGTGCATAGGAAGGGACCCCGAGTACAAGGACACACCATATAGACTCCATACACTCTGTGTAGTTCTACATGGTTAGTTATCCATGTACCTCTAGGGACATGACCTGGTTATGGAGTGGGACCACACATCATGTGGGTCCCCTAACATGTTGTGTACCCCTTGGTTCCTTTGTAGGACACTTTAAAATCTCATATATCTATCTTTTGGACTTGAATTTTGGACTACGAGTAGCCTATCCTGGGTGTTTTTATAAATTGAATGTGAATGTGGCCTTCATTATGGATTTTGTGATACGAGGTGAGTGTTCTGGGAATGGATCTTATTTTGTTGATTCTTGGTGACAGTGGTGTTCACATAAGATCAAAAGAGTATTTCAAAGTGGAACCCTCAAGTTGGAATAGACATGGGTCCTATATCAGCTATCAGAGTGTAACCCTCCACATAGGTAGGGAATGGGTCCTCTAATAGAATAGAGTGAAACCCTCCTATTGAATAGAACATGGGTCCTCTATCTATCATTCAGAGCAGAACCCTCATTTTTTATCAGGGAATGGGTCTTCTGTACTTCAGAGTTTAACTCTCTAGCTAGTTTGGTCGTGGGTTCTCTATCTGCTTTCAGAGTGGAACCCTCCTGTAGAATTTTGAAATAGGTTTTCTAGCATCAGAGTGGAACCCTCCTACTAGGGACGGCATGGGTCAAAAATTGACTATTTGAGTGGAACCACCCTATTTAAATAGGGAAGGGTTCCTCCATCAATCCACTGAGTATAACCCTTATGTTTTACCAGGGCATGATTCCTCTACCAAAATATTGTAGCCACTGGACTCTACGACACAGTGACAAGGCATGGCTTGACTTGGATGTTTTATACTGGGTAGACATGTGAGATGTCGGGCATCATTGGAGGATCTTTTGAACTATTGTAAACTCTTTTTCTAAGCTGGGTTGTGAGATTGAGATCCTCATTCTCTCTCATTTGGGAATATTTGGTTTGAGGATATATATATACACATATAGATACATGTTGTTGGACCCAATTACACTACTTCCATGGGTTGTGAATATGTGTATGGTATGCCACATGATTTTCTTGTTTAAATTCTCAGGGTTGTATGAGGTTAATCACCTACTATAGGTGGAATAAACTCTATGTGTAGTCGATCTATGCTCCATGTTGAGCCCCTTGTGTTTAGTTGTGGTTAATATTTCTCTTACCTTGGGTTGAGATTTATCATATTTACAATCTACATTATTTCTATTCCTATTGTGTCTCTTACTACTTCCCTTTTCCAATTTTGGGGTGTCCGGATAAGTATGTATATACTCACACCTAAATAGGCATTTCTCGCATGTGTTATGTCTTATAGAGATGACATACAGGTCGACGGTGACTACAGAAGATCTTAGAGATACTTGGTGCATTGGAATGTGTAGGGGAGTCATTGCTTAGAGATCATGAGCTTGGATCTATCAGTAGTTTACATCCTAGTTTTTTCATGTTATGACATATTTCTGGTTGGGCCTGTATTTTTTCCCTTTAATTTTCAGTTTTCACTATTGTAATCTTATACACCCTAGAGGTTTTGTATGCTTGGTTTATATTCTAGTTATTGAATAATTTTATTCTTATTCCTCAACACTTATTATTTTATATGGTCAGGTGCATGTGTATATGTATATATCTTAAAGTCCACCCCATGTTAGCTATGCCTTTCGATGCTTGTCTCCAGCCCCAGGCCTATTAAGGCAGGCTTGAGGTAGCTGCGTCTTGAGCCCCGGTTATGGTTAGGTCATGACAGAAACACTTAGATTCATAGTGTTCATTCCATGAATATAATAGATTTTAGGCTAATTCCCACATGTTAAAAATTAATTATAGATAATTTTCGTAAATTATTAAAAAAAATAAAAATGTTTTTTCTTAGTTTTGTGTATGTCACTTATGTTTTTTACTAAAATGTCATTATGAACTAAAAACACACACATTGATTCATACTAGTCACATCATGTTTTTCTTTTATGTGAAACTAATTCATACAAATCACAAACTAGTTATGAATCATTCCTTTAAATTATCATGATAATCAAAGCTTGTTTCTTAGTTTTGAGTATGTTACTAGTGTTTTTACAAAAATATCATTTTAAACTAAAAACACACACTTTGATTCATACCAGTCACATATTGTGTCAGTTTGACATGAGACTGATTCCTATACATCATAAATTAATTATGAATAATTTTCCAAAATTATCTGGACAATCAAAGTATCTTATATTTGTTTTCAATGACTGACAGATTTTTGGAACTAAAATGTCAATTTTAAACTGATAATGGATAATCTGAGTCACACCAGTAACACCATTTATCTTATTGAGGGGATCCTGATTTCTACACAATAAAAATTACTTATGTATCATTGTAATAATGTATCAAGAAAATATTAATGTTTTTCTCATTTTTTAGTGTGTAACATAATTTTTTTACGAAAATTACAATTTGAAATAAAAATACTCACTTGGAATCATAATGGTCACACTATGAGTCAATTTAGGTGAGTCTAATTGCTACATATCACAAATGACTAATGGATTATTTTCCAAAAGTATAAAAAATATGAATATATTTTTTATGCTTTGAGTTTTTGATATGTGTTTTTAAGTAAATGTAAAACATAATATAAAAACACATAGATCTAGTAATACTGAGTACACTATGTATTAGATTGAAGTGTGGTTGATTCAGAATATGATGTGTGTTTTTCTTTCAAATATCGGTAACCATATAGAAATGATAAAACATGGTCCAATTGGATGGAAGAGGAAACCCCATGCTTCCTGAAACACATCACGATTCAGGTAGCATGGGGTTTCCTCTTCCATCCAAAAGTAACATGATCTCTCTTTTCTAGCTTGTTGGATATAGGTTAAAGAAAAATATGGTTTCCTAAAAGATCTATGAAAAAATAAATAAGAATTATATAAAAATGATAAGAAAATTAACTTAAAAATAGTATATTAAATGATGACAAAAATTAACTAAATAATTAGTAGGAATTAACCTATTCATGATGTTGTTATACATTCTTGACCTATTTTCATGTTTCTATAATCTCATTTGCAAATTCGAAGTCCAATATCTCACGAGCATGGGTGGCTTCGAACAAACCACCCCAAATTGAGAAAATGAATCCACCCATATAAGAGTACAATTATTATATTAGTAATATTATAAAGAAATAAACTAAACATAAGTATGAAATAATTCATTAATAAAATTTCGATTTTAAACTAATAACAGACACATTGAGTCATACCAGACACACTTATATCAGATTAAGTTGAGACAAATTCCAATACATCATAAATGCCTTATGGATCATTTTACTAAGGTATCAAAAAAATATGAATGATTTTTCTTGTTTTTTAGTATATCAATTTACTTTTTTACTAAAGTGAAAATTTTAAATAAAAAGTCACACTTCGAATAACAGTGGTCACATTGTGTGTCACATTGAGTTATAGTTGATTCCTATATGTCAAAAATGACTTATGGATCATTTTCCAAAATTATAAAAATAATATAGATGTGTTTTTTTTGTTTCAATTATGTCACATTTGTTGTAAAAGCTCATTTTAAACTATAAATAATCACTTTGAGTCATACTGGTTACACTATATGTTGTCTTGAAATGAGACTGATAATTACACATCAAAATTTACTTCTGAATCATTTTACAAAATTATTAAGACATCTGAGTGTTTTTGCTCATATTTTACTGGGTGACACATTTTTTGAACAAAAATACCAATTTTAAACTCATAAAAACACTTTGAGTCATACTGGTAATACCATGTATCATATTTTCATTTAGATGATTCCTACACATCACAAATTAATTATGGATTATTTTCCTAAAGTATCAAAAAAATAAAAATGATTTTTATATTTTTTGAGTATGTTACTTGTTTTATTTATTAAAATTTTAATTCTAAAATTAAAACATAATCTTCTAGTCATACTATCCATAAAATGATGATATGGCCAAAAAAATAAGTAGTGTGTACTCAACTTTTCATGATGTGTATAGACATTCTGATACCAAGTATTCTTTCCACTCATTTCTAAACAATTATATTTCCTCTTGTGAATACAAGGATTGTCCACAATCCTATTAGTAGTAGAAAATTTTAAATAAACAAAGGATTAATAAATATTTTAAATGAAATTGTGACTTTCTTCAAAAATACCTCTTTTGGGATAGTTTGTTCATGGTATACGATATCTTTCATAAAATTTAAAACATAATAATCGAAATCTTTGTCATTGGTCTATTTCAGACACTACAAAAAATATAGAGAAAAATAAGTAATTATTTTAAAATATATTTTGATAGTTAAGTATTACTATATATACAATAATAATTTTAAACTTTTAGAAGTCTATAGGCTTCTTGTACTCATGGACTATCCTCATGCCCTGATTTTGATGATATTTAAACAACTCCTCGTCATAATATAATTTTCATTAAACCAAAATATAAAATGTATAACATTAACATTAGTTGTAAAAGGTTGCATGAAGTGTATTAAAAATTGATAAACATCATCATGTGTGGTTTTTTTTGTGTATCCATGCACTAAATCTAGAAAACAAATACTTGGAGTATCCAAATTAACTACAATGAGTAACGAATGATGCCTAAAAATAAAAAGGAATAAGTGATGAAATGAATGAAAATATATTTGATATGATCAAATTATATAATTTTAACCCTACATCATGGGTATTAAGAAGAGTTTATCATTTGTAAGTTTTCTTTCAATCATTGATGCTAGTTTTTGCACTATTATATCAATTTTCTTTTATTACAATTTGAGTTCTTATATAGAAGTAAGGTGAGGGATAATGAGTCCAAATTTTTGTTCAGAGGTTTTCTCCTTAAATTGGTATACATATATATTCATGTAACAAATATGAATATTATTATGTCATAATTAACATAATAGATATGATATTGGAAAAAATCATGAAAACACACC
Organism: Viscum album; assembly: GCA_963277665.1. Taxonomy (NCBI): domain Eukaryota; kingdom Viridiplantae; phylum Streptophyta; class Magnoliopsida; order Santalales; family Viscaceae; genus Viscum; species Viscum album. Next base: position 1,210,818,745 of record OY728126.1, on the reverse strand, counting down.
CCATGTATACATTTACAAATGAGAGTCCTAGAAATTCATGAGTGAGGATTTAATTTACAAGCTCAACCCCAATGTAGTCTTTAATGGCCTCTATGTAAATCTATTCATTATAACCAACTATGGTAATAGAACTCTTTCCTAAGGTTGTATCCACATGAACCTTTAAGTTTAGTAAATACAGAAGTTGAACAAGCAGGGTAAAGGAGATTTTTGAAGACCTTTTCCATTGGTTGGTTGATTATTTTGATCATTTTGACTGAACCTTTCATTTCACCCCCTTCAATTTGAAATTTTTTTAATAACATTCATCAAATCATACCTTTTTTATAAATTGTTAGAGGTGTTGATTGAAAAATAAATTGGAAATAAATACCTCCTTGTTGACATGTTTTTTACAAGATCTAATGGTAATGCTATGAATGTTCTAATATTTTTCTTGACTGTATAAATATCTGCATCATCAAGTGGAATATTTAGCTCAGTTGTCATCTCATGAGCTATGTTAATCCCCACCCTCACATGAACTATTGGATCTTTTATATTCTGCAGAATATATTATTGGATATTTGACATGGTATCACTCTCCAAAAATATATGTGTGGTTGTTGATAGATATAAATCAAAATAATTTTGCACATAGTAGTATATGGTTATAGGAAATGTCTTAGTGTCATCTTAATTCAAATTTCACAAAAAAAATTGAGAATACTGATTACCTCATCTATGATAGCACTTGGAGGTTAATGTATCACCTCAATGTTGGTGGGGTGGGGGTGATCTTTACGTAGTGGTTGTTTATGTGTTGCTTCTTCCCTTTTTTTCCTTCCCATAACATTTTATAAAAACTATGAATTCCAATTAATTTTTTCTTCGGGAGCATTTAATCATGCTTAAAACTCATAAATTTTTTTATATTTATCCTACTTTTCATTTTTTTTTTCTAAAAAAATGTGTTTAGGGTGACACCCCAAAACCTACACCTCTGATGTGGACATACAGTTATGGCCACTTCAAGGCCATTGATAGTATATTTTCATTGGGAACAGTCACTGATGATTCTTATTTCAAAGTTAGAAAAAAAAATATGGGAAAATAATTAATCATTATTATGTAATATGGATTTATAGAAAAAAATTATTATGTCATACTTACACATGTTTCCAACACTTTTTCTGTGTTTTCATCTATTAATATCCCTTATTTATTTGTAAATTACTCCTTCAATAACACATGATGTGGCGTGGAATTAGATTTGGAACAAGATTCATAAATTTTTATATAAACATACGAACCAAATTAATTTTTTAATTCATGTCACATAAAAATATTACAGTAGATTTAAAATATGTACCATTTTATTTTTTAAAGTGAATCATACCCTATACTTGCGTAAAGGTAAGGGTATGTTGGTTTTGTTATCTAATTATTATTTTTTGTACTCAGTTACTATTTTATAAATTAAAAATTATTAGTCAAAGGAATTAATACACTTATTATCAATAAACGTATTACCAATCAAAATGTACCTGAATAGATGTCTCCTCACGATGAAAAATAAATGAATCCCATGATTCTTTTTTTATTAGGTATGTATACATATGTGGTGGGTGAGAATTTATTTTCCCTTCAACAACATTGAGATGAAACTTTGAAAAAATAGTGTGAAATACACTTTGAGCCTTTCTAGTGAGAATTAATACAAATTCGATTCGAGAGTAATCTACTATAACTACACTCTGTAAGGGATAATAAAAAGTTTGTCATCATTTATTTATTATTTTTTATTAAAATAACAAAATTAAATCATAATATTAACTTAATATCTTCCCAAATGAATTTCTTAAGCACAAAAACAACATTATTCCATGAATCTAAATCAATTGGCATGCACCACTGAGTGGTGTGCCTAATGTAACTACAAAACATGGACATGTTGGGGTTAACAGCCAGGCCGCATGAATTTGATCCAACCTTGAATTTGATATCTTTTATTCTAGCCTTAATAATTTTTTTAACACTTACGTGATACAACACTAATTTTTTTTAGGGACTCCACTTATTCTTCGTCTACCATTTCCTTGGGTTCAACGTCATCAATATATTGTTCCTTTGTAATGGAAGCGTCGACATGTGCAGAAGGTTGTTGTTTCTCTGTATTGGTAGCACCATCAGGTTGAGAAAATTGTTGTTCCTCAGGATTGGGAGCATCAACATGTACATAAGTGATTATCTCCAGAAATTGTTGAACATTTAATTTAGATTTCGTAAATGCTGTAGTGAATAGATAACAATATGAGGTAACACAATTTATATTAAAATATATATAAACTAATTATTGAAACCTATTTTTTAATGGTTGAATGGATTTTACCCCTATATCAATTATACAAATCCATTCATTGTTGTCTCATATGACATATAAGACACCATATACATTGGGACCTCTATGAAATCATTACGACATCTTAATTAAAGTTTGATTATTAGTTGAATTTTCATCTGACCCGTTAGTGGTTTTGGTCAATAAAATGTCAATAAAGCATATTCTATTTATGGGATCTAGAAAATAAAATATGTGTACTACTTTTGATTCCATTATTTTCTTTTTACAAATCCTTATTTGAATCACTTTCATGAATACCAATTCATTTATTTTAATAACACTCCTTTAATCAACCCACATTAATTAAAAAATTGGTAATTTTAATATTGTTTAATCCAACTCTCATATTTTTCTTATAATTCCAAAGTATGACATATACTCATAAATTGGATTTCTGTCCTTTTTAATAGGTACATGCATCACTTTAACCGTAAGGGTGACACCACTATTTTTCATGGTATGAAATTCATCATGTTCATTTTTATAGAACATAAAACCATTAATTACATAACTATTATATCATAATACCTACACACTCAGACCTCTGGCTAGCCATCAAATACATTCTTAAATTTAATTTGGATTTTATGTTGAATCCTTAAAATTATGGTCTCTAATTCATCATATAAACCCTTGATTATTTGTATTTTATATCCATATTTAAACCCTTGATGGATTCAAATGACTAGGAATTTCTTTGTCTGTTTAAAAATATGGGAAACCCACTAAATTTTTATAAAAATGTAAAGGTGGTACTACTAAAAATATATAATAGTGATTACGGAAACAACTATTCCATAAATTCCTTCACCCACAAGATGCCCAGCGAGATTAGATTTTGGAAGACCAATGATTTCCACATCAGACAGGTAGTCAGTACAAAATTCAATGGATTCCTCAATAACATACTACTCTATAATACAACCTTCTGGATAACTTCGATTTTTGACTCACCCTATAAAATTATTCATATAAAATTTAATGGGTTAGATTTAATTATAATTTTAGTACCTCATAGTCAGATCTCTCTTTCCAATAGAACCATCAAGTAAACCATCATATCAAATAATTCTGAATGAAATAACCTTTCCAATTCACATAATATGACAATAATATATTTTTCCATAGAGGTAAATTTAATCGGGTCTATAAATTTTCTACATATATCATTGAAAAAGATAAAATATATTGGTTAATGTATGTCAAATATTCTTGGAAAAATGAAATATAAATATATAGGTATTAAACCTTACATAAAAACATGGCAGTAATGTGATTGCAAACACATTAACTTTAAATCAATCATTGAAATGATATTATTGATATTTGATGAATACCCCTTTGGAACCTTTACATAAATCAATAAGTTGAAAAATTGATATCTATTCTACCTGGAAAGAGTGTAAATAGTTGTAGGAAGAAAAGTTTGTTTTTCACCCTTCACTAGCACGAACTCTTCTTGTATTCCCATGTCAACCATGTCTAACTTAAACATTATTCCATCCTTTTTTTGGTTGTATTTTTAAACATTAAAATGACACTATCACATATATTTCTTTAACATGCATAGCATCAATAAAATTATTAATGGGAAAACAATTTCATTTTGGTAATTCAAAAAAACGGTTCTCTTTTTTCAATCAGTTTTTATACGGTTTTTCAAAAAAGGTTTACCAAAAGTAGTATCCATATCTTTTAATTTATAAATAACTTGATCACTAGTTAGTGGATATGATGTTGTATGTTATAATAAACTCACATCTAATAGTGTCATTTAATATTGTTACTTAGGTCATTGGGGTAGAAATCTGTGATGTCCTAGAAATACATTCTTCGAAGAATTTTTTAACCTAATTAACTATGCACCTTATTCACACACAGGACACCCTTGAGTTCCTTTAATGATATATCCTAAAACATTTCAATAATAAGTAAAGTAATTTATTTTCCCATGCAACATGGATCTCATTTTAAAATCTTCATTTCTATAAGCATCATAAAATGTAACACCTACATCTGGCATTCATTTCAAATCACCCATAAATGGAGACAAATAAACATAAATATTGTTACTCGGCTTTTTTGAACATGATATAAGCATAGATAACATAATTTATTTTCATTTTATCAATTACCATTATATAAAGTAATAATTTACTAACTTAACCATCCATATACTTTGTGTGATTATTTGAAAACCAAAAGGATTCACTCTATTTATAGATAGTACAAGAAGAAGTTTTTTAGCTCATTTACAAATTCTAGATACCCATTATCAAATAAATTCCACTAAGGATATTTTAATGGGTGATGAGGTCTCCCATCTTTGTTTATTGTATTTTTAGTCCACGTCAACTATCTTTCAGTCTCCACACTTCCATATGGGCACCTAAACCTTCGAATGATTGGAATGTTCCATAAAACTTCCATATAACATTCTACATCTTTCTTTTATTTATAATAACCACACATTGGGAATTATTTAAGTGATTTCTGGTCCTTGAAAAATTGTATATAGTCATTTGTAAAGACATTTATTTTTTCATAGATTATACCAAATTAATTTACAATTCATTTAGCATCATATGTTTAGATAGGAAGCTCATTATCTTTTGGGATCATATCATTCAATAGAGAAATAAGTTCAGTAAAAATAGAATCACTATATCCTTTTACAGCAATTAAATTATACGAATTTAGTATAGTTGATATTGTTGTATATTTAGTTCAACCATCATATAATATCATGTTTTCACAAATCTTTAAATTCTCAAGCAATTTTGGACAATCACGATGTTCATCTTCAAATGTCATTGTCATTTCCTCAATAGGATCTCTATCATAGTTCAAACATGCAATCACATCCTTGATACGTCTTGTTCATTTTCCACACTTTTAATCATAATATATGATCCATAAAACACAAATTTATTCCAATCAAAAGATAAATTCACAATTTCACTATGTTTAGTCCAAAATTTTATAACTTCGATCTATTCTGTGACAGATTAAGTGTTTTTCCAACTCCTCTGGACTAATTAGTCTTGAATAAAAATAGTGTAAACGTGAAAAAAGGATTTTAGAAGGGTCATATGCATCAACTTATTCAAAATTTATGAACTATTCCTCCCCATCTTCATACTCTTTTGTCATTTGATTGGAATCCATACATTTACAATTCATATCCAACCTATTTGATTTGGTAATATTAATAATTAAATAAATAAATAAATACACCAAAAGTGGCCATTAAAATAAGGGGAACCCAAAATTTTATTGTTTAAATATTTTAAACATGTTTTAAAGGAAATGGGTAATTGAATTTAATAAAATAATTACTCCACTAGAGGTGGGTGTTTTCCTCTTAATTCATCCACAATGATCACTGGTACATGGTATGGGATGACAAATTTTTAGAGTAGTTTAGGAAACATGGGTGTATTTCCATAAGAAATGGGGAATGAGTCTTAGATAAAAAATAATAATTTTTTGGAATATGAAGTTGATGTGGATAACAGTTTTCTCGATTAATATAAGTATTCTCAGACAAGGTAGTTTGAAAAGTACAAGAAAACATTTAATAGTTTATTTTATAATGTTTAAAAAAGAAGCAGTAGTAGTGTATTCTCTACAAGGGGATCCTTGATTGGTTTGGCAGTGAGAAGGCTCGGCTAGATGGTCTTACATTCACTCATGCTGAGACAGTCATTGGAGTTTTAACATTCAAATGAAGCCTTCAATTTCCCGATGAAAATAAAAAGGCTTTTTTATTGACGAATGAATTTTGGTAGCACTTATCTTTATGTGAGTCCAATGTTGTGGGAGTGGGGTCATGATGGATATCATATGGGTTAGATGGAGTTAGTGAAATTCACTTTCCATGGTGTTATTATTAATCTATATTATATAGGGGGTGGGATTATGTGTATCTAGAAGGTCTTTGATAGTTAATATTATTATATAAGTATAGACACCACCATTTTTCCTTATACATGTATAAATTTATAAATATAGATACCACCCATATCATTTCATTTATAAATATATATACCACTAAACTTTTTGACAAATATTTTAAGGATTGGTAAAAAATGAAATAGAAATTTTTAACTGAGTGTATCAAGACTATAATCAATAATAGAGCTTAATTTCTAAAGAGTAACTGTAAAAGAAAACATTTATTGCTTCTTTATCTCCCCTTTTTAGTGATAAATTACCACTTCCCTAGAATATTCAATAAGGGTTATTGTTTAGAAAAGTAATCCCATATAATCTCCTTTAGTATTCTTCTTCAACATTTTGTTTTTTATAGTATCCCTATCCATACCATGTTAATACATTATTTCCCTTTTCTAGTTTCAGACATCATATAAAACGAAAACCAATCCTTAATTGTGTGTTAGTTCTAGGTTGGTTCATAGCTTAAAGTTTTGGTTTAATTCTCATTCTTTGAATCCAAATTTTTTATATGTAATCTTTTTAAGAGAAATAGACCTCTTCCCTCTCATATTCCCTTTGAGACAGGCTGAAATCCATATATAATTGATAGGATTTAAGTAAAATTGAACACTTTTTGTTAGTAATGTGTTATTAATTTATCTCTTCTAGATTATAAGTGTTATTTAGAAGTATTTTTTTTCTTTATGATGATTTATAAGCATGAATTTGGTATTTTAATTTTTATTTTCAATGATGGTAACATTATACATGTTCAGACCTTGGAATGACTTATTGGTTTTAAAGGCCCAGATCTGAGAAGACTAATTCTTTATGTATTCCTAAGTCTCATGGTGATTAAGTAATCATGGAAGTGATCTAGAAGAGTTTGGGTGTGAAATTATGGATACAATTTGAATACATGTCGTGTAATCCATATATTCCATCTATTTTTGGTTTCTGTATTGTGTAGGTTTGGTTTGCGATGTGTATATTTTAGGGTCTAATAATAGAAAGGCAATGAATTTTTCAGAAAAAACTAAACCACTACATTTTCACAATATGTAAATATATTACATGCCATGTAAATATTCTATGAAACATTTTAAAAAAAAAATTAACTGCTTGGGTTTCTCAAACCCTGTGGTTGATCTTGTTTTCTAGTGACCAGCAGCTCCTCCCTTGGACATTTTGAGATCCCTTCAATGGGGATCAATCCTTGGGAATCCATATCTGATCTTGGTGGTCCATGGTGATCCAAGGTGTGTTTCTTCTTCATTTTATATTAGTTTCTCTTAGTTTATCTCATTTCCTCCCATATATTCTCTCCATGAAATGTCAAATGATCTTCATTGTTTCTAAAGGTGTTTTTTGGTTGTTGGTGAGACTGTGTTATGGAATCCTCAGATGGATTAATTTCTTGTGGGAGAGATGATTAGAGATCCGTGTCATGGTTTGTTCTTTTGTGAGAGACACACATATTTTGTGGTAGGGAATTTACTGATTATCTCTCTTACCTAAATGAAATCATAAATTGATCATGGTTTATCTCATTTGATTATGATGGAATTAAATTAATAAATATTTAACTGGATTAAAGAAATTGGATAGTGACCACATGTTGTTTCTTGATACCATAGTAGTGGGTTGCCTCTTGATTTTTTAGATAGTGTGATATATGTTATATATTCTTTATTATCTTGTTCCTCCTGAGGTAAATTTTTAGAGAACTTAATGATAGAATTAAATTATAATTAATTGGATAAATAATAGAGAGGCTTATTTAATGAATCTAGTTGTTGTTGTAATTTGATGATAATCAAATTGATGTAAGTATGCTTGTGTAATTGAATTGGTTACTCCATGAGATAATAGAACTGGTTAATGAATCGAAAGCATGATAATTCTTGATGTTTATAATTGAAAAGGCATGTTATTTGACAATGGAACTTCTCTAGGTTTTTTGAAACCGTAATAAATACTAAGAGTTTGTTTTTCCTTTGATCACTTATTATAGCTTGATGCCTTATGTTTTCCATAGTTTGAACTTGTTAATAAATGAATCAGTTAGTTCAATATGGAATAATAAATTCATGTGATAAATATTTTTCTAGGTCCTGAGTTTCTTGTTTTCTTCAGAAAGCTAAGTGTCATGTTTTGGAGCCATGAGAGCTCATATGTATGAGAAGGCTGAATGTATTATTTTGAGGTCCCAATTACCTCGCAGATTTCTTGTTTGTTTCCTCCTTCTTTATGGTGTTCTCTAGATATGAGCCTTGTGATATGAGCCTAGTATGGATGAACCTAGAGGGATGATGTGTGATATGTGGAGGGGAGGTTTAGATGTGATGTGAGCCTTGGACAGCTATGCCACAGGTGGTTGTTGTGGTATATGGGGAAGGGAGGCTCATGTTTTTTGGCATCATATGATTTCTGGGCTGTAGAAATTCATAGGTATATGCATTTGAGTGTTGAGGATGGCACAAAATGTGATAGAATGGGTTAAATCTGGTCTTACCTATTGATGAGATGTTGAGAGATGGTATGATCACTTGAATCTATTTAATGGATGATAGTAGGGTGAGTTTTTTTTTCTTTTTTTTCACCACTGCATGAGGTGGATAGAGGTGCTTAGTTACATTTTTCCTCTTTGTGGTATATTAGGATGGTTTTCCTAGAGTACCTATATATGGAATAACCTTAGTAATGAATAAATAAATGTTTAACCCACGGGGTTGGTGTCAGAGTTGGTACCATTGAACCAACATCTATATAATTTATGATAATATGTATTAATTGTTATTAATATTAATAAACTTATTATCACATCATTGTTTTTCCTTTTCATAACATAGTATGTGATAATGTCCCAAGACCAGCTGTCGCACTAAAATGTCATAGTGGTTCCCCGCTGTGATGAGAACTCAGAAGTGATATCATACTATTCTTTAATATATTTTATATAGTTGGATGATATCATTTAAGGGACACAAGTGATATAGGATATCATGGGTGGAGACTCATATTACCTTGAGACACATTCTCAAGGTGTAGTCTCTTGGTAATATCCATTGTAGGATGTTATTAGAATGAGACCCACCTATAGGAAATCAACACTTATATGAGTCATTGGATGTTTTTATCTATTGGTGTCTATATTAATACTTCGAATTTAATATTATTATTAATAATATTAGCATTCAAATACTTTTATGTACCGCGATGACATATTTTCACGTCAAGGTAGGATAAGTTGGGTGTGACACGAGTAATATTACATTAATGAATATTGCAAGAATGGATTTTTCCATTATGTTCTTTAATAATAGATGATATCTCAGTCCCTTTTATAGGAATTATATATCATTAATAAATACATGGCCATGTTGTTCTATAGGAAAGTTCAATTTCTGATAAGTCAAAGAAAGAGACATCAATCATGTAGGTTGATGACACCATCATGTAACCTGCTAGATTAGAGATATCCTGAAAAAATAATTGTATTACATAGTAATCATATGTATGAGGTATTATGTCATTACATCATTAAATTCTTTCTCTATGGGTTCCCTAGTGTGTTTTTGGATGTTAGCCTTGGACTTTAGGTTGCTTCTCCTAATGCCACTGAGAATAAGGTCTAGTGGGTCACACACTAAGTGTATCTAGAATCTTAGTTAAATAATAAAAATTTTATTTATTATTTAACAAGTTGAATAAATATTACTCCTACACCTGGATTAATAATTATTCATTTTTTATTGAATTAAAATGTTATTTCACAAATTATTCAAGAGAATATAATGTGGGCAGGATGTTTAAAAATATTTATTTTCTATTTTGTGAAAATAATATTTATTTATTTATTAAAGAATAATGTAGTGTTATTTATTTAATAAATAATTAGTCATTATTAAAGGCTTGATAAATATTTTAGAGGAATGGTAGACCCAGTTTAAATGGTCTGGTGAGTAATAATATATATTGAATATTATTTGATTCAATAATAATTAATTTAATTCACAAGTTAATTTCATGTTAACTAAATATTATTATATTTATTATTATTATTGGAATGAGGTTATACAAGGGATTAAATAAATAATAAGGGGAACTTGTGCAATTATTTTTTCTAACTCATGTGATATATAAACTCAATTATATTATTTTCAAAGCAATCCAATTAATTTGTTTGGTTTGGCACAACAAACTTGGAGAATCCTCTCAAGACCTACAAATATCCCTTCTCCAATAATAATAAAATGAATATAGATTGATCGTCATCAACCTCCCACTCTCATGTAAAGAGTGGTCATGGAGAATGCTTTGGAAGTGATTATCATGGCGATCAAAGGCAAATTATGAAAATGATAGGATATATTATGATAGAACCCAAAGATTCCTATGATGGAATTCAATGATTTGTGGAACACATTTTGATCACCGCTAGAGGAAATATTCTCTTGATTCTTACAATGCAATGATGGTATAACGCAGATTTGTTGTCAAGTCCATCAATGAATATACATTTAACATAAGGTAATTCCTTAATTAAATAAATTAATTATAAGTAATATTTTATGATCTTGCGCTTGGTTCTAGTGTTCTATTCCTTTTCTAGTTTTATTTGATTCAATTCCATTGATCACAAAATATATTATTGTTTAAATCTCAAATTGATCATCAATCATGAAAAAAATGTAATGTTGCAAACGACCCATCGCATTCGTCCATTGAATCTAAAACCTTCAAGTGGTATTAGAGTTGTCACATAATTATTTAGAGTTATTTAAATATTTTTGATTGATTTACGCATTTTTCATTTACTTTTCAATTCACGTTAAATCATTATTTTAATATGAATTTCAAGATCTAATTATTCCTCTATTTCTCATAGATCTAATCAAACAAATTAATTTTCTAAATAAAATATAAAAAAAAAAAGAACTCATCTGGAAGTACTGAGGATTCTTTCTGGATAACACGGGAGTACACATCATGTTACCAGAGATACACATCGTGTACTTATATTCAATGCACCCTGAATTAATTTAATCTGTGTGCATTGATTACAGAGGGTGCATAATATTTCTTACATGACATGTTGATCGGGACATCTTAGTGCATGATCATTTGGATTACATGTCATGTATTACATGTACGTGGTATGTAGTCTTGTTAAGTCACATATGGGCCATGTATTACCATACATGGCCTACATAGATTGTGATCGTGTAACTCAGAGACCACACATCATGTAGTCCTTCATACATGTCATGTACTCTACTTTTTCCAATGTGTTCTTTACACACCGAGTACTAAGGCATGTTCCTTAGATAGATGGTGAGAGATATAAACACCATGTGGCTCTATTTTACACTTCATGTACTTATACTAAATTATGCAGAATTAAAATTAATTTATTATACTGTGTAATCCTTATTGACATGTTCTTGCATATGGTCATTAAGTTGATAGGACACACCATGTGATTTGTTTTATTATATATATATATATATATATATATATAAATGTTTATTTAATATCTATCTAATGTTTATATCTACATACAATGTAAGATTCGTATGAAAGATATTACTCTATATGCACTGAATCATAACACATTATATAAAAATCATGTAACTCCTATAATTATTGAATTAATAGTACATGTCAAGAAAGTAATTGATAAGTCATGTATTCCATATATCACAAGAGTAAACTGTGTACGAGTACAATACTTTTTGGGTAGATTCAGATGGGTTTTCACCATGTGCCTCCAACATACATTTATATATAAAATTAATTTTAAATAAATGTATTTAATTTTTTAAAAAAAATTATTAGGGATGAGAATCTCAATGAAATTTGAATGATAATAAGATAAAATAAATGATTAATTAAATAAGATAATTAATTGATTCGAGTGTGATTTATCATAAATAATAATGATTTACAATTTAATGTTAGTTTTATTAAAATTGTAATTCGTTTTATGCATGTAGATGGTTTTGATCATAGTCCAGAACTTTGTACGCGATTGGTTTCATTTAATTTATTATTAAATTAAATTGTTGGTATTTGTGCCTTATCTAATCTTATAATGTAATGGCCTTTATTCCCATGGTTTATTTTATGTAATACCTTTCCCCCTCACCTAAATGTGAGTAAAATAATATCTAATGGATGGATCTCCTATGCTAGTGGAGGTGGTTCATGTTTGAAGCCAAGGTGAGACCAATTCAAGAGAGATACATAAGTGGACAGGTGGAAAGCTGTAACATGAACCTTAATTTATTCAAGGTTCTTTCCCCTTTGTCAATGGTTAGTTTATCATCCACTATATAAACTAATCATTAATATATGATCATGATCATACTGATTTATTATTTTATTTTAATAAACTTTCATGGTTATTTCATTATGGATGTATTTTCACGATCATGTGAATTAATGAAATTAATGATCTTGTAGAATAAAACTAAAACAAATTGGCTTATGTGTAAATATTATCTAAGACATGGTTAATCACTTACATAAATCCACTTAATATTAGAAATAATCTGACAAAGATGATAATTGTAAATTTATGTATAAATGGATAAAATCCTTCAATAATATATATTAAGTCTGTATAGCATTTTACTCCCTCAGTTAAAATTAAACTGTAGTTCAATGTGATTTACCAGCCAAAGTTGGGGTGATTTTAATTATCATGGAATTCAAACTTGACATTTTCGGTTGACTTAAATTAGTTCACATCAAGGGTTTACTACAAAAGTAGGACTTGGTGCAAGTTAGAGGTAATGGTGGAGGAAATCTGATTTAAAGATATCAGGACTGGGGAGTCCACTAAATAGATCAAGAAATTGTGAGTTAATTCAGTTGGCATTAGGAATGACAACCTAAAACCAGTCATTATTCTTAACTAACCAAATATGGGGTAATGAGAATGGGAATATGAATCCTTTTCAATAGAATTTCAAAGTAATTGGATATTCTAAACCTAATGGTAGGGATATTGGGGTTTAATAAAATATAGGTAGATTAATAAATATAATATTTATTTATTTTTCTAAATTTTATTAGATAAAGTAATAAAATTATTTTCATTTTTTTGTAGAAAAAAACTTAAAATGAATTCAAACATATAACTATGATCCGTACTTGAGAAGGACAACCTACCCACTGGAATAAATTTTCAAGAGTTGTGAAGGCACTTATGTGTTATCCTTCTCCCTGAAAGGAAATTGTATGTGATGGAAGAACCTAGTCTCAATGTGCTTGGTAATGAGGAAAATGATGAAGATTTTTCACTCTAGGAGAAACATTTAAATGATTCCATATATGTTCAATGTTTCGTGCTATCATCCATCTACAATGATATTTTTAAGCAATATGGGGACATGGATGTGTATAACATAATGTATCGCCTTTGGGATTTTTATCAATAGAAGGCAATACAAGAGAGGTATAGTTTCTTCAATGATTTTGTAATAACTATGTTTGTAGATTTTGTGCTAACTGGGCCTCATATAATGAATCGTATTGGCTACATTGAATGCTTAGTCATCTTAGGGGTTAAATTCCCAGATGAGCTGTGCATACAAATATCATACATTCATTACATCCAATGACCTTCTCCAATTTTATTATTAATTAGAATATGATAAATAATGAGAATATTTTTTCAAAACGTATTACATTGATTCACCAAGTGGATAAGGACATGGGGCGTGATAAACACCCAAACCATATGATGAATAAGAAAAGGAAGAACATGGAAAATTGTCCAAATATTTACAACTATTCTAAAGCTCCAGAGCATTGTCTTTCTAAGAAGAAGAAGATCTAGAGGAAGGGTAAGGAAAAGGAAACAATTTTTATTGTGTGTGGCAAGATAGGCCACTGGATGATAAACTGAACCCATATTCAAGGGAAATCTAAAGGTGTATTCATTGTCAAGTGTATTCATTCAATATCTACACATTGGGTATTAGATATAGCTTGTGGTGCACAAAGCTACATCCAAATGAAGAAAACAATTAGATCTTGAATGATTTCTAAAGGATAGGTGGATTTAAGAGCTACTAATTTTGTGAGCCTAGCTACTCTATACATTGGTGACTACAACCTTTCATTTCCAACATGAATGATTTTGGTTTTAAAAGATTCTTATTATGTAACAATGGTTACCGAGAACATAATTTATGTATCACGCCTAGATGCAGATGGGTTTATTATCATATTTAGAAATAAAATTATATTATTTTATAAGTACAACATATGTTATGGTATGTCACATTTATATAATTTTCTTTATGTATTATGTTATGAAACTATGTATTAGAAATTGATAACGAATCATGTTAAGACGACTCATACATCACCCAGGTATGGCATCACCTTCTTTATCATGTAAATGAGAATTTTTTGAAAAATATATCTATCAAGATAGTTATTTATACTCATCTAAGTGAAAACAACTTGAAATATTCCATGCTTGTTTACAATAAAAATGACCAACTCACTTTTTAGTGGATAGGTTGAAACGACCATAGAGCTTCTAGGATTGGTACACCCTGATGTGTGTGGAATATTTCCAGTAGATTCAAGAGGTGGGTATTCTTACATCATAAAATCTATTGATGACTTGAGTAGATATCGGTATGTATACATCATGTGGTATGAGTATGAGTCCTTTGAGAAATTCCATGAATTCAAGAATAAATAAGAGAATCAACATGGAAAGAAGATAAAGAAACATCAATCGAATCAAGGTGGTGAATATCTTAACCAATAGTTTATATACTTCTTACAGGAGTTTGGGATTATATCTCAACTCAGTCCACCTTACACACCATAGTGGAATGGTGTCAGTTAAAGGAGGAATTTTACATGGTTATACATACTATGGTTAATGATGATTCATGCCTATCTTCAATTATCTTTTAGGAATATGTACTATAATCTACAGCATACACATTAAACAGAGTATCAACTAAAGTAGAAAATGGAATTCCATTTGATATATGGAGTGAATCGAAACCTTTATTCTCACATACACGAGTATGGAGTTCTGAGATGTTAGTTAAGGCCTTCTTAGACAACAAACTAGCACATCGAGGCACAAATTGTATCTTTTTAGGGTATCCTAAGGGAAAAAATGGATACTACCTATAAAAAAAATCATAAAATAAAGTAATTGTCACCAGAAAAGTTGTGTTTCTTGAGAGGGAGAAAATCCCCCAAAGGGATAGAGGGAGAAATATTGAACTAGATAAAGTTAATGCTCAAGATACACAAGAGTTGGTATAGGAACAGGTTCAATAGGTCCCTATAGAAGAGGTAGTTCTTAAAACACAAGTACTATATAGGAGAAAAAGAGAGGTAAGAGAACCATATATATATGTTTTTATAGTCACTGAAGATGGTGACTTGTTATTGGTTAACAATGATGGACCCCTCTCCTAAAAAGAGGCATTAGAGATATCAGAAGCATCAATATTTAAAGAATCCATGAATTCTAAAATTGATTCCATATATCAAAACAATGTTTGGTTCTGGTTGATGAACCATTGGATGTAAATCCCATAGCATGAAAATGGTAATTCTAGAGGAAAATGGGCATGGAAGGTAAACTAAATACCTATAAAGAAAGGCTAGTGTCCAATGGGTGTAAACAACAATAAGAAATTGACTATGATAAAACCTTTTCACCAGTTTCCATGTTTAAATCCATCATAATTATACTTTATATAAAATCCTACCATGACTATGAGATTTCATAGATGGATATCAAAACTGCATTCCTTAATGGGAACCTTCAGTAATATGTCTATACAAAACAATCGAAAGGATTTGTGACTCTAGGTGATTCCAAAAGGATTTCAATGTTACACAGATTCATTTATCGATTGAAGCAAGAATCCGAGTCATGGAACATTTAATTAGATGAAACTATAAATGAATTTAGTTTCAATAAGAATGAATGTGATCCATTTGTTTACAAGAGGTTTAGTGTAAATTTAGTCATTATCCAAGTAGTATATGATAATGACATATCACATAATAGAAATTACAAACCAGTCTTAAATTCTGTTAATGATTGGTTAAACATGTGTTTCTCTATGAAGTACTTATGTGAAGTAACCTATATTCTAGGAATAAAGATCATTTGTGATAGATCTAAGAGGATTATTAGACTAAGTCAAAGTACATATATTGAATAGATACTAAATAGATTTAGTATGGAACAATCCTAGAGGGTATTGGTTCCAATGTCACGTGGTTTATATATTTATAAGAAGATGTTCCCTTAGATGAAATAGGAGAATGAAATAATGAGTAAGATATCATATGCTTCAATGATAGGAACAATCTTGTATACCATGTTATATACTAGACTTGATGTTTCCTATGAATTGATAATGATAGGCATATATCAAGAAGATCTAGGATAACATCATCGGTGTTCCATTAAGGCTATTGTTAAGTATTTTAAAATAAATAAGAATATGTTCCTTGTGTATGGAGGAGATGAGGTACTAGTCATCATAGGGTATACTAATGCTAGATTTTATAAAAATCATGATTATCTGATGTCATGGTGAGGATATGTTTTCTATCTCAATGGAGGACCTATAAGATAGAAGAGTCCAAAGAAGCCAGTTATCACTGATTCTACAGTGGAGTCTTATTATATATAGTCTTATGATATAGCCAAGGAATCTGTTTGGATACATAACTTTGTCCAGGAGATTGGCAGTAAATATCTTATCACATTGCATTTTGATAATAATATTGTTGTGGAACATACAAAAGAGACAAAGTCACCCAAATAGAAAAATAATGTACTTCGGAAGTATCACCTATTGAAATATTATTATAAAAGGGTTGATGTTGTATTAATAATAGTACCCTTGTAAGATAACATGGCATGCCCCTTGAAAAAAGGCATGTATGAACAGAAGCATGAGTATCATGTGAGAGCTAGGGGTCTGAAGGTTGTTAGTAGTTGGCTCTAGTGCATGTGGGAGTCTGTTAGAATTGATTACCTAGAAGCACCGTTTGTGTACTTTATTATAACATGTATTCATAGTTTTAAATATTAATAAACTTCTTATCATATCATGATTGTTATTCTACGTAACATAGTATGTTATAATGTCTCTAGAGTAGTTGTCGCAATAAAAGGTCATACTAGTTCCCCACTATGATGAGATCTAGGAAGTTCTATGACATTATTCTTAAATATATTTTGTATAGTTTTATGATATCACTTGATGGACACAACTGATACAGTCTATCATGTGTGGAGACTCATAGAACTTTGAGGTACATTCTCATGGTGTACATCATTTGTAGTTTCCAGTGCATGATATTATGATAATGATACTCTTGAGTATGAAAAAAACAGTTATATGTAAATGGATGTTCCTATCATTGGATGTGTAAATTGATCCTTATATTTTAATATTATTATTATTGAGTATTATGAGTCATGTACTTTGATTTATTGACAAAAACCATGATGATAGATGTTCACAGTGATGTAAGACACATTAGGTGTGTCATGAGTAATATTGTAATAATGAATAACACAAGAAAGGATTTTTCCCATATATTCTTCAATGGAAGATGGTACTTTAGTCTCTCTGATTTAAATGACATATACTAAATAAATCCATGGTCATGGTGTTCTATAGGCAAGTTCAATTTTCAAGAGTCAAAAAAAGAGACATCGAGCATATAGGTTGATGACACCAGCATGCATCCTACTTGATTAGAGATATCATTAAAAATAATTTATATTATATAGTAAGAATCCAGATGAATATTATTTCATTGTGATGTTAAATTATTTCTCTATATCTGCCTTGGTGTGTTGCTAGATGTTAACCTTGGACTTTTGGATGCTTCGCCTAATTCCACTGAAAATGAGGCCTATAGGGTCACGCACTAAGTGTATCCAGAATCTCAGTTAAATAATTTTATTATTATTTATTATTTAACAAGTTGAATAAATATTATTCTCATGTATGGTTTAATAATTATTATTGTTTTCTTGATCTCATATATTTCATCACTAATTATTCAAGATAATATAATATGAGTGGGATATTAAATAAATATTTATTTTCTATATAGTGAATATATTATTTTTTTTATTTATTAGAGAAAATGTGGTGATATTTATTTAATAAAAAATAGGTATTATTCAAGAATGATAAATATTGTGGAGGAATGGTAGACCAACTTCAAATGACCCAGTGAGAAATAATATATATTTGATATTATTTGATTAAATAATATTTAATTTAATTCTAAAGTTAAGCATGTGTTAAGGAAATAATATTATTAATATTATTTTAGGCAAAGGGTTCCACAAGGGGTTAAAAATAATAAGTGGAACTTGTGTAATTATTTATTTCTAACCCTAGTGATACATAAACCTAATTATATTATTTTCAATATGATCCAATTCATTAGTTTGGTTATACAAAACAAATTTAGAGATTCCTCTCAAGCCCTAGTCCCTTCTCTAAGAACACTTCAAAGAACAGGAGCGACCACCCTCCACCTTACACTCTAAAGAGAATAGATATCAAGGTGATAACTTTGTAAGTGGTTCACATTGCGATCAAAGTCAAATGATTCAAGCAATAGGATCTTCAGTGCTAGAACCCATAGATTACTATGATGAAATTTGGAGATTTTTGGAACATGTGTGGATCACCACTAGAGGGAATATACTCAGGATTCCTACAATGAAATGATGTTACTACACATATCAGTTATCAAATCCATAAATTATGAATTAATTGACACATGGTAATTCTTTAATTAATTAAATTAATTATAAAAAAATGTTATGATCCTACGCTTGGTCCCATCATTCTATCCCTTATCTACTTTCCTTTGATTCAATTCCATTTATCATGACATGTAACTTTGTGTAAATATCATATTGATCATCAATCATGAAAAAAAGAAAATTTGGGCATGACCCATCACATGCTTCAACTACACCCATACCCTTAATTTTGTTGATTATGGAATAAAAATGATTGAAAGAATTTGATCTTGTTAAACATGGACTTGGTTTTCATTATTTTTAGAGGCCAAGGAATTTACTCTAATGATTAATTTATTGAAATGTAATGTAATTTGGAATAATTTTAATCATTAATTAATGTATAATTAATTAATTAACAAAAGGAAACCAAATAATGTAAATAATGAATTTAATTTATCATTTTTATATGCTTGTGTTCTTATAGGATATCTAGTCTTAGAACTGGCAGCTAAGAGCCCGAGTGACATTAGCTGTAGTTGATTCTAAGACAAGGTTTTGTTTATAGTGTGGTTTCTAGATATATTTTATCATTTATATTCTGTGATTTCATATACTTCCCATCCCATGTCAGTTAGGGAAACTAACATCCAGTGGACTCTATGAGGGTGTTTTTCTGACATCCCAGTTTGGGAATGGATTCTTAACTACCCCCTCTAGCCCTCCTCACTTCTCTTGATAGTTTCTTATGTTAGTATTAATAGTTGTTAGTTTCCCATTTATTTTTGTAGAAGTTTTTTATGGAATGTGTCCATTTTACACACATGTATTACCGATTATAGTAACCAAAGGATTATATAGGTATAGTGTGTATAGGTTGTGATGGATTGAAGTACTTACTCAGTGTATGTGATGTAATGGCTTGAGGTATAATACATTATTTATGATATAGATTATACAGGATATGGTGGCTCAAAGAAACTACTTTTTTACTACATTTGGTTATGTGGATGAGATGATGTGTTAATGTGATAGATGAGGTGAATGTGTTCGTGCCTTTCCCATGTGTCTTTGTGTGAATTACTTTTGGAGAGAGATGCTCAGGATGTGTGATGCTGGGGAAGAACAAAAATCCAATGGGGAAGTGGGAGTGGTGTACCCTTGATGTACTATTACTATATTATTCACTCTATTGTATGTGTTACTTTGTGATAGTTAGCCATGGTGAGGCTGAGAACTTAGTGTACCTATTTATGTGGAATGTTAGTTTCATGGTTGTTCACTATGCTTTAGCATGATTCCTTTATATTTGATATCAGAGGCTCCAAGGAAGATTCTACTAAGTATACTATTATTCTCTTGCTATGTATATATTAACTACTTTTCGAGTCATTTGGATTAGGCTGGAGATCAGGATGGATATTACTAGCTTATAGTTTAATAGGATCTATTTGGGATTCATGGTCTCTACCGTATTTACCTTTTGGGTACTTTCCATTTTATTGTTTAGTATTGTATGACATTGCATGTTTTCACAAGGATTTTCTTTATATATGTATATGTATGATATGGTGTCGTTTTCTGTAACCTTATTATCTCTCTCTTATACATGTTTTTCATAAAGGGTAGTGCCTTCATTTTTCATGTTTATTATACCCTCAGTACTAGTTGTAAACCCAGGGCCTACTGGAGGTGGGATCGGGAAGTCATTGTCTCTCTCCCCTCATTGCAATATATTTATGTGGAGGGGTCATAAAATAGTGTTATAAAAGGTTCAGGTTGATGAATAGGATGGTGTTTGGAGTTAGGCACTAGTGAGGTTGCAAAAGTTGGTTGGATAACAGTGTTAGCTATGTCTTTTGAGTGATGTAAACACCATAGACTAGCTGAGACATGGGTATTTAGTTCCACTTATGATCTAATGAACGGTCCTCTAAGTTTAATGATCCAACTAAAGAAAGTGATACTAGTTCCTGGGTATATACCTAGGAAAGGATCATGCATCATTCTTCTTTGTTCATGTGTTTGAAATGGGTAGACATTGGGATAGGTTAAAAATCTAACATGATAATAAAAGTAATTAATTAATTAATGTAAAATATTCCACATTCTAGGATTAAGAGCTATAATAGTTTTTTGTGCTTGAATTTATGGATCCAATTTGAAATTCTCATCAAGTTTACCTCAAAGATGTTCAATAGGATGTGCCAGAAAATGTTTTTTGAGTTGAGGTCAACGATGATAACACTTGGAGGTGGTCACTTTGAGAGTTTCAAAGGAAAAGTCTACAGAATTATGGGTCTCAATTTCATATTCAATTACAGAATACTCTTCGGAGGATGTTGAGATAGATTTTAGTTTGATCTATGCTCAGTAGGAGTACTGGTATTTGTTTTCCATGATGATGTTGCGTAGAGAAGCTAGCTAGTGGTGGGTTTTGTTCCTCATGGATCCTGATGAGTTGGTAGTCTTGTAGGAGAAGTTAGGAGACAAATTCAGAGCATAGTTTATTTCTTCAAATGTGAAGGAGGATAGTCTCTAGGATCATCTTAACCTTTAGTGGGATAGCTCTGGTGTGTGAGAGTTTTAGATCCGTTTCAGGACCCTTATGAAAAATTCTTCATATCTATTTTTAAATGAGGAGGCTAGGGTGAGGAATTTCAAGGAGGCTTTGCTTTTAGAGATCCAGATCTAGGTCACCCTGTTTATGATGAAGACATATCTTAAGGTGCTGGAGAGAATAGAGGTTATAGAGAGGGGATTTTCCCGAACCATATTGTCATAATAAGGGTCAATGGGATTCCACATGAAGCATAGCTATCGTCTGGGGTTCCCAGTTGTCATGGTAAATGATTTTTTGGTCAGCTAGGTGTAGGTACCATCCCTCATCATCTCGTTTCTATGGGGGTAGTGGCTCTCAGACCTATGCTAAGGGTTAAGGTGCATGTTTTCCTTTTAGATACTGAGTTCATCGGTGGTGGGAGTTCCTGACCTTTCTAATCAGTCAGCGTGTGTGAAGTGTTTCACTCTAGGATCCTTAATTGAGGCAGTTTCAATAGACACAATAGCAGTATGGTTGTCCAGTGTTTGATCAATAGAGAGGGGATTGTCAAGTAGATAAAATCCATGATATTATCTTTATCCTCGAAGAGTAGATCGCAATCATGGAGGTGGTCATCGGTAGGTTCAAAGAGGCCATAGAGAAGATCGTGGTCAGCTTCATGCTTTAGCATTGTTGGTGTCAGGTGATATAAATATCATTTTAGGTATGATTTTAAAATTTTATACTTGGGAGAATGATTTTTTTGATTCAGTAGTGACAAAATCCTTTATATAAACAACCCTCATATATGCTTTGATACTTGAGTTAGATGGGCTTCTAGTTCCCTTAGTGTTGACTATGCCAGTTAGAGTTTTAGATGACTTGTTTGACGTATGTAGATACTATGAGCTATTTTTGGGGTAACACTTCTCTATGGGGAATTTACTATATGTATGGATACACCAATATGACATCATCCTCATCATTGATTGGTTGTATTCAGTGCAGGATATCATCGATTGATTCTGGATGTAGGTTATATTTTATGATACCGATGGAGATCCAATAGTTTTTTGGTGGGAGAGACCATCAAATGGGTCAGAGGAGTGTTCCATCCTTTTCAAAATTGATAGTTTTGTTTATGTTGAGTTCATCAGAGTTTCAAAATTCAGTGTTTCTTTGGGTTGTGTAAGAGTACCCTTTTTTCTTTCCAGAAGTGGTTTTAGCATTACCCCCTCGATGAGAGATCAAGTTTGGTATCAAGCTACTTCAAGGCATGTATCTTATCTCAATTTATCTATATATAACGGTTCCTTTTGAGTTGAAAGATATGTGAGAACAAATTGATGATCTACAATAGAATGGTTTTGTTTGATCAAGTGTGTCACCTTGGGGTGCACCAGTTCTGTTCATGAAGAAGTTTGGTGGTAGTTTGATAATTTTTATCAATTATCATCATTTGAACCAAGTGATAGTGAATAATCGTTGTCCTATTATATAGATTGATGATTTACCTAGTTGAATAAAAGGATAAATTTGGTTCTAGAGTATTGATTTGTGTTCCGTATATTATCAGATGCGGGTTAAGTATGAGGATGTTTAGAAGAAAACTTTCTATTTTTTCCGTGGGAATTATGAGTTAATTATGATACTATTCGGGGTGATGAATGCTCTAGATATGATCAAGGTTTTGATGAACACAGTGTTAAATGAGTTCATGGAGCAGTTCATTTTTTCCTTTGTTGATTGGATCCTTTGTGCCTTGCATCTATGGAGGAGCATAATGAAAATCTTCATGCCATTTTGGGAGTTCTTCATCTTGGGTAGCTGTTTGGGAAGTTGATGATGTGTTAGTTCTAGTCTTGTGTAGTCTGTTTCATGGGTAATGTGGTATCTTAGTAGGGATTGGTTTTGGATCCTTTAGAGATAGAATAATTTGAGTCTTGGTAATTATCCAAGATAGTGGAATAGGTGCAGAGTATCCTTGTTCTTGTAGGCTATTAAAGGAGGTTCATATTTGACTTCTCTCAGGTTGCGACTCCTTTGAAATCTTTGACCAGAAAGGATCAATCATTCTCATGGACTGACCATCATTTTAAATCTTTTGAGTACCTAAAGAAGAATCTAGTTAGTACTCCAGTTATTAATATTGTAGTTGTGGGAGTTCAGTTTGACGTTTTTTATGACACTTTTTCTTTTGTCTTAGGTTGTTTCACGATGCATCAGAGATTGGTTGTTTTTTTGGGGTATATGTACTTATATCCCCATGGGTGCAACTATGCGACCTATGATCTTGAGTTGGTGGTAGTGATTTTCAATTTCATATTGTGGAAACATTACCTCATCAACAAGCATTTTGTGGTTTTTATTGACCATAATAACTTGAGGTATGTCTTCTCCTAGCATGAATTTAAAATTCTTTATCAAATTTTTTTGAGTTATTGCAAGATTATGAATTTGGAATCTTGTATATTCCAGGAAAGTAGAATGTTAAAGCTGATCTGCTGAGTAGGAAATAATTTAGTGATTCCATTACTGAGTCTGGGGATTCTTATAGAGTGATTGAGGAACTCTTATTGATACATCTTGATATGGGAGAATTTGTAGGTAAATGTCTTCTTTTCTAGATGACTGTGCAGTTGTATTTGGTTCAATTGGTGGAGGATTCCCAGTGGTTGGATTCTAAGGTGGAGTTCTTGGGATACAGATTTGTCATTGGTTGTATAGACCCACACATCATGTATATGTATATTAAATTACTTTTGTGGAATACTTAATACATAACAAAAACAGACACCCAAGGACCGTAATAGTTTAGTTTCTTTGGAAACTCGGAACATAATCTTCTAATCATGGTGAAAGATCTTCAACATCTCCCATAAAGATATTCCCCTTTGGTTTTCTTACCTAAAATATATCTTTATATCCTAGGGAAAAGAAAAAATAAAAAGGGTGATCTCAAATGCTCATTAAGGGTAAACATGGAGAACATAAAACAATCCCTAAACATTTGAACATAATAAAATTAACATAAAACATCAAAATAATTTGTAATGACACAAATCAAGACTGTACATAAGGCATAGATCATAAAGGAACATTAATCATGATAAAATAGTCTGGGAATAAAACATGAAATTGTGGCAACCATTAAGCACATGTTATGATTTCCATAGTAGCCAAGGCATTGCGGCCAAGACCATCATACTGGACAAAGTCCATTATTGAACCGGGTTTACTTGTTGTTCCAGCCCTATATTACTGAACCAGATTCACTTTCCATTCCTTCCATATCTATCTCATGAGATATAAATCTTTACCCAATTCATTCGAGGGAGATATAGGGTCCACCCATCTCATAATGAAATCATTCTTTCATGTGCCACAACATAAATCATTCATCATAACCCAAATAATAAAATGGGTTTCACAAATATCATAACATCATAACATAATCCATATAAAACAAATGGAAATCATTTAATCATAATAAAAATTAAACCATGTAATTAATAGATACATTAGACTTGAAACATAAACATAACAAATAATGACATCTTAGAGGGAAAATATATTTGATAAAACACTTGAAATGAATTCTTGAGGAAAATATCCTTTCATCTTCAAAATTATTTTCTTTTCACGAAATGCCGTGAAATTTTAAAAGAAAAGGATTTTTTTGAAAATAATTATGAAATCTTGTAGAGGAAGCTTCATGGAAATAATTCATTATGAAACTGTAAAAATCCATTCACACCTTATAAGTTTAAAAAAAATGTTCTCCTTGTACTTTTGCCTGAAAAGTCAAAAAGTTCCTCATATGGTGAACAAAAGAAATATTCCTCCAATAATGCAATGTAAAAGTAAAAGAGGGGTAAACATGACTTTAAATATACAAGAAATAATATTAAACAATTTATGAAAAACATTTTTATGGACATGGAAGAAAATATATAACCCCAGCAAATACTAACGTATAAGCAATCTCGAATAAAAATGAGATTTGCAAAATTATCCCTTACCTTATGTCCAATTTCATCTGTATGTATCTGAGAATCCTGTATTGTGGGTTTAAACATATTATTAACTTGTAGGATAACCATAATAATATTTATGATATCATATATGATTCACTTATGACTTTATATTACACGTTTTTTGTAAATTCCATGTTAAAGCAACGTTTTGGGTAAAATCGTTTCATTTATCGTACATGTTTCGTCTTGTTGTTCTTGATATTATTACTTATATCCTTATTTAATTAATTCCAGAAAGTAAAACATGATTTCTATATAATATATATTCAGAATATAAATATATATGATAGATCGATAAATGGAATGAAATACACCGTTCATGGAGACGGTAGGTCGTCCGTACGCATGAACGCTGTTTTCGTTTCCTTATTGAATTGAATGGAATTAAGTAAATGAAACATATATGTACATAAATCCAGTATCATTATAATGTAATATCCTTCATGATTATTTATTATATATACATTATAATCATACTTGAATGGTTAATTTTGGAAAATGAATCTCATCGCGTTCATGGAGACGGTAGTCCGTACGTACGCACGAGCGACAATATCATTATTTTGATATTAAAATCGTATATAATTGGATGTTATATCATATATAAAGAATCATAATAATGTTATATTTATTATTTATATCATTTATACTCATTATTATACCCATTCAAATGATGAAATGTTTGAATAACAAACTACACCACGGCGTGGAGACGGTAAGTCGTACGTACGAACGTGTGGTGACTTTTTCATTCATATGATGGATAAAATAACTAATATGGTTATAAAATTTTTATAATAAGATCATAGTATATAGAAGATACCGGAGTTATTATTTTATAATGGAAACAACAAACAAGGAGAAAGTGGAAGAAGAAATGAACTTGAAATAGGTGGTGAGATATTTACCTCTTCTTCGGGTTCTTATTTTTGATTTGATCAAACGGGCTTCTTAGGTTGGTTGTATGACTAAAGTAAGGCCTATAGGATGAATTGAGGACAGTTTAGAGGGTATTTTGGTAGGGTTTTTCCAAGCCAAATGGCTTTGGATGTGTGGATTAGAGAGAAGGGGGAGTGTAATTTTATAAGAGGCGTGAGGGGAACCTTTGGAAAAACTTATAATATTATTTTATAATAAATTCATATTTGGTTTATAATGGCTCCAAAGTGACTTATTTAGAGGCTAGGGTAGGGATGGGTCGAAATCCTGTCAACCAATAGGTTTTAGACATGTTTAGGTTACCATTTTAACCTTATCGTTTAGATTTAACTCTAAGTTAAATAATTTATCTTTTACAGTGTCTTTTTGTATTCTTACACAATATGGTTAATAAACTTATAATAAACTGCCAATTGAACCGCAATTGGTTAATTAATGTAATATATATTATTATATAATTCTTTTTTCTGAACCTTAGATTTTTAGGACCATTATAACAATTAATAATATCATATATGTTTTAAAAAGTCTTTTTGTCAATTTTGACACTATTTGGTATTTTGTTTTTTCTAAATTTATAAAAGCATTATTACTTCGAAAAAAAATTCATCTAACCAACCCTAATTTGTTATATTAACCTATAAAATTAGAGTAATTCATAAAAAGGCTAAAATTACATTTATTTGGGTATTTATAATATCAATTAAGTTAATATTTCATTAATAAGGTAATTAATGCATCATCATTGTGTCATAAATAAATTAAATTATTTAATTTCTAAAAAATATAAATAAAATACCGTTATTTAATAAATCATTTTAGCTTTCTAATGAATATTTATAGTTTAATTTATCTTATTTATTACCCTATATTAAAAAAATTAATTATTAATCTTTGATTTTAACTATTTTAACTCTTCTTTAAATAAAATAATAATAAATGTCCTAATCTAATCCAAGTGGACCTAAAGGGTAATATTGTATTCCTAAGGTTGTTTTTGGTCGAATTATGTTTATCCAATAGAATTATGACATGTGTTAGGATAATTGTAATATCATATTTACCCTTAATTACCCTTTTTACTTTTAACCGTGGTAAATAAAAGTTAAAAGTTACTATTCACCAAAAATTATTTTCATCTCATTTAACCACATTTTACTTACTAATATCAACTATGTCTCTCGTATTTTTGGAATTCAACTCACATAATTGGTAAAATTAAGTTTTATTTAAATTTGCAAAAGCTCCTAGGAGGTGTGTAAAAGACTGTAAAAAGTTCAATAAAATATTTATATATCTAAAATTATTATAAAATATCTCAAATGAATTAAATTGAACTTATATAGGTATTAGGTATCTATTTTTACCTAAAATAGAATTAAATAAAATAATTTATTATTTAAATAAAAAGACGGCTTTAACTAATAACTCAGTGTTTTCACTATTCATCGAAAATTGAATGTTTTCAGAAAAATACTAAATATTCACTCTAGGCTAATTTCGATATTCCAAATCCAAAAATGAATTCCATTTTTCAAGATAAAATTTATAAAATTTAAAAAAGTGGCTATTACTATTCCTAACTGCTAGTTTATACAATATTTTAATAACATATCGTTGTTTAGTGAAACACGGTATTGCGTACAACGCAAGCTATCGAGGAAGGTTGCTCTTGCGTGTAATAAAAGACAAGAATAGTGTTGTGTATACTACAAGCTAATACAGTGTTGTGTATAGTGCAATATAATCTTGTTATAGCGTACAACACACGACATCAAAGAAATTAATAATATTTCTCATAAAACATAATCTAAAAAAACTAATGTATGAATCGTAACGTTTACCCAAATTAACTCATCACTGGGTTTCCACATAGGAGAACTTAGGTGAAAATATGGATATGGAAGATAAATCTAACCATCAAGTTCTGATGTAAAGTGGTAGAGAACATGGCTATAAAAAATCCAACAATCACAAAGCCATAAATTTGGGATGATCTAAGGTATCATCTAGGAAAATGTTTTTAGTTTTCAAGATCATTTCCCTAAAGTTGAAAAAATTGGACTTAGAAGAAATACTTAATTGATTTTGGTACAGTCTCACCATTGGTCATTCCTTGAACAATTTCCACTTCATCTCTTAAAAAAATGAAGTTGAATTTTTCATTCATGAAGTGTTAGCAGATCATCTGATAGAATGATAGGTCATTCCATCTGTCTCAAACAAAAGGTTATCAAAAGTTATTAAATATACATAAGTCCATCTATGGTTATATTAGTCATATATGGTTCCTAAAATGGACTTATACTTCATCTATCATACAGAAAAATAAAATAAAACAAATTTCTACTAACTAGGGACTTCTTGAAGACCAGTGATAGGCGAAAAAGGCCTGTCGCACTTCAGTTGTGGGTTGGATACCCGCATCCTTGTCCGACGTCACAGGTTTTCACCCATCCTACGGGTTGTCTTTCTTCTAAAACTATACTATTATAACATTCTAGAAATAATATCGAAAATGTTCTATCCTTAAACAACACTATATGATGTCTAACCTAATTCATTCCAATCTTTAGGCTTATCCAAAATACTTCTATCCAATCTCATAGCATAAAGAAGATGATTACTAGAAAGGTCATATACCGATCATATGAATACTATCATTTACCCATCATATATCATAAGATATATCTTGTTGGTCACATTCCAATTATGTTAATACATTAATCATGTATTCTCTTGAAAAATGAATACCCATTGAACTTTAGTGACAACATGAATTTTGTCAAAAGTTAACTCTTTCCACATACCAAATTCCCAAAATTTCTATATACTCAAACCATGATATCACTTTTCCCTTATATCAATCATGAGCTCATTAATATTATCAAACATTTCATTATCTCTTTATCCCTTCAGTATGTGAATATCATCCACTTTCCAAAAATATTTCAATCACTTTTCATGGTAACCGGTACCATATAATTATTGAAAACCACAAGAAACCAATACATAGATATTCCAATATTCCACGATACTAAAAATGAGATTCCACAACACTATTTTGGAATCCCATTACATAAACACATAGTCATTCCACCACTTTGTTTTCATATTCAACATCACCAATAGTGATCGCATGTGACTTCCCTTTGTCCTTTTCCTTGAGAGGTCGTTGATGTCGATCAACAGTAACCCTTGGATTAGGGAATTGGTTACCATAATGACCCATTTCCTTACACTTTTTTCATTGAAGTGTTGGTGGTGAGTTCTCCATTGTATTTTCTCTATTCACATCATTATCTAACTTTTTCCCAATAATTTGGCACTCAGCTACGCGATGACCTTCTTTTCCACACTTAAAGAATTTTCTAGTCCCTTTAAGACAATATCCACCACGGTTCTTTCCACATATTGAGCGTAACAAAACATTTGACTTAATTTCACCATAGTTTTGAGATTTTTCCTTGAACTCCATCTTTCATTTCTTGTCAAAACCATGATCTAGATATGTTACAACAACTTCCAGTTCTACCTTGATAGCACAACGCACAATTTTTTCATAGCTACTGAAGTCTCCTATAGCTAATTCCCTTTGAGGACTTGGTTTTAACCCACTGAAAAATTGATCAACATTAATTTCAGGTTGGATGATAAATCCATATGCATACCTTGCAAGCCTTGTAAAATTCACCTTGTCTATACCAAAAGATTCATCATCCTTTTGTTTAAGCTCAAGGAACTCCTTTTCCATATTTGTTTGAAGAATACGAGGTAAGTACTTATTGAAAAGAAATTTTGTGAACTGATCCCATTCCATGGATTCAATTTCATCTTAAGGCCTTGTATTCGTAATTAGAGTCCACCATTGGTCTGATTCACCTTCTAAACGGTAAACAACTAAAATGACTATTCCATGCTCTGAACCGCGAAGTATGGAAAATATCTTTTCAACAGTACTGATCCATTGTTCAGGAACAAGTGGATCAGAAGACCCACTGAAAGAAGGGGGACACTGCCTCATGAAGGACTCAATAGAATATTGTTCACTTATATGCTCATTTGTAAGTCTAGAATGATTCATTTCTTGTGTAAGTATAGCAATAAGATTTTTCAATCCATCTCCCATAACATTGGTTTGTTCAAGAGGACAATCATTGCATCATCCATTACATTGATCAAAACGGTTCATTCAGGTTCCATCCATCATCTAAAACTCAAAAATAATAGTGTGAGAGGGAAAAATCATACTAGGAAAACAACATAATCAAGGGGAGTACTTTCAATATCTAACATCATAAGTTTAATTCTATGATTGTTTCTGTAATTCTAGGACTATAAATTATACTTATACATAACCTTAGAGACATCCCTAGACATACCATAGAAATATCTCAAGGGGTTTTAACAAATTTCTGAGGAATACTTAATACATAACAAAAACATACTACCAAGGACCGTAATAGTTTAGTGTCTTTGGAAACTCGGAACATAATCTCCTAATCATGGTGAAAGATCTTAAACATCTCCCATAAAGATATTACCCTTTGGTTTTCTTACCTAAAACATTTCTTTATATCCTAGGGAAAATAAAACATAAAAAGGGCGAGCTCAAATGCTCAGTAAGGGTAAACATGGAGAACAAATAATAATCCCTAAACATTTGAACGTAAGAACATGAACATACAACATCAAAATCATGGGTAATGACATAAATATTGACAGTACATAAGTCATAGATCATAAAGGAACATTAATCATGATAAATAGCATGGGAATAAAACATTTAATTGTGGAAACCATTAATAACATGTTATGATTTCCAAAGTAGCCAAGGCATTGCGGCCAATACCATCATAGTGGAAAAAGTAGACTACTGAACTGGGATTACTTACCGTTCCAGCCCTGTATTACTGAACCGGATTCACTTTCCATTCCATACATGTCTATATCATGTGATATAAATCTTTACCCAATTCATTAGAGGGATATATAGGTCCCACCCATCTCATAATGAAATAATTCTTTCATGTGCCACAACATAAATCATTCATCATAACCAAAAGAATAAAATGGTTGTCATAAACATTATACCATCATAACATAATCCATATAAAAAAAATTGATATCATTTAATCAAAATAAAAATCAAAACATGTAAATCATAGAGTCATTATTCTTGAAACATAAACATACTAAATAATGACATCTTAGATGGAAAGTAGTTTTGATAAAACACTTGAAATGAATTCTTGAGGAAAATATCCTTTCTTATTAAAAATCATTTTCTTTTCAGGAAATGCCATGAAATTTTAAAAGAAAATGATTTTTTTGAAAACAATCATGAAATATTGTAGAGGAAGCTTCATGGAAATAAGGCGTTATGAAGCCATAAAAATCTGTTCACGGCGTATAAGTTAAACAAAACATTCTCCTGGTATTTTTGCCTGAAAAGTCAAAAACTTCCTCGTATGGTAAACAAAAGAAATATTCATTCCATAACACAATGTAAAATTAAAATAGGGGTAAAAATTACTTTAAAAATATAAGTAATAATATTAAAAAATTTATGAAAAACATTTTTATGGACATTGAAGAAAAATATAACCCTAGTAAATACTTACGTGTAAACAATCTCGGATAAAAATGAGATTTGAAAAATTATCCCTTACCTTATGTACAATTTATTCCATATGTGTCCAAGACTCCTATATAGTGGGTTTAAACATATTATTAACTTGTAACATAACCACAATAATATTTATGATATCATACATGATTCACTTATGACTTTATATTACCCGTTCTTTTATAAATTCCATGTTAAAGCAGCGTTTTGGGTAAAATTATTTCATTTATCGTATGTGTTTCATCTTTTTGTTCTTGATATTATTAATTATATCCTGATTTACATAATTCCATAATGTAAAACCTGATTTCTATATAATATATATTCATCATATAAATATATATGATAGATCGATAAATGGAATGAAATACACAGTTCATGGAGACGGTAGGTCGTACGTATGCATGAACGCTGTTTTCGTTTCCTTATTGAATTGAATGGAATTAAGTAGATGAAACATATATGTACATAAATATAGTATAATTATTATGTAATATTTTTCAGAATTATTTATTATATATTCTTTATAATCATACTTGAATGGTTAATTATTGAAAATGAATTTCATCACGTTCGTGGAGACGGTAGTCCGTACGTACGCACGAGCGACAATATCATTCTTTTGATATTAAAATAGTATATAATTGGATGGTATAACATATATAAATAATAATAATAAAGTTATATTTATTATTTATATCATTTATACTCATTATTATACCAATCCAAATGATGAAATGTTTGAATAACAAACTACACCACGACGTAGAGACAGTAAGTCGTACGTACGCACGTGTGGTGACTTTATCATTCACAAGATGGATAAAATAACTAATATGGTTGTAAAATTTTTATAATAACATTAAATTATATAGAATATACTGGGGTTATTTTTTTATAATGGAAACAACAAAGAAGGATGACGTGGAAGAATAAAGGAACTTGAAATAGGTGGTGAGATATTTACCTCTTCTTCAGGTTCATCCTGTTGATTTGATCAAAATGGCTCCTTAGGTTGGATTTATGACTGAATTAAGGCCTCTAGTATTAAGGGAGGATAGTTGGGAGGGTATTTGCGTAGGTTTTGGCTGATCCAAATGGCTTTTTAGGTGTGGATTAGAGAGAAGGGGGAGTTCCCTTTTATAAGAGGGGTGAGGGGTACCTTAGGAAAAACTTAAAATATTATTTTATAATAAATTCGTATACATTTTATAATGGACCCAAAGTGACTTTTTTCAAGTATAGGGTGGGGATGGGTCAAAATCCTCTCAACCAATAGGTTTTATACAAGTTTAGGTTACCATTTTAACCTTATCATTTAGATTTAACTATAAGCTAAATAATTTAACTTTTACCGTGTATTCTTGTATTCTTACACTATATGGTTAATAAAAATACTATAAACTTCCAATAGAACCTCAATTGGTTCATTAGTGTCATATATATATTATTATATAAGTCTTTTGGTGGATCCTTAAACATTTAGGACCATTATATCAATTAATAATATAATTTTTTTAAAAAAAATCTTTTATGTCAATTTTGAAACTATTTGGTATTTTGTTTTTTCAAAATTTATAACAGCATTATTGATTCGAAAAAAATTCATCTAACCAACCCTAATATGTTATATTAATATATAAAATTAGTTTAATTCATAAAAAGTATATAATTACATTTATCTGGGTATTTATAATATCAATTATGTTAATATTTCATTAGTAAGGTAATTACTTCATCATCATTGTGTCATAAATCAATTAAATTATTTAATGTATAAAAAATATAAATAAAATACCATTATTTAGGAAATATTTTTAACTTTATAATAAATATTTATAGTTTAATTTATCTTATGTATAACACTATATTAAAAAAATTGATTATTAAAGTTTTATTTTAACTATTTTAACTCTTTTTTAAATAAAATAATAATAAATGTCCTAATCTAATCCAAGTGGACCTAAAGGGTGATATTTTATTCCTAAGGTTGTTTTTGTTCGAATTATACTTATCCAATGTAATTAGGACATGTGTTAGGGTAATATTAATATCATTTTTACCCTTAATTACCATTTTTACTTTTAACCGTGGTAAATAAAAGTTAAAAGTTATTATTCACAAAAAATTATTTTCATCTCATTGAACCAAATTTTACTTAATGATATCTACCGTGTAAGAACCTGGATCTTCATTTCAGGTATGTCTTTCTTTTTTTCTAGAGTTTTTGAGAAAAATGATGTTTTTGGAAATTTTTTAAGTATATGTCGTGTACCTTCTGAGTACATGCCGTGTACTCTTTTCCCGCTCGAAGCCATGTGTTGGCCTTGTCCAGGCCACACACACAGTGTGTAGGGGTGATGTAAAGGAAAATTTTTGCAGAGTATGGAAAGACCTAGTACACGCCGTGTACTCTAAAAGTTCACGTCGTGTACTTTCTTTTTTTTCATTAAACTAACTGGGGATGTGCCTGATCACCATAAACGTCTTCTTCTAGGTCTGGTTCGACCGAGAGATGTCTTACGACTTCAAAACTTCTCCGGATTCAGGAGCCTTCATATGTTGGCTGATTTGACCGCCGTCGATTGCGTTGGAATCGCAGCGGTGAGTTATCCCTTCTGCTTGAGCCTTGTTTTCCAATTCATCCTCTTTCTCAAGTTATAGTGGTTTGATCATTTTGGACGTTTTCTCAGATCAACGATGTCCAAGGGAGAACCCATCATCATGTTTCAAGTGTATCGATCTCTTAGGATTGAGGTAGGTGGTTTGTGCCTTACCATCCAAAGTCTTTGAGTTTTATGTGCAAAATTCCACCAATACCCGTGAACGGGGTATTTTGTGTTTTCTTTTTTTCCCTTGTTGTTTGTCTTCCTTGCTTGTATGCTTGTGTAGAGGTAAACTAATCATGTTAGAGGATATTTTGTTGTTCTTGGATGTTTTTCCATGATTTTTTCTATTTACAACCATTGGGTCTTATCAGCCTTTGGTCGTTATGACTGTTGCCATGCAGTGTGTCTATAGGATGGAGTGTTTTTCATTACATGCTTGTTTCCTTATAAACTGTTTAGCCAAGTATCTCTATAGGTGTGATTTGGTTAGCCAAGTAGCTTTATAGGTGTACTTTGGCCTTATAGAATTATAATTCACTGACTGGAATGGGGCTGAGAGAACCCGGTGCTATAGACTATATGGGATGGACCGAGTGAACTTCCCAGAGAGTCTTTGACATTATAAACTACAGGAGGGTAGACCGAGTGAGCTTCCTCAGTGAGTCTTAGACATTATAGTCCACGGTGGATAGACCGAGCGAGCTTCCCATAGTTCCTTCAGATATTATAGACTACATGAGGGTAGACCAAGTTAGCTTTCTCAGAGAGTCTTACTTTGTTTGAATCTTTTTAAGAACCTTCCCCTACTAGAGGAGGAATTGACCGAGTGAGATTCCTCAGAGAGTCTGTGGTATACCTGAGGCTATAGGAGGAATTGAATGAGATAGCTTCCTCAGAGAGTCTCTAGACCTTGGGGCTAAGAGGGTTAGACCGCGTGATCTTCCTCAAAGAGTCCCTGACTACCCTAGACTATAAGGGTAATTGACCAAGTGTGCTTCCCTAGAGAGTCTCATAAATTCGTATGACCAAACCAGAGGGGTTAGGCTGAGTGAACTTCCCATAGGGTTGTGGTACTTCTTGGATAGGACCATAGGGGGATGGATGCGAGTACTTCCTAGAGGGTTTCCTGGTTGTTAGTTTTTTGCTTCACTGGTGTTGTTAGTTGTGTACTGATTAATGTTGTGTATCATCCTACTTTACTGCTTACTGTTTACTGCCTACTGCTTTGATGTTGATGTTTACTGCTTATTGAACTTTTACCTGCCATATACTCACTGACTATTACTCACAGATCTTTGAATGGTTGCCTACTCGGATTTTATCTCACACCTTGACTGGGCCATGCTTTTGGTCCCATGCAGACTATGTTGTTGCGGGTATCGACAAAGGCAAGCGCCCTTCGACTTCTCATACTTGATTACTTGGAGAAAGAGAGCATGAGACCAAGCTTTGGCTTGCTATGCTGAGGAGCTGTTTACTATTATTTTTTACTTGTTTTGGTACTGTTTTGTTTCAGCATTGTGACTTGTTTGGCTGCTCTCCTAGAATTGTATCTTGAATAATTCCATATATATATATATTTGCTCCAGTTTGTTGATTTAGTCTTCAACTTTTATTATTGTTGGTTATCTGCAGCTTCTGTTATTGTATGTTTATTACTTCTACTAT
The DNA here is from genome assembly GCA_963277665.1 of Viscum album. NCBI lineage: Eukaryota > Viridiplantae > Streptophyta > Magnoliopsida > Santalales > Viscaceae > Viscum > Viscum album. Next base: position 1,210,782,209 of record OY728126.1, on the reverse strand, counting down.
GTACTCTTCCAATGAGGGCATAGTTTCCCCACTATCACACACAAGTCCCTCTCTGCTAGTCGGCAGCCTCTAGCGTTTGGGGAAATGCGCTTGAGGCCATGTGACCAATCGGGTATGGGGCGCCTCGGGGTGGATTCCAGAACAGGGACGTTACAAAGTGCTTTGTAAGAACCCGGATCTTCGTTTCACGTGTGTCTTCCTTTTTTCTGGAGTTTTTGAGAAAAATAAAGTCTCTGGAAATTTTTGAAGTACACGTCATGTACCTTCTAAGTACACGTCATGTACTCTTTTCCCGCTCGAAGCCATGTGTTGGTCGTGTCTGGGCCACACACACGGTTTGTAGGGGTGATGTAGAGGCCGATTTTGGTGGAGTACGGAAAGACCTAGTACACGTCGTGTACTCAAAAAGTACACGCAGTTTATTTTCTTTTTTTTCATTAAACGAACCGAGGTCGTGCCTAATTACCATAAACATCTTCTTCTAGGTCTGCTTCAACTAAGAGACATCGTACGACTACGAAACTTCTCTGGATTTCTGAGCCTCTATCTGTTGGCCGATTCGACCGTTGTCGATTGCATTGGAATCGCAGCGGTGAGTTCTCCCTTCTGATTGTGCCTTGTTTTCCAATTTTTCATCTTTCTCAAGTTATCTTGGTTTGATCATTTTGTACGTTTTCTCAGATCTACGACGTTAAATGGAGAACCAATCGTCGTGGTTCAAGTATATAGATCTCCTAGGATCGAGTTAGGTGGTTTGTGCCTTACCATCCAAATCCTTTGAGTTTTATGTGCAAAATTCCACTAATATCCGTGAACGGGGTGTTGTGTGTTTACATTTTTGCCCTAGTTGTTTGTCTGCCTTTCTTTTATGCTTTTGTAGAGGTAAACTAATCATGTTAGAGGATATTTTGTTGTGCTTGGATGTTTTTCCATTCCTTGTTTTGTTTAAGACCTTTGGGTCTTGTCATCCTTTGGCCGTTTTGACTGTTTCCATGGCGTGTGTCTATAGGATGGAGTGTTTTGCATTACATGCTTATTTCCTTGTAGACTGTTTAGCCAAGTATCTCTATAGGTGTGGTTTGGTTAGCCAAGTAGCTCTATAGGTATACTTTGTCCTTATATCATTATTATGCACTGATTGGCACGGGGATGAGAGAACCCGGTCCTATAGACTGTAAGGGATAAACTAAGTGAACTTCCCATAGAGTCTTTGACATTATAAACTATAGGAGGGTAGACCAAGTGAGCTTCCTCTGGGAGTCATAGACATTATAGGCCATGGTTGATAGACCAAGCGAGCTTCCCAGAGTGCCTTCAGATATTATAGACTATAGAAGGGTAGACCGAGTGAGCTTCCTCAAAGAGTCTTACTTTGTTTGAATCTTTTTAAGAACCTTCCCATGCTTGAGGAGGAATTGACCGGGTGAGCTTCCTCGGAGAGTCTTTGGTATAACTGAGACTATATGAGGAATTTACCAAGATAGCTTCCTCAATGAGTCTCTAGACCTTGGGGCTAAGAGGGTTAGACCATGTGATCTTCCACAGAGAGTCCCTGACTACCATAGACTATAAGGGGAATTGACAGATTGTGCTTCCCCAGAGAGTCTCATAAATTCATATGACCAAACTAGAGGGGTTAGGCTGAGTGCACTGCCGAGAGGGTTGTGGTACTTATTGGATAGGACCAGAGGGGGACGGCTGTGACTACTTCCCAGAGGGTTTCCTGCTTGATAGCTGTTTGTTTCACTGTTGTTGTTGTCTGTGGATTGATTACTGTTGTGTATCATCTTTCTTTACTGTTTACTGTTTACTGCCTACTTCTTTTCTATTGTTGTTTACTGCTTATTGAACTTTTACCTTCCATATACTCAATAACTGTTAGTCACAGATCTTCAGGTGGTTCCCTACTGGTATTTTTTCTCACACCCTATTTGGGCCATGCTTTTGGGCCCAAGCAGACTATGTTGTTGCAGGTATCGACAAGGGAAAGTGATCTTCGACTTCGGGTATGTGATTTCCTGGAGGAGGAGAGCATGGGACCAAGGATTTTCTTGCGATATTGAGGAACTGTTTAATTTTCTTTTTTACTTGTTTTGGTATTGTGGTGTTTCATCATTGTGACTTGTTTGGATGCTTTCCTAGAGTTTTATCTAGCATCATTCCATTTATACATATGTGCTCCAGTTTGTTGATTTAGTCTTGCGTTGTTTATTATTGTTGGTTATTTTTTGTTTCTGCTATTGCATGTTTATTACTTTTGTTGTGTACTCTTCCATTGAGGGCATAGTTTCCCTAATATCACACCCAAGGCCCTTGCTGCTAATCGGTAGCCTCTGGCATTTGGGTAAATGTGGTTGAGGCCATGTGACCAACCGGGTATGGGGTGCCTCGGGGTGGCTTCCGGAACCTGGATGTTAAAATTTGGTATCAAATGTATTCTTTTCTCTTGATTTACTATTTGGAGACTTTATCCAGGGATCGAACAGATTCATTACTTAGTAATAAGCTATTCCCAGGAGTATCTAACCCGTGTATAGGTAAAATCCATACTACCTCATTTATTGCAGTTTTTTGGTTTTGAGATTTTACGGTTGATATGATTTCACCCAGAGTGATTCACATGACTTGCATTGTTATTATTGTTTGGCTATTAAGGTTCTATTTCTGTCGCAACCCGATGAGATGAGGGTATTTCATCTCATGCATCATATAGGCACTTGTTGGAAATCACATTCCATCCATTCTTACTATGCCATCTAGGGTGCATTAGTGATTGCATGTTGTTGTGATAGACGTTTTGTAGATTATGCATGATTTTGTGATAGATGCTTGATATAATCTCTGCAGTTTGATAGAGAAACTATTTGTTTTATACATTGCTTAAAATGAATGCCAAGTTTTGGTTCTTGAGGTGTTATGGGCCCTCTTGAATCGGAAATCGGTGGATCGTTGACCTTTTTTCCTTATATATGACTGTAGGATATGCCAATAATTGATTCATGGGGAGTTTGGGATCTCGCGGGTCAAAATTTGGCACCCCCCCCCCCCCCTCTTGCCTTATTTTCTGTGTTTTCTGAGCTTCTGTGCAGTTTCAGATCTACTGCCCAGAAAAACCCAGAATACACGGCATGTACTTTCTGGATACACACCATGTAGTTTCAGGTCGTGTCAGTGACTGTGTGAGAAAAAACACGGTGTCGTGAAAATAACTTCAGGAACATGCCATGTACAGTAGGTGCACGCTGTGTTGTTTAAATCCATGTACCCAGCCGTGTCACTAACAACACGGGCCAGGGAAGCTTGAGTAGAACACGTCGTGTTGGTAAATAACATTCCATGTAATTTTGTCCCAGGTACCCGGTCGTGTCACGAACAACACGGGTCGGTTTATCTTCTCCTATACACACCGTTCTTATTCGTAACATGCCGTGTAAGGGTAAGCCATGTAGAAAGCCGTGTAACTAACAACACGGGTCACTGAGACCGTGTCTAGTACATTTCGTGTCCCTAGGGAACACATCGTGTAGTCTGGGGTCAGTTTGGACCATGTGGGTTAGCCATGTAAGGAGACTTGAGCAGGGGTTTAGAGTTCAAGTACACATCGTGTGTGGGGACGACATGTCGTGTAGTTTGTAGTGTTACATGACCTATCGGGAAGGGGTACACGCCCATGATAATGGCTAAAGAATACACGTCGTGTAGTTTTTTATACACGTCATGTAGTCATGTTTTGTAACACTTGATAGTTTCTTTCCCCTGTTCCTGTTTTGTACTCCTGTCTTTTTAGTCCTTGTTAATTCTGATCAAAGGATTGCTTTTCAACTTTCAGAGCTGTGCCTCCAAGACATCCTCTAGTTGTACGTCAGTTGCTAGACGGTGATCAGACATCGGATATGGTCGATCATGGACCTCCTGTTGATCCTCCTGCAGATCCTCCTATTATGCCAGCCTTGGCACCAGCAGTTATACCTGTCATAGGCGCCGATGCACAGTTCAGGGAGGATTTCTTGAGGATGATGCATACTTTTTAGGGAGCTCCTCCTCCTTCCCCATCGATGGCTGAGTTGAACAGGGTTATTCAGCAGTAACATCCTCCTACTTTCTCAGGGGATGGAGGACCCCAGGCTATAGAGTTGTGGTTTGAGGCCACCCTGACTATCTTCGTGCACCTAGAGATACCTCTGGAGAAAAGGGTAAAGATGGATTCTTATATGCTCCGGGACACCGCCAAGAGGTGGTGTGAGGTGATCTTAGATTGAGGGCACCAGCATGGTATATCATGGGATGATTTTAGACGTACTTTCTATTACTACTTCTATCCGGAGACCCTAAGGGCCGATTGAGCCCGGGATTTTATGAGCCTGTAGTAGGGTAATCTTTCTGTCATGGAGTACTCGTCCAGTTTTACTGAGCTACAGCGTTTCACACAGATCCCAGCAGCTGATGAGTTGTTCCTTGCTAGGAATTTTGAGGACGGTCTCAGGCAAGAGATCCTTCCCAGGTGAATATCTTCTAGTGGACTTCTATATCCTCCATCGTCAACCAGGCACTGACTACCGGGGGCAATCTGAGGTATTCTAGAGTAGTGAGCCAGGGTGGTTCGACATCTAGAGCCAGTGTTCCTCCTACTGATAGCAGGAAGCACCGTAGGGAGCAGTCTTGAGGAGATTAGAGCAGGAGGGGTGTATCTGTTTCCGGCCAGGTTGTATGCTACCAGTGTGGTAGGAGTGAGAATACTAGGCCCCAGTGTCAGCGAGATCTGATGGAGTGTCGATCTTACTGCAAGATGGACCATCTTCAGCGCTTCTATCACATATTCTCACCTTCAGCTGGTGGTAGGGGTTCCTCTATGACCCCTCATTCTAGATATGCTTCACCAGTTTCCCACTAGTCCGGGAACTGGAGTTATTCTGGCTGTTCGGGTAGAGGTGGAGCTCACGGCCGTGGTGGCCAGTCACCAGGTCATCAGTGACAGCAGAGTGGATCAGCTCAAAGCGGTCATCTAGGGGAGCAGGGTTGTGGTGCAGGCCAGTCTTTCGCCATGGAGAAGACCTATCAAGAGTAGGATCTCATCCCTTCTACAATTTGAGGTAAGATATTAGTAGCCACGGTTTTATATTTATCTCTTTTCGATATTGGTTCTTCATATAGTTTTATCTTTGTTGTTGTTGTGAAGAGCCTTGGGCTCTGTAACTTTTCTTCTGCTGATACATTGACACTAGACACACTATTGGGAACGAGGACATCTAGAATATGTCATTTCAGAGAGTTCCCTCTTGAGGTTGTAGGGTGTCACTTCTTATGGGACCTCTATTTCCTAGAGATGTCGGTCTATGACGTCATTCTCAGGATGGATTGGTTGGTTCCTTTCTAGGAAGTCGTGAATTGCTATCACCGCAGGGTGAGTTTCGTATCACCAGAGAGAGGATCATTTCTTCATAGAGGCGAGTGGGATGTCTAGGCGGGTAGATTTGTGCACTAGCATCATAGGCTAGGAGGAGTTACAACCCACATTTACAGTCTTTATCTAGATGACCAGGGGACTTCACAATTAGACTTTCCCCCAGTGGTGGATCGTTTCAGGGATGTCTTTCTAAAGGACTTTTCAGGTTTTCCTCTGGAGCATGAGGTAGAATTATCGATTGAGCTCATGCCAGGAGCGGCACCAGTGTCCATTCCTCCTTATAGGTTGGATACACCTGAATTACAAGAGCTCAAGAAGCAGTTGGAAGAGTTGCAGGAAAAGGGTTTCATCTGACCCAGTACTTCTCCTTGGGGTTCTCCTGTCCTGTTTGTGAAGAAGGAAGACGATACCCTTTGGATTTGTGTGGATTATAGGAAGCTGAAAAAGTCGACGGTCAAGAACCGATATCCCTTGCCGAGGATAGAAGACCTCTTTGATCAGCTTTGAGGAGCCCGAGTGTTCTCAAAGAGAGATTTAATGTCCGGTAATCATCAGTTTCACGTTAGACCATCTGATATACCACTTACAGCCATCAAGAGCATGTATGGTCTGTACGAGTATACAGTCATTCCCTTCGGTCTCACGAACGAGCCAGCAGTTTTCATGGCACTGATGAACCGAGTGTTCCATCCTTATTTGGACTCCTTCATCGTGGTCTTCGTGGATGATATCTTGGTGTAATCTCACACTCCACACGACCATGCCACACATCTTGAGATCTTTATGAGTACCCTGACAGAGCATCGGATATATGCTAAACTCTCAAAGTGCCACTTTTGGATGGATCATATTCACTTCTTGGGTCACGTCATCTCAGAGGTTGGAGTATCTATGGACCCAGAGAAGGTGAGAGTTGTAGTTTCCTGGGAGCATCCTAAGAACATACTTGAGTTACGGAGTTTCCAAGGGCTAGCGGGATACTAAATATGCTTTATTCAGGACTTCTCACGCCTAGTAGCACCATTGACAGGTCTGACCAAGAAAAGGGAAAAGTTTTTATGGTCAGATTCTTGTGAGTCATCCTTTCATGAGCTGAAGGGGAGGTTGACGTCAGCACCGATACTAGTCTTTCCAAAGCCAGGAAAGGGCTACATTTTTTACTGTGATGCTTTAGGTATTGGGCTGGGATCTGTGGTTATGCATGGAGATAGAGTCATTGTGTATGGGTCTCGGTAGTTGAGGCCACACAAGAGAAATTACCCCATGCACAATTTGGAGATGGAAGCTGTTGTTCATGCCTTACGCTGTTGGAGACACTGCCTTCTGGGAGAGCACTTTGTGGTTTTCACCGACCACAAGAGTCTCAAGTACATCTTCACTCAGCATGATCTGAATCTGAGACAACGTAGGTGGGTCGAGTATATTCAGTCTTTTGATTTCGAGCTTGCCTATACGCCCAGAAAGGGAAACGTAGTGGCAGATGCGTTGAGAAGAAGAACTCAGATTCAGGCAGTTCAGGAGGCCAGCAGTGAGTGGAAACTTCTGGCTCTGTTCTCTGAGACGCACATAGAAGTGCACGACAGGCAGGGACAGACTATCCTATCTTCTATAGTTGTTACCTATACACTTCTTGATCAGGTATAAATGAGGCAGCTATCAGATTCAGAGGCCTTAGTCCTGAGGGAGAGTGTTTCAGGAGGGGACCCTCTTCCTGGATGGACAGTGGGTGAGGATGAGATCTTGCATTTCCAGGGATGCGTATGGGTGCCAGCAGACATACGCGAGGAGGTGATGCGGGGTTTTCATTCCTCAATTTGGGCAGTTCATCCTGGCATCACCAAGATGTATCGTGATTAACACCACCAGTACTGGTGGCCAGGTATGAAGAAATATGTTTATCGTTTTGTCATGAGATGTTCTACTTGTTAGCATGTGAAAGCATAGCATTAGCAACCATTAGGGATTTTACAGCAGTTACCCATTCCCGAGTGGAAGTGGAAATATGTCACGATGGACTTCATGACTGGGTTTCCAAGGTCACCTCAGGGAATTGATGCTATTTGGGTTGTCGTCAAAATACTCACGAAGGTTGCACACTTCTTTCCAATCAAGGATACCTTCAGTGTTGATGATCTGGGGTGGTTGTATGTCTGGGAGATTATAAGTATACATGGAGTTCTACACTCCATTGTTTCAAATAGGGATGGGCGCTTTACTTCTTGGTTATGGAAAAGATTTCAAAAGGATTTGGGTACACGGGTACTTTTGAGTACAGCATACCATCCCCAGACAGATGGCTAGTCCGAGCGCACGATCCATGTGCTTGAGGATATACTCCGATCATGCATTCTAGACTTCGGCGGTTCTTGGGAGAAGCATATACCTCTTGTGGAGTTCTCCTACAACAACAACTTTTAGGAGACCATTCAGCTGGCACCATACGAGGCTCTGTACGGTAGGCCATGCAGATCACCCTTATGATGGCTGGAGGCAGGAGAGGTAGCCTTTCTCGGACCTCATCTTGTTCAGGAGACCTCTGGGTAGATAGAGTTGATTTAGAAGAGGATGGTTATAGCACAGTCTCGACAGAAGTCTTATGTTGATCAGCGGAGATGACCTTTGGAGTTCGAGGTCGGGGATCAGGTTTTTCTGCATGTCGCACCAAGGTTGGGACACAAGAGGATTTGGTGATAGGGTAAACTTTCACCTCGGTACGTCAGGCCATTTTAGGTTTTAGAGAGAGTTGGGCCGGTTGCCTATCGGTTGTAGTTACCTCAGAGGTACTGGGCCATGCATGACATCTTCCATGTTTCTCAACTCCGACGTTACTTTTAAAACCCTTCTCATGTATTTCATACCGAGGAAGTTGATCTCGAAGCGGAATCATCGTTTGAGGATCATCCTATCCAGATTTTCAATCGCAGTACAAAGGTTCTACGAGGCCGGTCTGTTTCTCCGGTACGGGGGCTATGGAAGCACGGGTGAGTACAAGATGAGACTTGGGAGAGGGAGGCCGAGGTTCGATCATAGTGGCTGGAGCTATTCTGGGTTTCTTCTTCTACGCCTCGCTAGGGAAATTTAGGGACGAATTTCTTTAAGGGGGGAAGTTTGTAAGAACCTGGATCTTCATTTCAGGTATGTCTTTCTTTTTTTCTGGAGTTTTTGAGAAAAATGATGTTTCTGGAAATTTTTGAAGTACACGTCATGTACCTTTTGAGTACACGCCGTGTACTCTTTTCCCGCTCGAAGCCATGTGCTGGCTGTGTATGGGCCACACACACGGTTTGTAGGGGTGACGTGGAGGCTGATTTTGGTGGAGTACGGAAATACCTAGTACATGTCGTGTACTCTAAAAGTACACATCATGTACTTTCTTTTCTTCATTAAACGAACCGGGGTCGCGCCTGATCACCATAAACGTCTTCTTCTAGGTATGGTTTGACCGAGAGATGTCGTACGGCTACGAAACATCTCTGGATACCCGAGCCTCCATCTGTTGGATGATTCGACCGCTGACGATTGCGTTGGAGTCGCAGCGGTGATTTCTCCCTTCTGCTTGAGCCTTGTTTTCCAATTCTTCCTCTTTGTCAAGTTATCGTGGTTTGAGCGTTTTGGATGTTTTCTCATATCTACAACGTTCAAGGGAGAACCAGTCATCGTGGTTCATGTATATCGATCTCTTAGGATCGAGGTAGGTGGTTTGTGCCTTACCGTCCAAATTCTTTGAGTTTTATGTGAAAAATTCCACCAATACCCATGAACGAGGTATTGTGTGTTTACCTTTTTTCCCTTGTTTTTTGTCTTCCTTTATTGTATGCTTGTGTAGAGGTAAACTAATCATGTTAGAGGATATTTTGTTGTGCTTGGATGTTTTTCCATGCTTTATTCTATTTACAACCTTTGGGTCTTGTCAACCTTTGGCCGTTATGACTGTTGCCATGATGTGTGTCTATAGGATGGAGTGTTTTGCATTACATATGTGTTGCCTTGTATACTATTTAGCCAAGTAGATCTATAGGTGTGCTTTGGTTAGCCAAGTAGCACTATAGGTTTACTTTGTCATTATAGAATTATTATGAATTGACTAGCATGGGGCTGAGAGAACCCGGTGCTATAGACTATAAGGGATAGACCGAGTGAACTTCCCAGAGAGTCTTTGACATTATAAACTACATGAGGGTAGACCGAGTGAGCTTCCTCAGTGAGTATTATACATTATAGGCCACAGGGGACAGACCGAGAAAGCTTCCCAGAGTGCCTTTAGATATTATAGACTATAGGAGGGTAGACCAAGTGAGCTTCCTTAGAGAGTCTTACTTTTTTTGAATATTTTTAAGAACCTTCCCAGGCTAGAGGAGGAATTGACCGAGTGAGCTTCCTCAGAGAGTCTGTGGTATACCTGAGGCTATAGGAGGAATTGACCAAGATTGATTCCTCAGAGAGTCTCTAGACCTTGGCGCTAAGAGGGTTAGACTGTGTCATCTTCCTCAGAGAGTCCCTGACTACCCTAGACTATAAGGGTAATTGACCGAGTGTGATTCCCTAGAGAGTCTCATAAAGTCATATGACCAAACCAGAGGGGTTAGGCTGAGTGAACTTCCCATAGGGTTGTGGTACTTCTTGGATAGGAACAGAGGGGTATGGCTTCAAGTACTTCCCAGAGGGTTTCCTTCTTGTTAGCTGTTTTCTTCACTGCTATTGTTGGTTGTGGATTGATTATTGTTGTGTATCATCCTGCTTTACTGCTTACTGTTTACTACCTACTTCTTTGTTGTTGTTGTTTATTACTTATTGAACTTTTTCCTGCCATCTATTCACTGACTGTTAGGCATAGATCTTCGGGTGGTTTCCTACTGGGTTTTTATCTCACACCCTATTTGGGCCATGCTTTTGGGCCCAAGCAGACTATGTTGTTGCAGATATCAATAAGGGAAAGTGCCCTTCGACTTCTAGTACTTGATTGCTTGGAGCAGGAGAGCATTGGACCAAGATTTGGCTTGTGATGCTGAGGAGTCGTTTACTTTTCTTTTATACTTGTTTTGGTGTTGTGTTGTTTCAGCATTGTGACTTTTTTGGCTGCTTTCCTATAGTTGTATCTTGAATCATTCCATATATACATATGTTCTCCAGTTTATTGATTTAGTCTTCTGATCATTATTATTGTTGTTTATTTGCTAATTCTACTATTTCATGTTTATTACTTCTGTTGTGTACTCTCTAATGAGGGCATAGTTTCCCCACTATCACACCCAAGGCCCTCGCTGCTAGTCAATAGCCTCTGGCGTTTGGGGAAATGCGCTTGAGGCCATATGACCAACCTGGTACGAGGTGCCTCAGGGTGGCTTTCAGAACCAAGACGTTACATACCATGTCTCTCGGATTTTTGAAATTTAACTCACAGAAGCTATAAAAGTAAGTTTTATGTAAATTTTCAAATTCTCCTAGGAGGTGGGTAAAAGACGGTAAAAAGTTCAATAAAATTTTTATATATCTAAAATTATTATCTAATGTCTCCAATGACAAAAATTGAACTTATATAGGTATTATGTACCTATTTTGACCTAAAATAAATTTAAATAAAATAAATTATTATTTAAATAAAAATTTGGTTTTAACCAATAATCCTGTGTTTTCACTATTCGTCAAAAATTGAAAGTTTTCAAAAAAATACCAAAAAATCACCCAAGGCTAATTTCTATACTAAAAATCCAAAAATGAAGTCCATTTTGAAAGATAAAATTTATAAAATTTCAAAAAGTGGTTATTATTGCTCATAACAGCTAGTTTATATAATATTTTAATAACATATCGTTGTTTAGTGAAACTTAGTATTTCGTACAATGCAAGCTATCGAGGAAGGTTTCTCTTGCGTGTAACACAATCCAGGAATAGTGTTACGTATACTACAAGCTAATATGGTGTTGCGTATAGTGCAAGATAATATTGGTGTAGCGTACAACACAAGACATCAAATAAATTAATAATATTTCTCATAAAATCTTGGGGTGTTACATTGGTGCTTCCCTTGATTGTTGGTCTGAGGATGTACAACACTGAGTTTTGTTTCAGGGAAGTATTTTTGTTCCTTTGGTTATGCATGAGATGGTTCTATGTGAGTTTCATAGTTCTCCTTTGGCGGTACATCCGGGAATAACAAAGATGTATCGAGCATTGAGAAGTCTGTTTTTGTTTCCTAGGATAAAGTATACATTTTTATATTGTGTTTCTAGATGTTTATGTAGCTAGAAGGTGAAGGCCAAACACCATGTTCTTGATGGTTTTCTCTAGCCAGTAGATGAACCTCAATGGAAGTTGGAGGACATCTCAGTGGACTTTGTTTTTGGTTTACCTCAAGCTTTGGGATAGTATGATGATATATTGGTTATAGTGGATTATTTGATGAAATCGTCCCAATTTATATTGATCAAGGAGTCGATATCATTGGAGGTTTTGTCGAGGAAGTATCTGGAGGAGGTAGTGAGACTCCAGGGAGTCCTGAGGATGATCACTTCTAACCAAGATCCGGGTTTTACATCCAGTGTATGGATAGTTATCCCCTAGGTTTTGGGTAATAAATTATACCTTAGGACTTATTTTCATTCACAGATGGATTTTTAGATAGATTAGAGCATATAGACTCTTGAAGATATGTTGTGCTCTTATTTCCAAGATTTTGGTGGTTTGTGGATGAGCAACATTACCTTGTTTGAGTTTTCTTAGAATAATCATTTCCTCTTCAAATTTTTGTATGGTTTGATTTTAATATATATATATTTAACCTTTTCATTCCCCGTTATACTGGACTGGGGTCAGAGAGGCACCAATTCTTAGGCCGGAACTGTTAAAGAATATGATAGTTATGGTTTATCTACTTCATGAGAGGATGAATTCAGCACAAGATCATCAGGAATACTATGATGTTCATAGGAGGAGTCCATTGGAGTTCAACATGGGAGATCACGTGTTTCTTAAGTTGACTCCTTATCGTGGGAAGTGATGGTTTGTTCAGGAGAGTATTAATTCTCATCCATTTGTTTGGACTTTTTAGGTGTTGGATTGTGTTGGATTTGTGGAATATCAGATAAAACTTCCCTCACAGACGATCCCAATACATGATTTTTTTTAAACATGTCATGGAACCATCATTATCTTCATGATAACTCCCATGTCATCAATTGGGTAGATATCTATTTTTATGATGACATGAACTTTAACGTTTACCCTGTGGAGATCTCGGATCTCCGGGAGAAGGTGTTGCACCAGCATGCTATTCCCATGGCATGTGTCTTATGGTGGAGTGGTGGCATGGAGGAGAGTTCCTACTAACGTGAGTCGCATATGTGTACTCAATATTACACTCTTTTTGTTGTTTATATATTCTCTTATAATGTTATTATTTTGTGAATGTTGACCTTTCTACCTTTTTAGATGGTTTTCTATCATTGCTTGTTGTGAGTTTACTCTCATTCTAGAGGTATCTACCCCAAAAGAGTTTTTAGGAGCTGGTTGTGGTGGTTTCATGGTTTTATGTTTTTTTCCTCTGAGTGAGGTGGTTGGTCTCCTATGGCAGTTAGACCTTTGAGTGGTTTCTCATAGGGTGACTATTCGGATTACATCTTTTCATTTCCTCTCTAGGTATGGTTTGGATTCTCAAGGATGAGAATGTTTTGAGAAGTATCTAATGTAAAGGTCAGGATCCAATTAGACCGATCCTTTATATGTTCCTAATATTCTGGGTGCTCGGAAGAAGATTGGAAGTGGTCCAGAGAAGTTTGGCTATGAAATGCTAGAAGTAGGTTGAATACACATTGTGTTAGCCTTACACGTCGTGTAAGTGTGGTTCACAACTTGTGTAAGGTCGGTACATGATGTGTAAATTTTAGGGTTAAATAATAAAAATTCAATGTAATTTTTTGAAAACCAAACCCCAACATTTAATTTTCGTGTAAATATATTACACATTGTGTAAATATCCTATGAAACATTCTTATAAAAGTTTTCATCCCTTGTATTTTTCAAACCCTATAGAAGCTCTTATTTTCTAGTTTCCAATAGCTCCTATATTTTTCCTTTTGAGATCCCTTCTATGGGGATTGATCCTTGAGTTTCTGTCTTCGATTTTTGGTGGTCTTTGGTGATCAAAGGTGTGTTCCTTTTTGATTTTTAATGGTTTTTTCAGGTTTCATGTAGTTTCCTCCAATATCTTCTCAACATTCTATAGAGGATGATCTCTATTGTTTTTAATGGGTTTATATTGGTTGTTGTTTATCATGACCCAGTCCAAGATGAGGCTCAAGCCATGACTACCCCAATCCCACCTTCATAGGCTAGGGGTGGCGACAAGTGCATAAGGAATAACTAACTCGGGGAGGCCTTTACCTGAGTACCTGTTTGCACACACATAGCCAACTCATAGAAAAAGTGTCGTAGGAAATAATAAAAGATGAAACACTAATGTAAAGTTAACCATATTTGAATGAACCTCTAGATAGTATGATTGTACAGTAGTGTATACTGAAAAATAAAATAAGGGAAAAAGTACATGCCTAAACCAAAAATATGTCACATCCTTAAAAAAACAAGAAAAGTGTAAACAGCCGAGATCCTAGTTCATGTATCCCAAGCTACAACCACTGTACATGGTCAAAGAACCCAGCACCTCTAAGCTCATATGAAGTCATGGTTGAATTATCTGTTATCTTTAAAAGACATGATATGTGTTGGGAGAATCCCATTCAGTGTTGAGTATATAATTACCCAGTATAATTTCATGAAAGAGGGTAAAGGGGGAGTATTAATAGATACAACTAAATTGGAATGATGTAGATAGAAAAAGGTACACTTAAAGAGTACAACTCAACCAAACAAGAGTGATAGTAAACTTTTCCCGATATAAGAAGCTCAAATTGGTGGGAGGATAAACTTCTCATCGAGTATTTTCTAGTTATAGAAGGAGAGTGGAATTATCTAACCCTGAGAAGCTAAACATGGAATTCATGTGGCATACCCCACCCATCATTGTATCTTATAATAGAAGAGTCACAATACCCAAGGAGTGAGTATAAAAGTTGGTTATATATATACTCAGTCAAAGACGCCCAAATGATAGAGGAAGGGGATCTCCATCTCATAGCTCAGCCTAAGAAGAAGAGCAGCCAAAAATTAAAAAAGTATCTATCAATGGCACCTAGCATCTCATGCATCTTCCCCAAACAGAGAAGTATAATGGAATCCATCACCACACCTTGATATTATCTGCTTTGGGCAGCACTGACTCACCCGCATATTTTTAGGCCGTGTTGTAAGGATGCATATTAGTGGGGAAAGCATCCCTATTTCTCGTGAATCTAAAGGTACATCAAACCACATCTCATTATGGTGTCTCACAATCAAGGGGATAAAAGTTATAGGTTAGGATCCCATTTTGTGGTAAGACGGGCGGGTCCTACTCTGATAGTCACTAAGGAACTCTACTTCCTAGCCTGACTGGAGGGTTAGGCTCATGAATTTCATCGAGTAACGCCACTACCTAGTCCTATTAGATAGTAATCCCAATGAGTTGTCAGGGAACTCCACTACCCATCCCTACTGGAGGGTTTTACCTAGATGATGTCCTCAGGGAATGTCATTGCCCAGCCCTACTAGAGGGTTATCCCAAAACATCTAGAAACTTTACTACCTAGTCCGACTATAGGGTAACTCGAATATATCATTAATTAATGCCACTACCCAACCCTATTAGAGGGTAAGCTCAATATTGTCTTCGAGGAACTCCACTAACTAGCCTTGTTGGAGGGTAATGCCTGGAACTGCTCTAATGATTCGATATGATTTCTATCGTCATCGAGTGTCTCCTCAATCTATTCCAAACCTAAAATATTTAAAATTGTATCTCTAAAGATGCTTCTAAGTGAACCATCACATTTTACATGAAAAAATACTGAAACTATTGGATTGAACAATCTTTCAAAGAAACGAACCTAGATCTATGCTTCACTTGAAAAACTAAAATTGTTTCATTTATTCTCCACGAATTTGGGTACCCGATCGAGCTCGTGTCGCCCGGAAACTATCAAAATGGGAACCAAAGAATTCCATCGATGCATGAGGTGTCTAAAAATCTTATTTTGATTCATTTTATGTCTCTGTTAGGGTAAAAACCACATTCTTCACACAATAGTGGTCTTGAATTTCTGATCTGAACAACTCTTTATGAGTTATCACATTATCTTTAATTAACCATGCATGAAATATAAAATATATTTAATATTTTTATAAAATTATTTATGTGAAATCTGGGACTCAAAATCACATATCGTTTTAGAACCCAGATCGAGAAATATATACAGAGAAATATTTCAAAGTCTTTCAAGGAAAAAATGGGTCTCTAAGCCATTCCCTACATCAAGATTTTTTTCCCCAAAAAGAAAAACTAAGAAAACATCCCAGGATACTGAGGCTGCATCTGGATCTCCCTCTTCTAGGAACATTCCTACATATTTTCATGTTACTATAGTACATGAACCAAAAGTATGGTCCATCCATGCAAGGTCCACTCTTTTCGCTCCTCGATCGCCATCGGGTGCTTTAGAAAGGTGGATACATCCTCAATGTTCAGCTCGCCTCAATCAATGAAGTGCATAGGGTCATGCATTTATCTCCTAAAATATAAAACATTACATATGTCATTCACCTACTCTAACTATGGGTGTAGGGTGAGGTGGTAGTAAACCTCACCAACCCTCTTCACGATCTCGAGCGGCCTGATGAACCTCGGGGATAGCTTGCCTCCCTGGATGAACCTTTGCATTCCTTGTCATGGTGATACTCTCAGGAAAACATAGTCTCTCTGATTGAACTCTAATGGTTGCTGATGGAGATATTTATAGGATTTATATCTACTCTGAGCCATCCTCATCTGCTCATGAATGACTTGCACTTTCTCTGTTATTTCATGCACCAATTATGGTCCCAAAAGAGATGACTTTCTAATATCCATCCAGTATAAGGGTGACCTATAAGGTCTCCCGTATAGGGACTCAAAAGGATACATGATAATGGTAGAGTGGTAGGTATTTTTTTAGGAAAACGCTACCCAGGTCATTTGATCCTCCCATTTCTAACTAAAGTTCAATATGCAATTTCTTAGCATATCCTCTTGCACCAAGATTGTGTGCTCAATCTACCCATCAGTCTAGGGGTGAAAGGCTATAATAATCCTCAAAGGGGTCCTTAAGTTTTTATGTAGGACTATACAAAATTGTTATGTAAAATGATCATCATTATCAGAGACAATCAATGGGGGTTCCCCATGAATTCGAATGATATCCCGAACGTACAACTGCCCCAAACTCTCCACCAAAATCATCTCCCTAATGGAAATGAAGTGTGAAGAATTATTAAGTTAGTCAACTATCACCCTAATGGAATCATGGACTATCTCCATGAATAAATGACTGGTGATGAAGTCCATGGATATTCCTCCAATTTCCACTCCAGAATCTCAAGGGGCCACAAGAAAACCAATCAAATCTTCGTGTTAAAGATTCACTTACTGAAAAGTGAGAAAATGTGTGACAAACTCAACTATGCTTATCCTCCTGATGGACCACCAAAACTACCACCTAAGGTATTTGTATATATTTCCACACTATGATGTACATCTAGGGGAGAAGTGTGGAACACCTACATCACCTCCTCCTATAATGTGATTGGGACAGTTGTTCTCCCCTGGAACAAGATGTTGTGATTCCCTCTTTTTGTTTATCCATATGGTGTGTCACTTTTGGATATTTGATATCATAATACCTTATAGTAAGTGTCTCCCAGATGCGATTCTCTCACATGCTCTAAAAGCGAAGGATTCAACACCATCGACTGACAAAAGGGTGTTCCCTTATGCTCTACCAGGGTCATTCATAAGGAAGATAATTGCTCTGAATATTATTACACTAAGTAGGCCTCATACTTCCTGCTAAGGAAATCTATGAAAATATTTCCCTTCCCTAGAAGATATAATATATACAAGTCATAGTCCAGGAGGTATTCCAACCCATTTCATTGTCTCGGGTTCAAGTGTCTCAGGGTGATGATGTACCTAAGATTCTGGTGGTCTGAGTAAACCACAAAGCACTATCTCATAATATAGTGTATTCACATCCTTGGGGTGAATACTATTACTACCGACTCTAAGTCTTGATTCACATAATTTTTCACATAGGGTCTCAACTGCCTTAACCTGTATGTGATGACTGCCTAACATGGCATCAATACACAACTGAGCCTAGATTTTGGGGAATCACAATACACTACGAACTCAACACCTTCCTATGGAATTATCAACACTAAATCTCTCATTAACCGCATCACCAACTCCTCAAAGGCTCTCTAACACATCTCAAACCAGGTAAATAGCTACCCTTTCCACATTAGGGATGTGAAAGTGCTACAATTATAGAATGTTTTTCCTCAAATATCCTATATTACCTAGCCAAACCAATAAATATATGCACCTATGACACATCCTTGGGTGGTTCTCAAGAAATAAATACCTTTATCTTTTCCGGATCCATGGATAAACCTTGTTCAGAAATCACATGCCCCAGAAAGTGAAACTCATTTACCCATAACTGAAACTTTGAGATAATTTCATAAAACTGGTGCTCTCAATGAAAATCATGAACCATACTCAAGTGCTCTGAATTCTCCTCCTCTAAAATAGAGTATAATAGTATGTCGTCGATGAATACAACAAAAAACTAATCAAAGTACATCCGGAAAACCATGTTCATCAAATACATAAAAATAGTCGGGGAATTCATCACACCAAAGAGAATCACTAGGAACTCATAGCATTTGTAGTTCAATCGGAATGAAAACTTAGGAATATGAACCTCAAAAACCCACAAGTAGTGGTATCTAGACCTAATATCAATCTTCAAGAACCATCTTGTTCCTTGAAATTGATCAAAGATGTCGTTAATCCTCAGAAAGGGGAACTTGTTCTTTATCATGGCCAGGTTCAGGCAACGACAATCCACACAAATCCGTAAGCTCCAGTCCGCCATTTTCACAAATTGAACTGGTACTACCTACGGAGACACACTAGGTCAGATGAATCCTTTCTCAGGAAGATCCTTCAACTACAAACTTAGATCCTGGATCTTGGTAGGTTCTATCTGATGTGCCCAAGAAATATTAGGGCAGTCCTTAGTTTCAAGTCTATAAAAAACTCTATCTCCTATCTCATAGGTAATTTCAGAATGTCTTTGAGGAAGATGTCCATATAATCCTCCAAAACTGATGTAACCCAAATTCTTGAAGAGCCTACTTTACTAAGGGATACACTTTCCAACTTTTGGTAGAAAGGTTCCAACCTCCAACTTGTAGAATCCAGTTATCCTTCCAAGAGATCTATCTCACCAAAAAAAGATAACCTCTTCCCATTAGTGTGTAGGCATCTAAATAGTCGTAGGTGACAGTCAATATGGGATCGAACCAGGGAAAATAAATCCATGTAAAAAATGACGTCATAGGGTTCCCTCATGATGTTCAAAAAGGTCCCACGTGAACCTATCTTATCCAAGTGATAGCACACACTTCTGACAGGTAAAATATAATAAAGAAGCATTCCCTATAAGAACCTTGAGACAAAGTTGTGCTAGAATATCTATTATGAGATCTATCTCTCACACCAGGAGTTGAGAGATAAAATAATTAATGTATCCTACATATATGAATACTAATGAAAGAGTATAATAGATATAGATCGTACCTCAAATCAACTCGTGCGTTTTAGGATTGTCGAAATCCAAATATTGTAGATGTCTGCGACCCTAACCTCCATCTCCCTGAGCTTGATGTGGGCCACATGGTGGTGGTGGGGCAAGGATATCATACCATAATCCTCCACCTATCACTCCTCCTACTCCATATCCAGCTTTGGCTCCCTAGGACCTCACTTTCCATTCCTGGGAGATCCCTAGTCGTAGTGTTATCACAACCATGGTGGCCCATTAGCTATCTGCCCGGGATTCTCATCACGCCTTATTGGGAAGACCTATTTCATGTGAACACACCCATCATAAGTAAATAATCACCCCTCTCTAGGTTGATCTGGTCCTCCATGTTTTCTTGACCCTATACTACCACCTTCCTGAGCCTGTTCATGAAAGGGTCTCCTATTCTGAGATCTCTGGTGCCTACCAGATGTTGGAGATGACTCAGCGTTGTTGTACCCACTACAAGATCCATCTTTATATCATCCCTCTGACAAAAATATATCCATCACGGGTGCTTTCTCTAGTACCCCCGACATTATTGGATATGCATAAAGGCACAATGATGGATTAGGTCTCTCAACAAAGTCCCTACTCAATCTTTTGTGCTCGGAAGTATCCATCGTAGATCAGTTGGGAGAGTATCGTTTAATATTTTTAAACCTATTTATGTACTCATCCACTATCATCCATCCCTTCTGATGCTACAAAAGATCATAATTCTAGATGAACCATAAGTAGGAGCGACAGTAATCCTCACAAAAAAACTACTAGAATTCATCCCGTTAGATTTTTGACTCATCATGTATATGAGTAACCAGGCTCCATCAACTCCCATAAACTATCTGGAAAAGGCTTGATACCAAACCCATCATCTGATTTTTTAAGGTTTGAATAAGCCTAAAGATATGGACCACTAACTCTATCCAATCCTTTGTTTCCTGGGGATCTGGCTCACCTTGGAACCTAAATGGTCTATGATGTTGTAACTCATAGAGTATACTTTACCAATGCACATCCTCAGTCAGCACTTTTGGGATGATCTGTTTATTGATAGATGGATGTTCTACTACCTATCCACCTAGACTATGGGGATTGCATGATGAACCTTGAACTGAGTCCTCATTGCTCATAAGGTCATCATCACGAACTGGAGATGGTATCATGGTAGGTTGTCACTGTAGAGGCCTCCTGAAAATTATCAAGGAGTATCATAATAAAATGACAACATATATATATATATATCAACAAAGGGGAGCTAACTCAAGATGGAAATTCAAAGACTCAATCATATATGATGCATGTACTATTAATCCCTTGAAAATATGTCTCAGCATGCTGAGTCAACAAGCAAGCAATCAAGGTCCTGGTGAATGGGTACATCAGCTTCTCATAACATCACTAGACTCCCTAGCCTGAGATCCGCACTCAAGACACTTTGACACTGTTTCCTTAAACCCAAAAAAATCTTTTTTTAGGGAATGTCTGAACATCCACCCAAGGGTCAAACCACCTATGATATCAATTTTTCATAGCCCATCCCAAGCTGGGGCTCGATCTGTAACTACCCCAAGCCAACCTCTATATACTAGGGTGTGGCAATAAGCACCGAAGTCATAAATAACTTGAGGAGGCCTTTTCTTAAGTACTTATACACACACACACATGAAAATTAATGAAAACATTTAGATGGGAATAATAGAAGATGCAACACTGCTATAAAGTAAACTAGACATTCATGAACCTCTTGATAGTATAATAGTACAGTAGTGTATATTGAAATGGAAAAAATGGAAAAAATACACACCCAAACCAAAAATATGTCCCAACCAAACAAACCTAGAAAAGAAAAACAACTGAGATCCCAGCTCTTGTATCCTAAGATACAACCACCATACACGATCCAAGCACCCATTACCTCTAAGCTTCTATAAAGTCACGGTCAACTTTTCCTCTATCTGTAAAAGATATGACATGTGTTGGGTGAATCCCATATAAGGGTGAGTACATACATACCCCGTAGAATTTCCCGAAAGGGGATGAAGGGGGATCAGTAAAAGATACAAATGAAAAATAATGCAGTAGATAGAATAAGGTATAGGTAAAGAGTACAACTCAACCCAACAGGAGTGAAAGTAAACTCATCCAAACACAAGGATATCAACAAGTGATAAGTAAAACTTGTCATTGAGACTTCTATACTTATAGCAGGAGAGTGGACTCATCCAACCATGAGAAACTAAACACGTCAATCATATGGCATACCCTATGCATCTTCACCACTCTTGGAAGAAGATTAATTATACCCATGGAGTGAGTAAAAAAGTAGGATATATATATATATATATATATATATTAAGTAAAAGAATCAAAAACAAGAGAGTAAGGGGATATCCATATCATATATCATCCTAAGAATAATAGTAGGAAAAAGTTCCAAAAGTATCCATAAATGATGAACAACATCTCAGACATCTACCAAGAAAACACAATTCTAAGGGAATCAATCACCATACCTTAATACTATCCACTTCGGGTGGCACAGACTCACCCACAAGGATTTAGGTCGTATTTAAAGGATATGTCTAAGCGGGGGAAGCATCCCACTTTTTCATGAGTCCAAAGGCATATCAAACCACATCTTGTCATTGGGTCGCACAGTCGAGGCACTACAGGTTCTAGGTAAGGATCTCATAACCTAGAGTGACGGGAGGGTCCTACTCTGATAGTCATAGAGGAACTCCACTGCCTAGCATGGCTAGAGGGTTACACTTAGGAATTTCATTGGGGAACGCCACTACATAGTTCTATTGGAGGGTATGTTCGGTGAGTTGTCAGGGAACTCCATAGCCCATCCCGTCTGAAGGGTAATTCCTGGAATATTTCTTTGGAGAATTCCACTACCCAGCATGCCATAGAGTTTTTCCTTATCATCGAGGAACTCTACTACCTAATCCCACTGGAGGGTAACTTGAAAATATCATCAAGTAATTCCATTACCCATCCGTGCTAGAGGGTAATCCTAGTACTATCTTCGAGGAACCCCACTACCCATCCTTGTTAGAGGGTTATGAATTGAACTGTTATAATGATTTTTTATGTTTATTCCATCATCATCAATGGTCTCAAAGTATGCTAAACTCAGAACACTTCACATCAAGTCTTGAAAGACTCTTCTGAGGGAACCATCATGTTCTATGTGAAAAAAAACACTCAGGACAGGCTATTATCAGAACAAAATTCATGTTTAAACGAATGAGATACGGATGTTCCAAAATTTCATAAAATAAATCAAGGGGAACACAGAATGTGAGGGGACCCACATGATATGTTATCCCACTCCACATCCTAGTCGTGTCTCTAACCGGAACACAGCTCCACCCCTTGTAGAAGAACATGTCATTTAGGTTGACTACATATCATGTCCAGACTAATCGGGATCAAGTCCAAGTCATGTGGAGGTGTCCATGTACTCGGGCCTCATTTCCGTGTACTCTGGTACGTGGCATGTTGGTCCACATGGGAAGCCACCCATGTGGCCAATCCATGTTTTTGTTCTCTTACATGGAGTCCCTTCCCATGTGATCTATCAAATGGTTCGTCCAGCCTGGGAAGGGGTACATGGTGTGTGAGGGAGTGTTACATGTTGTGTTACCCTCAAATTTTCTAAAACCCTAGCACTACCACTGAGGGGGGCTACACGTTGTTTGTTATTCATCATACACGGTGTGTAGTCGGGATTTCTCTAAAAATTTCATATTTTCTAGATCTTCATATGTGATTAAAATATGGTCAAACCACCATAGATCATCCATGAAATGATTCAGAAATCATATATCTATGCACCATTCATCGTTTCTACACATATTTCATTAGAAATCTGCCTTCAGATGTTAATGAGGGTTTCATGTTCATTCAGAATGCTCCCATGGATTTGAACCTCAATTATCTAGTCTCAAACCATCATATTGAACACCCTTTCATCACAATGAACCCGTATCGTTGGTCCACTTGAAAAATCATCATCATTTCATTTATCTTCCACAAATCTGGGTACCAAATTGAGCTCAGGTCTACCAGAAACTATCGAACCAGGAAAAATGTTATTCTATCGGCGAAGAATTCAAAAAAGAGGGGGAAATCATAAGAATAATGGTTTATTCAATCATTGGTCGCGAATTCTTTCCCAATGATAAAGAACATGATCCAGGGTTAGAAAAAACAATGGAAGAAAATTAATTTTTGTACCTTACGACATGAAAGGGTTGTAGGGAAGGGTGTAGTTTTAAGAAAATCTATCAATCTACTCAAACATTTAATCAAAAGGTGTAAAATACCAAAATATGAGTCCTACCTCTATTATGGATCGATCGTTAGTGAAAAACACACCTGTGTGAATGTTCCTATTCAATGTATTGTATCACGGAGAGGGGGAGGGGGTGAATCGGTGATACTCTTTCTCTTTTATGTTTCTTTTCAATTGAGACAACCTTTGCCTGTTGTTAAAGATTTCAATTCCCTACTGAGAAACAAATCAACACACAACCAATGGAAAACAATGATTTACAAGGTTCACTATTTAATAAGAATAGTTACGTCCTTGGTATGGCATGGAAATGATCCAATATCATACAACCCACTAAGAAAACAATCCTTGGATTACAACAAGTAGGAAGTACCCTTACACTCGTGTAGCACTATGAAACAATCCCACTAGTACACTTGCATACTCTTAACACAATATGTTAGTACAATTGTTTTGTAACAACTCATGTTAACTACACTTTTTTTCAATTCAACAAATTTATTCAAATTGTAATACAATTCAACCTTTCCCTACCCAGAATAAAGGTAATAACCACCCAGACATTATTATGAAGCACTGAGTTTGATCTCTTCTAATTCTGATTCCTATGAGTCTGATTCTTACAAAACAATACTCCCAAGCCTATTTTATGATATAATACAATGAAAATGAATTGAAACCACTTCAATTCTTGAGTAAGATGAAACTCAGTATGATACTTCCTTAGTTTGATTTCCCAATACAAAAGAATGTAATGTTTCTGAGTACGATTGGAACAAATCAAAAACCCTTCTACCTCAGTACGAGAAACCTAATATATAGATACCTAGTATTGAAACACCATTCCAATTAATTCATCCCGATATCAAAATCATCTGAATATACATTCTTCTCGTCAAAATTTATTAAATACACAACACAATGGCATCACTTTCTCTAAATAAAAACTCAGAGCTCCTCTCTCTATTCAGTGAATAGTGAACTTCACCCCGAAAGTACAATGTACTTATCCTTTTATAGGCGACCCATGACACCTTTGGCAAGAATCCAAAAAATCATTCCCACTCACTCAAATTTAACCAAATTTGAATTTTCCCCCAAAATATTTTGGATACATTTTGACTTTGTCAACACTTCTTGAAGCATCATGGGTCTTCTACAATCTTCATCTTTTTTCTCCAGACTCGCATTTCAAATGTCATTATGATTACAATTTATGAGAAATACATGGGCATGATCATTTGAATATGATTCTATCATATCGATTTCTAGATACGATTCTCAAAACCAATTTCAATAAAAATATTGTATTTTAATGTTCATCTCCCCCTCGACCAACCATTCATCAATATCCTTATATTTTCAATCCTCTGGAACCACTTGAGAAAAAATACTTCATTCAAGAACTAGTGCTTGAATCATGAATACCTTCATGACTTTGAATTCATTGAGGATCAGCTTTATCATTGTATGAATTAAATTGGAAGTATTGTAACTTTCCATTCATTCCTGCATCTTTCTTTTCATCTCTACCGAAGCATGATCTTTTCTAAATAAAAATGGTCTGTATACAATCATCTTTAGTACGATCATTCTTGATAAGATCATCTTGGTTACAATTTCTCTGGTTGTGATTGTTGGGTATGCTCATTTCTTTGTACGATCATTGGGTACTATCAGATACAATCTGTGAACAATGATTCGTCAGATATCATACAATAAAATCAGATAAGAATGATTTTCCCAGATACGATACAAAACAATCTGATAACAAAGATCTAACAGGATACAATACAAAACAATCTGAATCTGATTCATTCTCAATCAACAACATCTCTTTCCTTTTCTTCTACCCAAATACGATTGAATTGAAAAAAATAGGTGTCTCATCTTCCATAAGCATCACATATTCCATCTGAACCACTTCAATCAGCAGCACATTCCATCAGTATCACCTTTCCCATTAGAACCACTTTTCATTGGCACCACATTTCATTTGAACCGTGTTTTTTTCACATTTACACAGAATCCAATTGTTTTGAAAGACAATAAATAAAATCTAGATACGATTGTTTTGAAAGACAATCGGCATCGCCTATTCAATCAAAATACGATTGTTTTATGATTTTTTCAAGAAACAAACATTACATCCTCTTTCTCTCTTCTATCCAGATATGATAAATCTAAATATGATTATTTTCTAATTGTTTGAAAAAAACTGGTATCACTTCTTTTTATCTTCCATCTAAATACGATTCTTTTCTGATTGGTTTGAAAAACAATTGGTATCACTTATTTCTCTCTTCCATCTGGATACGATAAATCTAAATATGATTATTTTTTGATTGTTTTAAAAACAATCTGAATATGATTACTTTCTCATTTTTTTAAAAATTATCGGAATGCAATTCTTTTTAGATGGGCATCATCTCATTCACTTCCCTTTTATTCTATCAATCTTTCATCACAAGTTCTCAATACAAACCATGATTTATATGAAATTCAAATCAGCAAGGCATCATCACAATTAAAACAGTGTAGTCACATAGACTCCGATTATCCATCAAAGAAAACACTTTTATCTCATCGTATTTAGAGTGAATCTGATGACCATTAACATTCAACAAGATGTTTTCACTTTCAATCGTAACTGAGGTGAGTCTGATCAGAAACACTTACTCCCATTGCAATGGAATTTTACTGTGAGTCTGGTTCTTTTAAAAACATGAGTCTTATTCTTTTCAAATCATGGATCTTATTCTTTAGAAAAAATAAATCTAATTGTTATTCAAACCAGGATTTGATTCCTTTCAAAACAATCCTCAATACAATTTTTTTAAACCAATACAATTTTTTCTCAAAAAAAATGAATCATAATACGTTTCTCCATTCTTTCAATCCCATTCAATCTGAATTCTCATTCATCATCTTTCTCAACATCCTTTCTTTCATCAGTATACTGATCTATTGACATCAAATACAACCAAAACACAACTTTTTCCAAAAAAACTCCCCCTTTTTATTTATGGTCAATACCCACTTTAATCAATTCAACCACATGAAAGTAATAAGTGGTATTATTTCATTTCTGTTTCCCCTTATTTCTTTTTTTCTCTTCCTATTTCTCTTATCTCTCCCCCTTATTGACAAACAAATTCAAAGGGGTCATCATGAAATGTTACTCTCTTATTAAAAAATGATCTTCATTTCCAGGGTGTGGAACCATTATTCAACCGAGGTATTATATGAGTTCTTTAACAAAGAACCATTAACTAAACAAATCTAAGTCTATGTGGGCTAACCCGGTGTAGAAAAAAAAGAGTGTATTTTCAAGGTGATCAATGTTTTCCATAATACAACTTTTATGTAATAACTTTTTATGTTTCTTCTAACATACTTATTAATGGGGAAATTCTTGATGGAATTTGTCTAAGAAAAAATTAATCTTCACCCATCTCAAAAAAGACCTCAGAATGTTCAGATGTAAAAAAACAATACTTTTCAAAACAAAATTTTTCACATCCTCATTACTTTATTTGAAAGAATATTAAGAGACTCATAAATTCCATCTTCCTTATTTACACTCCTTCAATTCCTTATATGTTATCACAAGTATACAGATATATTGGGAAT
This sequence comes from Viscum album, assembly GCA_963277665.1. NCBI lineage: Eukaryota > Viridiplantae > Streptophyta > Magnoliopsida > Santalales > Viscaceae > Viscum > Viscum album. The sequence goes on along the minus strand of OY728126.1, from coordinate 1,210,755,088 downwards.
AAGGAGGAACCTCGATTGTTTGTTAGAAACAATAATCAGAATGAGAGTCCTCTCTAAGTCATTTCTTCTTACTCTTATTCTTTGATTTTTCATCGAATGGGATTTCTTCCTTCTATTCATCATTCTCGATTGTTATAACAACATTCTTCTTATATGTTGAATTTTCTAATAAGGATGTAAAATTTTCTTCATCTTTAGGAACATCCTTGTTACAATCAGTTTGTTTCATGTTTTCCATTCCTATCTTTTTCTATGGTAAGATAGTGGAACAAGTTTTGATATCATGCCCTTCTTTTTCATCTTCACCATTGGTGGATACATTTTTTTCCGCATTTCTCATATATTTAGAAGTTTTATTATTCATTTATTCTTTAACTTTTTTTGTGATTCCTACAATTTTATAGCCTGGTCAATGTGTTCTCGACAATCAACTAAGAAATATTCTTTTGAAACCTAGCATATCTATATTTCTTGACTTTCAAAACATCCAGCTTCTTAGAATTGTAAAGAATCTATTGTTCTTCGTGTACCAAAACCAGACATCCTTTCACAAGGTGTCTAGGTTTCTCACACCTTTCACAAATAGTTTCCAATGGTTGGAAGCTATTTTCAATTTTTACATCATTCTTCACATATTTCTTCAAAAAAAAACTTCTCATAGTTAGTCTTTTGAGATAATTGACTCCATATAAAACCTCACCTTCCATAACCTGTGGAATAATAGTATTGATGTTGGTTGAACCAAAAAATATTCTCTGTATATACGAATCCACCAAAATACCAGCAATATCCATTAAAGGAGTATTTTCCTCTAAAACATCTATACTATCTAGAATTGGGAATGCATTTCTCAGCCAACTTATCCAATTTCTTTTTCAATCCACCAACATTTATATTATTAATTGGATTCCTTATTTTTTTCTAAATTATTGGAATCATATCTATTTGAAACATTTCTATATTCATAATGTTTCAAAAAATTCCCAACCTTTTTAGTCTTGGCCACATACATAACATTCCCATCTTTCTTCTTTTCAAAAAAAATTCCATTCTTCTTCTCATCCTTTGAATTTAACTTTTGTTGATCCTTCTCAGGTTTCTTATTCTGAGAACAACCACCAATTTTAGTGATAGAGTTTTGGAAACTTGTATGTCTCAATTCAGCTTCAGTTAACTTTTGTTGGACAAGTCCCAACTCTTCTTCTTTTTCCTTCAACTTCACTTATAGATAGTCATTACGATTATTTTATTATTCAAGAAATTTCTTCAAATCATCAATCTATTTCTCCATCTTCTCTTTCTCTTAAACAAAAAATCCTAGTTTTCTTGTTGAGAAAGATTCATCTTACAACTTTTTCTTTTTCTTTTTAAGCCTTATGATCCTTCTTAGCCATTCTTTCAATTCTTCTTTCAAATGAATCTCAAGTGGAGTATATTATTCCTCATAAATGCTTCTTCTGAATTCAGCATCATTCATTATTGTAATAAAATTATTTTCCTCAGTATGCTCAATGGAATTTTCATATTCATCTTTACTTTCTTCTTCTTCTTCACCACAACTACTTTCATTATTGGAAGAACTTTCTTTATTAACTATTTCAATGAACGTGTTGTCTTTACCATCATTTGTAACATCCTCACTATCATCTTCCTTAGACAAAAAGATTTTTCTTTTATTTGGAGAACCTATTATCTTCCCACTTGGAATAGAATTTTCATTTTTCACCCATTTTCTTCCAAGGTTATATTTTCATTCTTTCTTCTTGTTCACTTTCGTCTTCATCACTTTCTTCTTCATTTACTCTTTGAGTACAATTCGAAACAAAATTACCAATGGCTCCACATATGAAACACAGTTAGGTATATTTCCCTTTATACCTTCATGTACCTCTTTTCACGTTCTTAGAAAACAAGGACAAAATTGAATCAAAATTTTTACATACCTCATTTTCGGAGTCAAAATGTCCAGCATATTCTTCAAGAATCTTCGTTTCTTTCTTGGAAGCCTTGAAAGACATTTCTCTATAAAATTCATTTTTTCCTTTCATATCATTCCCCATCATCATTTCATAAGTAATGATAGTACTATAAAAATCATCTAGATATAATGTTTTTGATCTCTAACTTATGATGAAAAAACTTTTAAATCAAATTTGTCGATTAGGATTCTCAAGATCTTATCAACCACAATAGAATCATCAAAAGTTTCACCAAGACATTTGGTAGTACTTACTATTTCATTTACCCTACTAAAAAAGTCCCCAATAGATTCATGCCCATCCATCTTGAGATCTTCATACGTTAATCTCCATATATGTAACTTTTCCATCTTCACTTATGTATTGCCTTCGTATATGTTTTTCAATTTATCCTATATACCTTTGGTTGTGGAAACACCTTTTACTCTCAAGAATTAACTTTTAGAAAGTGATGAAAATATAGAATTATTCTCCTTTACATCATTCTCAAGATGTATCTTACCAACAGGTTTAAGTGGAGTTTTATCATCAATGGGAGTAAATTCTACTTTTGCAGCTTCAAGAACATCATAACTGGTAGAAATAAGATATGGAAGCCTTATATCCTTCTAGATATGATAGTTATTTAAATAAAATACCGGAATGCCTTTACTATTCATAGATTTAAAATTATCCATCAGCGAAGAATAATGAAGGGAACTTGCGCTCTGATACTAATTGAATGTTCCCATTTGAAGTATTGTATCACTAAGAGGGGGAAGGGTGAATAAATGATACCCTTTTTCTTTTATGTTTCTTTTCAATTGAAACAAACTTCGCCTCTTATAAAATATTTCAATTACCTACTGAAAAAAAAAATCAACACACATCCAAAGGAAAACAGTGATTTACAAGGTTAACTATTTAATAAAGATACCTACATCTTTGGTATGGTTTGGAAATGATCTAATACCATACAATCCACTAAGAAAAAAATCCATGGATTACAATGTGTAGGAAGTACCCTTACACTCGTGTATCACTATGAAACAATTCCACTAGTGCATGTGTATCCTCTTATCACAATAAGGTAATACAATTGGTTAATAACAACTCATGTTACCTATGCTTCATTTCAATTCGACAAATGTATTAAAATTTTAATACAATTCATCAATTCCTTACCCAGAAGAAAGGTAAGAACCACAAGGACTTTGTCATGAAACACTGAGTCTGATCTTTTATGATTCAGATTCTTCCAAGTCCGATTCATAGAAAGAAATAATCCCATTCTTATTTTCTGATAGAAGAAAATGAAAATTAATCAAAACCACTTCAATCACTAAGTACAATGAAACTCAATACGATACTTCCTCAGACTAATTTCCCAATACATAATAATGAAGTGCTGCTAAGTACTATTGGAACTAATCAGAATCCCTTCTTCCTCTGTCTGAGAAACCCAATATGTAGATACCCAGTTTTGAAACCCTATTCTGATTAATTCATCATGATATCAAAGTCATCCAAATAATACATTCTTCCTATCAAAATCTAGTCAATATTAGACACAGTGGTATCACTTTCTCTCACTAAAATCTTAGATCTCACCTCTCTACTTTGGTGAACATTGTACTGCACATAGAAAGTAAAATGTACTTCTCCTTTTATAGGTGACCCATGACACCTTTGACAGGAATCCAAAAATTCATTCCTGATCACTCAAATTTATCCAAATTTTAATTTCCCCCAAATATATTGGGTTATATTTTGACTTTCTCAACACTTCTCAAATCCTCAAAAATATTCTAAAATATTCATCTCTTTTTTTACATACTCCCATTTCAGATGTCAATACAATTACAATTGATGAGAAATAAAGGGGTCTGGTCATCTGAATCTAATTCTCTCATTTTGATTATTGAATATGATTCTAAGAAATGATTTCAATAAAAATCTTGTATTTGAATGTTCAGCTCCCCCTCAAAAAATCATACTGCAATCTTCTTTTCTTTTCTATCCACTTGAACCACTAGAGAAACAATACTTCATTCAAAAAATATTGATTGAATCATGAATACCTTCATGTCTTTGAATTAATTGAGGATCATCTTTATCATCATCTGACTTCAATATGAAAGTATTGTAAATTTTCATTCATTCATATTTCTTTCTTTTCATCTCAAAACAAGAATGATATTTTCTGAATACTAGTGGTCTAGATACAATCATATTGAATATGATCATTCTAGTTATGATTGTTCTAGTTTTGATTGATGGGTATGATCATTTCTTTGTACGATCACTGGGTATGATCAAATAAAATATGAAAACAATGATCTTCCCAGATATGATATAATAGAATCTGATAAGGATGATCTTCCCAAATACGATACAAAACAACCTGATAACTAAGATTTGGCCAGATAAGATACAAAAACAATCTGAATGTGATTCATTATCAATTGACACAATCTCTTTCTTTTTCTTCTACTCGAATACGATTGTTATGAAAAAAAATCGGTGTCTCATATTCCATCAGCATCACCCCTTCCATTGGCACCACTTCAATCAGTACCAATTTCCATCGACATCACCATTCCCATTGTCATGAATTTTCATCGGTACCACGTTTCATTGGAACCACTTTTTTTTAATTTCACCCAGAATCCAATTGTTTTGAAAGACAATTGATACAATCTGGATACGATTGTTTTGAAAGACAATCAAAACTACCTCTTCAATCTGAATATGATTTTTTCTGATTGTTTTAAAAAACAATCAGTATCACTTCTTTCTCTCTTCCATTCAGATATGATAAATCTAATTATGATTATTTTCTGATTTCTTTGAAAAAATTGGTATCACTTCTTTCCCTCTAACATCTTGATATGATAAATCCGAATACGATTATTTTTGGATTGTTTTGTAAAAAATAGATATCAATTCATTCTCTCTACCATCTGGGTATGATAAATCTAAATATGATTATTTTCTAATTGTTTTTATAAACAGTCTGAATACGATTATTTTCTATTTTTTTAAAATAATAGAAATACAATTTTCTTCTGATTAGAGTCATCTCATTCACTTCACTTTCCTTATATCAATCTTGCATCAAAATCTCACAATACAACTCATGATTTATATGAAATAAAATTATCAAGGCATCATCAAAATTAAAACATCGTAGTAACTCTAAATCCAATTATTCAGCAAAACAAACACTTCTTTCTCACCATATTGAGAGTGAATTTGATGACCACTAACCTTCAGTAATATTTTTTCACTTTCAATCAGACCCAAGGTGAGTCTGATCAGAAACACCTTATCCCATTATTATGGACTTTCACTTTGAGTTTGATTCATTTAAAAAAATGAGTCTGATTCTTTTCAAAAAATGGATCTTATTCATAAAAAACATGAATCTGATTGTTTTGATAACATGGATTTGATTCCTTTCAAAACAATCCTATATATGATTTTTTTGAAACCAATAAATTTGTTTCTAAAAACAAAATGATTCATAATACCTTTCTTCTTTCTTTCAATCTCATTCAATCCTAATTCCCATTCATCATCTTTTTCAACATCTTTTCCTTCTTCAGCATAATAATTGATTGACAACAAATACAACCAACACACAACTTGGTCCTAACACTGCGTAATGACTAAAAGAGACTGATCCATTCTTCATACTTTAATTCATGTTGATACAATGATGTTTTTTCGTTGAAGGGATTCTCCAAAGGGAGGAGGGGAGGACAGCATTGTCAGAGAATGTGTATTGTGAAACAACCCTAACCAAAATTCCATGTTAATGAATTTATAGACGTTTGGGTTAGGTTAAGTTAATTTTACTAATTTATAAATTAACTAATTAATCCACTTAAATGCACCACTGATAGGAGAGGGTTCTAAACGTTCGATACTGACTCAATTTATGTTGTTCCTAGGGTAAAAACCCTGTTTTGGACATAACCATGGTCTTGGAATTATGATCTGGTCAATTTTTTATGATTCATCACATTTTCCTAAATTAACCATGCACGTGTAATATAAAATATATTTAATAATTTTATAAAAATAATTCTGGGAACTCCGGGCCTCAGAATCACATGTTGTCTCATCACCTAACTCTATAAATATATATTGAAATATTGCAATGTCATACAGGGAAAAAATAGGGTCTCTTCATTTGTTGGTGTGGAAGTGTTGTGATATCCTTGGACGGATTTAGTTCTTGTGAGAGAGGTGATCGAAGATCTTCAACGTGGTTCACTATTTTGCAAAGTATGTTGACGGCTTTTGAGGCAAGGGATTCATTTATTTTCTCACATATTTTTGTGAAATCATAAATTGATATTTTTTATCACCTAATATTATAATGGAATTAAGCTAATAAATATTTAACCGTACTAAAGAAATTGGATATTGGTCATGTGTTGTTTCTTGATACTGTAATAGTGGTTTGCCTCTTATGTTGATAGATAGTGTGATATCAATGTTGTATGATTTGTTATCATATTGTTCTTAATGGAAATTGGTAAAGAACATAAAGCCAAAATTAATTTATAATTAATTGGTTGAATAATAAATAGTAATGTTTAATGAATTCGATTGAGGTTGTGATTTAATGATAATAAAATTGATATAAGTATGCATGTAAAAATTAATTGGTTATTCCATGAGATAATATAATAGGTTAATGAACAAAAATAATGATAATTCTTGATGTTAATCATTGAAAAATTATATTATTTGAGAGTGTTACTTCTATAGGTTTTTTGAAAGTAGAATAAATACTAAGAGCATGTTTTTCCTCTGATCGCTTGTTATAGTTTGATGCCTTAGGTTTCCCATTGATGTAACCTGTAAATAAATGGATTATTTAATTCAATATAGAATAAGAACCGATTGTATGATAAATATGTTTTCTAGGGTATGAATTTCCTATTTTCTTGAGAAGGCTGAGTTCCTTGTTTTGGAGTTGTGCGAGCTCATTTTCATGAGAAGGTTGAATACCTTGTTTTTATGGTATAGTTTCCCTATTTCTTTCTGGTTTTTTTCCTCCTATATTGTGAGGTGCTCATGATATAAGCCTTGTGATATGATAATAGTATGGGTGAGCCAGAAGGGATGATGTATGATATGGGGCAGTGAGGACCGGGTGTGATGTGGCCCTGGGATTTCTAAGCTTGGGATAGTTGTTATGGTATGTAGGGTAGGCAGGCCTAGATTTTGTAGAATTAGATGATGTATGTGATGGATATATTTATTGGTATATGCATTTGGGTGTCAAGATGTAACTAGAGGTGATGGAATAGGTTAAAGTTGTGCTTACCCATTGATGAGATGCTGAGAGCTGGTATGCTTTCTTGAATCAGTTTAATGGTCGATGGTCAGGTTTCTTGTTTATATGCCTATCTTTTCCACATTACTTTTGGTAGCTAGAGGTTCTGGGTTTCATGTTTTATCTTGGAGATAGCTTTGTATGGTTTTCCCAGAATATCTAGATATTGAATGATTTTATTAGTAGATAAATAATTGTTCAACCCATGCGGTTGGTTGATGATGGAATGGAAGCACTTAAAAGAAGTTAACCTTGGTAAACTACAGACTTGGTTTGGATTATTCTTTGAGGGAATTTACTTTACTTTGATGATTCAAGTAATGAAATGTAATTTAATACAGAATAATGTTAATGGTCAATTAATGTCTAATGAATTAATTAAGGAAAGGGAATGAATTAAATTAAATAATGAATTTAGTATATCTCTTTTATATTTTTGTGTGATTATAGGATATCTGGTCTTAGCAGTGGAATTCATGAGTACGAACGATGTTAGCTAATCTTGAGTCTTAGACTAGGTTATTCTCATAGTGTGGTTGTGAGATATATTATATCATGTATATTATATGATTTCGTACGTTTCCCTACCCATTTCGGTTAAGGAAACTGACACCCACTAGACTATAGGAGGAATTATTCCCAAACATCCCAGTAAGAGGATGGATGGCTAACTACCCCTGCTTTCCCCATTATCTTATCTTGGTAGTTACTTGGTCTAGTATACATACTAGTTAGATTCACATATAAGTGTATATTGGGATGTGATGGCTTGTGGTTATTTCAAACACATGTATTACAAGTTATAGTAACCAAATAATTATTATAGGTGTGATGTGTATAGGATGTGATGGATTGAGGTACTTACTCAGTGCATGATTTGTAATGGCTTGTAGTATAATATGCGATATTTGATATACAACAAATGGGATATGATGAATCTCATAAACTTCTTGGTTACTATATTTGGATTTTTTTATGGGATGGTGTGGTTATGTTATGTATAAGGTGCATGTGGTGGTGCCTTGCCCAGGTGTCTTTGGGTCAGCTTACTTTTGGTGAGAGATGCTCAGGACGTGCGATATTGGGGCAGAGCATAAAAGTAGTGGAGAAGAAGGAATGGGGTACCCTTGATATTTTTTTACAATATTATATGATATGTTGAGTGAATTACTTGGTGATATATAGAAATAGTTGTGATGAGAACTGAGTATACATGTTTAAGTGACGAGTTAAATTCCCTATTGATAATTGTGATTTAGTATTCTTCCCATATATTTTAAACAATAGGATCTATAGAGGATCTTACTGATTATGTTGTTACACTCACCTAATGTATATATAAACAGTTTTTTAGTTCAGTAGGAGCAGGTAGGAAATCAAGATAGATATTAACAGCTCGGGGTTTAGTAGGAGTTGTTTAGGATTCGTGGTTTCTTTGTCTTTACCATTTTGGGTACTTGTTGTTTTTCTTTCAGTTTTTTAGTACTATAAAAAAATAATCACTAGTAGAAAAATGGTCTTTAACTTTTGTTTTTTGTTAATTTCCATATCGGTTTTTAACCGACGTTGAAGCCGCCGACATAAAAAAATATGACATTTTACGTCAGTTTTTGTAAAATAATGCCAAAAATGAATTAAATTTGTTTTTTAGTGTCGGTTTTATAAAAGAAATGACGCCAAAAAAATCCATTCGTTTCTTTTTTGGGGTCGGTTTCCTTAAAACCCAACGCCAAAAAGTTTAAAAAAAGATATTTGGCGTTGATTTTTTTAAAAAACCGATGCCATAAATAAGAAATAAAAATAATTTTAGTGTCATTTTTTAGAAAAACCGATGCCAAAAAGTAAATATTTCTTCTTTTATGTTTTAGAGTCTTTTCTATGCTTCGATTTGATAGGTCTTGGAGTAAAAACAGAGTTACGGATCAAAAGTTATGGTCATCGGAAGTTGAACTTCTCAAAGTTTCGATTGGTACAACACGTTTCAAATAAAATTTGATAAACATAAATTAAAATCACATACACCAAATGAAAATGGTGATCGATAATTAAATTTACACCAAAATTGGTAAATCTCATCTGAATATTCTATATTTTTAACTCGATAATAAAAATAAATCATCTTTATAAGCAAGCTAATTGAGTTGTTTTGAAATGAAGGAAAAGAATAACAAAGAAAATAAATGATTATAATAGGTTTCGTGTTTAAATTAACGATCATATCCGCATTGAAAAAAATATTGAATTGAATAGGTTGAAAATGTATAATGAAGGATAAAATGGATTTATATATAGTAAAAAAAATATTTTTGATAGCATTGTATGGAAATGCTAGCAGGAGTTTAAAAAGATAAACACGCGTTGTGAAAAAATTGAAATTTTGATCCCGTGTATTGGAGAATACTCTTTGGTGTCTATTTTGTTTGAAACTGACGTGAAAGAGGATTTTAATTGGTCTTTTGGCATCGGTTTTATAAAAAACGGACGCCAAAAATGCCAATTGATATCCTTTTTGGTGTCGGTTTGAAAAAACCGATGCGAAAAAGTAAAAAAAAACTTTTCACATCGGTTTTTTTAAAAAACAATGCCAAAAAGTAAAAAAAAATTATTTTTGATGTTGGTTTCTAAATAGAACTATGTTAAAATTAAAAAAAATCACTTTTCACAACAGTTTTTTTAAAAACCCGATGCTAAAAACTAAAAAAAATGTTTTGGCGTCGGTTTTTAAAAAAACGGATGTGAAAAATAAAATAAATATTTGGCATAGTTTTTTATGAAATCCGAGGCCCAAAATGGGAAAAAATATAATGTTTTAGATAATTTCTTAATCTTCGATTTGACTATTCGTGGAGCTAAAATGGATTTACAGATTAAAAGTTATGGCCTTTGAAAGATGGACATCTGTAAAACTTCTATTAGAGATGATCAACTACTGACAACCATAACTTTTAATCCGTAACTCTATTTTTGCTCCACGACTAGTCAAATCTAAGCTTAGGAAATAATCTAAAACTTATTAAAAAATATAATTATGGGCCTCGGTTTTTGTAAAAAATTACATCAAAAATATTTTTTAAAATTTTTTGGTGTCGTTTCTTTTAAAAACTGACGCCGAAACTATTTTTTTTTCCTCAGTTTTTAAAAACAATACTGCCAAAATTTCTCTAGAAACATATATTACATTGGCTTATATGAAACCGATGTCAAACTAATGATGTTAAAACCCATTTTTCTTCTAGTGCATGTCTGGACTATGGTTTTCATTATATATTTATATGTCTGAACAAGTTTTAGTTATTGTAACCTTCTTATCTATATCTTCTACATGTCTCATTTTGAGGGTAATATCTCCCATTATCAGGTTTATTATACCCTCAGTGCTAGTCACCCACTCGGGGCCTACTGGAGGCGGGACTCGGGTAGTCACCATCTCTCTCCCCTCATTGCAGTATCTTTATGGGGTGGTTCAATGACATTGGTACTATAATTAAGTTAAAATGATCCCCAAATAATTTTTTTTGTTATTTTCTTTATAGTTTTATGAACACATGTCTAGATATTACATGTGCTGGTTCTTAATTTTTTCTTATATGCTACTTAATGTTTGGTAAGTAAAAAAGAAGGGGTATATTTTTTTAATTTACGATCTATAAATCCTTTTTCTAAATATTTTATTGAATTTATTTTTTTCTCATTGATTATGAAACAAAATTTTATTAATCTTTGAAAAATAAATTGAATTGAATAAGCTATGGATAAATTTAGTTTAAAAAAAGGATCAAGGATTGAAACTTTTAAAGTAAAATTGTTAAGAATATAAATATTTATATAACGATCAAAACAAAAAATGAAAAAAAAACAACTATAAATTGATGATGAATTCATAGAAATTTATACATGCATATGTATCCCAATTGCAAACCCATACAAGAAGTGTTTTTATGTTTTCATAAGAGAGTAAAAATTCCACTCAATTCCTCACATTAAGGTCAATGAAGAAAAATAAATTTCAATAATTGGAATCAAAAATAAATTTATTGAAGAATAATATAAGTAAGATAAACCAGTGTTAGTATATCATGTTTGAGTTAAAAAAAAGTGGAGGAGCCAAGAATCACAATAGTCATTGGGTTGGATTGATTTTTATAGCTATGTTATCATTGGAAGAGCTCGATAATTAAGTGAAACAGTCACTTCCATGGATAAGAAAACAGTGTTATGCTATAGTGAGATGCATGAAAGGGATTGGTGAAGAATGAAACACCAAGTGCTTCAGTGTAGGAAGAGTGATCGTGGCTCACAGGTAAAGTGAAAATGCTATTAACATGGTGTGGATGTGGATGTTAAAAACACCACTATCATGCCCATAGTGAGTTGAGAAAACCATATGGAGGAATATTTCACTAGATCGAGAGTTTTTCTATGATGTGTGGAGAAGGGGGTATTTTTACATGGTAGCATGAAGAAAAAAGAAAAAATTCCTAAGAAAACACTCAGTCCTACACCATGGTCATGGTAAATCTATAAAAAATATTCTAATTTGAATATCTATACCCTTGCAATAGTTTTGAAGATTTAACCTAGGGTAGATACTTGGGAGTTTGGTGTGTAGATTTCATAACATATCAACGAGGCTTTGGAGTTTAAATTCAAAAGGCTAAATATTTTTAGATTCAAGTGGAGATATAGATGGATTGTTGCCTATAAATAACGGAGGATCTTGTTGTGCACAAATATATCAATCAAAGGAGGAGATCTAAACCAATAAAAAATCATACCAGCTATGTACATGAAGTGTAAATATTGTAGGAGAATCTCAAATGAGGTGCAGTAGGTGAAACGGAAGTGAGGGGTTGGCCAACTGAGGTACGATCATCTTTTTTTCATGTGATAAGAGTTGGTGGTATATGAATCAGACCAAGTGCATATTTTGGGTTGTGATTAAAGAGGAGAATAAATAATCATATACCTTAAATCATAAAAGAATTTATTTGTTGAGAAGCTTGATAAAGGGTGATAGAAAGGGTTTGATTCCACGAATGCTTGATGGTTCAGGAAGGAGGACTCTATTAGGGTTCTATTTAAAATATTGTGTAAGGCTTTTATTAGCGCTTTCAAAAAATAACTGATGAAGAAACATTTTATCATTGCTAAAATATGAAGCGCTGATAAAACATATTTTTATTAGCCCTAAAAAAGCGCAGATAAAACTCACATTTACTAGTGCTAAAATTACAGTGCTAATAAAGACCCACTTTTAATAGTATAATAAATATAATTAAAATTTTGAAATTTATATAATTATAAATGAATATATTTAAAAATATTTTTATAATTATATTTTTATAATATTTTTATATTTAAAAATATTTTTTAACAGTATATAATTATATTTTTATAATTAAAATATTTGTAAATATATTTATATAATTATATATATATATATAAACATATATATTTATATAATTATATATATTAATTTATAAATATATATGATTAAAAAAATAATAAATATATTTATTATTTAAATATATTCATTATATTCATTATATTTTTATAATTATCTAAATATATTTATTATAATTTTATAATTATTTAAATATATATTTCATTATTTCTACATGGGCCTTTAGGCCATGTAATGGGATTCATGCCCACCAGGACAATGGGTATTGAACTAAATTAAAAAGGCTTAATGGGTAGACTATCCCTTGTGGGGGATATGACTTGTCTTTCCGACTTGTGTGTGTGGTGTGTGTGTGTTGAATTTAATTGTACTCCCAAGCACCAAATATATATATATATATATATATATAATTATATATATTTATATATATTTATTTGTTAATATATAATTATATATAATTATGAATATAATAAATATATTTATTTTTTAACATATTTAGTAAAAATTTATAATTATTTAAATATATAATTATTTAATTATAATTCTAATTATAAATAAATATATTTATAATTATTTGTATATAATTGTAAATATTTTTATATAATTATAATTTTTTATATTCTTATATATATTTATATAATATGTATATTTATTATTTAAATATATATATAATAATTTTATTATTATATATATATAATTCTAATTCTAATTATAAATAAATATTTTTACACATATTTTTCTATATTTATAATTATATATATTAACTAAAATATAATGATATATATTTATTAATATAAAATTATATATAACTATAAATATAATAAACATATTTATTATTTAAATATATTTATTATAATTTTATAATTATTTATATATATATATATATATATTTATTTATAATTTTAGAAATACTTATTTTAAAACATTATAAATATTTATAACATTATAATTAACTAGACACATGTCATACATATATACATGTACTCATATTATATATGTGTGTGTGTACATCTCATTTCCACACGCACATATACTGATATACACATACATACATCTGTACACATACAACATCTGTATATACACATATGCAAAACACACACACACACAACAAAATGCATACCCATATATTCATATAAACATTGATATAAATATATAAGTTCAAATATCACATATTAACAATACATCATTTATATTTATATAATTATTTGAATTATTAAAATATGTATATCAATATATCATATTTATATTAATTGTTGGCAAGTATTTTGTAATTAATGTATATTAATAAACTATTTAACATTTTGACTAATATAAATTTGTGATTTTTTTATATAAAATTTTTAAAATAAGATTAATTTTTTATTAAAAGTTATATAAATCATATTTAAATATTATATTTACAAATATATACTTATTGTAATATAAATTTTATTTAAACAAATATAAATATTTATATTTATATTTATGATTATAAATAAAAAAAATATATTTATAAATATTTGTATATAATTATAAAAATATTTATATAATTATATATTTATAATTATATATAATTATATATTTTTATAATTATATATATTTATTAACACATAAGTATATATAGTTAGAAATATAGTAAATATATATATTATTTGAATATATTTATTAAAATTTAATAGTTATTTAAATATTTATTTATTTATATATATTTATAATTATAGATAAATATATTTATAAATACTTGTATATGATTATAAATATATTTATATAAGTATGCATGGCTTTTGACGGGAGCTCTTGGTGGCGATCCTGATGGCGTCGAAACCCTATTCTATTTGATGGATATTCTATCTGATTCACTGCTCGATCTTGAGCCACTACTCACTGGAGGAAGTTGGATCAATCGATCTTGTAATAATGATGCTCCTAAGGAAGGAGATTTAGACCCAAACCGAGAAATGCATATGAGGGATCTCGACCATTCGCAACCTTCCAAGACTCATGAATCGGGCAGATTGTCAGAAATGGGTTGACGATCCATGATGAAGCGAACTCCATTGCATTCTCCAAAATTCTGGAAATATGCAAGTGGTGAAAGGAAGACTTAGTAAGTAGGATTTCTTCTATTTTTTGGTTTTTTTTAATTGGAATTGTGTCTCACTAGGTTGTGGTTTCTATCACTGCCTCTTTTATTCTAATAATTTCAAATAAAAGGCCTAAAGCCTTGGATCCCTATATCTGAAGCCAAGGATGTTCCGGGTCCATGTGGGGTCATTGGATTTTAATCTATCCAATTTCAAGAATACATTCACATATGTTTAGATTCAACTATATGAGCTCCATTATATTCTCTAGCAAAGAAAAATTATTTATGACGTTGCAGCATCAATTGGTGTCCCTATTCATCTTAACAAAGATATATAGATGGTGAAATATTGGCATTATACAAGGATTCTAGTGAGATTTATCTTAGAACTAATTGTATTGATGAGGTAGTTCTCTTAAGGTGTGATGGTGATACTAAACATAGATTTGCATATGAAAAAACCCTCATCTTTGTGAGGAATGTAATTCAGTGGAACATTAGAAAGACACCTATCATCGATTGTTTATTTGCATGAAATGGGGCATGTAAGGGAACCTGGAAAAGGACTGCAGGATGAGGGGTGGTGCATCTAAGACCAAGGAGCATGTGAAATATGCTGGAAGGGATAAACTCTCTGGGACATCAACCCCAATAGCATAAGAGATTAGACTAGATGGAATTGGTACACACACTACTAGAAATAGGATTTTTCCCAACACCTGTATACCAACGGTTCAAAGAACCATTGGTATATGTTATCTTTACCAATGGTTTTCATAAACCATTGGTAAGGATCTTGAACAAGTGACTTTTCTCAACAGTTCTATTAAACCATTGGGAAAAAATCACTTTTCACAACGGTTTGATGAAATCATTAGAAAAGATGGGGAAAATTTTAGTTTTCCCAATGGTTTTATGAAACCGTTGGGAAAGATTGAGTTTTCCCAACGGTTTCTAAAAACCATTGGAAAAAAGTCCCCAAATTCTCCAAATGCAGGCAGCGGCCTCCCCACGATTCCAGAACCCTTCTGCTGGTCTCTAGAAGCGATTCCTTGGTAGAAGCACTTCAAAATCCCCACCTCTTCCATCGGATCAGCAGCTACCAGGTTAGACTCCTTCCATATTTTATCAAGGATATTGTTCCGCCTCTTATCAAGCCTATCCTTCTATTCTCAACGATTTTGTTATTCCCAATTTTTAGGGTTTTTGTAAAATTTTATGATTGTTCCACGAATTGTGTACTCAAATCCCTATATCGGTGTATGTCCAATTAATGTTTTCATTACACATTTACATTTATAAGGGCATGGTGTCTCCTTATTGTGTTCTAATTTTGAATATTCATAGTTTTTTTTAATCTCAATGCTTCAAATATTATAGCTTCATGTATATGAACTAATAAGAGGTTTTTTGTAATGTTTATTGATATTATTTCATGAAAATCACTCCTTGCTTTAGGATCATGCCGAACATGAAGATCTTGTTCATCTTAATTTTTTTACACTATGTGTATTACATAACAAGTATGTATCATGTTTCTATCAAAATATATATATATTAAATGAAACATTGTTCACTTATCCTTTGAACAATAGAACATATGGAGTATCTTCTTGAACTTTTCCAAATATTATGTGGTCCCTAATTAGTACTTCTTCCCTCTTCATGAAACTAATTCACAGAATTGCAAATTCGCAATATTATTGAATATTAGTTTTTCTAATATAACCATTAATCATTCTTCCTTAGACACCATACATGTGTTATTCAATCACCTTTTTAAAACACAATGACCATTTTCACGGATTTGGTGTTCCTCAAAATGCTTGGGAAAATCATAAAAATGTACGTATTGAATCGTGTTTCTCATATGGTTTCATGGATACAAGTTCATCTCGAAAATAATGACTGTGTGGTTCAAATATCATGAGGACCATGAGATTATTATTCTTCACACAAATGAAGTTGTTTTCTACAACTATGTGTTTTTGTTTTCACTTTTGATTTGGCTGAAAGGGGAGCTTTGTGGTCATTAATCATGGTTGTGGGTGGTCATTTAGGATGTAAGATTGTATGACTTCATTTTACTTGATATATCCAATATTATTATTGATTTATGTTCAATTTGATTTTCTTTAACAAGTGATGTTATTTAATAAGTTGTTATTAATGTTTGTAATAATGAAGATATGGTATAAGGGTTCATATGGTGTGTATAAGGGTTCACATGGTGTGTATAACGGTTGACATGGTATCAGAGAACTCAAGTCATTAATTTAAGACTTAATTCTCACTATAATGTAAGAAATTGAATGATGTAAACCCATCCTCACATGATTTCTTACCTTATATAGTTTCCAACATATGGAATACGAGCTTTTGAATTCATCAGTTAACCAAAATCATATATTCCATTTCCCCGAAGCTAACTGTACTAATATAACTTTTGGTTCAACTAAATATGGTTCTCATTTTACATTGTATATTATGTGTCCTTCTTGGCCAATACTCAATTTTATGAGGGTGGGGTGCTTTTCACTACCCATTCTAGCATGTTTAGACAGCCATAAAAATGTTAGATAAGTCACAAGTTTAATTCAGTAATGTTGTTATCATTGACATACTTTATTAAGAATTTCAAATATAAAAATAAATGTTTTTGTATATACTTAATGAAATTAAATCATTTTACATGCCATGAACAACCTATTAGGGTAAAAGTCTAAAATTTATTCACCCATGGGGTACCCTTGACTTGGGGAAGTAATTGGGTAATGAAAGGTATGGCCATAGAGGTGTCAATAATGAGTTATTGAACATGATTGAATGATTTGGGATGCCTATAACACATGATGGGACCTGAGGGATGTGGATCTTATAGACCTAATGAAAATGAATGTAAATAAATTTTAATTTAATTTATGAGTAATTTTTATTTAAATTATTTAAATAGTTCACTGCATCAACTAGAAACTTCTTCCTTTATCGTTTACTTAAATGTATTTTCTATTAATGTTCAATCCTATTGAATTGGTTATGACAAAATGACTTATATAAATTCTTTTTATATAATGGACAAAAGTTGTATGTATGAAACTGATCGGATCTCAAGCGATTTTCAAAACAATTTGGAGAGCTTTATAGATTTTTCATTTCATAATGCTTCAGATAGTGGTCCCATACACTACCCATGTTTTAATTGTGTTGCTAGACCTTGGTTGAGCCCTGAAGAAGTCAGCTACCACATAACCAAAAATGGTTTTCAAGCAAACTACTTTGTGTGGTATCACAATGGGGAGAAAATGAAATCTCAAATTGGTGATGATCGAAATGAAAGGACTGGAATGGAGAATTTGTCAGATGATTGGTTTTCGTTTATTCGTCATCAGGAAAAAGAAAGGATTTAGACTCAAAAAGACTTCGATATGAGCACACCTGATGCATATATTGAAAATTATGATATTGATAGTTTGAAAAAATTGAATGATGCTACCACGACTCCAGTATATCAAAAATGCGATAAAATGAAAAAGCTGGCATTTTTAATCTGATTGTTTCATGGGAAAACTGTGTATGGGATTTCTAATACAGCAATCGATTACATTCTTACCCTCTTGAAGGATTTACTTTCAGATGATGCAGATATTCCCTCAAACCACTATATGGTATGGAAGTTAGTTGAGGAACTTGGATTTTCAAGAAACAAAATTCATGCTTGTCCGAAATATTGAAGTTTATTCTAGGAGGAAACCAGTGAACAAAATGATTGTATAAAATGTGGAACATCCCGCTGGAAGTCAAAATCTGATGGAACACCATCTTGTGTTCCACAGAAAGTAATTTAGAACTTTCCATTGATCCCCAGACTCCAGAATCTTTTTTTCTCTGATGACATATCAATAAAAATGATATGGGATGATACCGAGAGAAAGAAGACTAAAAATGAGTTGGTTTATCCTACAGATGGATTTTCATGGCATAGATTTGATTCTCGACATCCTGATTTTGCAGCTGGCGTGCGTAATGTGTGGTTGGGTCTTTCATGTGACGGTTTTAATCTATTTGGGCAGATGCTTACTTCGCACAGCACATGGCTAGATTTTATAAACATTTATAATCTTCCCCCACGGTTGTGTACGAAAAAACCTTTCACTTTCATGAGTATACTCGTATCGGGTCCTTCTGATCCCAGCATTGATATTAATGTATACATGAAACCATTAATAAAAGAGTTGAAACTTCTTTGGGATGTGGGTGTGCGCACATATGATGTATGTTCGAAAGATATATTTCAGATGTGTGTTGCGCTTATGTGGATGATCAATGATTTTCCGGATTATGCAATGATGTATGGATGGAGCAAGAAGGGAAAAATGTCATGTCCATTTTGTATGAAGAACACACGATCCAGAAGACTGAAACATCGTTGTGGTATCAGTTTTATGGGACATCGATGATTCTTTCCAAAGGATCGTCCAAATAGAATGAATCGTCAAAGATTTGATAATACCATAGAGACTGATGATCCACCTCAGTGTATTTATGGAACTGACGTGCTTAATGAATTGAAAGATTTCAGTTTTTCATTCGGGAAGGGTCAAATGAAATCTGGAAATAGAAAGAATGTTTCCACTGAAACCTGTTACAATTGGAGGAAGAGGAGTAAATTTTTTTATTTATCTTATTGGTCAACCAATTTGTTACGTCATTTCTTAGACGTAATGTATATTGAAAAGAATATATGTGAAATTTTTCTTTTGGTTATTCTACATGTCAAGGGGAAGAAAAAAGATGACTTACGATCTCGGTGTGACTTGGTGGATTGGGGCATCAGACCAGAATTTCATCATGTGCGTATCAGTGAAAATAAATGGCAACTTTCTTGTGCTTATTATGTGATGACACCTACAAAAAAAACAATTTCATGAAGTATTATAGACTATTAGAGTTCCTGATGGATATTCAAGCAACATATCTAAACAGGTCAATAGAAGAGAGTTGAAGAAAAAATCTTTGAAGACTCATGATTATCACGTTCTACTGCATGAGTTGCTTCCAATAGTAATCTGTCATCTTCTGTCCAATAATGTATGGGTGGCTGTTATTCAGTTGTGCCATTTGTTTAGATATCTTTGTGCTAAGAATTTGTCTAAGTATTTCTTGCAAAAAATATTGACAGATGCCCCATTAATTTTTTGTGAGTTGGAGAAAATATTTCCTCCATCATTTTTCACATGCATGCTACATCTGACTGTCTATATTCCCACTGAAATACTTCTCGGAGGACCTGTTTCTTTTCGTTGGATGTATCTAACTGAAAGAAATATGTTCACATTAAATAATTATTGGAAGACCTGTTTCTTTTCATTTTAAATGTGTTTATGCTTTAGGAAAATGATCTATGGGTCATATATGATGTGTACGAGTCAACCCCACCTTAATCCAAGGCACATTGTGGCCGGGATCACTCTAAGTGGCTCCCTTTTGTTAAAAATGGACAACATTTTATGTACATACGGAAAATTGACCAAACCTATTAGGTTTCTATTGAAACTTTAGGAGAACAGTCCATGGGTCCTATGGGATGTGTAAGAATCAACCCCGCCTCAATCTGAGACGTGGTGTGGCCAGCACCATTCAAAGTGTATGTCTTTTGTTTCAAAAGGACGTAACTTTAGGTGAAAAACATCAACTGGAATATGTAAAATAGACCAAACGCATTCATATTGTGTCGATACTTTATCAAAACTATCCATTGGTCATATGTGATGTGTACGAGTCAACCCTGCCTCAATCCGAGGCGCGGTGTGGCTGACACCATTCATAGTGTCTCTCTTTTGTTTAAAATGGACAGGATTATAAGTGAAAAGAACAACTGACATAAGGAAAACTCACCAAATGCATTTAAAATGTGTTTATGCTTTAGGAAAATGATCCATGGGTCATATGTGACCTGTACGAGCCAATCCGGGCTCAATCCGAGTCATGGTGTTGCAGGGATCACTCTAAGTGACTCTCTTTTGTTTAAAATGGACAACATTTTATGTACATACGGAAAACTGACCAAACGCATTCGGTATCCATTGAAACTTTAGGAGAACAATCCATAGGTCATATGTGACGTGTATGAATCAATCCTGCCTCAATCTGAGATGTGGTGTGGCCAACACCACTCAAAGTGTCTATCTTTTGTTTCAAAAGGACGTCATTTTAAGTGAAAAACATCAACTGGCATACGGAAAACTGACCAAACGCATTCAGATTGTGTCTATACGTTAGAGAAACGATTCATGGGTGATATGTGACATGTATGAGTCAACCCCGCCTCAATCAGAGGCGCAGTGTGGCCGACACTATTCACAGTGTCTCTCTTTTGTTTAAAATGGATAGGATTATAAGTGAGAAGAACAACTGACAGACGGAAAACTAACCAAACACACATGGATTATATTTATGCTTTATCACAACGATCCATGGGTCATATGTGACGTGTACAAGTCAACCCTGCCTTAATTCGAGGCACATTGTGGTCGGGGTCACTCTTAGTGGCTATCTTTGTTGGTTCGGAGAAAAACGGGAAAAGATGGCAAGAGGGGGGGTGAATTGCCTTTTAAAAAAATGATTAACAAATTAAAATCAAAGTGAAATGCAGCGGAAATAAAGGAGGCAAAAAACAAGAAATTGATAACGGAGTTCGGCCAAAACCCGGCCTACGTCTCCGCTCCCAACTCAACCATTGAGAGATTCCTACCGCTTGCTTTTCAATGGTTTTAGCAAGAAACCCACTAGGCTTTGAGGTAGCACTAGGACCTATTACAGCTTGCTTTTTGTGGTTTAGCAAGAACCCACTTGCTTTTGATGGTTTAGCAAGAACCCACTAGCCTTTTTAACAGGTGAAGGCTAGCTCACCGAAAACTCAAGCCTTTTAAAAGGAAAGGCTTGACTAACCTCTTCACACCTTAATGGTGGTGTGAGAACCCAAAAGAAAGGGGGGATGAGAAAGAGTTTGGGGTTTGTAGGCACAAACCCAATTTTAAGCTCAAAATAAATAAAACAAGAAAAACCGTAATTGGAGGAAGTCTTGGGCGCCTTTGATTGGTTGGAGATGTTGAAGGCCGCTTCCAAGCTTCTTTGAAGGTGCTCTTGGATGTGGAATTGGATTGGAGCACGTTGGGTTCCTTGAGGAAATCTGCCGGAGGTTCGCCAAAATGATCAACAATGTGTCCGGTGGCTTGAGTTATGATCCGGGTCTTCCTAGGCCTTTATTTATAGGCTAGGAACCTTCAAGTATCCGTTGGAGGGCTTTGGAGCCATTGGAAAAGGCCTCGGAGCCGTTGGAGGCCAAAAGAGGGTTGACTGGTCAAAGCCAACGGCTAGTTTGACTGGGCCACCGGCTGGCCGGTACAGGTCCACCGGCTGGCCGGTGTTTGAGAATTTGGAGATGCTTTGAGTGCAGGCTGCACCGGCTGGCCGGTGGAGGAGCCACCGGTTGGCCGGTGGCTTGGCAGTAGCTGATCTTCTTTTCCAGGCACCACCGGCTGACCGGTGCCAGAGCCACCGGCTGGCCGGTGGGCAGACAGTAGCTACCACTGTTGTCTGGGTGCCACCGGCTGACCGGTGGAGCCTGGCAGTGGGCAATGCCTCTGCCAGGTCCACCGGCTGGCCGGTGCTATCACACCGGTTGGCCGGTAGACTGAATTTCAGTCCACTTGAGATGCTTTCTTGGGCCATTCCTTTGGCAATCTCTTGCCTATCATCCACAACACTTAAAACACAATATTAGATAAATAAGAAGGTGATTGTGATCATGAAAATCAAACAACGAGGGGAACGAGATGTACAACAATCTCCCCCTATTTTGATGATCACAATCACCAAAACAATTAAAGTAAAAAACTGAAATTGAAAGGAAATGCAAAGCATGATGAAAAGGATTCTCCCCCAATCAATCAAGAAATTTCTCCCCCTTTGTGATTATCAAAATAGAATGGGGCATAAAACTTGATTGAGGGAAAATTGAAAATCAAGATCACTTGGAATTTTTTGAAAAATTTGAATCAAAAAATGAATAACAGTTTGAATTGAAAGTTTTGAATCAAAATTGAAATGAAAATTTTGAATGAAAATTTGAAACCAAGTGTTGAAATTGAAAGTTTGAATAGAAAGTTTTGACAAAAACAAAGCTAACTCCCCCTAAATAAAAACAACAAATCACCGGGGAGAGGGATTTTGAAAAGAGATGATTTTAGGCCCGGAGAGACTCGCTAGAAGGGATTTTTCAATCCATACTTGTCTCATAGCGGGTCTTCTCCTATAAAATTCGTCCGAAAAGTAAAAAGATTTGGGTTGGCCGTACCGGGCGTTTTTACAATTACATTCATAAATAAGGTTCCCGGGTTTCTTACAATAATTGCAAAATTTAAAACTAGAGCTCCCCCTTACAAAAACAGTGGGTGCATGGGAGGAGGAAGCTTGGTTGGTGTAGCCAAGTCCATTGGTGGTTCTAGATACTCGTTGAGACCCTAAGAGTTTGGACAAATTTTGTTCACCTTGGGTGAACTTGGCTAGGGATTCTATAAGGTCTTTGATGGTTGATTCCAAAGAATCAACATTTGGAAAATTTTGGATTTTTAGGGAGAGTTCCTCCTTCTCTTTGAGAAGTTGGTCTTTTTCGGAGGAAAGCTTTATGAAATTCTTTTTTAAAGCAACAAATTTTTAAGAGAGTTCATGAAAACCATTTTCTAATTGGTCTTGCACATGTTGGAGTTCTTCGTATGACAAATGATTGAAAGAATTTGAAGATGAGGACGAGGATGAGGAATCGGAAGAAGTTACCTCGTGAAATGCCATTAGGCATTTTGTACCTTGGTCGCTCGAGGAGGAGGAGGAGGAGGATGAGGAGGTGTCACTCCATGTCGCCTTGAGGACCTTTTTCTTTCCTTTTTCCTTTGGCGTGGCCCGTTTCTTGTTGAGTGGGCAATCGGGCTTGTAATGCCCTTTTTGTCCGCACACGTAGCATTTTACCTTGGGCTCCGATCTTTTGTCGGGTTCTTGCTTTCGCACCTTGCGAGATTTCTTCTTCTTCTTGTGCTTCTTCATAAATTTGTGCATTTGGCGGGCGAGATTCTCCATTTCCGAGTCGCCGCTTGATGATGAGGAAGATGAAGATGATGATGAGGAGGAGGAGCTTACTTCTTTTTGTACCTTGAGGGCGATGTTCTTTGGTGTCTTGATTGGTGTGCCCTCCTTTTGAGCTTGCCTCCTCATCGTGATCTCGTACGTCATTAGGGATCCGATGAGCTCTTCGACCGGCATGTTCTTTACATCCTTAGCTTCTTGGATTGCCGTCACTTTAGGTGCCCATGAGCTCGGAAGGACCCATAGAATCTTCTTGACCATTGATTCAGCTGAAACATCATCACCAAGAGATTTTCTACCATTGCAAACGTCAGTGAAGCGTGTAAACATTTCAGAAATAGACTCATTTGGATGCATGGAAAAGCTTTCAAAATCTTGTCTATACATGTCTAACCGAGTATCCTTAACTTTGTTAGTGCTCTCATGGGTCACTTCCAATAGTTTCCAAATTTCATGAGATGAGGTGCAAGTGGAAACTCGGTTGAACTCATTTCAGTCAAGGCCGCAATGTAGAGCGTTCATGGCTTTGCCATCAAGCTCAAAGTTTCTAATATCGGCGGGGGTCCACTTGGATTCGTCGGGGGTAGACAAAGTATAACCATGCATGACAATTTTGTAAATAGGATATCCTATGCTTCTTAAAAAAGTGGTCATGCGGGTTTTCCAATAATTATAGTCGGACCCATCAAAAAATGGAGCCCGACCCAAAGAGTAACCCTCGGGGGCGAAAGAGGTAGATGCCATCAAAAAGGATCTTTAATTTGAAACTGGTTAAGGAAATTATTCAAATACTCCCTTTGATACCAATTGTTGGGTCGGAGAAAAACGGGAAAAGATGGCAAGAGGGGGGGGTGAATTGCCTTTTAAAAAAATGATTAACAAATTAAAATCAAAGTGAAATGCAGCGGAAATAAAGGAGGCAAAACACAAGAAATTGATAACGGAGTTCGGCCAAAACCCGGCCTACATCTCCGCTCCCAACTCAACCGTTGAGAGATTCCTACCGCTTGCTTTTCAATGGTTTTAGCAAGAAACCCACTAGGCTTTGAGGTAGCACTAGGACCTATTACATCTTGCTTTTTGTGGTTTATCAAGAACCCACTTGCTTTTGATGGTTTAGCAAGAACCCACTAGCCTTTTTAACGGGTGAAGGCTAGCTCACCGAAAACTCAAGCCTTTTAAAAGGAAAGGCTTGACTAACCTCTTCACACCTTAATGGTGGTGTGAGAACCCAAAAGAAAGGGGGGATGAGAAAGAGTTTGGGGTTTGTAAGCACAAACCCAATTTTAAGCTCAAAATAAATAAAACAAGAAAAACCGTAATTGGAGGAAGTCTTGGGCGCCTTTGATTGGTTGGAGATGTTGAAGGCCGCTTCCAAGCTTCTTTGAAGGTGCTCTTGGATGTGGAATTGGATTGGAGCACGTTGGGTTCCTTGAGGAAATCCGCCGGAGGTTCGCCAAAATGATCAACAATGTGTCCGGTGGCTTGAGTTATGATCTGGGTCTTCCTAGGCCTTTATTTATAGGCTAGGAACCTTCAAGTATCCGTTGGAGGGCTTTGGAGCCGTTGGAAAAGGCCTCGGAGCCGTTGGAGGCCAAAAGAGGGTTGACTGGTCAAAGCCAACGGCTAGTTTGACTGGGCCACCGGCTGGCCGGTACAGGTCCACCGGCTGGCCGGTGTTTGAGAATTTGGAGATGCTTTGAGTGCAGGCTGCACCGGCTGGCCGGTGGAGGAGCCACCGGTTGGCCGGTGGCTTGGCAGTAGCTGATCTTCTTTTCCAGGCACCACCGGCTGACCGGTGCCAGAGCCACCGGTTGGCCGGTGGGCAGACAGTAGCTACCACTGTTGTCTGGGTGCCACCGGCTGGCCGGTGGTCAGGCCACCGGCTGACCGGTGGAGCCTGGCAGTGGGCAATGCCTCTGCCAGGTCCACCGGCTGGCCGGTGCTATCACACCGGTTGGCCGGTGGACTGAATTTCAGTCCACTTGAGATGCTTTCTTGGGCCATTCCTTTGGAAATCTCTTGCCTATCATCCACAACACTTAAAACACAATATTAGATAAATAAGAAGGTGATTGTGATCATGAAAATCAAACAACGAGGGGAACGATATGTACAACAATCTTTTGTTTAAAATGGACAACATTTTAAGTACATACGGAAAACCAACCAAATGCATTCGGATTGTGTCGATAATTTAGCCCAATGATCCATGGGTCATATGTGATGTGTACGATTCAACCCTGCCTCAATACGAGACGCGATGTGGCCGACACCACTCTAACTATGTCTCTTTTGCTTAAAATGGACATGATTATAAGTGAAAAGAATAACTGGCATACAGAAAACCGACCAAATGCATTCAAAATGTATTGATGCATTCGAAAAATGATCCATGGGTCATATGTGACGTGTTCGAGTCAACACCACCTTAATCTGAGGCACGGTGTTGCCAGGATCACCCTAAGTGGCTCCCTTTTGTTTAAAATGGACAACATTTTAAGTACATATGGAAAACCCACCAAACGCATTTGATTTCCGTTGAAACTTTAGGAGAATGATCCATGGGTCATATGTAACATGTAGGAATCAACCCCGCCTCAATCTGAGACGCGGTGTGGCTGACACCACTCAAATTGTTTGTCTTTTGTTTCAAAAGGACGTCATTTTAAGTGAAAAACATCAACTGGAATACGGAAAACCAACCAAACGCATTTAGATTGTGTCGATACTTTCGCACAATGATCCATGGGTCATATGTGACGTGTAAGAGTCAACCCCGCCTCAATCTGAGGCGCAGTGTGGCCGAAACCATTCATAGTGTCTCTCTTTTGTTTAAAATGGGAAGGATTATAAGTAAAAATAACAACTGACATACAGAAAACCGACCAAACGCATTCGAAATGTGTTGATACTTTAGAATAAAGATCCATGGGTCATATGTGACCTGTACGATCCAACCCTGGCTCAATCCGAGTCGTGATGTGGCCGGGATCCCTATAAGTTTCTCTCTTTTGTTTAAAATGGACAACATTTTTAGTACATATGGAAAACTGACCAAATGCATTCGGTTTCCGTTGAAACTTTAGGAGAACGATCCATGGGTCATATGTGACGTGTACGAATCAACCCCGCCTAAATCTGAGATGCGGTGTGGCTGACACCACTCAAAGTTTCTGTCTTTTGTTTCAAAAGGACGTCATTTTAAGTGAAAAACATCAACTGGCATACAGAAAACTAACCAAACGCATTCTTTTTGTGTCGATACTTTAGCAAAATGATCCATGGGTCATATGTGATGTGTACGAGTCAACCCCGCCTCAATCCGAGGTGCGGTGTGGGCGACACCATTCATAGTGTCTCTCTTTTGTTTAAAATGGACAGGATTATAAGTGAAAAGAAGAACTGACATACGAAAAAACGACCAAACCATTATAATGTGTTGATGCTTTAGGAAAATGATCCATGGGTCATATGTGACCTGTACGAGCAAAATAGAGCTCAATCCGAGTTGCGGTGTGGCCGGGATCACTCTAAGTGGCTCTCTTTTGTTTAAAATGGACAACATTTTAAGTCATACGGAAACCCAACCAAACACATTCTATTTCCATTGAAACTTTAGGAGAACAATCCATGGGTCATATGTGACGTGTAAGAATCAACCCCGCCTCAATTTAAGACACGGTGTGGCTGATACCACTCAAAGTGTCTGTCTTTTGTTTCAAAATGACGTAATTTTAAGTGAAAAACATCAGCCGGCATACATGAAACTGACCAAACGCATTCGGATTGTGTCGATACTTTAGTAAAACGATCCATGGGTCATATGTGACGTGTACGAGTCAACCCCGCCTCAATCAGAGGCGTAGTGTGGATGAAACCATTCATAGTGTCTATCTTTTGTTTAAAATAGACAGGATTATAAGTGAAAAGAAAAACTGACATAAGGAAAATCGACCAAACGCATTTTAAATGTGTTTATTTTTTAGGAAAACGATCTATGGGTCATATGTGACATGTAAGAGGCAACCCCTCCTTAATCTGAGGCACGGTGTGGCTGGAATCACTCTAAGTGTCTCTCTTTTGTTTAAAATGGACAACATTTTAAATACATACGGAAAACTGACCAAACGGATTCTGATTGTGTTGATACTTTAGAAAAACAATCCATGGGTCATATGTGACATGTACGAGTCAACCCCGCCTCAATCCGAGGCACGGTGTGGCCGAATCCATTCATAGTGTCAATCTTTTGTTTAAAATGGGCAAGATTATAAGTGAAAAGATCAACTAGAATACGAAAAACTGACCAAATTCATTCAAAATGTGTTGATGTTTTAGGAAAACGATCCATGGGTCATATGTGATATGTAAGAGTCATCCCCGCCACAATCCAAAGCGCGGTTTGGCCGACACCATTCACAGTGTCTCTCTTTTGTTTAAAATGGACAGGATTATAAGTGAAAAGAACAACTGACATACGAAAAACTGACCAAACACATTTGAAATGTGTTGATGCTTTAGGTTAATGATCCATGGGTCATATGTGACGTGTACAAGTCAACCCGGGCTCATTTCAAGGAACGGTGTGGCCGGGATCACTCTAAGTGGATCCCTTTTGTTTAAAATGGACAACATTTTAAGTACATACGGAAAACAGACCAAACGCATTCGGTTTCCATTGAAACTTTAGGAGAATGATCCATGGGTAATATGTGACGTGTACAAATCAACCCCGCTTCAATCTGAGATGCGATGTGGCCGGCACCACTCAAAGTGTCTGTCTTTTGTTTCAAATGGATTTCCTTTTAAGTGAAAAACCTCAACTGGCATACGAAAATCTGACCAAATGCATTCTTATTGTGTCGATACTTTAGCACAACAATCCATGGGTTATATGGGACACGTACAAGTCAAACCCACCTCAATCCAAGGTGCAGTATGGCCGACACCACTCTAACTGTGTCTCTTTTGTTTAAAATGGACAGGATTATAAGTGAAAAGAACAACTGGCATACGAAAAACCAACCAAACACATTCAGAATCTGTTGATAATTTTTCACAATGATCCATGGGTCATATGTGACCTGTACGAGCCAACCTGGGCTCAATCCGAGTCGTGGTGTGGCCGAGATCAGTCTAAGTGTCTCTCTTTTGTTTAAAATGTACAACATTTTAAGTACATATGGAAAACCGACCAAACGCATTCGGTTTCTGTTGAAACTTTAGGAGAACGATCCATGGGTCATATGTGACGTGTATGAATCAACCCCACCTCAATATGAGATGTGGTGTAACCAACACCACTCAAAGTGTCTGTCTTTTGTTTCAAAAGGACATTATTTTAAGTGAAAAACATAAACTGGCATATAGAAAACCAAGAAAACCTTTTGGAATATGTTGATACTTTAGGACAATGATCGATGGGTCATTTGTGATGTGTACGAGTTAACCTCACCTCAATCCGAGGCATGGTGTGGCCGGTATCACTCAAGGTGTATGTATTTTGTTTAAAATGGACATCATTTCAGGTAAAAATATATGGTATACAAAAAAAACCGATGAAATTATGAATTGAATTCTGGATTCCACATATAAGTTTCATCTAAATTTTAAATTGAATTCTAAATGAATTATGTATTTTTATAATTATGTTATGAATTATAATTTAATTATGGATGCATATAGTTCCAGGATGCATTATATGTTAAATGTGAATGAATTTGTTCTCTATATGTATGCGTTCGTTGGTTATTGTAGGTGAAATAATTTTATATGTATGTGTTATTTTATTGCAGGTATAATAATTGGATTGAAAAAGGGAGGGAATGCAAAAAATGAGGCCTACTGTGCAAATTTCAGACCTGCTATGCAAATTGCAGGCTTCTGTGCAATTTACACTGCATAGGCTATGCCAACGGTTTTAAACTGTTGGCATAGCATCTCTGTTTCTTTTTTTACCAATGGTTCATTGAACTATTGGTAAAAAACATTTCCCAATGGTTCTAAAACCATTGGGAAAGAGGAGAATCCTTGGGATTACCCAACGTTTCAATCCAAGCCGTTGGGAAAAACTATGCCAACGGTTTGGCACAACCGTTGGGATAGGTTAGGCTTTCCCCACCCTATCCCAATGGTTCATAGTAAACCGTTAGGAAAACCTTTCCCAATGGATTACTTCCCTACTGTTTGTAGAACCGTTGTCATAACATATACCAATGGTTCTGCATCCTTTCCCAACGGTTCAGAACTGTTGGGAAAGACTGTATTTCCAGTAGTGATATGTGACATCCTTGAAGCATGGACTAGGCCTCAGCCATGATATTGGAATTTTTCATGGTCCTTATACAGGTGTGGAACCTCGGAGCTAAGAACCCTCTGGAGAGGAACTTGTTATGCATTCTCAAAAGATTTACTCTTAGGTTTGGCTGCAAGGGTGCTCTCCTCATACCCAAGGGTAGCCTCAAACATGGGATTATGTTCTTGATACTTTATCAAAGGGGTGAAGAGAGGATATCCTCAACCATCAATACATTGATCAAGATATTCAATACTCTTTTGATATCTAGTTATTCTAAGAGAGGATCTTACTTTCCTTTATTATATGGAAGGGGAAATATAAAATGGATGACTCACTTTCTCTTCATACAGAAAGTGCAGTGAAGTCTCAGATTTGAGGTGCTACTCCAACAACATTCCTCCATTATGCTACAACTCATACTCCAACTCTTATAGAAGTGTTTTAACATGTTTCTTCCACCCATGACTAGGATAGGGTTAAAGGGGGTGCAATTACTGACCATGGTAGAGCTTTTAATCTTCTAGATTTTGGTAAAAAATGTCTTAATTTTCCTAACATCTTAAACAGATCATACAGTAAGGAGGTCTTCCATGGGGAATTAAACAATTATCAAGGAGTTATTCGATCTGAATACCAATCCTTAGGCACTTATATTCTAAAGGAAATATATAATAATGATTTGAAGGCTTTATCGGAGGGCTCATGTCCATCTGGTGAATAGGTTCCTTGACCCCTAAAAGATCTCACCCCACTAGATGACACTATTTCTCCTCATGAGGATGATGGGATCTAAAAAACACCCAAAACCCAAAGGAGGATCCATAATCAAGGAAGTAGGGGTGGTTGTTGATCCCATATATTATTTTATTCTTGTTATCTCTAAGCAGGTCCTTTCTTTGATCTCCATTGTAGTTATTTTCGATTGATTTTTCTTTGTCTTATCCTCTTATTTCATGTTCTAACATTATTTTCACTAAATTTCAAGACCATGGGTTATAACCCATGGTTAACACCATTTAGATATATTTATATAATTATATATATTAATATATAAATATATGTGTTGGATTGAATGGGTGGGGAGCATGAATTTTAGGAACCATGGTGGTGGATTCTAGGGTTCTACCCATCTTATGGTGTGATCTTCTTCTAATTCGAAGATTACCCACTTATTAGGGTTTGTTTGTGTGGCTGGAGATGTAATTAGTGCTCAGGGGACAGATCTTGGTAGTGAAGATCTGGCTCGGAGTGGGTTCCCTATGATGATCGGCAGTAGATCTGAAGATCTGGCTCGGGGTCGGGCCATTGTGAAGATTGGTCATAGATATGATCTTGGCGGTGTAGACCTGACTCATGGAGTTGTTGTGAAGATCAGTCATGGTGAGACTGTGAATTGTGTTATGGGTGTTGAGGGTCGGGATCTGGCGGGTGTCGAGCATCGGGTACGAGCCGCTGGGAATCCAGTATCGGTCAGTGCTCTGGCTTGTGGGAGTCGATCTAGAGGGTAGGGATAGAGCCATTGTGAATATGTCATTGTTCAGTGTTGTTGGTGAAAGGAATTTTCTTAGGTCTCGTCTGGTCTCTTCTACGGAAGATGGAAGTGGATCACGGAGTCCTACGATGGATGGGGAAGGGTCTTCAGTTGGGTTTACCCAGTCCTTTTCCCTCCTCAAGAACTCTACTAAAGGGATTCAGTGTAGGGGAAATGTTATTCATGTGAAGGTAGATCCTACTGCAATCTCAGAAAGGGTTGATATGGGAAATTATTTGTTAATTTCTCAACTCATTCTTCCAAAGTGTTCATTACCACCATTTTAGAATAAGTGATTTGATATCGTGTATTTCAGCAGTTTAGGGTTTCTCAGATTATAACCTTGTCTCATTAGGCTGTGGTTTTTTCCATATCTTATTCATGTATGAGGAATTAAAGATGTGTGCATGGGGCCTTCTTCTAGTAGTGATAAATCTTAGTTATCTTCATTTTTTAGAATTGGATCATAGTTTTAATCCTCTGTAGGTATGAAACTCATACTTTCAAACGTGGGTAAAGGTTTGTGACTTGAATTGGATTCTTTGCAATCCATGCATTCTACACGATATCCCATTGGCCATTAAAATCCCTATTAAGATAGACATAGTGACAGAATTAGAAAAAAATTGCCACTATGCATGCCTAATTGTTGATGTTGATATGAGCTCCATAGTCATTGAAAAATTTTTCTTGTCTTCTGAGGATGAAGATTATGAGTTGAGAATTGAGTATGAAATGTTGCCTCAATTCTGTGGGATTTGTCGTTCCATTGGTCATGATCTTTTGCAATGTAAAAAACCACAGTTTTCTCCTTCTTCTCATCCAGAGGGAATAAGGAGGGTAAGTTCTTTAAGAAACAAATGAAATATAATGTTTCTGGTCTTGATACTAAGGGAAAGAATAGGGCTGTTACTAATTCCCATATGGAGCATCCTGATAGTCTAGAGGATGGAGGTGATCTTAATGCTGGAAGAGCATCTTCTTTTGAGGATATGGTAAACAAGGGACCTACCTATGGGTTGTTCACAGCTCCTCAGGAGGGTCCAACATGGGTTTTTCTTTCTTTTGAGTAGGTGTATGAATAGTATTCTCATGAGGTTGTCATACAAGATGAAGTTGTCCTTAACTTGAGGCATGATCTTCTTGTTCGGCTAAGAGGAAGGGGAAAACCAAGGTTATTGATTATGGGGGATTCCAGTTGGTCTTTTCCAAAAAGTCACATTCACTTCTCTATCTGGGGCATACTCCCCATACTGTTTTACTAGTAGGGGGTGTGCAGGCATCCCCTCTGACTGAGATTCCATGTACCAATATTGGTATACCTATGAAGACAAAGGTGGATCCTCAAGAACCAATTTTCACTCTTCAAGCTAAGGGTGGTGATCAATTTACTTCCTTTTCCAATTCCATTGAGACTAGGATTAACAGAGGGGTTTCTGCATAGCCAATTCATGACATGACGCATTCTATAGACATTGAAACTTAAAGGGAAAAAAGAATAAATTTTTCACCAACCAAGCACCTGGAGATGATTTAATCTTCTGAAAATTCGAGGTTGAGGGTGTGTTTGGGATTGCAATAGTACTTCCACAAAAAACCTCACTTTGGAACAGAAAAATATTTGGGAGAAATATTTGGCACTATTTAATCAATAATTATATTGGGAAACTAGTGATGACGCCGACGCTTATGAGCCTCAGATTTCTTTTATGTAGTCTTTCATGGATGAGGGTTTCCTGTTGTTTAGCCCCTTGATCCTTTCTGTTGTACTTTACTTTTTTCTAAAAAAATTGTGGGTGTGGTTTGGTTTTCCAACCTATACTCAGAATCCTTTCATATAAATATATTTATTATAATTTTATAATTATTTAAATATATAAATTTATTTATTTATAATTATATAAATTATTTTTAACCAACGTTATATGTATATTTTAATTATTAATAAATATATATTAATTATATACATGCAGTTTTCAATTAATTTATATAAATAAACATTATTTTTTTAATATAAATATGAAAATTTTAATAGGCCATTCACTTCTGCGGGTCTCTGGGTCCTATTTCTCCTTTTTTCATGGGGTTTTTACTTTGGTTTATTTTGGGAGGCATTGTTTTCCAATTTTATGTTTGGTGGTGCTCCATGTGCCACATTTATTTTTTCATTATTCTATACTTCTTTTTCTTAATAAATTTTAGGACCAACCAGCCGCTCCGATCCTGAACCTTCCAAGTAAAATCAAGGCATAAAAATTTTAAACTACCTTGAATATTTTATTTGGAAATATTTTTTTATAAATTTACATTTTATTATTATTGTTGTTGTTATTATTATTATTATTATTATTATTATTATACCCTGTATTGGTGATAGTGGTTTAGGTGGGGTGGTGTTTGGGTTTATGTCCCAATATCGAACTTGAATTTGAGTGTACTTTTTTCCCTTTCATACATTGTAAACATACATAGATTATTATTATTATTATTATTATTATTATTATTAAAATATTCCATGTGTTTGACTCTCTTTTGGTGTGTGTGTGTGCATGTGTATTTTTATCATATTTCCCTCTTCCCAAACTAATATAAATTATTATTACTAATAATTATAAGGATATTAAGAAATAAATATAAAACAACAACCAACCTGTTTGAATGGGAAAATAAAAAAATAAGCATGTCTTGAAAAATAAATTTTTTCCCAAAACAACTATCACGCATCCATAATTCAAGATTCTTAATAAATAAAATATTCCAATTCAATAACTAATAATATATTTAATGAATTTATTTATAAAAAAATATTGGTTTTATTTATCAAATCAAATTTAAATAGCCATTTTCTAGATCTTATTTATTATTTTAATAATGGATAGATTTCCTACCATTTTCATGTTACTATGTCATGTTTTATTAATTCATAGAGTATATTTTACTTTCTTGTGTAAAAATAAAATATATATTCACACTATTTCAACTTTATTCAACTAAATTAACATAGAATATTTTCCCAAAACATTTAACATTTTAGAAAATATTTTTGGGTTTTAAAGGCATTAAGGATATAAAAAATTAAGGAAACTTAGAACCCTATAATCCATTCTTATTCAAATGATAATAGGTTGATTATATTTTCCATCGTGCAACACAACATGAGAAAATCAAAGTAAATCGTAGGCTCAAAGACCTGACCTCACAACCTACATGTCACCCCCAAGCCATTACCACCCCACCACCAATGTTTAGGGTCACTCTTATTCAAATGATAGGAGATAAAAATAATAATGATGAATTAATAAGAACAAAAATCTATCTTGTATCGTTCTCCCACATATTTGATGTCAACCAATAAGCAACAATCCCCCAAATCTTACCTCCTATGGTGATGCCCCAGATGTAGAATCTTTATTGAATTTTTGAAGTATTTTCTTTTTATACCATAGAAATGAGAGTATCCCTTCTCAATTAAGAAATAAATTATAATGTATGGAGCGTAAAATATATCAATAAAGTCTTAAGTATTATAAATAAAACACAGAAAATTTTTTACTAGACTTAATAACTAATCACTATTACCCCATCAGCCTATTGCATACTGGGTAATTTCCCTTACTATATCTATCCTATAAAGAACTTCATCCCCATACTATATACATGGAATTAAAAACCAAAAAATCATAACCAACCAACTTTTAGACCTTAACCTATATAAAAATTCACGTAGAATGGTCTGAAGTTCCATGACACACCCCTATGAATTCCACATCTAGAACTAGGAACATAGCACACCCTAGACACCATGTCAAACCAACCTTCACTCTGATTTTAGTAAATTCATGGACTTCTCCCTAATATTACATAAACAATTAACATGAAATAATAAACACATGTACATGTGTAAAAATCACAATAAACTATCATGTTTTTTATATTTACACTCAGTACTCCTACCCACCTAGAGTTTAAATATGAAAATATAAAAATATTTCATAATCCATAAATTCAGCACATCTCTTCAACAGAAAAAAAATAAAAAAAAAATAGTACCATAAACAATATAAAAAACTAATAATTAGAACCTAATATATTAATTAATGTAATATTTATCAAAATTAAAAAAACAAAATGTAATAATTTTTTTTAAACATATTACTTTTTAATCATTTTTTACTCTGAATTTGTTTTAATTCATTCCATATACATTGCACACAATATTTATGTGGTGTCTATTAATACTTGTGACAAATGATTCAATTATCACTATGTTTAAGTTCCATATCAATTTATGTTCATTTGGTAATTTTTGACTGCTACACTCTAGTTTTAGAGGTGTAAAACAAAAAAATGGCTTTATCTATCATCATAAGAAAACTAAAACTCAGATTGATGTGGATTCAATTAAAAAATATCATAAATTGGAATGTTTCATTTCATTAATATTTAAAAAAACCATGTTTTTTTGTTAGTTTGAACAGTCTCATACTTATTTTTTGAGACATAAATATCTTTAAAAATTGAGATTCCACTCATTCTGATCACACCACACGTTAGATTAACGATCCATCTATTTTTACAAGTAAGAAATAATTCAACAATATTTTTATTATTATCTAAAATAAATTCATTGTTGCGATCTACGTTTTTACCATTAAACCCATGTTTTAGAGTTTGAAAACACTACAACTATGTTTTAGATCATCTCAAGAAAACAACGACAAGGATTGATGAGACATATTTTCCAAAATTTATAAAATTAATCATTTTTCATTTTCAAAAGATTTTATACAATTCCAAGGATTTTTTCATGTTTTTTGAGGCTATGAAACTAATTTTTAAAGACTTGAATATCTTAAAAAACTATTTTTTAGTCATTCCAAGAATACTGCAAGTAAAATTGACATTCCAACAATTTTTACATGGTAAAAATAATTTAACATTAATTTTCTTCTAATTTCACAAATCTTCATGTTATCTTTCTATGTTTTGGACCTTAAACAAAAGTTTTAGAGGTTTAAAACCCTGAAACTATGTCTTCAATCATCCTGAGAAAACTAAAACTCGGATTTATGTGACATCTATTACTAAATTTTTTTTAAAAAAAATTATTCATTGTATAAAATTTTAATGTCAATTCAATATTTTTTTTCTTGGTTTCTACCCTCTAACTCATGTTTCTAAACACTTTAATATCCTTAAAAACTTCTTTTCCATTCATTATTATAACATTTCATCCTAAATTAAAATTATATATACTTTTATAAGTCAAAAATAATTTAAACATAATTTTCAAATGATTTCACTTAAATTCATGGTCCCTTTTCTCGGTTTTAACAATCATTTGTATGTTTTAGTGTTTTAAATTACTAAAACTACATTTGTCGCCATACTGAGAAAACCCTGACTCATATTGATATATCATCAATTATCACATTTCAAAAATTAATAATTGGTCATTGTACTTAAATTTTATATCAATTTGAGGAGGATTTCATAGTTTTGATACTCTAATTAATTTTTTATGGACTTTAATATTTTTAAAATTTATTTTTTTGTCATTACTAGAACACCACATGTTAGATTGAAATTATTCAAATTCTTACATTTGAAAAATAATTCAATGATAATTTTCCTATAATTTCTTGTGAATTCATTTTCATTTTGTAGTTTCTGATCACTAAATTAATATTTTATAGTTTTATATCACTAAAATAATGTTTTTGGTCATCTTGAGAAAACCATCACTTGGATTGGTGTGGATTCTGTTCCCAAATTTCATAAATTAACTAATGGTCATTTTTATAAAATTTCACAGCAATAAGAGGTCATTTTCTTGGTTTTTGTCCCTCTAATGTGCATTTTTAAATTCATTAATATCTTTACAAACTGTTTTTATTTATTTCAAGAACACCGCATGTCATATTGATGTATTGTACATTTATATAGGTCACAAATTATTCAAAGATCATTGTCCTCTATTTTGTTATTATTTCCTGATTTTTTTGATTGATTTTTGTTATTATACATAAATTTTATAGTTTTAAATCGTTGAAATATATATTTTTCCATTCATACAATGGAAAAAAGAACTCAGGTTCATTTGATGTATATTTCAACATTTCAAAAAAAAATTCATTATTGCAATTATCCACACCAATATGAGGTTGTTTTCTTGGTCTATACCCTCTAATGTGTTTGGTTTATTAGGATTTATGTAAACTCAATAAAAGGCGAAAACCCCAAAAAATTAATACCCGATATCTATGATGGATGAATCTGAAACCATTCATATATAAATTAAGAAGAAGTTATGTGTACTTCAAATCAATGAACATCACTACTACTATTGTCTCGAATCACATGATTGATGTGTATTAAAGAGATTTAGATAAAATAATGACTCCTCCATGGTTTATCCATGGGATAATACGAATCACCCATCACATGGGTGAGACTCTCCGTCACTCCAAAATGTGCTAGTTCCACTCATGTGGAAAAATGTTGACGAAGAGAACTATATAAAGAGTGAAAATCAATAGTTTCTTAGGTAGGAATGAACCACAACATCAACATGGTGTCTACTTACTTATATATTATTGCGAAATACCAATTAATTAAACCAAATTCTAATAATGTACGAGTTCATGGTATATCCAACCATGAATTCGTTGCATGAATACATCACTCATCACAATCATTTCATCTTATAAAATGTCTAATTTAATGATATCCAATATGTAAGAATAACATTAACGATAACAGATTAATATTTAACCAAAAAATATTAATTTATTACACTAATATGGATATTTATAATTATTTGAACTAAAAACACTTGGTGTATAACATGATTTTTTTCAACAGAAAATGACCAAATACCCATTTTCTGGGACAAGATAAAGGCCCTAAAGCTTCTTGGATTGGTATATACAGATGTATACATACCATTTTTTATTGATGTTATGGGGGTACTAATACTTTATAACATTTATTGATGAATATAGTAGATATAAATATGTCTAATTATTGAGGAATAATTTTTCTTATTTTGAGAAATTCAATGAATATAAGAATGAAGTTGAGAATCAACTTGGTAAGAAAAAAACACCACATAAATTGAGGTGAATAATTTCTTAACCAACTATTTATTGATTATATGTGGTAGTTTTTTATGTCATCCTATCTCACTACAACAAATACACCATAATGGAATACTTTTAGTTACTTTTAGAAACACATATTTCATTATATGGTGAGATCAAGGACATGTCATGCATGTATTCCATTATCCTATTAGGGATATTCATTATTGACATGTGAACACATACTAAAAAAAATTCCAAAGAAAGAGATATATGGTATTTGATATGAACATTGGTGTGGAACAAATACATGTCATCGAACCTATGAGTTCAGGGTTATAATACATTTGTTATGGCCTCCTCAGGTAAAAAACATTCACCCTAACGAACTAAATGTATCTTTATAAGATCTCTTAAGTCAACTAGAGGATATTACCAATACAACCCTTAAGATAATAATGATGTGGTTAACATATGTCTAACCTTTATTGAGTGGGATAATATCTCAAAAAGTGATAGTGGGAGTGATATAGACTTCGATGAAGTCATTGGTCAAGATATAGAAGAGTTGGAGCATGAACAGATTCCACAATGCCCCATGGAAGATAATGCTCTATAGACATAAGTACCGTGTTGGAATATAAGAGAGGTTAGTGAACATGAATGATATGGTTTTCAATACACCATGGATAGTTTCTCATTATTAGTAAATAATAATAATCTTCTAACCTATAAGTATGTAGTATATTGTAAAAAAGCTACTAAATGAGATGATACCATTTATTCTGATATGGATTCCATGTACCAAAAGAAAGTATGAATTTTATTATATCCTATAATATATGTAAATATCATTTTTTTAAAAAAAATAGGCATTCATGAAGAATCTATACATGGATGAGTAATTCATTACCTATAAAGCATGAATGGTTGAAAAATGTTTTAAACTATGTTAAGGAATGGAATATAGTGAAAACTTTTCACTGGTTTATATGATATAATTCATATGAATTCTACATTAACTTGTGGATTTTCTAATTATGAAATTTGTTAAAAGGATATCAAAATAGAATTATATAATTATAACCTTCAAGGATATTTCAGAATGACACAAACAAAAGGCTTTATGACCCTAAAGGATTCCAACATAGCATGAAACTTATTGAGATCCATATATGGAATAAAGTGACAATCCAGGTCATGGATCTTCCTGCATGATGAGTCCATAACATAATTTTATTTCATAAATAATGAATTTTATCCTTGTGTCTTTAAGTGGTTTAGTGGGAGGGATATCATTTTATTTATTGTGTATATAGATGATATGCTACATATTGGAAACTAAATACTATTCTTACAGTCCGTTAAGGCCAGGTTAAACACTTGTTTCTCCTTGAAGGAATAATACCAGAGAGAATTATTTCCAATGTATCATCGAAGTAATCTATCTAATAAACATTTTCCATAGTCACGTGAGGTGAGACAGAGGACGGAAAGTATTCCATACTCATTAGCAATTGGGTTATTCATGTATGTTATGTAATGCACTAGGATAGAATTCACATATTCTATAAGCACAAATGGAAGATATCAAGCTACCCAAGGTGACCACCATTGGATGGAAGTCAAGAATATCCATAATTATCTGAGGTTTACTAAGGATATGTTACTAAGAAATGTAATAGATGAAGAACTAGTCATTAGGGGATATTCAAATAATAGTTTCCAGACAAATCAATATGATCTTAAATCATAGTTGGGATAAATCTTTACTCTCAAGGGAGGTTTTGTGAGCTTGAATTACTCCAAGAAAATTTTGGTTGTTGATTCTACAGTGTAGATCAAGTATATTATGAATTTTGAGGAAACTAAAGATGTTATTTTTATATAAAAATTCATTCAAGAAGTTGAAATTTTACCTATCAAAAAAACCATATCACACTCAATCATAATAATACTATAATGGTGGATATTTCAAAAAATCCATGGTCACATTAACAAATGGTTCACATACTTCATAAATATCATCTGTTGAGGTATTTTTCATAGGTATTTTATATCTTAGTGTGAATAGATTCCATTAAAGACAACATGGAAGGATGCTAAACTAAAGCTTTATCTCAAAAAAATCATGAACATCATGTGAAATCTAGTGAACATAAAGTCATTAGTAGTTGGATTTATTTGAAGTGGGAGTATATTAGCGTTTCTACCTTAGAAAAAACTGATTTGTACATGTGAATAACTATATATTCATGGTTTTTTATAATAAATTAGTTATCACATATAGATTAGTTTTATTTATTACTTTAATGTGATATTTTCTAAAAATATATATCGCATTGGTGATGTTAGAGAAGTATGATAAGAACCTATAATTTCAATGATGATATTCTAAAAAAAATTGTATGGTTGAATAACATTCTATAATGGGGAACAAGAATATTGACTGTCAAGTGTAATTACTTGTAAAGGGATGAGACTTCATCTCATAAAGTTCACACTATGTTAGCTCAAAGATGAGAGATTATGAGAACATACCCGCCCTTTAGAATTCTATATGTTAGTGTGTCATTGGATATTCTTGTTTGTGAGAATGTGTAATTACCCATATACATTATTATTATTATTAATTCATGTAATTACTTGAACACTTAGATGTGTTGATATAAACTATAATGAAATATGTTCACAGCAAATATCGGTACATTCGGTGTGTTATGAATAATATGTTATTAATGAATAAGTCAATGAAGAATTTTCCCCATCCATAATTAGGAAATTTTATATCTCATCCCTTTGGAATGAATGGATCTATCATATTAAATTATATGGCCATGGTTTATAGACAAATTCATTTCATAAAGTCAATGAATTATGAATTAAGCATATAGGTTGACGACATGGGTGTGAACGTTTATAATGAGATATCATGAAAAAGGTGTTCTATTAAATAGTGAGTGTGGGTACCTCAACCCATTATTAGATAGTAATCTTGGGAGTTAGGAAATCCCACCTAATACCACTACGGATGTCGTCTAGATGGTCCCACACAAAGTGTTTTGTTTGATCTCAATTAAAATTTATTTATATATAGCAATTAGAATAAATATTATTCCCCAAACTGAGAAGTAATATTCATTCAAGATTTATTGATCACAATATTAAATTAATATTAATTTTGAATGTAAAATTTAATTATGTTCACATATAATATTTATTTATCTATTACAATTCAAAAGGTAATAAATAATTTTTAAATAAATATATATATTTAATTAAATGAATATTAAATAAATATTTATTCATTAAAACTTGAATATAATATTTATTTATTATTGAATGAATAATATTTATTTAAATATTTAATATAGAATTTAATAAATATCATGGATGAGAATACTAGATTTTCCCAATGATAAATATTTATTTATCAGAATAAAAAATAATATTTATCAATGCATGGGTTAGTTCACATCATGAAATAAATTAATTATATTATTATTTTACATCTAATGGAATATGTAATGGGTTTAATATATTATTAAAGTCTTTTGGGTGATTAATAAATATTTAACCTTATCATGTTCTCTATATTTACCTAGGTATGAGAATTGTGAGAGGTTGGTTGTTGTGCACAACACTCTATTTCCTAGATAACTATCTATTAATGAAGAAATTATCAATGGTTATGTCTCAAGTTTAAGATATTATCTTCCTCCTTCCTCCACCTCTCAAGTTGTAGAGATCAAGATATGATCCTTCCAAATGGAAAGTGTTTTTTAGTGATCATGTGAGTGATGCATGTTGATTAGTATTATTGTGTTATCACCTAGAGTAACATCCGTGAAGTTTATAGATCAAAATATAATGTGTGCCTCACCATTTGTGGGGAAAATAGACATAATGAAGGCTAAACTCGAACAGGGTTCAGACTATCAACACCTACAATGAAGAAAGGAACCAATAATAGTGTATTTATTCTTATTATTTAATTAATTATAAATTTAATGTAAAAAATATCACATCTTGGTTATGAAATTGTTTTCAATATTCCTAGACAAAAAATTCAGTGTTTATGATGTTTACCTTCATATGAATTATTGATTACCCATTGAATTCAACAAATTAGAGTTTTCCATTTCTTAATTTTATCTTCCACTACATATCAAACCTTATATACATTGTATGATTCTTTTATAAATTAAGATTTCACATTTTGATTCATGTTTTCATTCCTACATTGTGTCTTCTTAAGTAGACATGGAATTATTGAATAATGATTCAATGTTAAGAAGATTGAGTTTGATAGTGATTTATGTTCTGTGGTTGCTAAAAAAATATACCATGGTAGATTGACGAGCACAGTATATTCTTGGAAGTAGTAGATTAATAGGGTTTATTATTAATACATGAAGTATCCTATAGAATATGTAAATTATCTAGGGAATAAGTTTTGTAGAAGATTAAATTAGATACAGTTCTTGTGTTGTATTTTGATTTCGAAATATAAATCATGTTCAAACAATAGAGATGTTTGATGAAATATTTGAGATTATTTTCATTGTAATAATTTTGGAGTGTTTATGGTTTATTGGAATAAGTTTTTAAGAGTATGGATAAAATTTGGAGGTATTTTTTAAGTATTCTTTAATTTGGAGTTAAGATGAAAATTGGCTATGTCTAGAGGGCCGTGTGAGTATTATTTAATTGAATATGAGTAAATATAATTTATTTATGAGTCATTACACCAAAATATTAGTCATTGTGTCCTATGTATGATTCATTTGATCAATTTTATAAGTATTTTTCCTCTACATATGAGTAAATTCAATATATATATAGGTGATTCTATTTTTGGGTATGAGTGATTCAACCTTGAGTATGAGTCAAAGAATTGGTAAAAAATAAAGATTTCTATAGAATTAAAATATGTTTTTCCAAAATTATTTGGAGAAACTAAAATTAATTAGAATTATTCAAAAGTTATTTGAACATGGTTTAAACATC
The DNA here is from genome assembly GCA_963277665.1 of Viscum album. Lineage (NCBI taxonomy): Eukaryota > Viridiplantae > Streptophyta > Magnoliopsida > Santalales > Viscaceae > Viscum > Viscum album. The sequence continues at coordinate 1,210,711,246 of OY728126.1, read as the reverse complement.
ATTAAATGGGTTTTTTTTATTTAATCAAATGCAGAAGAAGCTTTGAAAAATAAAGAAGATGAAATAAAGAGTAGGTATGGATTAATTTCCTTGTCATGTTGTTAAAAATACCACTTTACTACAATTATCAAAAACATGTTTTTAAAAAAAGAATCAGGACGAAGGAGAAGGAGGTAAAAATTATTTTAGGGAAGTTATTTTCTTTGAATTTGAATTTTAATTTAAAATTAAAATGATATTTAATTTTACCTAAACAAAAATATATTTTTTAGAGTTTTATAAAATATAAAAAATTGGAATATATAGTGAGATAATAATAAATATATATTGTATAGAAAATATAATAATATTATTATTTATAAAATAAAGAAGTGTGGGGGAGTTTTGTGAAGTCCAGTGCATGAAAGAAGAATAATCCTTTAATAGTGAAAAAAGAAGAATAAATAATAGCAACACAATGATTTCATGGAGGAAGTATTATCTGAGAAAAGAAAATTCTTTTGTTAAACCCCTTTTCATATTAGTGAAATTTTTTAGGAAGAACTCTAAAAAACACTAGGAGATGTATAACATGAGTACAAGGATATTTCATACTCATTTGTATCTACATGATCTAACTATTAGGTCATATGGTCTCAGTAAAATATGGATCATGCTAAGTATTAAACATTCATTTTGAAAGGTAAACCTTGTAAATAAGTTATGCACATTTTGTTGTGTGTTTTTGGATGTGTTGATAAAAAATTAACATTTTAATAGGTGGATAAGGTTGTTTCAAGAAGAATCAAAAAAAATATAATCATTGATTCACCCCTCTCTTAGTGATTTCACTGACTGAAAATTAAATTTTTTATTGAAAAAAGAGAGAGCCATAGAAGGGAACTAGACAAAAAAAACCACAAAATCATGGTGGATTTAAATGATGGAGACCAAGGTTTTCTCCCTAGATAATGTGTCTATAAGACATATTCAAAGAACCCACGATGTTATAGATAAGGAGATCCTCATCTTCCCTACCTAAACGAGCTAAACCATCAGCCACAATGTTCTTTTCTCTCCATACATGCCCAATAGTAATTCCCTGGTTCATAAAAAGTATGCACTTCCTAATATAATGAGAAATACCCCATGGAGGTTCAACTTCTACATGAAGAATTTGAACCAGCGTTTCTCAATCAGGCTCAATTTCTTTAATCAGCATCTTAAACCTTCCACACAAAGAGATACCCAAAGACAAGGCTCTTATCTCAACACCCAGAGAGCAGCCCGATCTATACAAACCAATGAAACAAAATAGGATTGGCCCTCAAATATCCCTTTCTAGACCGCATCCCTTCATCTCTCCCTCCATGAAATCACCATCAACATTAATATTTATACTTATTTATTGTGGGATCCACATGACCCATCAACCTTGGTTGGTATGGAGTAGGTCCAAGTTTATAGAAGGCCTTGGAAGGAACCTAAATAGGGTAGAAAACATCCTCCAAAAATGAATCACTAATCTTGTGGGTCTTTCCACTGTCCAAATTATGATACACATTATCATAAAAATCAATCAACAGAATTATAAAAAGTTTAAATATCTAGTAAAAAGTTCACCTAACTTCACATAACCATTATTCATAATATTCATGTGTGGAATAATTTCCAAGACACTTATAATATCATGTGTTTAGTAGGCATAGTATCCCATTCCATGACCAATAATAAGGAGGAATGTGATAACATCCCATACCATTATCGACATCAAGTATGAATGGGAATCATGTCTCACTAACGTTAATGATGAATGGGAATAACATCCTATACCATAAAATATCAATGATGAATGGGAATAGTGTCTCATACATTAAAACTAAAAAGGGTGATTTTTTCATAATAATCCTCCCCACTTCTATTACCTTAATGGATTGACATAACATTGATCCTTAAAATAATAATAAGGAATGAGTGGGAAAATAATTCTACTCATCTTCTAAGTTTAATATAGAGTCATTTCATCTAACAACCTTTCCATAACTCAAGAAAATTTTTCATAGAATCCCAATTCCATTTATAAATAAAAATATATTATAATCTCATTGAATTTCAATTCATAATTTCTATTTTGTTAGTTCTCTTACACACAATCCCTTCCCTGTTACCAAATCCAACATAAAACCTACCCCAAGTCTATTTCAAATAAGGTTGAAACAGCTTTATCCATTTTTATTTATTAAAATTAATATTAAAACAATCCAAATGATAATAAATTATACCAAAATCCCATTTAAAAGATACCCTTCTGCTGAGCTCTTAGATAAAGGTCATCTTTCATGGTCTATTATGTCGTAACATGTCAAAGGAATACCATTATTGGGTTCCAAGAGTATAATCCATTGAAATTTCCCACAATTCCACTAAATAAATAAATATCTTCTAAAATACTACTCATTGACCTAATGATCTTTATCATACTCTCAAAGAGATAGAAAAAAAATTAGGTTATTTTCAGTACATGAACATACACCATTCATAACCCACACATTACACAACACATGAAACTCATATAATCCAATGAGAAAGTTGATATAACAAAAAATTTGTAGTTTTAGGATCCCACACATTAAAGATATTCTTGTATATTTGGATGCAATCATTGCAAAATAATAGTTCAAATAAAATACCCCAAATTCAAGATTTATAATGGACAGTAGTAAACATAGTAATGAAATCATGAATGGATGGGATAGGATAACTAGGCCTATCAGTGTAATCCAATGAAAGACACTTAGTTTTGATTAGACTTTGGAATAATTAAAATCCACCCTTGGAACAAGAAAGTTCAAATAATTAAATGAGAGGGTCATGCAACCTTCTAAAAGGAAGAGGAATATGATATTTAATAAAAATTTACCCCATAATTACCCAAACATCCTTATAAAAAATAAAGGAATGGGTTTCCACTAGACCCCAAATGGTTGGGGAATTAGCCTCTGCTTTTTTTCATTAGGAATCTGGTTGTATCCCATTTGGATTCGAGTTGGAAATCATCTCCTAGGTAGATTTCTAACACCCAAACCATTTCATCCAAAATCAAATTCAAACTTAACTGAACCCATTAAGAATTTAAAATAAGTTAAACCACACATGTTTTGATGAAAATTAAATTGATTCTACACATTTACAAATTTGGGCCATCACAAAATCACCACCATATTATAGCTAGAATTTTGTATGCATCATTGAGCTTCATCAAAAAAAAATCTTTATTGCACACACATATTCACATTCTACTCACATGTATCCTATTGAATATATCTATGTGGTATCTACACAAAAACCATGAGTAGAATCTTCTGTCAAAGAATTTTATTTCACTAATCAACTATATGAACTAGTAATTCCTTAAAAGAATCATCATCCTCTATATTAACATCATTGATGTTGATTTAGTGAGAAGGAAATAAAGTTGAGATATATGGAATACATCGTGCATCAAACTATGTCAATGTAGAGGTTCAAATTGGTATTCCACTTTATTGATCCTCCCCGTGATCTTTAATGGAACTATTAATCTATGTGGAAACTTTTGATTCATCTAAATCTTCATATGTTCAAATTGTGGAGAGACCCTTATGAATACCCAATAAAATACCTCAAGATCTAAATGATGGAATCCAAAATTGGTATAGGCTTCTTACCTTTAGGTGTGGTCGATAACTAACTCCAAATATGATTAATACTCATTGAGGTCTCTTATATGAGACATGATCTAATAATAAAAGACACAAATGCCTCTATCCAATATAGAGGTTATCAAAATGGTATACTATACAACACTTCAGAGAGATGAAAATGAATCAAAACTTGATATATTTCTTTATATGTGAACACTTATAATAATATATAACTATCCAAATAACTACCAAAATCTAAAACTCATGAAAAATCATATCCTCACGAATTTGAATAGTACTCTCTGACTTTCCATCAGTTTGAGCATGTTATGTAGTGATAAAATTCACTAGAGTATCCAATGATTTTTACAATCCCTAAAAAAACCAGACATTAAGAAAAAATATCGATTAGATCTGATACTCCTAGGCTCACCATGTAGAATTAGTATCACCCAAACATAAATACTTTCAGGTTCATTAACTAATCTGGTCTCTACAATCAATATGAAATGATAATCACTGGTTAATTAATAAGTAATAACCAATAAAACATTGTTTCCTTGGAGATACATCAACAACCCCATAATGAAATACATTATCATATCTTTTCATTTCCACTCTATAATAGGTAATGATTAAAGAGGAAATTGAGTCTCTGATGCTCATCCTTCTCCCATTGATTGGTTCAATACTATGAAATGGACCCTACAATGTTATTTTTTATCCATGAACACCAATAATTCATGTGGTTTTCATGATAAATTTTTTTCAAAACCAAGTAAAAAATATAATTTCTAGGATTCTGAGTCATGCCTCAACTCCTCACGCAATCTCATCAAAACAAAAATTTTACCTCAAACATAAACACTCCATCGTCATTCTCTTGGTTCCAATATAGTGGTAGCCCACACAATATATGTTTTACCTCATAACCTAGTAATAAAAATCTCAGATTCGACTCTCCTTCTCTATATCAGGGAGTAATGGGGAAATTCTGGCACATCCCTATCCTGATACATATTGACATTAAAATGATTTGTTAATAGAATCATATATTTAAACTCGCTATTTTCCTATTTCACCACCTAGGATTGAGGATTCTTATTTTATCTTGACTTCAGCATGATGAAATAATTTTTTTTAGGATAAAAAATGACTCGATCTCAATCGAGATACTAGATTAGGGTCGATCAGAATCAATTCAAGTAGTTAATCATAAATTTGATTGTAATCTTGAGCTTGGACTGATTACTCACTTGGGATCAAAACTCATGAAAATAAATGCATATATATTTGAAAATAACACTATATTAAAGTATCTCACAGTGGATTATTATTGTGAAACACTTTATTATTCCTTGGTTTGAGTTAATACATAAATATCTTGAGGTTGAGCTTGAATAAGTGTGTCGAATTCAAGTATTATTGAGTATATGTGTATCATTTACATCCCTAACTCACAGGTTAATATTAAATCAATCTATATTTGTAATAATAATAATTATGCATCGGTGATTAGAGAAGGAAGGATTTTGAGGTAAGAATGAATTTCCTTGGACTGATTACTCACAGATTCCATCCCTTAACAACACACATCTTCCAATTTCCGCCGGGGTTTTTATATTGAGGGACCTCGGAATGTCGTTTTCTTTTTACAGTTTTTTCTGCAAATGCTTTTTTTTAATTATTATTGATTAGAAAATGAAGTCAATATCAACACTTTTGGTATTACTTGTAAAATAATTTGTTTTCTTTTAAAATTTCATTAAATTATTTCCCCTAATCAATATAAATCTAAACACCCATATAAACCACAGAAGTTAGATTATATTTCATGTACACACATGTTAAATCGGTGAAAGGAATAAAAATAAATTCTAAATCGATTTCACACTTAAGTAAAGTATATATATTAGATGTTTGGGGTACAATTAAATTAAAACACACACACACTGCACTCACACATCTTTGAAAGGCAGATCATATCCTCCCTAAGGATAACCCACCCAACCAGTTGCTTTTATTAAATCATATATTTCAACCTAAAGACCCAGTGGGCATGAAACCCCTTACATAGCCCGTAGACCCCAAATTTTTTGTCCTAATGGCCCATTCAATGAATAGTACCTAACTGCTACAGTTCTTTTTATAGTTCCCTCCGTTGCTATAGTACCCTATACCCAATGGGGTTTGAACCCCTAACCTCATGTAGTATGATGGGGTTTCTTTACAACTAATACAAACCCCAAATACAACACACATAAGTTGTATTGGGAGAATAATTTAAGGAAGTTTATTTCAAATAATATAACAGTTAAATATTTTTAGAATTTTGGTGTATATATATATAATAACATAAATTAAAAAAATAATTAAATTGGGTGTATTTATTTTGGAATTATACATATGTGTGTGTATAAATATTGTATTTACTTTATTTTTATATGTTATAAATATTTTTATTTATAACATACATATGTATATGTTGTATGTTATTTATATATATAATTGTTTATATACTTATGAAAAAATTTGTTGTGTTCATAATACATGTATTAATATGTTATGTATATTTATAGATAATTTATAATATATATCATCATATATTTATATTTTTTCCATTGTATATATATGTGTGTTTTATAGTCCATGTATTGTATAGTGTGTGTGTCTATGTGTGTGTGTGTGTATAATAGTTTTTAAAGACAGTTTGACACTTAATATAATCGTCAAAAATGATTTAGAAACATAAACCAAGATCTCAAAGAATGAAACCCAAAAACACATTGTATACAAAATGAAGACAAATTCTATCTCTACCATACACCATAGAAATCACTACTAAATTTTTTTTATCTTACATCCCTCCATGTGGGAGACAACCTTTGGCCATCCCTAAAAGTAGAAAATAGAAACTTCCTAATGCGGTCACTGCAATTTTTTCCTAAAACCTTATGAAGCCCCCTCCCCAGCACAAACACCCACTAATCACAAAACACCCTCACCCTCTACCTGGATTCCATTGTTTCCTTTCACTGTCGCACCGCATAAGCCTGCCTTCGACCCCCCCACCCAAATCCCACCCCTCCCCTGATCATACACCATCTCTTGTGGGCCCCTCACCCTCTATCAGCCCTCACCACCGCCTCTTTACACTGAAGCTCGGAAACATCCATTGATCATGCTGATCCCACTCACCACCTGCCACTGATATTGATCTGACTTTCAACTTTCATTGATCAAGGACAATCTCACTGTTGCAGCCACAACACATTTCTCCAGTATCCACCGCCCTCATTTTCTCCATTCGTAAAATAGGTAACCCTATTTTCATATCAATGTAGTGTTTTCGAATTTTGAATTTCATTTATTGTATTTTTTAATTTTACTCACTACATTCATTTAGTGATTATTTCCTGGCATCTAACATTGTTGTTTTAAATGTGATTCATTGTATTTTTTAAAGATTCAAATTAAATCAAGTTTGAAAGTTTCAATAGTTCTGTGGGATGATATTTTTTAGTGTTTCAAGTTTTTCATCGGTAGATTCACTACCACAGACACGAGTAAGGGATTCACCGGATTTTATCTACACTAAATTGAAAGCATTGATAAAAGGAGGTCATTTATCTGCACTAGTTAAAACTGCAGATAAATTTACTTTTTATCAGTGCTACAAAGAGCATTGATAAATGTGCACCCCTTATCAGTGCTATTTTACTGATAATAAAGGGTAGATTTATCAGTTCTATTATTAGCACTGATAATAGTTTTTATTAAAAAAAATATTATTAATTTATATATAATTAAATAATTTTTATTTGTTTACTTTAAATAAAAAACACATATTTCAAATAAATATATATATTTTACTAATTCAAATATATATATAATTTTTAAAAAATTTATTTATAAAATTATAATTATATAATTATATATTTAAATAATTATAATATTATAATAAATTTCGTTAAATAATAAATATATTTATTAGATTTTTTATATTTTTTACATTTATTATATTTATTATATTTATTATATTTATTATATTTATTATATTTATTATATTTATTATATTTATTATATTTATTATATTTATTATATTTATTATATTTATTATATTTATAATTATATATAAATACTTTTTAAATATATATATTTATAATTATAATTATAAATAAATAAATATATGATTCTAATGAATTTGGTCATTAAATATATTGATGCATGAGTATAATAAACGTGCACATATGTAATGTATTCATCATGAATGTTCATTTATACATTACACTCTTCTTATTATTCATGGTGCACATATGTGATTACTTGTTTTTTTATTATCAATACTTTACCAAGTATATAATTCATTCATGTTATACCCATGAATCTATTATGTTCACAAAAATACATGAAAAATAAATATAAATATATTTAAATAATAAATTTATTTATTATATTTATAATTATAAAAATTTAATTATATATAAATACTTTTTAAATGTATTTATTTGTAATTATAAATATAAATATATATATATATATATATATTTAAATAATTATAAAATTAAAATAAATACATCTATTATAATTATATATATAAATAAATATATTCAGCATTATACACAAATATTTATAACTATATTTATTTATAGTTATAATTATAAATAAATATATATATATATATATATAATTATAAAGTTATAATAAATATATTTATTATACAAATAATGTTATAAATATATAAAATTAAATAAATATATTTATAAATATATAAAAATATGTATAAATAAATTCAAATAGTTATAATTATAATTCTAAATAAATATAGATGTATTTAACTAATTATAATATTACAATAAAGATATTAATTATATATATATATATACAAATATTTGTTAATAAATGAAAATAATTATAATTATAATTATTTAAAGAACTATAAAATTGTAAAAAATATATTAATTATATATACTAATAAAATTAGATGGTGGGATTCTCTCTCAAGATTCTCATGGAAATTTCTCTGGCGATTGTACTCTAGTGCGGCTCAAATCAAGCCGATCTTTTAAGGATGTTATCATTGGCTAATGTGAGATGTTTTCAAATGGTGATGTTAAGCGTTCTTCTATGGATGATGTAGTCATATAAGACAAAGTAGGAAATATTATGATATGTAAGGGTGAAAATCCATATTGTTCACGCAGTGAGGTGGATGTGGGATCCTAGCGATGGAGGAGGCCTGATGGTGGGGTTTACATTGTTGTTGGTAATGATGATGAGACGCAGGGTGATCGTCCACGACAAGGATTATCGAAGATGAAGCATGATAGAATAGAATGATTTTGGATATGGGCTAGAGGTCATGATGGGTTGTGGGGTGCTCATCGGTGACTTGTAACTCTGGTTGCGGTGCATGATGGAGCAGCCAGGTGGGTCTAGGATCCTGGTGGTTTTGGGACCCTGGATCTGGGATCCTGGTGGTGCACAAAGAGGCCCTCCACTTAGTGGGGTGGTGTTGGGCAGTGCTGGTGAGGCTGATGATGACCGCGAAGGACATGAGGTGTCAGATCTGGTGGTCCAGTAGTGGCGATGATGCTGCAAGAATGATATGGGATCATGATGGGTCTGCGAATGAGGGTTTCAATAATGACCTATGGTGAGTCTAGGCACTGATGGCACATGAGATGCTGGTGACCCTCCTCCTCTATGAACCAACCTCTGCTGAGAACCCCACCTCTATTGTGAACCCCTCAATAGCATTTATTGATGTCGTTGTCACTGCCTGCCACTGTTGCCGCCTACCCCAGCTCTGCCACCGCCGGACCCTACTACTGCCACCAGTGGGGTATGCCATTTTTCCCCATTGTTATTAATTACTAATATATAGATAGATTTTTGGTAGCTTTTGGTTTATTCTTACATTACATTTAATATGAAATAAATTATTTTCAATACATTCAAATGGAGTGTCATTGATTAAACAACCCTAGTAGTGTCATACAAATCCATTAAAACTTCTATATATTCTATTTTTTCCATAATAACATTGTTGGAATGAATATCCAAAAAATAGGGCAGTGAAAAAAAAATCACTTTAAGGTTGTGATGTCTTCTTCAATATTAGTGCATGTTTATAAACAATCATTGAATTCTATTTTTAAATCCCCAAAATAGTTGAATTCAAAATTAGTAAAACATTGAGAAATGTGAATAGAAAAATATGATGTTGTCGTAAAAAAATTCTTGTTATCTATAACTTTTTATCCCACACAGACTTTGAGATGACTTACCCATCGATTATTGTTAAAAAACTTGTGGTTCCACACTTCTCTCATGTAATTATTTGAGTTAAATGAACGTGGAAGAACAAAACGGGTTAAAAATTTTTGTTATTTCAGATGAAAAAGGGGGATAATAATTTTTCCCTTGGTAGTAATTCCCATTTATTTATGGAATGAATATGTAGAAAAAAAATTCCACTCCTTTTTATTTATTATCATTTAAAGGTTTTAGAAAATTTAAATTTTTTTTGAAATGAATTAAGATTAAATAATTTTAATGGAATTGAAAATAAATATTATGGGGGTGATTGAATCCCCCAAAGTAATATTTCTTTATAATTTTTCAATAGTTTTCAATTAATATTTCAATATTAATGTGGATAATTTCAATTATGGATTGAGTATCCAACCAATTACATGTAGATTGGAGGTGTTTCCCCTGAACTATGGTTATGGAGATAGATGGATGTTTCTACAACCTACAAATATATAGCTAAACAGATTCTAGTTTGATGATATTAGATTAAATTATTAACTCTAATAATCTTCATGATAAAAAATGACAAGTACTAAAGTAAGTTTTACAGTGTTGTCTACAATATTTTGGACAGGATTTTCAATGAATCCGGCTAATTAGAGAGATTTGAAATTCCTAAGTTGCTTTTTTAAATTAATTTAAGTGTTTTGAAATGTTTATTAAAATATTATATGTTTTCAACATACCCTTTTCTAATTTTTAATATATTTAAAATGATTTAAACACTTGGAATGAACATAGGTTGCATGGAAAGTGGTCCTCAAATCACTCGATTTGATTTCATAAAGGGATGCGAGTGTTTTAAAAGTGTATTTAATGATGGTTTCATTTGAATAAGGTGTGTGTGAAGTTTTAAATGAAAACTTATAAAATATAGAGGATTTTCACTCATTTTAAATTATTAAGAATATTGGTTCATGAAGTTTCCTTGAATTCAGTAAATAAATGAATTGTGGTTTTGTGAAATAGTTCATGGAAATGAGCAGTTTGTTTTAAAAAGGGTGTGTTATTTTAAAGAGGGATTCTTGTAAATTGTTGGTTATTTTAATGGAATTTCAAATGTGATTTTAAAAATAATTTTCAATGGACAACTAAAATGTATTTTTCCCATAATCCATTAAGTTTAGATTTTTATTGAATTAGAAAAACCAATACATTATATAGACAATCCAAGTAGATTGATTATAAACTCATGGTAAGGGCATGTCACTAACACAATCCAACCCATAGGATATCCATCATGACCCCACTCCTCCAAAAGGTGTATAATTGTCTAACCCCAATTCAACTCCTGAACCTAGTTTGTATCCAACATCATCTACATGGTTTAAATTAAGTGGGGGCCTTTTTTGATATTTCTATTTAGGGTTTTTGCCTCAGAGGGATGCGGTTGATTATAATTATGAAACGCTTGATGCCTATTCATGGATGGTAAAAATATTCTCTTTATTGTGAGGGTTTTATAAATAACATGTGATTTACAAATTATTTTATATTTATTCGTGTTATGATCACTAGCTTGTTGTTTCTCACTTATACTTGTTTGGCTACATGGGAAACCTATGAATTAAGAAATTGGTCCAGATGTATACTACACTAGTTAGATAACACACTAGCTTGTTCCCCATAGTTTTGTGGATTTCTGAGTCTACAAGAGTGTCCCTAATGAGTAATGTGTGGTTAATTAAGGTGGATATTCTATTTTTTAAGGATTAAACATAGGTCGATTATTGGCCTCATTGTAGTGTGAGTAAAAAATTATGTAATAATTGAATTCCCTCTATGATTTTGATACATTTTAGATAATAGAACTTGAACTAGTAATAAGGGATCTATAAAACAAATAGATTTATAATCTAAAGGAAAAAAGTGGATTATAGTAAATATTGCAAGGATTCTCTAGCTGTAAATGTATTTAAGTAAATAAAGGAATTAGATTTTAGTTATATTTCCTTTTTTGCTGTAAAGCATATAATAATTCAAATGGTTCTCGATTTGGTTTCCATTGAAGGTTTATTTCTAGAACAAATGGATTTCATGATTATATACCTTCATGGATATTCATAGAAATAGATATGCATATATCAACTAGAAGGGTTCATTCTAAATTTAATAGAGGGTTTGGCTCTAGTCTCAAATTAAGTTTTTTTAGGCTTATGTAGGCACCAAGATAGTGTAACTAGAATTTCAATGCTTTCATGGTAGAAATAATGTTAATGGAGTGTATTATAAATAATTTCAACTATATAAATGTGTATGATAATGGGAGTTTTGTAATTTTACTTCTTTATGTGGATGAATTTCTCTTAGTTTGACCAATGAAGGAAAGGCTAGAAGAGCTAAAGATTGATTTATCTAAAAGATATTGAATGAAGGACCTTGGTTCTAGAACGTGGATATTGGGGACAAATATTGAAAGAGAATTAATGTCTATAACATTTTTTATAATTGGTTAAATTTTATGTCAATGTTTTTTTATTTAATTTATTAAATATTAATATTACTAAATCAAATAGGATATATAAGAATAAAGAAAAGAGGGATGCCAATCATTTGAAAATAGAGTATGAAGATGGATTGAAAGAGATCATCACATTTGAAAAACATCATGTATATAACCCTTCTCAAATCATTTTTTCATGTTTATGATATTTTTATTCAAGAAAAATTATTCCAGAGGAGTTGAAATAACACTTGATCTGCCATAGAATAGATTGATGTTATAAATGTTGGAATAAACACAGAGAAAATGTAGCTAGTGGATGGGATAACACTATATTTTATGGATCATATTATATGATTACAAGTTTGGAAAATGAAGAAGACTATATCGGGGATGTAATTACCTATGTGAATTATGATGAAGATCATATTGAGGAAATTACAATGACAGTTGAAGATAAACTTTGTGATTTCCAAAAAAAAATTGAGAAGTTAAGGAGTTGTCAAAAGATTCCATTGTATGATGATTTCACTAAATATATAGAATTTTCTGTCATACTGAAGATATATAATTTGAAAGAAGGAAATGGATGGAGTGATTCCAGTTATATAGAAATACTTTCTCTCATGAATGAAATTCTCCCAAAAGATAATGAGCCCCTGATCCAAATATACAATGAAAAATTATTTCATTTCTTGATGGGAATGATATATAAAAGAATAAATGTTGGCGAGAATAATTGTATATTATTTTTCAAGCACCACAAATCACTTAAAGAATGGCCAAAGTGTGGTGCTTCTCGATACAAAAATATTAATCCATCCCTAAGAAAATTTTATGGTACTTTCCAATAATTCCAAGGTTTACATGATTATATGGAAGTAAGAAGACTGCATGGAAATTGACATGGCATGCAGCTATAAGAATTAAATAAGGGAAACTACATCACCCAATAGACTCTCCCCAGTGGAATAGAATTGATCATGATTATCCTGAATTTGGAAATGTGTCGAGAAACCTTTTCCAAGTGTTATCTATAGATGGAGTGAATCCTTTTGGTTTTCAAAGAAGCACCCATAGTACATGGCTAGTTATGTTGGTAAATTATAACTTTACATCATGGTTATGTATGAAATGAAAATACATCATGTTATATATGCTTATATATGGACCAAAATAATTGGGCAATAATATTGATGTTTATTTGGCACCATTGATTGAGGATTTGAAATTATTGTGGGATTCAGGTGTTACATTGTATGATTCTTTCAGAAATAAAGATTTCATCTTGGGGAACATATTGTATGGGATGATAAATAAATTTTCTACTCATATAAATTTTCAGGATACAACATTAAAGGAACTCAAGGGTGTTCCTTTTTTGAACAAGGTACATTGTAAATTAGGTAGAAACATTCATCAAAACTGCGTTTCTAGGACATCACAGATTTCTACCTTGACTACATAATTACCAATCTTGGGCGACATCATTCGATGGATATTCAAAAGAATGTAAAACATCATCTCCACTAATAGGTGATCAACTATTTGATAATGTGAAATATGTGGACCCTGATTTTGGTAAACAATTTTCCAAAAACATTATGAAAATAAATTCGAAAACGAGTGTAGTTTTTTCTTAATAACCATACTATAATTTTTTGTATGTGACAAATTTTTTCAATGTTATGCATGTTAAAAAAACTTTTGTGAGTGTCATCGATGCATTACTAAAGAAAACTGGAAAAACAAATGATAGAATAAAGGATATGTAGGAAATGGTTGACATGGGAAGATGAGAATATTTGGCACTAGTAAATATTGAAAAATTAACTATTCTTCCTCCAGTTTCTTACAAACTTTCCATGTAAGAGAGATATCAGTTTTGAAACTTATTGAATGATTTCAAGGTTTTAGAGAGATATTAATTTAATATCAAGAACATTTTGTCAATGATCAATTTAAATTTAAAGGGTCTGAAATCACATGACAACCATTTTTTTATGAAAGATCTAATTAAAATATCTTTAAATTGCATTTTTCCCAGAATTTCCATCATATAATAACCAATATCTCTTTCTTCTTCAAATATATAAGCAGATAAGTTATAGACCCAATGAAATTTTTGACTATGAAAATAGAAATTGTTTTTATACTATGTGAATTGTAAATGTTCTTCTTGCCAACATTATTTGATATGATGGTTCACTTGGTGAGAGAGATTCGACATTGTGGTCATATAAACTTTAGATGGATGTACCCCATTGAATGGTAAATAAATATTTTGAAAGGGTATGTCAATAATCGATGTTGGCCAAAGGATTGTATTGTGGAATGATATATTGTTTAGGAAGTCATTAAATTCTATACTGAATACCTTTCTAGTGAGGAAATCATTGTTCTACCAAAATATCATCACACCGGCTATCTTGTGGGTTAAGGAATTTTTGGAAGAGATATTATCACAATCAATATTACAGATCAAGAGTAGGCCCACCTATATGTTTTTTATAATGGTTTGGAGGTTTCCTCATTTGTTGAAACCCACAAAGAAATTAGGAGGCATTTTAATCCATAAAGGGATGAAATATGGATATCAAAAACACATAATAAATAATTTATAGGATGGTTTCGAGGTCATTTTTTAAGGATTCATATGAAAATACAGATTCAATTTTATAATAACTTCGATGGATAGCTAGAGGACCTAGTGTGTTTGTGTGTGTATTATCTTAAAATGGTTATGTAATTAGTGGAAATACATTCTATACAAATGGACATGATGAAGATAGTACCATGAAAAATAGTGGAGTTCCACTTGTAGCTGAAGTGATGAAAGTTTCTAGTATTAGGGATAGAAATCCAATTTACACAAATATTTTATACTTTGGAATCATCAAATTAATATTGGATTTGGATTATAAAAAATTTCAAGGGCATATTTATCAATAAAATTGGGTTGATAAGATGAGTTATGTTAAAATAGGTGAATTGGGATTCATAAAAGTTGATTTCAGTAAGGAATGGTACAAAGGAAAACCATTTATAATGAAATTAGAAGCAGTACAAGTATTTTATGTTCCATATCTCACAAATCAAAAGTGTTCAATTATTCTATTATTGACCAATACTAGTGAAGAGTAAGATTAAAATAAAACTAAGGATAGCCCTTTCATTGGGATGTCTCAATCATTGTTTAGTGTTCCCAATGTAGATGTAATTTTTTATATTAGAGGAAACCACAATGAATGTATTTGGATACTTGATAGAGGGGTCAAATAACTCTAGCCTTAAAAAAGAGAGTTTAATAATTTGGTAATATATTTTTTGTAATATACATTATATTACCTCATATTATTATCCATTTTTCTGCTAATTTTATGTACTATATATGAAAAATTAAACCACTTCAGCAGATAATGACTTTTACACATGTGGGTGCTCCCAATCCCAAGGAACAATAGGTATCTAGCTTGTTATTACTCAGAGTGTAGAGGAACAATGTACTTCTGCACATGTTGGTGCTCCCAAACCCAAGGAAAAAAAAATCTCTCAACTGATGATGCTCGCAGTGCAGAGGAACAATGACCTTATACACAAGCTAGTGCTACCAATTTCGAGGCACAACAGATCTCTCAACATGCTATTGCTCGCAGTGCTGAAGAACAATGACCTTCGGCTTATTATGGTGCTCCCAATCCTGATCAAAAACCGGTTTCTCAACCAGTTGTTTCTCCCATTGCATAGGTACACTGATCATTTACACATTTCAATGCTATTTTTATAGTGTAACATGTTGACAATGTTGATTTTGAGCAAATTGTAGGTGATGAAGGACCGAAAACGAAGAAAAAAATAGGATTATCATAGTTTGACAGTGTTAGAAAAAAACATTTAGAAGAAATTCATAGGAATAAAATGTGAAGTCTAATGGAATGAATTGTACCATAATGTTAATCCCAATAAGGTCATGTTCAATAGTTACATTGGAATCATCACTCGACAACACATTCTGATTGATGTAAATTCATGGCACCGTGTTGTGATCATGCTTAATGCACTGATGTGGGATGATATTATAGTAACATTATGATATCATTTCATTATTTTAATAAATAATAAAACAACAAAACATTTAATTACTCTTCATCATCCTTTATAGATTGAATTTATAGAATATGACTCCCAAAATAAAAATTTGTTAATGCTTGTTGGAAGGATTCACAGATGATTTCATACAATTCTAACAATTCATCATCTTAAAGATGATGAATAGAAAAATAAACCCACACAAACCGCTTATCTATACACACCTATTAATCCAAGAAGCATGGGATTTGTTTATTGTCTGTCGTGGGGACGTGTCATTTCATGTAAATTGTGGATAGTAATACGTTGTTTGATGATGTGTGTATTAATCACTTTGATTGACAATTTATTATTTATGAAATATAAACTGAGTTCTAGAAGTAAGGAATGAGATACCAAAACAGATTACCCCTACTGTAAATCAAGGATGGAATACACATCACTTGAAAAAAAATTAGTACATATTTTAAATCTACCATAATACTTTTATGAGACATGAATCAACACCATAATTTTTTAATCTATTTATATGCAGATTTATGACTCTAAATCCATAGCCACTTCCATCCCACACCATTTTTTATTAAAGGAGTAATGTTTATATAAAGACGGGATACTAATATATGAAAACGCACAAAAAGTGTGGGAAACATGTATAAGTATTACATAATAAAAAATTGATATAAATCGTAAATATATAACAATGACAACTTTTTGTCCCATATTTTCTATTCAACATAGTCATTGGAATCAGCAACACTTGTACCAGACGAACACATACTCTCAGTGGGCCATAAAGTGTCCAAAATAGTATGGTCGTGTCAAAGGTGCGGATTTTGGGGTGACACCCTAAAAATATTTTGAGAAAAAAAACAAGACTATCAAAGAGGAATAATAAAATAGATGAGAGAAAGAATAGCTACCCTTGATGAAGAAATCCAATAGCAGAGAGTGTTGATGAAAAATTTAATGGGGTGAAGTGAAGAGAAGAAAAAACTAAAGAACAACCATCACATGAAGATCCCTCCCCACCCCCCCACCCCCATCAACTTTGAGGCGATCCATTCCCCTAAAACCCATCTTAGTCAAGGTAATCAATGTTCGAATAATTTCTTCTATGAAATTTGAATCAGATAGAAACCAATACCTCTCCTATATTGATATTCTATAGGGCGATAATGACTATGATTTATATATATCAACACCAACCCAAAGCCTTGTAGTGAGGGATATGGTGTTCAATATCCAAAAGAACATGCTGCATAACATACCACTTCCAACAGATCATGTGAGAGTGTCGATTATCATATGCCATGAGCTAAAAATCGATATACCTATTCCAATTTTTGTGGAAGATATTTATAAGGTCAAACAAGCTGTTGGAAAATCCATTGCATGACCATCACATTAATAAAAAACATGTCGCCAATGAGGTATTAATTTACAATTTATTTTTCAAGATAAACCTTTAAAAATTAAGGAAAAATAGTTTAAACTGGTGAATGTTATTGTAGACAGACAAATGGAATGGGGTGAAATGAAATACCGGATCAAAACCATCTAAAGGATTGACCAACTGATCAAAAATATATTTTGAAAGAATATTTACCCAACATGTTCTATATCCAAATTTACTATCATTGAAGGTTCATGAGGATACAAAGTAAAAAATGGTCATTCTCACATAGTTGATTTTGAAGAAAATATGTATAGAGAGTAAGTTCAAGACTTCATTGGTGTTGAGAATGTAAGTGACATCCATGACTATTTTTGGCTAGATGGATCAGTTGTAAATGTGTACATGAGGTATGTTTTTATGATTTGATTTTCCAAAAGATAATATACTATGTTAATTTTGACTAAATAAATTTCATGTTTTTGGAAGGAGTATATATGAAAAACTAATTTAAGGGATCTCTCAATGAAATTTTTTAGGTCTCTTTAGTGATCACACCACCTCTACAGAATAACCAAAAATAGATTCCCAAAATATGATGAAATAGTGGTAGGCATTGTCAAATCATTTGAAAGAAAAATTTCAGATGATAGACTCTTATTAATACAACTGATGTAGTGGTAAAACTATAAAATTTAATCATATAAAATATAATTTATTTTATTTTATTACTTATTTCTTTTTGTGTTTTTATTCATGTTTGGATGATTAGTATGGTCAATTTGGATACTCCAAATATTTATTTTCTAGATTCAGTGCTTGGATACCCAAAAAATTGACCACACATAAGGACATTTGTTAATAAATAATACACATCCAATGTTTTAGAACTAAACATAAAGTTATATAATTTAGATTATCTTTTAATGAGGTTTCTGTTATGATATAGAGGTGTATGATTAAGATGAAAAACAAGGAATGAGGCAATGGGCTAAGCACGAGAAAGCTGAAAAGTTCTACAACTAGACAAGTATCAGGGTATATATAATAAGATTTCACCATCTAAACACAAATCCAAAAAAAATTACTTATTTTTCTCAATTTTTTTTGTATTTTCCGAAACAAACAAATGGAAACAATTTTGGTTATTATGTTTGTAAATTTGTGATAGAGATCATATTCCATGAATAAACTAGCATCCCTAGAGAGGTATTTTGGCAGAGAATTACTGTTTTATTTTAAATATTTTTGAATCATTTGTGTATTTATATTTTTTTAGTACTAATATGACTTTTGAAAAGACTCGTATTCACAAGACGATATAGATTTACATAGAAATGAATAGGCATCATACCTATTGTAAGAATGTATACAAAAATAATAACGATGTAACTTCCATAGAAGTAGTGGAATTTTTAATATTTGTGTTTAATTTACATATTTTAATTATTACTCATATAATAATTTTATTCTCATACAATTGGATTCTTTTGTTCAAGTTGGAGCAGTTTGTTTGAAACTAATCATGCTCATGAGATATTGGACTTTGAGGTAGCAACTAAGATAATGATAACAAGGAAATTGGTTATGAATGTAAAAATGTGAATTCCTACTACTTATGTAATTAATTACTCTTTTCATAATTTTATTTACTATTTGTATGTAAATTTCCTTATCACTTTTATGTAATAATTATTTAGTTTTTTTACAAATATTTTAGGAAGTTGTACTTTCCTTTCAACTATCTACAACAAGCCAAAAAAGATAGAACATGTTCCATCTAGGTGTAAGAGGAAACACCATGTTGCATGAAAGGTGAAGTGAATCATAAGTATGAATCTACCAAGGCATTTCTCAGTGGTTAAATGCAAATTATAACTTCCCAAAAGATCTATCATGAACCTTTTCTTGAACAGTGTAGTAATCATCTGCAGCTCAATCATCTTTACCTCAATATAATACATAGTGTGGTCAGTATGAATCCAAGTATACGTTTTTAACTTATAATATCCTTTGATCCTTTAAGATTCATGTCTTATGAAGAACCATAATTTAACCCATGAATCATGATTGTGATTTATGATATGTAGGGTAAGAATTTATAATATTAATATCACCTTTTAATATCTTTATGTTCATGTTATCCTTATATGATCATTGATATCTCCCTTGTTTACACTTATTGAGCATATATGATAACCCTTTCTTGTGTTTCATTTCCTTAGGTTGTGAGGAATTATTTTAGAAATTATTTTTTAATAATGTTTCTAGTAAAGATTAACATAATAAGGGACTCTTATGACCCAGTTAATTATGTTTCCATGTTTCCAAAAGCACTAGACCTAAACTATTCAAGAATTGATCATTATGTTATGCAATAAATATTAATATACTAATATATGATCTCTCTATATGAAATGTTTGGTACAATATATTTGGTATCAGAGAAAATAACTTATTCAAAATAGAGAAAATGAATTCATCTATTTTAATACTTTATAAAAATAATCCATAAGTCATTTAAGAAGTGAAGGAATCAATGACACCTCAATAAGACGCATGATGAAACTAGTATAATTCAAATTATATCTTTTTATTTAAAACTAACATTATTTTTAGTAAAAAGAACAAGTGACATACTGGAAACTAAAAAAATGCATTCAGATTGTTTTGATACTTTAGGAAAATGATCAATAAGTCATTTTTTATGTTTAGGAATCCACCTCAACATAATTTGATGCATGGTGTGAAAGATATGTCATTAAGTGTGTATTTTTAAATTAAATTGACATTAAATTTATCAAAAAGAACAAGTGACATAATGAAAACTGAGAAAATGCATTCAAGTTGTTTTTATACATTTTTTCAACAATCCATTAGTCATTTGTGATGTGTATAAATCAACCATACCTCAATCAAATGCATGGTGTTACCATTATGACAAAAAGTGTCCGTTATCAGTTTAAAAATGACATTATAGCTCAAAATTTGTATCACAATAAAAACAAAGAAAACACACTATGATTTTCTTCATAATTTAGGAAAACGATTCAAAAATCATTTTTTGACATTTATGAGGCAGTCTCATGTCCAACTGATTCACAATACGGCCGGTATGACTCAAAATACGTGTTTCTAGTTTGAAATGAAATTTTAGTAACAAAACACAACTGAGCAACTGAAATCCAATAAAACGCATTTAGACTATTTTTATAAATTAGGAAAATGATCTATAAGTCAATTCTACCATGTAGGAATCAACTTCACCTCATTATGATGCACAGTGTGGTCGGTATGACTAAAAGTGTCTCTTTTTATTTAAAATTCACATTAATTTTTGTAACAAGAACAAGTGACATAATTAAATATGAGAAAACACATTCAAAAAAGTGATCTATAATTCTTTTTTGATTTTTAGGAATCAAATGCACCTCAATATGGTGCATGTTGTGAACGATATGACTTTAAGTGTGTATTTTTATATTAAATTGGTATTAAATTTAGAAAAATGAAAAAGTGGCATACTGAAAACCAAGAAAAAACATTTTTATTTTTTTGTTACTTTAGGAAAATGATCCATGAGTCATTTTTCATGTTTTTTAATCAACCACACCTCAATCTGATGCATGGTGTGACCAGGTTGACTAAAAGTGCCTGTTTTCAATTTAAAATTGAAATTTTATCTCAAAAAACATCACTCACTAAAAACCAAGAAAATGCACTCTGATTGCCCTAATAATTTTATAAATAAATCCATAAGATATTTTTTAAAGGTATGAAGTATTCTCACATTAAACTGAGAAAGAATGCAACAGATATGACTCAAAATGTGGGTTTCCAGTTTGAAATTACATTTTAGTAAAAAACATGTGTGGCACACTAAAACCCAATAAAGTGCATTTGAACTATTTTTGTACATTATTAAAATGATCTAGAAGTCATTTGTGATGTTTAGGAATCAAAATCACCCCAATATGATGCACGGTGTGACCGACATAACTTAGAGTGTCACTTTTTCTTTAAAATCGACAATAATTTTAGTAACAAGAATAAGTGACATACTGAAAACTAAGAAAAAAAATTGGATTGTTTTGATAATTTAGGAAAAATATCAATGAGTCATTTTTCATCTGTATGAATCAACCACACATCAATTTGATTAATGGTGTGAATGATATTACTTTAGGTGTGTATTGTTATATTAAATTAACATTAAATTTAGAAAAAAGGACAAGTGATATACTGAAAACTAATAAAACACATTTGAATTGATTTCCTACTTTAGTACAATGATCTATGAGTAATTTTTGATGTGTAGGAATCAACCGCACATCAATCTGAGGCACAGTGTGACCAGTATGACTAAAAGTGTCCCTTATCAGTCTAAAATTAAAATTTTAGCTCAAAACATGTCTCTCACTAAAAACCAAGAAAACACACTCTGATTGTATTCATAATTTAATACAATGAGTCATAATTAATTTATGATGTGTTTAAACTATTCTTATGACAAACTGATGTACGGTACAATCAATATCACACAAAATGTTTCTTTCTAGTTTGAAATGACATTTTAGTAAAAAAACAGAACTAACATATTGAAAACAAAGAAAACACATTTGTTTTATTTTGATACATTATAAAAACGATCTATATTTTATCTCTAACATGTAGGGACCCACTACATCTCAATATGATGCACAGCGTGGCCAGTATTACTTAAAGTGTTTCTTTTTATTTAAAATTAACATTAATTTTTGTAAAAAGAACCATTGATATACTGAAAACAGAGAAAACACATTCAGATCATTTTGATAATTTAAGAAAACTATCCACAATTCATTTGTGATAGGGAGAAATCAACCCTACCTCAATAAGATGCATGGTATGGCCTTTATAACTCCAAATGTGTCTTTTTATTTAAAATTGACATTAATGTAAGTAAAAATGAACAAGTGATGTACTGAAAACTGAGAAAACACATTTTAATTGTTTTGATACTTTAGGAAAATGATCTATCAATCATTTTTAATGTTTTGGAATCAACGATGCCTCAATATGATTCATAGTGTGACTGGTATGACTAAAAGTGATAGTTATCAGTTTTAAATTTACATTTGAACTCAAAACATGTCACTCACTAAAAACCTAGAAAATGTGCTCTGGTTGTCTTTATAATCTAGGAAAGTGAATCATAAGTCATGTTTGATGTGCATGAAACACTCTCATGTCAAAACGATGCATGATTTGACCAATACGAATCAAAATGCATGTTTCCATTTTGAAATGACATTTTAGTAAAAAAACAGGCATACTAAAAACAGAACAAACACATTCGGATTTTTTTGATACTTCGGGACAATGATCCATCAGTAATTTTTGACATATAAGAATCATCCTCCCTTAAATTTGACACATGGTGTGATGGGTATAAATCAAACTGTGTCATTACTTTAATTTGATATAAATCTTAGTAAAATAACAAGTAACATACTCAAAACTGAGCAAACACATTTGAATTGTTTTTATATTTTAGGAAAACAACCCATAACTCATTTGTGACATTTTGGAATCAACCCCACCTCAATAAAATTCATGGTTTAACTGGTATAACTGCAAATGTGTCCTTTTAATTAAAAATTTACATTTTATTAATGTATTCATTCATATTAATGTTTAATTTATTTCCTTATAGTATTACTAATATAATATTTTTTCCTTATATATGTGGAATATTTTTCTTGAGTTGGGATGATTTGTTTTGAAATTGATACCATGGGAAGACATTTTTGATTGGTGATCACAGGCATCAAAATATCAAACATTAATGTTTTTAACAGTTTTTTGGATAATTGAAAATGTAGTTATATAAAACATTGTTTGAAATGTATATATTAGTATTTTTTGTATATACCAAGGGTGTATGTTTTGTATTCATGGTGTAAAATAAATTTATATAGCATTGTTTTTAGGGTGTGCTATATATACCTATAGGTTTTTGTTGGGTGTGCTATTATATTAATAGCACATTACAGCCAATATGGAGTTTATCAACACTATTTGACATGCTGATTAAGTGGGCCTTTATTAGTTCTCAAAATAATGCTGATAAATGGGGGGATTTATCAGTTTTTTTTAGTGTAGATAAAGGACCCCCTTTATCTGTTCTATTTTTAGCACTGATGAATGGGACCCCCTATCATCGCTACGATTAACAGCACATTTTTAGCACTATTATATGGAATGTGTGTTATAGTGATTCTATAGACAAATATTTTATTTCCCACTATCCACCACAATTTGGGGAAGTTTGGGACCATTGATTACAAAAACACACTTATACCCATGCACATTTTATAAATTAAAATGGTATCAAGTACTCCTTCAAGGAAAATTGAAAATATTTTCAATTCTATCATCTAGTTTTCTTATCTTCATCTGTGATAAACAAACTCAACTATTTTGTCTTGAAGAGCTAGCTTGTAGTATGTGTGAATCGAATGAACTCTCTCACATATGTGTTCTATGATATAAAAATCATTTTTAGAGCTCATTAACACACTATTTATAGTACTCATGTTGCAACATGACTATTACTATATTTTTCATTTGAGATTTATGATTTACAGTAAATAAAATGACACGTGCCATTTAAAAATTATAGAATAATTCCATAACTCATTTCCCACACACTCTATTAAATCCTCATTATAAATGATGATCTTCAATGGTTAGAAAAATAATAACCATGCGGCATTGGAAATATAAAACTCATATAACTTCTTGTATACAAACTACTAATATGATTCTCTGTTCTTCCAGCATCTGAATGCACTAATTCCCCTTATTATTTTTTTGAAATAGGGAGATATTTGTATAATTACATTGACATATAATGATAAAGTTGATCATAGATTTTAATTGTAATTTTAAAGGATTTTTTAGAATGATTTTTCAATTCATATTATTTGATATATCATGTTTGCAACAACTAATTTCTTTTTTGTTGTATAAATTTTCCTTTTGTGTTTTATATAATATTGAACCCCAAAATTTGATCACTAGAAGACCCTCTCACACACCATGTACTGGTCTTAGAATAAAACATTAGTCAATGTCATAAAATCTATCTTTTAATAGTAAAAACATTATTTCTATGAGATTTTTAAATATCTAACACTGATAATTCAAAATATTTATTGTTCAACAAAAAATGTAACAATGTATGTCTATTCTTAATGAAGTTGGAGACTTACCCAAGTGATTAAGGCTCCCCGTAATCCTACATTAGACCCAGGTTCAAATCTAGGTGGGGTGGATTTTCATAGATATCGTTGCAGTACTATAGCTGACAATGACACAAGCAGGCAGCGATGTAGATATAACGCATGATGCAGGAAAGTGGTAACATGGGCATGATGCAGGCCTAGTGAAGTAGACAGTATGATGTAATCATGTTATATTAGTATTTCAGAGTAGTTATTGGGCCCTTTGGTCCATGTAATTGGCTTCATTCCCATTGGGCCTTTGGGATATATACTGAATAAATAATCCCTAATGGGTGGGTTATCCCTTGAGGTGTTGTGGACAGCCTTTTCAGCCTATGTGTGTGGTGTGTATGTGTTTAATGTAATTTCACCCCTAAGAACCTAATATATTTGTGAATTCTTAATAACTTTATTGGAAATTAAAACTCCACCTAAAAAATCAGTAATAACTACAACATATGGTAGTGGTCAATGCATCTCAACATTGACACAACATTCATGCATTAGATTTTTTTCATTATTTATATAACTTTTTCCTTCATTATTGCCAAGAAATTTGAAGTTATTTTTAATTATTACCATACTTATGTATATCCTTATTTTTTTCTACAATATTCAGTAGGTTTAACATATACTACTAGCCTACACTCTCCTATCTCAATTTCAAATGTGACCCCTACCAATTGTATTACATCTGGTATACATTTCATATCAAATCAAGATATTGTTTCCATTAAAATTATTCAAGGTAATCACTCTTATAACATGAAATACTATCATGATATGCATCCTTTATAATTCTTACTTTACATGGATAAACTGGGGGTCTCATATATATGATTCAAAATTACCAGGATGCAATGAAAATTTATAACTGGGCAGGGTATCAAGATTTTTTTGCAAAATTCACTTATAATCCAAAATGGATTGAAATTTATAGGTATGTAAAAGAACACAAAACTTTTCAAAGGTTTGTTTGTAAGTACTATCCAATGTTTTTAGTATGAAGTATAACCATATAATAGAATATTTATGAGAACAATTTATCTTTCGAACCTGTTGTGTTGGTATTTCTTGTAAGCCACATTCTATATTTTTTCATTATGAGGACATTTTTTAATGTATACCTTCTTTTAACTTTTATTGATTCTTCTATTATGATGTCTAAATTTATATTATATAATTCAAAAAATGAGTTTTGATGTATGTACAAGTACTTATTAAAAAAAATTACATACTTCTTATATTATTTTTATGTTTGTTACTGTAGTTTGACATGTATAGATATTTGTTTACATACTTATTATATTAGTTTGTCGCATGTACATATGCCTTCCAAAAACGATGTTTACTACACACACATAAATTTATAAAAAAAATTTACATACATCTTTCATTAGTTTGATTTTTCTTATTATAGTTTTACATGTGTACATATTGTTTTTATATAATTCTTATATTATTTTTCCACACATACATATTCATTCCAAAATTGAGGTTTACTACATGTACATATTCATTCCTCCAGATTTGTTTGTTTCCCATAAATTTTTTTACATACTTCTAATATTAGGTTTATTTTTCTTATTTCAGGTTGTCATGGATCATTATCCACCTTTTAACTTTAAAGGGAGCTTCTGGATATTTTAATTTGAAGCCTTTATGATGAATCTAAGTTGTGTTTTGGATTTTCTGTCAATCCCTATAATTATCCTGGAAACATAATTTCAATGAATTCATGATTTTATGTTTTTATGTTAGATGATACAATATATCAAATGTCTCTTAATATCTTGAACATTACATGTTCTCCATGATAAATTTTTTAAAACATAGTGCTTTATTTTTAGGATAAATCCTTATATGATGAGTAAAATGTATTTTACTTTATAATGGGTGGAGTATTGTTTTAAAAATCTATGTTTGAGATTTTTAGTGTTGTTTTCAATTTAAATTTATAGTGAATTTTTTTATTACCACTATATTTTATGCTTGGGGATTCATGAATTTTAATTTCATATTTTAAATGACATAAAATGGTTTTCAAATTACATTCATGGAAGAATGATTAATTGTCGAAGATTCTCAATAACACATGAATCATGGGAATAAAGTTCATATCATGACAACCCACCGTGATAAATCTTGATATTTTGAGGAGACTCTTGTTAGTGAGTTCATTTCCTAGTCCAATAATTTTGTAGTTTGTTCATGCATTAAATATTTTGGGGAAGGGCCATGTTATGGGTAAATTTTTGAACTAATTGTTGTTTTTTCAAACTTAATCAAGTCATTTACTCAAGTACCTTTGGTGTTATATTATATGGTTCCTTCGTTCCATGCTATATTATTTATGGTCTACATTCCATATGTGCATATTTTTGGTGCACTTTTGTTTCTCTTTACATGATATTCTCGTGGCCATAATTTGATGTTGTACTAGTTGATAAAGTGTGTTTTAATTCCATTATTGAAACTCAAAAGGACAGCAAAGGTAATTCACTTTTTGTAATTATTTTTCAATAATTTCAATTCCATGTAAAATTTTAATGTCATCCATTTTTTTCATTCTCAGGATATATTCTACTCTCATTTTCTAGATATGTTGTTATCTCAACACACATATTATATTAAGAGGATATATCATAAACCCCATAAATTTATATATGAGATCACAATAGTTAATGTGGATCAGTTTAATTAACATTCTAGTTTCACGTAATAAACATAGTTGCATCTCATTATGTGTTCAAGTTAGTTTCATGTTAGAAATTGAATTTCCATCTATAAAAGTTTTTTTAAAACCATATATTTTTTGGTAAGAACATTCTTATAAAGTGTACTAACATATTTTATACGTTGGTGGTGTTTTTTCCATAAAACAAGTTCAAAGAAAAAACAATACAGACTTGTGAATTTAGCCTTTTCTATGCAATGAAACCTTGAAGCGGAGGATCTTGAACAAAAAAAATTTGACTTTAGATATTGGTGTGGAGGTTGAGGTTTTTTTCATCCGAATAAAAATGTGAAATCATTCCATATTCCTAGGTTATTGGTTTGGTCTACTGATTAGTTATTCCCTTCCAATCCTTGTTCTTATGTATTAACCCAAAGCAGAGAGGATAGGTATGAACCCTCTAGGAACAGAGGGAACTATTTGAATTTGTTATAATTATGTAAATTTATTTACAATTGATCTAATAATCTTGAAATTTATTAACATACTATTCCTCTACTTGTTAAAAATGAAATTGTTTTGATTTATTTATTTAAATGTGTATACATGTACATGAATACAATGATGTTTTTACAGTTGACTTGAGAACCACTATTATTTTCATACAAAGTATTTTATAATCTCATTCCACATGGACATATTTATGGAAATAAAACTTATATTTTACTTATTGTTAGGTATAAATGGGTACACTAAAATTTGTTAGGTCTTTATGGAAAATTTTCCATGTTTTCTATGGAATCTAGAATAGTTCCCACAAAAAAACCACAGTTTTTAGGGGTGGGTGTAGATTATGTTATGAATATGACTGATTACTCCTAGTATATTCTTTATCTCAATCCTTTATTTGGAAAGGAATTTATTTTTTCCTATTTATATACATTATGTTCCGGGACATTTACATTGATTCGAACTAATGTAGATAATTACGGTGTATTTATATTATAGTTTACTCATTTATGTATCATTTGGTTTGATGTCATATCTTTGATATGTTCAATTTATATATGGGTTATTACAGAAAATAAGTGGGGTTAAAATATAAAATATCATCATTTAGAAGTTATAAAATCATTCCATAACCTGTATATAGATTTTTTTGTTCTAGTCATCAACCCCTAAGGATCAGGGAGGGCCCTTGGTTTCAATAGCATTATGATTCGTGTGTGTTACAAGAATTCATTTCATATAAACTAAAACATAACACTATATAAAATAAAGTATTATTGATCATAGAATTAATAATATCATGCCTTGAATAGAATATGGTCCCACCATATCATCGAACTACTTGCAACATTCTTAGATCTCAAAATTTGGTGATACATTTCTAATCCTTTTACACCCTCCCATGAGTTCTTCACCATGATATATTCTATTTATCCACAAAGATATGTGATTATTTAATTTTATTGGATTCCCCTAAACTATTAATTTGATATAAAAAATCAATAACATTTATTTTAAATGATTCATCGCTAAATATTCATGAAATTTTCATTATGTATTAATAAAATCCTATTTTAAATGAAACAACCCTCTACAATGAAATCATATAAATTCAAACCTCCACTTAAAATAACATCAATTATTATGTGAATATTTCATTCAAAAATCCTCCTACTTTAACTTATGACCATGAAAACCACACATTCATCCACCTAGTTAACAACGAAAAACACTTTATCAATGCCTCTCAACTATATTTTCTT
The DNA here is from genome assembly GCA_963277665.1 of Viscum album. NCBI lineage: Eukaryota > Viridiplantae > Streptophyta > Magnoliopsida > Santalales > Viscaceae > Viscum > Viscum album. The sequence goes on along the minus strand of OY728126.1, from coordinate 1,210,681,621 downwards.
CTAGAGATGTTACCCTACATACAACGACCAAATAAGTTGCTAATTTTTTTTAAGATTTTCCTTGATCATATATTTAGTCACCATCATCAAAAACATTATTTCATTTAGGATTGTTTTTCATTAATCCTATTTAATGCCATCCATATTTGTGAATGTTGATTTATACTAACACATGAACATAATACCTTACGTATATTATAGATATTACCCAGATTTAGTAAACTACCATTCCTCAAGAAAATATTGGTCAAAAAAGATATTCTAGAAAAACATTATGTTAATATCCTTATGAAATAATTATTATATTATAATCTACCACTATTTACCAGTGATTCCTTTAAGATAAAAAGATTAAAAAGTCAAATATAAAAAAATACAGTTGATCCTCAGAAACAATTGATCTTTCTTTTATTTTAAATTATCACATATAAATAGTTGTGGGTTTTTTTTTATGAAACTCTCTGTCAAGATCCATTTATCCTTAGTTATCTTGGTTGTATTCCCTTCCAATTAACTGGATGTCTTGTGTAAAATGGAAAAATAATAAGAATACACACTTCAATTGACATGAACTCATGAGATAATGATCACAGAGTCATTTTTTATCTACAGGAAACAATGTTGCATCCATCAGATGCTCTCTTCACCCGGTATGATGAAAAAATATGGGTAACACTGTCTAATTTTATTTAAATTATATATCTTCTATCAAGGGTCAAAAATTATTAAACTAGTTCTGATTGATGTGAATATTTAGGATAAATTTTCTTGAATAATTTTTTATCTGTTGGAATCAACAATTCACCATCCTGATGTCTGAATTGGTTAGTATGTCTTAAGGTGTGATTTAACATTATTACCATTTTTTAATAATGGTAAAATCATGTTTATAGGGGTCAAAACTAACCAAATGTGCTCTGATTCACATGAAATTATAATACTATGATCTTTAAGTCATTTATAATCTATATGAATCATCTATATGTCGTTCAGATACTCATATTTCTTGGTATGATTGAATTTGGTGTTTGTCCCTCATATTTTGAGTTGAGGGAAAAGTCACATAAAAGAGACAAATCCCAATAAAATGAACTTATATTAACTTCAAGTCATTTTATAATAATAATGTAGTTGTTTTTTATTTTTAATAATCAATACCACGTCCATCGGATGCTCATGTCGCCCAATATAATGGGAAAAAATGAATAACATTGTCTACTATAATTAAAATTACATATCACCTATTAAGGGGTCAAAATAAGAAAAAAATACTAATTGATTTGAAAATATAGGTGAAAATTACTCAAATAATATGTGGTCTATTGGAATCAACCACACATCAATTCGATTCTATTATTGGTCGGTACAATTGAAATTACATTTTTGCATTTATTAGTATTTTTTGTAGTAAGGGGGAAATAATTTTTGTAGGGTCCAAACAGACCAAATGAGATCTTATTAACATGAAATATTAATACAATAATATTTAATTCATTTATAATTTATAGGAATCATTGAAACATATATTGGATATCTAATTTCTTGGAATGATCGAAAGTGGAATTAGTCCCTTAGATTTGGAGCTTAGAGACAAATCATATAAAAATGTCCAATACCAAGATAATGCACTTAGATTTACATGAAATCATGAGAGAATGATCATTTATCCAATTTGGATCTGTAATAATCAACACTACATCCATAATATGCTTGTGTTCTCAAAAATTAATAAAATCGATAGATAACGTTGTTTATGTTATCAAAATGACACATCTCTCATCAAGGGGTCAAAAATAAGAAAACGACCTCTAATTGAAATAAGAAGCTAGGAGACAATTACTTGAATCATATGTGATCTATTGGAATCAACTGAACAGTAATCCAATTCTTGGATTGGTTAGTACAATTAAAAGTTAATTATTTAAATTTATTATCATTTTTGTAATAATGGAAAAATCATGTGTAGGTGTCAAAACTGATCAATGAGATCTTATTGACATGAAATTTTAGGAAAAATGTATTTTAGTAATGTAAAATCTATATAAATAGTTGACATGTTGATCGGATACCTGAATTACTTGGTATGATCAAAAATGGCGTGTGTCCCTCAGATTTAGAGTTAAGTTGAAAATCAGGTAAAAGAGGTCAATACCAAGAAAATGCATTGGGATTGACAATAAAAGTTAGTTTAACATTCCTAAAATCATATGTGATCTATTAAAATCCAAAAAGTGTCAATCGGATCCCCGAATTGGTCAGTATAATTAGAATTCCATTTTCACATTTGTAATTATTTTTCCTAATAATGGGTAAATCATGTTTTTAGGGGTCAAAATCAACCAAATGAGCTTTTATTGACATGTAATATTAGGAAAATGAGATTTAAGTCATTTAAAATATATATGAATCATTGAAACATGGATCAGATACTTTAATTTATTGATATGTTCAAAAGTCGCATTTGTCCCTTGGATTTGGCGTTAAATGAAAAATCACATAAAAGGGTAAATAAAAAAGAAAAAACACTTGGATTTAAATAAAATAATGGGACAATGATAAAAACTCCATTTTTGATCTTTATGAATCAATTTCAAATCTGTTAAATTCTCGTGTCACCTGGTGTGATGGAAAATGATGGATAATGTTTTCTTGTGTTATTAAAATAATATATCTCACATCAAGATATCAAAAATGATAAAACATTCTAATTGACATAATCATATAGGAGAACATTCCTCGAATCATATGCGATCTATTGGATTCAATCACACATCGATCCAATGTCGGGATTGGTAAGTAGAATTAGATGTTTATATTCAAATTTATTATCATTCTTTTAATAATGGGAAAATCATATGTTGAGGGGTTAAATCTTACCAAATGAGCTCTGATTGACATGAAACCTTAGTACAATGATGTTTATTTTGTTTAAAAAATTTTGTATGCATCGACATGTGGATCAGAAACCTTAATTTCTCAGTATCATCAAAAGTGGTATCTATCCCTCAGATTTAAAGTTTAGTAAAAAAATCATGTAAAATAGGACAATACCATGAAAAAACTTTTATTGATATAAATTCATGTTAGAATTGTCACCAAACTATTTTTAATCTATAGGAATCAACACTACATCTATCAGATTCTCATGTTTCCCAATATGATGGAATATAACGAATTATGTTATCTATTATTATTAAAATGAAATATCTCCTAAAAGGGGTTCAAAAACAATAAAAATAATTCTGATTGATATGAAAAGTTATGACAACATTTTTCAAATCATATTTGATTTATTAGAATCAAGAACTCATTAATATTATCCCTAGATTAGTCGTTATAATAATATGTTGTTCTCACATTTATTATTATATTTCTAATAATGGAAAAATCATGTGTGTAGGGGTCAAAACCCTCCCAAAAATATTTTATTGATATGAAATCTTAGGAAAACAATATTTAATTCATTTAAAATATAAAGGAAGCACTGATGCATGGATTTGATCCCTGAATTGCTCGGTATGATCGAAAGTGACATTTTTCCCTCCAATTGTAGTTAAGTGAAAAATCACATTAAAGGGGCCAATATTAAGAATACACACTTGGATTGACATGAAATAATGGTAGAATTATCATCGAGTCATTTTTGATTTTCAAGAATCAATGCCTCATCCATCAGATTCCTGTGTTGCCGATATGATGGAAAACGACGGGTAACATTGTCTAGTGTTAGTAAAATGACATATCTCCCATCAGGGGGTGAAAATAATAATAATACTTCTAATTGATGTGAAAAGGTATGTAAAAATTCCTAAAATAATATGTGATCTATTAGAATTCACCACCCATTAATCTGATTCATGGAATGATCAAATATGGTAATCTTGGTTTTTAACTTTTAATTATTGAAAAATACTATAAAAACATTTCAAATTTTATTTTCATTATTTATGTATTTATGATTATCTATATACATAAAACAATATAAACATTTTCAATTATTATATGTATATATATTAACTGAAGAAATTTGATTAATTTTCAATGTATTAATTTGTATTTGTTTTATTCAATTGTTTTTGTATCATATCAATTGGTCGATTAATGATCTATAGTTGTTTTGATTGGTGGTTTTGTCTAGATGCATGTCTTTTATTTTCTATATTTTTTTGCTACTACCAATTTTTCTCTTTTGGTTATTTGGGTTCTCTATAAATGTAAATTTAAAAAAATCCTCAGGTTAGAGACCGCCTATCGTGGTCACTAATGATTTTGTTTTTTGGGAAGAATTTATGACTACCTCTAGAGATCACTATACATTTACATTTTGGGACCACTATTAGCGGGTTCTAATGCTCATTCCCAAGACCACTGCTATGATTTTACGGAGATACCATATTATGACTTCCATTGGCGGTCCTTATTGTCCTATAGCGATAGGCCATCTAGGATATCTAAAAGAAGTTGTATAGTGGTCCCTAAATACCATTAGAAACTTATATTGGTGGTCACTAAATTCAAAATCATAGTAATGAATCTATGAAATTTTATTCACTAGGATGTCCTTGATGATGACCATAGATGGCGGTCTAAAATTCAACCATCCTCCATGGAGTATCCATGAGTTGTACCAAATCACTCAACACATGAGTGGGACCCTCTCATCACCCGTGGAATGTTAGTTCCTCATGAAAGATAATGGTAGAGGATAAATAGAGATTTGCGATGGATATATTCTATTAATGCTTATCCAAGATCACGTGATCATTATTTCATGGTGATAGTCTCTTTATATATCATTTGAGGAAACTCCCTAGGTGCACATGTATCTACTCATGCTTTAAATCACATGTGTAAATGGAATTCAGCCCATCTATCCACATCACATTAATGCATCTCTCTTGTATTTCATAATATGAAACATATATATTTAAAGATATTTTGTAGAAATTGTAGGGTTGGGATCCTAACATGAATTTTTGGATGTTACATTTTCTTATCGATACAACCCCAAAGGTTTAATATTTGAAATTGGCAAGTCGAGGCACCCTAACAACCAATTTCATCTACCCCTCTCTCTTCTTTTTCTCACCTAATGGGTCTTCAACAAGTGATTCCATCTGAAGACAACAAATAATCATGAATTAACACACGACATTAAAATAACAAGCACAAAACCAAAAATTATGTTGGTTAAACATTAAGCCTACTCCATGGGGGAACACACTAATTTTCTCATTAAGGTGAGAAAATTATGTTACAATTGAGAAAAAAACATATGATAACCCTACATAGCTCAAGTAATAGGGAAACCATCCAGACGACTCCTTTCAAACATTGTACGTGATAAACCACTCACTACAGGAACTCCTTGGGAATCTCCCCCATAGGTATACACACAATTCCTTCCTCCTCCTTTCCATCTACATGCAGTGCCAACACTCCTCTCTTCAGTTATCCATTTGGAACAAAAATCCTCAACCCTTTTTAAATATAAGCTCTACAATAATCAGTCAGTAAAACTCCATTGAAACACCTTCTATGTTGGATGTGCACTAAAATATACATGCTTGAAATGCATGTACAGCTTCATAGGATGCTTGACATACATATATACATACATATATACACATATAATATGATATTATGTAGATTGTACATTTAACATATGAAAATGATGCATGTATTTTTAAAGTATGTGATGTATGAATAATATATATATATATTATTTATTTCTCTAAGATAGTTTATTTATTAGTTATAATACATTATGAAGGGATTAATTATATTGAATTTAGTTATTATACTTAATTAAATAAATAAATACACTAACAATAAGAAACACATATGATGCTTTATGAAAAGAGATGCCTCAGGATTCAGCTCTATAAGACGATGAGATCCTCTCCTATTAGTGTGTGATTTGTATGAGCCTCTTTCAAATATATCTTCTTCCTAATCACTATTAATCTCACCTAATAAGGCACTAGAACCACTTTAGTGTCTTTATAATACTCATGATACGATCATTGATCTGTTGGTTGATGTATCACCAAAAAAGGTAGGGTAATTTCATTAAATTATCCCCATGATCTCATTTAATAAAACCCCATCGAAGGTTGAATATTGTAACATCCCAAACTTTTCTTTTAGGTATGTTCTTTATTTATTGATGTTTTCCTTTTTCTCATCTTTATTTTGTGTTGAGCCTTGTTCGTGTAAAGTCCTTCCGGATTCAAAATGATTTTAGTGGCTTGAATGAACATTGTTGGAAACTTCCTGCTGAAATAGGTGGTACCAAACCACAACAACCAATTACATGTTGTGAATGAGATGAATGCAGCATGGAGTTAGTGGCTACATTATAGTAATATTATGGGGGTTGATTCCACACTATAGAGGGAATGGTTGTTACATAGTGACCACAACCATGAAGACTGCATTGTAGTATTCACTATGAAGGGATATTTGGGAATGTTTGTGTCATGGTCTCTTATAACATGTCATAGGGTCGTGCTCCACATCGGTTTCTGATAGATGTAGTCATTCTTTCTTTAAGAGTTACAAACTTTAATGATCTATTTTGGTTTGTATTTAGGGATGCATTTTTAGTTTTAATTCATCAGTTACAATCCATTATCAATGGATTGATTTATTTTCATTTATTTATTATAATAAATTCAATAAATAAATACCAAGACAGCCAAAAAAACATAAAATGTGTTATCAATACAAGATAACTCTAGTGTCGTCTATGTAAGAGGATGATATCGTCTCCTATTGGTGTGTGATGTGTATGAGACTCTTCCAAATCTCTCTTATTCTCAAAAACTGTTCATATCACCCAAGTAGGATCTAGAACCCCCTTAATTTCTTGAGAATCCTCACAATACAATCATGGATCCATTGAATGATGTATCACCTTTGAGTTAGAATGATTTAATTCATCACTACTGATGATCTCCTTCAATCACATTCCATTGAAGGATAAATATGGAAGCTATTACAACTCATGTTATCTGAGTACTCTTTTATGTGGTCATATTAACATGTTGATTTCTTAAAGATAGTTCTCTTGTATTTTAGGTTATCTTACACTGCAAATATTCATTATTTGATCATACAAATCCCATTAGTGGTATCAAAAGTAGTTCCTTTAATATTTAAAAATGTTTTGATCACTGGATTTTGAGAAAAAAACTTAACAAGAAATAGGAATAGAAATTTGACAAAAATAGATGCCTTTCATAAAGGTAAATATGATTTACCCTTACATGAAACCCTTACATAAAAGATCTTCATAAGAGAAACCACTTTTTTACCTTTACACAGATGATTTTCATAAAGGTAGTTTCCTCCAACAAAGGGGTTTACATAAGGGTCATTGGAACATTACCCTTATATGTAAATGTAATAGAGTTGTTGTGTAAAGGTCTTAGATGTTTACCTTTTAAAATCATCTGAAATATTCAGAGTAACATTACGCAAAGGAGTTGTGTAATGCTAATACATTTATGAGAGGGAGCTATATAAAGGTAATTTGGGTATTACCTTTACATAATGGTTTCCAAATCGAGCTGCATAATGGTAACTTTTATATTACCTTTACATAGGATTCTGAAAACATTATTTAACCTTACATAGAGAGTTTTTTTAAGGTAATAGGTAGGATACACTTACACAGAATAAGGATTCTACATAAGGGTAAGAAGAAACAATTTTTATTTTTTAAAATATTAAATGGATTTTATGATTTATAAAATGTTTATATATTCTAATAAGAGGAATTTTTGGATATTTTAATTTATAAGGATTTAATTGATTAATTAATTAATTGTAATTTTTATTATATTTTAATTAAATAATTTTTTACGAAATATTTTTTCCAAATATTAATGGTTAATATTTTAAAATACCTTTTGAAAAAATAATTGGCATGCCTTATGATCAAGAAATAAATGGTTTATTTGGAAATCAAAAGAGGTGATTTGTAAAGTGTTTATAAAATACAAAATATATGATATTAAGATTATATAAAATGTTTATAGAAAAGATATTAAATTATAAAACGTTTATAATTAATGAAATATCATATAAATTCCATTTAATAAAATATATAATGGGGATCCTATTGAAATTAATGTAAAATGTTATACTCTTTATAATTTATAAAATGTATATAATTAGTGTTTATTTATGAATTGTTCATAAATGACTCATGTTTTGGAAAATTAAAAAATTATTTATTTATTTGTTAAATTTCCATGATATTCATGTTTATTAAATTTTTTATGAGATATAAATATTGTTTATTACCATTTATATTATAAATTTATTCTAAGATAAATCCTTTCATATCATTCTATGTTTGATATCATAAAATTTTGTTTTCATATTCCTTAACATCACTTCTTATTTTTTATAATGAGCTTGAGAATAGCTGATGAGAATAGCTTGTGCATATTAAATGTTAAAGTTTTCATGAATTGAATTCTATCTTTAGTAAAGTCTCCTCGGGTAGAGGGACTTGGGTTTGGGACACCTACTTTCCTAGAGGCCTTCTTTGGCTAGGAAAGTGAATGAGTTTCCTATCTATTTCTCCAGGAATACTCATGTGGATTTTTCAATATTATATAAATCAATGCCTTTACATGAATAATTAATGTACCTTATTCATATGATTCATTTTGGATATTGATAAATATAATTTACATCTATTTTTTGGTTTATTGACACACACTTGTACGTTTTTTAAAGAGTTACACATTAATGTGGCATGAACACATTAATATGGTTATTGGAATAGGGTTTCCAAAACTAAAATAGTAGCATGCATACACAAAAAGAAATAAAACATGAGAAGAAAATGATTACAAAATATATAGAAATTATGAATATCATATGAATATGATTTATATTAAATAGGTGATACTTTAAAAGGAAACCCCTAAAATAATAAGTGTGATATTCCTTCCAAATTGATGCTTGTTAGGACCTCGGTTATCAAGCTAGGTAGTTCATTCCATAGTTGGGTGACCATGACTAGCTGGGTGAACATGATTAGGTAGTTCATTCCATATCTTGGAGAATTATCTTGTGCAAAGAAATAAAGTGATGGGTGGAACTGGAACATCATTTTCTAGGTCATTCCAGAACTAAGTTCCCTTGGAATGACCCTTGTTGGATTTTTTTTTAATTTTTGATTTGTGTTACACTAGCATGGAGACCCAAATAGGATTATATTACTTGAGGAATAGAGTTTAGTAAATCCCTATACAGTATATGGATAAAGGGCTACCCACTAAACTATACAATAGTCTAAAATATTGTTATTGGGATGATTCCATATATAAATAATCATTTTTTTAGAAAAACACTATAATAAACTCATTTTTTAGTGAAATATGGATCATGTCTCAATAAATGGATATGATGTATGTGGTAATGAATTTTATTGGAAAAATAATCATTAAAAGTACTTATTGAAAAGATTTAGTAAATTAATTATATTTTATAAAAATTTTATTTTAGATAAAATCATCGCCATCATCAAACTAAAATTTTAAATTTATCCTTAAAATGATACACTTAAAGTAAATAACTCATAAGACTTATAGATTAAGAAACCTTAATGCGAAAGATAAATATTCCATGTGTTATAATATTTAATTGTTTAGTAACCAACTATTTATGTTGTTTAATAAGTGAACCTTGATCTTTGAAGAGCATAGAATGATTCACTTGGGTTTTAAAAGGAATTTAACACAAAATTACATTATAAATTTTAAACTCTGATCATATACTAAATATGATTGTGTGGTTCAATGATATTCAATATGATTGGATATGTTTGGAGATACTTAATAATTTCTATAAGAATCATTTTGGTTAAGTAATTAAGAATATTATCAGAAACTGATTAAGTTAGAAGAAAAACGAAATAATTCTAAATCAAGCTTACATAATTTTTTTTCGAGGTTGTGGAATATTCAAAGAAGAATGAATTTTTTGAAGATTGATAAAATTCACACTATATTATTGAATAAAATCCTAATAATGTTTTTGAAAAGTTTTATATTTAGAATAAATTTAAGAAGAAATTTTTTGTAGAAAACTCTCGTGATCCTCAAAAATCTAGAAATTCTGGGAAAACCAACTTGAAGTAAAAAACCGGAACAACTAGAGACTATGAAGAGGATGAAAATTGGTCTAATATGAAGAATAATATGTAAAAAGTCTACAAAAATTTTGGTACACAATTAGGATCCAATATTTATGTCTCAAATAATGAAGGAATATGAGTTTCAATAGCTAGAAAACAGTCATTCTATAGGGGAAAGTATTCTTTCTATGAGTTTGTTTTTCTCTATGAAGTATTCATGAAGTTATAAATAATTTTTGGGTTTAATTTTCAACTATATAATGATCCTAGGTGGTTTCTAAGTCATGTATTGAAGTGGATTCCATCCTCTATAAATAATAAAATTTTGAAATAAATTATAAATTCTTGATAGAAATCTTAGAACAGTTTTTGAGTTATTGAGGATGTCTATAGAATATTTCAAAATCCCAATAACCATGAAAATGAATACATCAAACATCTACCATACTATAAAAATAAGAGTTAAAAATATTAATAACCTTGTAATAATAATAGAAAATTAAAGGGAAGTGCTTTGGTTTGGGAAATGGCACCTAAGGCATCAAAGGGGGTTAATCCATGGATTCTTAAGAGTGGACGTTCCTCTCATATTAAATGGGATTTTGAATATTCTAAATGATTTTTAAAAGTATAAAAATAAGACTTAGTTACCTTTTTAAATTATAGTTCTTTCAAAATAAATGGTTTTAAATCTATTGTGACTGGGAAAAATGAACTAAAATTCAAGAATATTGTATTTATTTTTGGACTAAACCAAAATATGCTTAGTGGGTATTATTTATTTGATGATGACAATAAAGTAATATATTATATAGATTTATTTCTATTGATTTTATTTAAAAATTACTTTATTTTGATAAGAGGATAGTGTATAACGGGTAATCTCTTTCAGGATAGTAATGCTGAAAATTCTTGTTATTTAAACATAAAAGAAAAAAATCATCTGTGGAATTGAAGGCTTGGCCATTTAGGACAAACATATATGTGTAATATTAAAAAAATATATTATTTACTTGATGTTAATAAGTTTAAAATATAAAGAAATTTGATATTCTCAACATCTCAAAAGGGTCATATTCTTAACACTTCACATAAGAATGTGGTGATTCATTCTAATCAACATTTAGAGCTTGTTCAAATGTATTTAAACCAATTAGGAAGAAATAAACTAATGGAGGTAGGTAATTTATATATTTTATTGATGAATTCACTCATATTATTTGTGTTATGTTTGTAACACATATGTTTGAAGATCTTATAATGTTTAAATTTTTTTAAATAAGTGATGAAAATGATTGTGGTTTTCCTCTGATAATGATCCAAAATAAAAATGACTCTAAATTTAAAAATATAATGTTTAAATATTATTTGGAGAAACATGGAATCTGAAATGAACTCAGTGCACCATACACACCACAAAAATGGTTTGTTTTAATATAAAAATAAAATCCTAGTGGAGATGGCCCGGAAAACATTAATCGAGCTAGATGCCACATGACATATTTTAATCCAAGAAACTTGTATGGCGGTTCACATTCAAAACGTTTTTTTATAAAATAAAAATTCATATAAGTCCCCATATGATATGAATTATAATAATCATCTAATTTTGAAGTCTCTAGTGGTGTTTATCATCCCTTATGTGATTGTAACGACCCAATCTTTTTGAGTAGTATATTAACTTACTCTTAATGATTTAATAAGTTGTTAATGGTTAATGCAGAAAGAGGAGTCGATGGCTTCATCTAGTAGACTCGACCCCTATGAAGCCCACTTATCAGAGCTTGGGAAGGAGGTAGCATCTGTGGGCTTTGCTTTGGACCAAGCCCAAGCCGAACTCCAGCGTGTCAAGCTTGAACGGAAACGCCTACGGGAGAAGTTCAAGTTAGTAGAGATTACTACTAGGGCAATGTTATCTGAGCCTCCCTCAGATTCTCTCACAATAGCACACCTTACACTTAGGTCTTATGCCGGTGTTATAAGGGGCTATGTGACGAGACCCTAGCTTCCTTGTGTAATCCTTTCGGGTGAATAAATTGAGATTTCTTCCTTTAGTGATGTTTGTGAAATTTCAAATGTCTAGATAATTTTAGAATGTATTTTATTGATGAATTTTGAAAATGGGATATTTTAAAATATTTATGTAAACCCTAAATAACTAATGATGTGTAATGATTTTCAAAAAATGGTCTTCCACAAAAGTGTTCAGTAAGGAATTTGGAGTCTAATAAGATCAACTTAATTTTTGATGAATAGTAAATTATGAATAGTGATTTTACGCTTAGGATTAGTAATGTGACCAAATGGATTAGTAATTTCACACAAAGAAAGTTTTAATATAATTCAGACACCTAGATTAAGTAATATGATTCAATAAAATGGGTAAATAACGGTTTCATAAATTATTAGTCAAGTATTAGTTTTTCGGATGAATAGTGTTTTTTAATTAAAAATTTAATTAAAAATAATTAGAAAATTATTTTTATAAAAATGACTTTATTTTTGAACTCAGAGCATCGATATTATGTTATGCTAATTTTTGGGAATTTTTCTGAAAAAAAAACAAATTTTCGATGAATAGTGTTTTTATTTAACATTTAAATTAAAATTATTTAGAAAATTATTTTTATAAAATGGAGTTCATAAATGTATTTAGAGCATCGATATTTGGTTAAGGTGAAATTTTGGGATATTCTGAGAAAGTTGAATTTTCGATGAATAGTGAAAATATAGTTTTTAAGTTACGGGTGTTTAATGACATCATTAAATGATGTATTAAGTATATATTCAATATGGTCGAATTATGAATAGTAAGATAAGGTGTGAGGTGTCCCAAGTGGCCAATACCATGGGAAAATACCATGGGCAGGCCCATGGTTTTGCCAAAACCACTAGTGAAGTGTCCCTTGGCCATTAATGCCTTGCCCCCTCACTTTCCCTATAAATACCCACCCTTTCCTCCTTTAGTTTCCACTTCCAACTCTTCCCCAACAAAGTTCTGGTCTCCTTACCTCCCAAGGAGTCCTCCCAAGGTTCCCCCAAGCCCTCAAGGTCCAAAACTTTGAGTTTCAAGAGTCACGTTTTAAGGTAAGGGATCCGGACCCTCTCCTTCTTTTCATGTAATCTCTTTTATGTCATTCCTTTTACGCTCCATGTTATTATGTGAGAGGATGTTCCTTTATATTCATCTTACTGCCTCTTTCATTTTTATATGATGAGAGATCCCCTCTTACTCTCATCATTTCGTTTTATGAAAGTTTAAGTGACGCCGTTAGGCTGCCGAATGTTTAAGTGATTCTTCCACCCTTCTCATTTTTCAAGTTCGATTTTCATGCCAAATCTTTCAAGTTCCTTTTTATTATGTTGGGGTATGATCTCTATATCTATCATACTGATCTCTTATGATCATATGATGAGAGACCCTATTTTATTTGTTCAATTCATTTTTGTTGAAGTTTAAGTGACATCGTTAGGCTGCCGAATTTTCATAAGAGAAATCAAATTTCTGTCTTCCTTCCATGTTTTTCATTTCAAATGGAATGTCCTTGAAATTGCATCACCATGTCCATATATACTTCTTATTCTGTCCCTCTACTGTTTTATGGGTCAATTATGTTTGTTCGACCCATGTCCCCTCTCTTTTCAAAGTTTTCTAAAACCGTGTAACATAGCCGTTATGCCGCAGAATTTTCGTCTCAAAATGCCTCTCTTTTATCAAAATTATTTTATGTTATAAATTGAATACTCAAAAATCCTATTTCTATAGGGGTATTCACATATATATAAAAATGTTCTATTTTAAATTCTGGGATTTACATACATGATACCCGCTTTCCCTTTCTGTGGGTTTAAAGTAACGTAAAGATCATGTCTTTAAAGCAGTTTTTAAAACGTTATGATTATGAAATGAAACCCATTTATTTTATGCTATATGGGTTATTTATGAAATGTTTGATGATGATATATGTGGCTCACATGATAATAAAGGCAAATTTAAGGGTGCGCCCTGATATCGCTCCAATGCATTGGGTAAAGACTTAATCTCTAGAGATGACCATTTTAACGACGCCTTGGTGAATAACCTCGGTTATTTTTAACGACACCTTGGGGATGGACCTTGGTAAAACGAAACGATTGTCAATATTAAATGTTTTATCCACATCTTCAAGTTATGAAAAATGTTATTTTTATTATGATGTATCTCATGATTTCTTTCTCATGCCTTAAAGTTCTTTTCATGTCCTTATTGAAGTATCTCAAGTTCACATGTAAAATGTTTCTCTTGTTTCCCTTACTGGGCCTCCTCCTCACCCTTTCTTTTGATGTATGTCCCCAGGTTATGAGATGCAGTAATGAACCTAGGATGAACTAAAGGAGAATCCTTTAAAGTGTTTAAGAAGAATGTTTTATGTTTTTTTTATGTATTATGATCCTTGTTTCCAAGACACTAAACCTTAACGATCCTCAGTTCCGTGTAATGGAATGAAAGTTATGATATTAAAAGACGGGATGTTATAGTTGGTATCAAAGGATGGTTTAGTTATTTGTGGAAATTAGGATATAAAAACTTTAGGAAGAACCCTATAGAAAAGTTTAAATATAGGAAAACTTCCTGGTATTTTGGTAAGTATTGAGTAAGTGGTTTATCAAACAAATACATCCCTGTCTCGATACGAGCAGGTAGAGGCGGCTCTGGCACAGATGTACATAGGGGTAAAACCCGAAAACACCGCTTTGATCTAGACTCTAACGGGAAATGGTGCACGATAACGGGCCTTGCTGCACTCTTGGTTATGACACTCCCGGGGGATATGTTTGGTTAATCACAAGCTTTTTATGAATCATTATGAAGGAATTATAGAAAAGTGTAATTGTCTAAGCATGAAGTCTTAGTTAAAATATTCATAAATGAAATAAGTTTCTTACTAAGGTTTTATTCTTTTAGAAAATGGAGGGAAATAGGAGTAACCGTTCTGATGGTGACCGCAATGCACCATGTGCTGACGGCCCTCCGATGGAAGCCGGAATGGAAACATTCATGCGAATGATGAACCAACTGAATCAAGTTATGAGTAATAACTTGAATCAAGCTGAGAGGCCGACCTCACCAAGAAGGGAACAACACTCTGTTGAGTCCTTCATGCGTCAACGACTTCCAACATTCGGTGGATCTACTGACCCATTGGTTGCGGAACAATGGATAAGCTCCATTGAAAAGATCTTTTCTGTACTTCATTGTTCGAAACAAGAAAAATTCACCCTTACTGTTTACCGCCTAGAGGGAGATGCTGATCAGTGGTGGTCACTGATCAAAAACACGAAGCCACGAGGAGAGATAGAAGCTATGGAGTGGGAATAATTTCAGGGAATATTCCTTAACAAGTATTTCCCTCGTTCCATGAGAACGAGAATGGAGAAAGAGTTTCTCAAGCTGAAGCAGAAGGAGAACGAATCTTTCGGAAGCTATGAGATGAACTTCACAAGGCTTTCCCGTTATACCTCAAGCTTTGTCATGGACCCTAATGGGAAGGTTGATAGATTCTTTGGTGGACTACGACCTCATCGGCGGAAGAATCTAGCCAACAGGGACTATGATAGCTATGAAGAAATAGTTCGAAGTGCTATGAAAGTCGAGCTGGAGTTTGGTGAGACACAATGGTCTCATAAACCAAATGAAAAGAAGAGATCGTTGGATCCCAGTTTAGGGAAGTCTTTTGATCAGGGAAGAGGTGGAAAGCAAATTCAACTTACCACATGCAATAAATGTGGGAAGAATCATCTGGGGAACTGCTTGAACGGAAGTGGCAAGTGCTACAAGTGTGTAAGAGGAGGCCATATTGCTCGGAATTGTCATAGTGAGGTGAAGCCTCAGCTTCACAACACTAACGACAGAGGAAAGATGGTTCTGGCCCTACCCGAAGTCACATGCTTCAAGTGTGGACAGCTTGGGCACTTTGCTAACCAATGTCCAAATCCGAGGGCGGTGGAGGGGAATCACCATCAACCTCAGCAGAGGACAAGAGAGCAAGGTCGTGCTTTCGCTATCACAACAGCTAAAGTTGAAGTCCCGAATGATGTGGTAGCAGGTACTCTTGTCATCCTCTCAAAACTAGCAAGTACTTTATTTGATTCTGGTTCTACGCATTCCTTTATTTCCTCCAAGTTTGCAAGGAATATAGAATCAATCCCCGAACTTCTAGAGGTAGAGTTGTCTGTCAAGACTCCAAGTGGGATTATCCTTGCATCAACAGTATTTAGAGACTCTAGTGTTTACTTTGGTGAGCACAATCTTATCGCAAATCTAGTAGTCATTCCCATGATGGAATTCGACATTATACTAGGGATGGACTGGCTCTCAAAGTATAATGCTAAGATCAAATGCAGAAGTAAGGAAATCTCAGTAGTCTTGAATGAACGACCTACAGTTATCTTCCAAGGAGAGATATCCCGAACTGATACCTATCTAGAAGCACCTCCTATAGCATTCTTTATGGAGTTAATCGGTGATTATGAAGAAGGAAAATGGAGCATACAAATAGAAGATGTTCCGATTGTTCAGGAATACATGGATGTATTTCCTGAGGAGTTACCTGGACCTCCCCCAGAAAGAGAGGTAGAGTTCTCCATTGAACTCATACCTGGGTCTCAACCAATATCAAAGACTCCGTATAGAATGGAAAATATGGAGCTTGAAGAGTTAAAGAAACAACTCCAAGACTTGTTGGAGAAAGGGTTTATCCGACCGAGTGTGTCTCCTTGGGGAGCACCAGTTCTCTTTGTGAAGAAGAAGGATGGATCAATGCGGCTATGCATCGATTATAGAGAACTGAATGGGATCACAGTGAAGAACAGATATCCTCTTCCAAGAATTTATGATTTATTTGACCAACTTCGTGGGGCTCAATTCTTCTCTAAGATTGTCCTTCGATCTGGTTATCAT
This sequence comes from Viscum album, assembly GCA_963277665.1. Classification (NCBI taxonomy): domain Eukaryota; kingdom Viridiplantae; phylum Streptophyta; class Magnoliopsida; order Santalales; family Viscaceae; genus Viscum; species Viscum album. Next base: position 1,210,664,522 of record OY728126.1, on the reverse strand, counting down.
CAACTGAGGGTGAAGAAGGAAGATATTCCAAAGACTGCCTTCCGATCAAGATATGGGCATTATGAGTTTACTGTTATGCCCTTCGGCCTGACTAATGCTCCTGCTATTTTCATGGATTTGATGAATATAGTCTTTAAGGACTACCTTGATAACTTTGTGGTAGTTTTTATTGATGATATTTTTATATATTCAAAAAGTCGTGAGGAGCATGAAGATCATCTAAGGGTTATATTGAAAACTCTACGGAAGGAGAGGCTCTTTGGGAAGTTCAGCAAGTGTGAGTTTTGGTTACAACAGGTGGCTTTCTTGGGGCACATCGTAACCAATGAAGGAATCTCGGTTGATCCTGCAAAGACAATGGTTGTGGAGGAGTGGCCTCAACCCACAACAGTAACTGAGATTCGTAGTTTCCTTGGTTTAGTAGGATATTATAGGAGGTTTGTGAAAAACTTTTCACGGCTTTCTAATCCACTAACCAAGTTGACTCGAAAAGGGGTTAAGTTCATCTGGACAAAGGAATGTGAGGAAATTTTCCAAGAGCTGAAGAAGAGATTGGTTACTGCACCTGTTTTAACACTACCCTCTATCGGAGAAGGATTCGTTATTTTTAGCGATGCATCTCTGAAAGGGCTTGGGTGCGTCCTCATGCAAAATGACAAAGTAATTGCTTATGCATCTCGACAGTTGAAGATTCATGAGCAGAATTATCCTACGCATGATCTAGAGCTGGCGGCAGTTGTTTTTTCTCTAAAGATATGGAGGCACTATATTTATGGGGAGAAGTGTGATATATACATTGACCACCAAAGTCTGAAGTATATTTTCACACAGAAAGAATTGAACATGAGACAAAGTAGATGGTTGGTGCTTATTAAAGACTATGATTGTTCAATTCATTATCACCCTGGAAGAGCAAACAAAGTCGCGGATGCGTTAAGCAGGAAAGATCCTGTTGTTCTGGAAACAATGAGGATCGTAGGAGATCCCTTGATTAAAGATCTAGTAAAACTGGACATGGGAATTATAAGGAAAGGGACATCATCAACCCTATCCCAAATGATTTCTCAACCTTCATTACTAGAGAGGATCAAGAAGGCTCAAAAAGAAGATCCTTTGCTGTAGGAGAAGTTTGAGGCTATAAAGGATGGCGAGTTCCCTGATTTCAATATTGATCAAGAAGGTGTATTGAAATTTCGTACAAGACTATGTGTTCCATCTACTCCGGAGATAAAGAAAGAACTGATGGATGAAGCTCATAGCTCTACATTCTCTATACACCCGGGAAGCACTAAGATGTATAGAGACCTTCGTGATCATTATTGGTGGGATAACATGAAGAGGGAGATTGTTGATTACACTACAAGGTGCCTGGTGTGTCAGCAAGTAAAGGCAGAACGACAAATTCCTAAGGGGGTATTACAACCGCTACCCATACCAGTATGGAAGTGGGATAATATCACTATGGACTTTGTAACTGGTCTCCCGAAAACATCCAAAGGAAACAATGCGATATAGGTTATTGTGGACCGTCTCACCAAGACAGACCATTTTATCTCTATTCGGGAAGATTTCTCTCTGGATCAGCTTGCCAAGATATACGTGAAGGAAGTGGTAAGGCTGCATGGGGTACCACTATCCATCGTATCTGATCGTGACCCAAGATTCACATCAAAATTCTGGAGATGTCTTCAACATACTCTGAATACTGAATTGAATTTTAGTACGGCCTATCATCCTCAAACTGATGGCCAATCTGAAAGGACTATTCAGACACTCGAAGACATGCTGAGATTATGCTCAATGGAATTTAAAGGTGGATGGGATCAATACCTCCCATTAGTTGAGTTCTCCTATAACAACAGCTTCCATTCGAGTATTCAGATGTCACCCTATGAAGCTCTATATGGAAAGCGGTGTAGAACTCCTACTTGTTGGGATGAAACTGGTGAGAGGAAGCTTCTTGGGCCTGATCTCATGCAAGAGATGACGGAACAGGTTCATGCCATCCAACAACACATAAAGGCTGCTCAGAGTCGGCAGAAGAGCTATGCTGACAATCGTCGAAGGGACTTGGAGTTTGGTGTTGGTGACAAAGTCTTCCTTCAAATTTCTCCATGGAAGAGAGTCATGCGGTTTGGGAAGAAAGGGAAGCTCAGCCCTAGGTACATTGGCCCCTATGAAATCCTTGATCACATAGGAGCAGTGGCATATCGTCTAGCACTTCCACCGAACCTAGCTCAAGTTCATGATGTCTTCCATGTATCTCTCTTGAGGAAGTACATACCCGCCCCTTCGCATGTACTGAACCCAGAGGTGGTACAACTGGAACATGACCTCTCTTACAAGGAGCAGCCAGTGGAGATCTTGGACCGTAGAGACAAGGTCCTACGAAACAAGACTACCCACCTTGTGAAAGTGTTTCGGAGGAATCATAAATATGAAGAGGCGACTTGGGAGCCGGAGGAAACAATGAAGCAAAAGTACCCTCACCTTTTCGACTAGGCCTCAAGTATAAATTTCGGGGACGAAATTTCTTAAGGGGGGAAGAATGTAACGACCCAATATTTTTGAGTAGTATATTAAATTACTCTTAATGATTTAATAAGTTATTAATGGTTAATGCAGAAAGAGGAGTCGATGGCTTCATCCAGTAGACTCGACCCCTATGAAGCCCACTTATCAAAGCTTGGGAAGGAGGTAGCATCTGTGGGCTTCGCTTTGGACCAAGCCCAAGCCGAACTCCAGCGTGTCAAGCTTGAACGGAAACGCCTACGGGAGAAGTTCAAGTTAGTAGAGATTACTACTAGGGAAATGTTATATGAGCCTCCCTCATATTCTCTCACCATAGCACACCTTACACTTAGGTCTTATGCCGGTGTTATAAGGGGCTATGTGATGAGACCCTAGCTTCCTTGTGTAATCCGTTCGGGTGAATAAATTAAGATTTCTTCCTTTAGTGATGTTTGTGAAATTTCAAATTTCTAGATAATTTTAGAATGTATTTTATTGATGAATTTTGAAAAAGGGATATTTTAAAATATTTATGTCAACCCTAAATAACTAATGATGTGTAATGATTTTCAAAAAATGGTCTTCTACAAAAGTGTTCAGTAAAGAATTTGAAATCTAATAAGATCAACTTAATTTTTGATGAATAGTAAATTATGAATAGTGATTTTACGCTTAGGATTAGTAATGTGACCAAATGGATTAATAATTTCACTCAAAGAAAGTTTTATATAATTCAGACACCTAGATTAAGTAATATGATTCAATAAAATGGGTAAATAGCGGTTTCATAAATTATTAGTCAGGTATTAGTTTTTCGGATGAATAGTGATTTTTAATTAAAAATTTAATTAAAAATAATTAGAAAATTATTTTTTTAAACATGACTTTATTTTCGAACTCAGAGCATCGATATTATGTTATGGTAATTTTTGGGGATTTTTCAGAAAAAAAACGAATTTTCGATGAATAGTGTTTTTATTTAAAAATTAAATTAAAATTATTTAGAAAATTATTTTTATAAAATGGAGTTCATAAATGTATTTAGAGCATCGATATTTGGTTAAGGTGAAATTTTGGGATTATTCTGAGAAAGTTGAATTTTCGATGAATAGTGAAAATATAGTTTTTAAGTTACGGGTGTTTAATGACATCATTAAATGATGTATTAAGTATATATTCAATATGGTCGAATTATGAATATTAAGATAAGGTGTGAGGTGTCCCAAGGGGCCAATACCATGGGCAAATACCATGGGAAAGCCCATGGTTTTGCCAAAACCACTAGTGAGGTGTCCCTTGGCCATTAATGCCTTGTCCCCTCACTTTCCCTATAAATACCCACCCTTTCCTCCTTTAGTTTCCACTCCCAACTCTTCCCCAACGAAGTTCCGGTCTCCTTACCTCCCAAGGAGTCCTCTCAAGGTGCCCCCAAGCCCTCAAGGTCCAAAACATTGAGTTTCAAGAGTCACGTTTTAAGGTAAGGGATCTGACCCCTCTCCTTCTTTTCATGTAATCTCTTTTATGTCATTCCTTTTACGCTCCATGTTATTATGTGAGAGGATGTTATTTTATATTCCTTTTACTGCCCCTTTCATGTTTATATGATGATAGATCCCCTCTTACTCTCATCATTTCGTTTTATGAAAGTTTAAGTGACGCCGTTAGGCTGCCGAATGTTTAAGTGATTCTTCCACCCTTCTCATTTTTCAAGTTCGATTTTCATGTCAAATCTTTCAAGTTACTTTTTATTATGTTTGGGTATGATCTCTATATCTATCATACTGATCTATTATGATCATATGACTAGATACCCTATTTGATTTGTTCAATTCATTTTTGTTGAAGTTTAAGTGACGCCGTTAGGCTGCCGAATTTTCATAAGAGAAATCAAATTTCTGTCTTCCTTCCATGTTTTTCATTTCAAATGGTATGTCCTTGAAATTGCATCACCATGTCCATATATACTTCTTATTATCTCCCTATACTGTTTTATGGGTCAATTATGATTGTTCTACCCATGTCCCCTCTCTTTTAAAAGTTTTCTAAAACCGTGTAACATAGCCGTTATGCCGCAGAATTTTCGTCTCAAAATGCCTCTCTTTTCTCAAAATTATTTTATGTTATAAAGTGAATACTAAAAGATCCTATTTCTACAGGGGTATTCACATATATATATAAATTTTCTATTTTAAATTCTGGGATTTACATACATGATACCCGCTTTCCCTTTCCGTGGGTTTAAAGTAACGTAAAGATCATGTCTTTAAAGCAGTTTTTAAAACGTTATGATTATGAAATGAAACCCATTTATTTTATGCTATATGTGTTATTTATGAAATGTTTGATGATGATATATGTGGATCACATGATAATAAAGTTAAATTTAAGGGTTCGCCCTGATAGCGCTCCAATTCATTGGGTAAAGACTTAATCTCTAGAGATGACCATTTTAACGACGCCTTGGTGAATAACCTTGGTAATTTTTAATGACACCTTGGGGATGGACCTTGGTAAAACGAAACGATTGTCAATATTAAATGTTGTAGCCACATATTCAAGTTATGAAAAATATTATTTTTATTATGATGTATCTCATGATTTCTTTCTCATGCCTTAAAGTTCTTTTCATGTCCTTATTGAAGTATCTCAAGTTCACATGTAAAATGTTTCTCTTGTTTCCCTTACTGGGCCTCCTGCTCACCCTTTCTTTTGATGTATGTCCCCAGGTTATGAGATGCAGTACTGAACCTAGGATGAACTAAAGGAGAATCCTTTCAAGTGTTTAAGAATAATGTTTTATGTTTTTTTTATGTATTATGATCCTTGTTTCCAAGACACTAAACCTTAACGATCATCAGTTCCGTGTAATGGAATGAAAGTTATGATATTAAAAGACGGGATGTTATAGTGATCAAGGTTAAATAGGAAGATATTGGGAAGTTTAAGAAGAAAGGTGTTGGTGGAATATTTCTTAGTTATCATCCAAATAGTAGAGGATATAATTTTTACAACACAAAAGTGTCAGTCTTGACTATTCATACAACTGATGTGAAGGTACTGAAACACAAAAATAATGAAAGCACACGTGATTAAGCAAGTTCCAAAAGTGATGGAGATGAAGCTATTTTTATAAAATAGTTGGAAGAAGTTTTTTATATTGAAGAAAGTGTGTAAGATGTGTTGGATAGAGAAGCATATGCTACCATTTAATGTTATGACGAAAAACCTCATTAATATCATAAAAGGTAGAGAAAACATGTTCATGTGTATAATATCATAGGATAATAGGGATAGGATGTTGAAACTAGAATAACTTTGATGTTAACATCTCATACATCATTATTTTCTCACATTGATCTAAGATATGTGTAAGAATCTTTGAAAAATAAAAAGTGGGTTGATTGTCTGAATTAATTATTGGGTATGATTGTGAAGAATAAAACCTAAGACTTGGTACCCAATATGGGAAAAAAATATTTCAATGGGACAAAATGAGTATTACAGAATAAAATGAATAAAAATAGTGAAATTAGGTGAAAAAAATCAATAATTGTGTGAAAATGGTATTATTATGTTTAAGGAATTTATTTTTAGGAAGCCATTGCACTAATAGAAAATCTATAAACCATAATGATATTTCTTTCATTCTTCCCAAAGGAAATAAACCATATTCTAAATGGTTTTTAAGTCTAACTTCCTCAGTGGTGGCCTGAAAGATGTGGTATATATTGAATAACCTTGTGGATTATTTCTTGTTAAAGAAGATAATTATGTTTTCAAGTTAAATAAAGGATTATATGGGTTTAAACAATCCCTCAAAGAATTTATTTCTAAGCTATACACCTATTTGATGAAGTTCAAGTCCAAAAAAGGAAGAGTGGTCAGAAACCTCTAGATTAATGATGAAAAAGAGGTATCTCTCTCTATTATTTTCTACATAGATTAAATCATTTCTTGGTAATAATGATGATATTTTTAATGATTTTCAAAAAATTAAGATGATTTTTGAATTGTCTTTTATTGGTGAGGTGAGATGATTTATTACCTCTCAAAGTTCTCATGAGAGAGATAAAAAATTTCTTTCTCAAGGGATGTATGCTAGAGAAAATTTTAAAAGGATTGGGATGGAAGATTAAAATCTAGTAAAAGACAAAATTTTAGTGGAAACAAATATTTATAAATAAAATAAAGTAAATGAAGTGGATCTAAGGGAGTTCTAGAAGCTATTTTGAAGATTTTTGTATTTGAAAACATAAAGGATATATATAGTTTATGTTGTTACACTTTTTTCTATGTATCAAAATTATAATAAAAGAGTCCCATTTTAATGATAGAAAAATAATTCTTAGGTTCACAAATTGAATAATATATTTTGGTTCGAAATATAATAGCAAAGGGTACCTTATTCTATTACACAGATATAAATTGAGTAGGTTGAGTTGATGAAAAGATGACTATATATAGAGGAGTTTTATTATTTGTATTAAGGTGTTTTTAGTTCATCATAAAGAATCATAAATTTATAACCTTAATCATTGTAGAATTACAATATGTGACTTCCACTCATCCCACAACAAAATTGATGTGGATGAAGATTCTCTTGAATCTGTCGAGGTTGAAGTGAATTATCTACTATATTTTGTTGTTATAATCAAAGTCCTATAAATCATTCAAAGAATCAGGTTGAAAATTCAAGATATAATAATGTTGATATAATGTATCACTTCGTTATGAAGCTTTTGGAAAGAAATGAACTAATGTTGGAATTTATTTCTATGTAGAAGAAAATAGATTATGTGATTACTAATCCATTTACAAAAGATGCATTTCAAAATTTTAGATTAATCTGTTAGTTCAACTTCACACATATAAAGGCTAAGTTATGGTATTTTATCCCATCTATTATATTTTATATTGAATTCTTGTTGTTATAGGGGTTAAGAAAAAGAAAAAATATAACATATATAGATTTATTGCTTTGTGTATTTAGAAATTGTATTTAAAATTGGGGGATTGATCTATTTTTAATATGAATCCTTTGATATTTTTTTCAAAATGTGGAAATATCCCATATTTAAGTAGATATTATATTTATTCATAGTTTTTAAAATGGGAAATATTTTAGTTCTACATTTTCCATGTGTGCATTTTTATAATGATTTTGTTAATGTTTGTGCATGGATTTTTATGTTACATATTCTCTAAGAATATTTTTCATGTTATGGGTAAACATTATGTGATTATGAACTATTTATTGAATAATAGTTGATCCATTCTCAAATAATCTGTTGGAATATTTGATTTGATGGCGAAGTATTGATTGAAGATAAAGTTATCCCTTACCAGATCAATATTTAAGTAATATTATTTCATCAAATTGAATCAAGATAATCAATTTATGTGAAGTTGTGAATGTAAATAACTATTTTATGGGAAAATTACATTATTATTCAATGTTTTTGTTTCCTACACTGAGTTTTATTAAGTATACATGGAATAATTTAATGTTGATTTATTTTTAAGAGAATTGTGTTTTATAGTGATTTATGTTTTGTGCTTACTAATAAAGTAAATCAAGATAGATTATTGAGACCAATATATACTTGGAAGTATTTTAATACTTGGGTTTATTATTGATACATGAATTTTACTCTAGAACATGGAAATTATATAGATAATATGTTTTGGAGAATATTAAAGTAGATACAGAACATGTGTTGTATTTTTTTCAATGAATAAATTTTATTCGAACACAACTTATGTTTGATGATAGATCTGACATGAAGTTCATTATAATATTTATGAAGTGTTTAAAGTTTATTAGAATAATTTTTTAAGAGTTTGGAAAAAATTTGGAGTTATTTTTAAGTATTATAGAATTTGGAGTTGAGCTGAAAATTAGCGAAGTATGGAGGTGTGTGTGAGTCATTATTGAATTGTTTATGAGTAAATTTAATTTATGTACGAGTCATTATGCATACATATGAGTAACCATTCCCTGTGTAGGAGTCATTTTATCCAGTGTATGGGTCATTTTATTTAACATATGAGTTAATTATCTATTTGTATGAATGACTCTATTATAGTGTATGAGTGATTCGAACATGATTATGAGTTAAAGACTTGGTAAAAAACATAGATTTATACAAAATTAAAATACGTTTTTCCAAAATTCATTATAGAAAATAAAATCAATTTTAATGATTAAAAATATATTTGATTATTCTTTCAACATCATAAAATGGGTTTTATTTATTTAATAAAAGGGAGAAGAAGGTTTAAAAATTGAAGAAGATGAAATGAAGAGTGGCTATGGAGTATTTTCCTTATCATATTGTAGAAAATACTACTTCACTATAATGATCAGGAACATGTTTTAAAAAAAGGATTAGGAATAAATAGAAGGACTTGGAAATAAGTTTAGAGAGGTTGTTTTCTTTTGAATGTTAAATTAAATTTAAAATTAAAACAATATTTGTTGCTACTAGAAGAAAAATATTTTTTTTAGTGTTTAAAAAATATAAAAAATGTTGAATATAGAGTGAAAAAATGATCAATATATAATGTATATAAAATATAATATTATTATTATATATAAAACAAATAATTTTTGGAGAGTTATGTGTGGTACAATGCATGCAAGAAGAATAATCTTGTGAGACTGAAAAATGAAGAATAAAGAATAACAACACAATGATATCATGAAGACATTATCATCTTAGAAAATAAACTTATGTTTTTAAAACCATTTTTTATTATTCATTTTTTATGGGAAAGACATAAATAAAATGTTAACATATGTATGACATGGGTACGATGATATTTTCTAATAATTTGTACCAAGATGTTCTAACTAGTAAGTCGTGTCATCTCTATGAAATATGGATCATGTTTAAGGATTAAACATTATTTTTTATAGTTAAACCTTGTAAATATGTTATTCAATTTTTCTTGTGTTCATTGATGTGTTGATGGAAAAAAATAACATTTTAATAGTTGGATAAGGTTGTTTCAAGATTAAACATAATACAAAATTTATAATCATTGATTCACATATATCTTTGTGATTTCACTAATCTTGTGCGTCTTTCCACAATCCAATTTATGATAAAAATTTTCATAACAGTAAATTAATACAATTCTAAATATTATATATATCAAGTAAACATTTCATCTAACTTCTCATAAACATGATTCCTAATATTTTTTTGTGTAATAATGCCCAAAAAAACTAATAATATCATGTGTGGAGTGGTCATAGTATCCTACCCCATGACCAATACTAAGGGAGAATGTAATAACATCCCATACCATTATCAACATCAAGTATGAATATGAATAGTGTCCCACTAATGATAATGATGATAGGGAATAACAGCCCATGACACAAAAATATCATTGATGAATGGGCACAATGTCTCATAAATTTAAACTGATAAGATATGGATGGTCTCAATGATCCTCCCCACCTCTATTCCCTCAATGGATTAACATAACATCAATCACAAACATAATAATAAGGAATGAGTGTGAAAATAATTCTACTCAACTTCTATGTCTAGTGGAGAGGCTTTTCATCTAACACCCCTTCCAAAACTCAAGATAAATGGGTATAGAATCCCAATTCTATTTCTAAATTAAAACACTATATAATCAGATCCAATTTTAATTCATAATTAATATTAGGTTAGTTTTCTTACACACATCCCCTTCCTTATTACCAAACCCAATGTAAGACCATCCCCACATCTATTTCAACTAAGGGTGAAACACTTTTATCCTTTTTTATATATTAAAATGAACATTATAACAGTCCAAATGGTATTAAATTATACCAAAATTCTATTTCAAGGGTACCCTTGGGTGGATCTCTTGTATAAAGATTATTAATCATGGTCTATTATGTCATAACATATCAAAGGAGCACAACTATTGGGTTCTAAGTGCATGATCCATCACACTTTCCCACAAGTCCACTGAATAAAAAATATTATCAAAAGGACTACTCATCAACCTATTGATCCTTACCACACTATCAAAGAGATAAAAAAATAAAATTTAGGTTATTTTTAGGACATTCACATGCACAATTCATTACCCACAGATTACACAACACATAAAACTCATATAAACTAATGGGAAAGATGATAGACCACAAAATATGTAGTTTTAGGATCCCACACATTAAAGATCTTTTTGTTGATTTGCATTCAATCAATGAGAATACCTAAATCATATGAAATCCTCTAAATTCATGATTTATATTGGAGAGTAATAAACATAATAAAAAAATGATGAATATATGGAAGAGGATGATAAGACGTATCACTATAAGATAATGAAACGAATAGAGTTTTTATTGGAGTTTGGAATAGTTAAAATACAATCTTGGCACAATATAGTTCATAGAAGAAAATGAGAGGGTCATGTGACCTTAAAAAAGGATGATGAATATGATATTTAAAAAATATTTGACCCCATAATTACCGAAAAACCCTTATAAAAAATAAGGAATTCAGTTTCCATTAGACCCCAAATGTTTGGGGTAGTATCCTCTACATTTTCCATTATAAATCAGGTGGCATTCCATCGATCTTCGGATTGGAAATCAGCTCCGAGGTAGATTTATACAACTTGACCCATTTCCTTGAAACTCAATCTCAAACTTTATTAAACCCATTAAGAATCCAGAATAATTCAAACCACACACATTTTTATGAAAATTAAATTGATTCCTCACATCTATAAATGTGGTTCGTTACAAAATCCCCACCATATTAAAGCTAGACTTTTAGATGAATCATTGAGCTTCATGAAAAAAAAAATATTCCATAATTTCACACACATATTCACCTTCTACTCCTATGTATCCTCTTGAATATATCAATGTGGATACTATACACAAACCATGAGTATCATATTCCTTTGAATAATTTTCTTTCACTAATCAATTATATGAACAATTAAATCCTCAAAAAACTCTTCATCCTCTATCTTAACATCATTAATTTTGATATTGTGAGAAGGATCAAAAGTTGAGATATACGAAAAACTTCTTCCATCAAACTATGTCTATGTGGTGTTTCAAATTATTCTTCCACTTTATTGATCATCCCCATGATTTTAAATGGACCCATGAACATGGGTGGAAATTTCCTTGCATTTGAATCCTCATATTTCCCAACTGTGGAGAGACCCTTAGGAATACACAGTCAACTACATCGATCTCCAATGGATAGAATCATCAATCATTTTAGAATTATTACTTGTTATGGGTGTTCTATAACCAACTCTAAATAAGTTGAATACTCTCTGAGGTCTTCTATACAAGACATAATCTATCAATAGGATACTCACATTCCTCAATCCAATACATAGTTTATCAAAATTGTTGATTGTACAATACATCAAATATATTCAAATGAATTGAAACATGATTTCTTTTTTTATATGTGAAAAATTTCTAATGTTAAATAACTCTCCCATTAACCACCAAAATGTAAGACTCATAGAAAATCATATCCTCTAGAATTTTAATAGTACTATCAAAATGCCTAGTAGTTTGAGGATGGTATGTTGTTCTCAAATTCACTAGAGTATCCAATGATTTTTACAATCCATATAAAAAAGACATGAATTGGGAATAATGATTAAATATGATACTCTTAGTGTCACCATGTAGCATTAATATCTCTCAAACAAATATCCTTCCTATATCATCAATTAATTGGGTCATTATAATCAATATGAAATGAGAAACGTTTGTTAACTAATCAATAATATCCCATACTACATTTTCTCCTTGAAGTTACATCAAAAACCCCATCATGAAATTCATTATCATGTCATCTCATACCCACTCTAAAATGGGTAACGATTGAAGATGTCTAGTATGTATCTGGTGCTCAGCCTTCTCCCACTGATTGGTGCAATACAATGAAATATACTTTGTAATGTTCTTTTTTATCCCTGGACACCAATAAGTCATGCGGTTTTCATGATGCATCTTTGTCAAAACTAAGTAAAAATATCATTTCTGGGATGATGAGTCCAACCTCAAATCCTCACTCAAGCTTATAAAAACCAAACTTTAACCTCAAACATAAATATTTCATCATTGTATTGGGTCCAAACTAGTGGTATCCCACACAATATATGCTTTACCTCATAACCTAGAAATCAAAGTCTGTGATCTGACTTTCCTTCACTATATCAGGGAGTGACGTGGCAATGTTTGAGCTATAAGAATAGCTCTATCCTGATATATCTTGACATTAAAATTCATTTTTTAAGAGACTAGTCAATTTAGACTCATTATTGGCCTCTTGAACCACCATGTCTTGAGTCTTCCTATTGAATTCATTAGCTGCCTCATTCACATTTTAAGGAGTGTACATAGCAATGTCCCAAAGACAAATGGAACTTACCTGTTTTTTTTCAAAATTTAAAGTAACATTGTGAAAGTATGTACTTCAAGATCTTACAGTTAGTATATTTATGCCAACATCTTAATGTGTTCACCATCATTGTCAACTTCATGTCATGAGTCGAGTAGTTCCACTTATGTGATTTCATTTTGACCCAAAATCAACTACTTACCCAACCTCTATCAGCACTAATACTGATCTAACTATGGATTCATCATAATATAAAGTACACTTGTAGCCCATATCAAGTACAATATTGGTATGGCCCTCAAATTTCTCTTTAGATTCTAAAAATATTAAGCTCGGTACTTGAAATAGATGTTGGGGCTTCCCTTGAACTTGATGAAATAATTTTTTTAGACTCAAACATGAATCAAGCTCAATCAAGTTACTAGATTACGATCAATCAGGCGAGATTCAAGTACTTAAACAGAAATTTTATTCTAATATTGATCTTGGATAATTGCGTTGAATTCTTGTATTATTGATTATTTGTGTATCATTTACATACCTTCTTCTATTTCTACCTGGCATATTATACTAAGGGACCCCGACACATCGTTTTCGTTTTACTATTTATTCCACACACTTTTTTTAAATGAATTTTTATTATAAAATAAATTCAATATCATCGCTTTGTGGATTACTTGTCAAATTATTTATTTTCTTATGGGGATTAATTTTCGTCCTATTTTTTTGATTTTAAAATATAAAAAAACTATTTTTCTCAATATATATAAACATAAACATCCATATAACCTGAAAAAGTGAGTATATATTTCCCACACTCACAAGTCAAATTGGGCCAAAAAAAGGAAAAACTAAATTGATTTCACATGTAAGTTATATTTGGATTCCAATTTCCCCACCGTTGGTGATGGGGTGGTAAGGGTTTGGGGGGGAAGTTCACGGGGTCAAGTCCACAAGACTACATTTTACTGAAATTTTCATCCTTGTGTTGTGTTCCATAGTGGAAGATGTAATAAACCTTGTATATTTCGATAACAATTTAATGAAATTAAATTCAAATAAATTAACAGTAATTTTTTATAGTTTTGGTGTGTTTGTATATATATATATAATGAATTAAATTGAATAATTAAATAATGATATGTGTCTGTATTTTGAAATTATACTTTTGTGTGTGGATTATATTTACTTTATTTATATATTTCATATATATTTTTTTATAATATACATGTATATGTTGTATAATATTTAAATGTTTAAATGTTTATATATTTATGAAAAAAATATTTTGTTCATAATATATATATTAATATGTGTTGTATAATTTTAGATAATTGATATTACATGTCTTCATATATTTATATATATTGTTTTATAGTATATGTGTGTGTGTCTGTGTAAGAGTTTATAAGGATAGTTGGACACTTAAACTAATTAGAAGAAAATTATTTAGAAACCCAAACCAAGAAATCTATACATGAAACCTGAAAATACATCGTATACAAAATGAAGACACTATAATAGGTTGGTCGTTTAATAGCGTGAAGAATGGAATTTAAAATAACTAAAAAGGAATTTTTTCCTAAGTGATAGTAAAAGGGGAACTCATTTATACACACTAAAAAATTTGGATAAAAGTAGAACCTTTATCAACACTACAAAAACGTGGATAAAAGGAAACCATTAGCAGTGCTTTCATTAGCGTTGATAAAGTGGGGTGTTTATTAATGCAAAAAATATCACTAATAAAGAACCTACTGCTACAGCGTCCTATTTGAATTACAACACACTCAAATTTATATTTTTAATTGAAATAAAAATTACAACCAAAATACATAAAAACACTATATTATAGATATTTCAAACAATTTTTAATACAATTACATTAGCAAGTATAATCACAAAAAGTTAAAAAAATAAATATTTCATTGTCTTTGGCACCCGACCCCCTCTCAAAAAATCATGATCATGGTATATGTTCTTGTAAAAATCTCCCAAACTCAACTAAAATAATACGCCTGTATAAGAAAACAATTCTTGTGTAAGTAATCCTGTAAATAAATAAATTAAACATAATATGAAACAATACATTAATAAAATATTTATTTTAAATAAAAGGACACACTTAGAATTATATTCGTGACACCATGAATCATATTGAGGAGGGTATAATTATTAGAAGTCACAAATGAATTATGGGTACTTTTATTAAAACATTAAAATAATAAAAAATAATTTTCTTAGTTTAGATTATGTCACTTGTCTTTTACTAAAATTTCATTTTAAACTGAAAACATTCACTTTGAGACATACTATTCACATGGTGTGTTAGTTTACATGAAACCAATTCCTACATGTCACAAATGACTTATGAATCATTTTACTAAATTATCTAGACAATATGAACATGTTTTCATAGTTTTTGGTGATTTACACACATTTTGAACAAAAAATTCAATTTTAGGCTGATAACGGACACATTGAGTCATAACGGGCACACTGTGTATCATATTGAGATGAGAATAATTCCTATACATCAAAAATGACATATGGATCATTTTCATGATGTATCAGAATAATCCAAATGGATTTTCTTGATTTTTAGTATGTTAATTGTCTTTTTTTTATGTTAATTTTAAATAAAAAGGAACACTTAGAGTTCTGTCAGCCACACCATGTGTTTAATTTAGGTTTGGATGATTTATACATGTAATAAATTAATTATGGATTGTTTTTATAAATTATCAAAATAATATTAATGCATTTTCTCAGTTTTGAGTATTTCATTTTTGTTTTTTTTCTAAAATATCATATTAAACTGAAAACATGCACTTTGAGTCATACAAATCACATCATATATTGGTTTTATGTGAGACTAATTATTTAGCATCACAATTATTTATGAATAATTTTTTTATATTTACTAGACAATCAGAACATGTTTGATAAGTCTTTATTGAGTGACACATGTTTTGAGCAAAAAATGCCAATTTTTAACTAATAATGGATACATTGAGTAATTCAGGGCACATCATGTATTGGATTGAGGTGTAGTTGATTACTTCACATAAAATATGACTTATGGATCATTTTACTAAAGTATAAAAATAATATTAATACTTTTTCTCAGTTTTGGGTATGTTAATTTTCTTTTTACTAAAATATCAATTTTAAATAAAAAGACACATTTGAAGTCATACTAGACGCATCGTGGATTGGATTGAGGTTTGGATGAGTCCTACATATCGAAAATGACATATGGATGATTTCCTTAAAGTATCAAAACAATATAACTATGTTTTCTCAATTTTTAGTATATAACTTTTCTTTTTTACTAAAATTCATTTGAAACTGAAAACACGCACTTTGAGTCATACCGGTCACATCGTGTGTTGGTTTGACATGAGACTGATTGCTACACATCAAAAATAAATTACAAAACAATTTAATAATGTATGGATATAATTGGAGTGTGTTTTATTCATTCTTGGTGAATGAGAAAACGTTTGAACTAAAATATAAATATTAGACTAATAGCGGACACATTGAGACATACCAGGCACATCGTGTCTCGAATTGAGGTGAAACTGATTTTTACAAAAAAAATGACTTATGGACCATTTTAATAATTTATCAAATAATTATAAATGGGTTTCCTTAGTTTTTAGTATTTCACTTGTCTTTTTTACTGAATTTTCAATTTTAAATAAAAAGACACACTTTAAGTCATATCGGTCACACCGTATGTTGGATTGAGGTGTGGATGATTCCTACACATCACAAATTAATTATGAATAATTTTCCTAAAGTATTAAAATAAAATGAATGAATTTTATCATTTTTTAGTATGTATATTTTATTTTTTATTAAAATTTTATTTTAAACTGACAGCACGCACTTTGACTCTTACCAGTCACATCTGAGTCGGTTTGATGTGAGACGGATTCCTTCAGACCACAAATTACATATGAATAATTTTCAAAAATTGTAAAGGAAATATGAGTTTTTTGAATTATATTTAGTGATTTAAACACATTTTCAACAAAAAAATAAATTTTAAAATGATAATGGACACTTTCTATTGAACCCCTGGTTTCATGGAAGTAACCATTATTTTATGCGTTTTAAGTATATAAAAGTTTTTTTAGAAGTTTGGTATGGTTTATAAGAAGTTTGGAATGTTTTTTGGGAATTCATAAAGGCTCACAGTTGGTGCACGGTTAGTGGAAACTATGAAACTTCCCCCATAAACCATACACAATGATACATAGGCAAAATAGAAGGCACACGGGCAGGTTCATGGTTTCTCCAAACCGTGCTTCCAATTTGGAAAAACAATCCAACATGAGATAGTGGAATTTGGAATGATTGGAGCAAATTTTTTAAATCATGTGATAAAACCATGTTATGTTCCTTCTTGAGATAGAATTGGGAACATGGTTAACGCACGGTTTTCTTAACCACATTACTAACTGTGCAGGTTTAAAAACAGTGTCTAAAAAGGTGGATCTAAGTCCAATTAAGCCATTAACAACTATTTTTTTCCAAAACAACCCTAAATCAATATTTTTTTTCTCTAAAATGTTTTTTAACTATATACATTGAATTTTAAATAATTTAGATGCATTTCTTGGTGCGTTGAAGCTCGATTATTACAAAAATTCATCGTTCTTGGTGGTTTTTGGTGGTTTTACTTAGATCTATGTCTATATCTATCTCTCTATCTCTCTCAGTTTCATAGATCTATATTCATTGTGGATATATATATGTTATTTGATTCCATATATGATTGTATTTGGGTTTTTTGATGTTAGGGTAAGAGATCTAAAGTGGGTTTTTGAAGTTTTAACATGGTTTCATTGACATTTTCTTGTCGTTTTCCATTTTCACTAAATCTTTTGTGGCAGGTGGATTCACTCTAAACTAATATATTTTGAAAATGAAAGATTATTTTAAAATTAAATATTTTTCATATAATTGGTTGTGAAATTGATGTGAATTTATTGTGGGAAAAACTCTTTTGTGAATGATTATAGAATTATAGAAATTGGGAATTTTTGTGAAAAGTGAAATTTGTAGATTGATTTTGAAATGATAATTATAATATTATTGTTTGTATTTTTTTCATGGAAAATTGTTTTTAATAAAATTATGTTTTATTGAAATGGTGTGTTTGAAACATTTTCAGAAAAAATCATGATTTTATTGAAATGGTTGAAATTGTTGTTTTGGAAATGGTTTTTGGTATAATGGTTGGGTGTTCTCATGTAAATTCAGAATAGATAATGGTAAGGAGTCCCACCCCATCATTAGTGGGATGGATATGGGTCTGGTATCTCCCTATAAAAATGGATCATTAAGTGATATCTTAGTGAAAGGATGTCTCACCACTCACAAGTATAGGTAGGTTCGGGTTTCATGCATGGTTGGATGTGTGGATTTGAGGAACGGAATGGGTTATGACAAAATAGACTTTAAAAAATGGTTTAGAGCATTGTTGGTTAATTTCATTTGAACTTGATATTGTTTTATGGAAACTATTTTATTATTTTGCTAGTTTATATTCTAATATAAATCATTTTAGGAATTTTTTATATAAACTATCTTATATAAATGTGCTAAAATGTTCTACCCTAGGGGTGTGAGTGGGGAAGTCATTTGGGGAAAACATACTGAGTTTAATTACCCAACCCTTCCTTGGATCTTTGGTTCTTTTTCATATTTTTTTTTCAAGAAATGTGAAATGGTAAAGTATAACACATCTCTAGTGTTTTTTTTTTGTGATGCTTGTGCTATTTTGTGGAGTGGATCATGAAGTAGGTTAGAGATTTTGAGTTGTGGTTGTCTTTGAGTTTTTTGAATTTTTAGTCTTCTATTGTGGTTCTTGGTTTTAGTTGGGTTTTAATATCAGTGGTTTCTTTGAGTTTTCTTTCATTGGTATCATTAATCATGTAATAGTTTATTTTCTTATGAGATTTTTTTTGGTTTTTTTATTTTCAATAGGTAAAATAATCCCCCAAATATTAATAAAGCCCTTGGAATTTATTTTCATCCTTTGGTAACTTGGGGATGTCCCTTAATACCAAGTAATGTTCCTCTTCCTTATCAAGATAATGAGAAGAGTTGGGGTGTTACAAGTGGTATCATCTTGGTCTGTTAGAATATCTTTCTGGAATAAGTGGTTAGCTATTTTTTCAATCTCGAAGTTGAAATTCATTCGAGTCTATTCCTTGTGTCATATTGGTAGAAAAGAGAAGGGATTTTTTGACTTGAAATGTAAAAGCATAAAAATATATAGTAAACCTGTTTATGTTGAACACCAATTTACTAGATAGTTGGGTACATTAGTGTCTTGGAGACACATATAGGATTAAGAATATCATTGTCATGGGTTTATCCAATGAGATGAGCATGACATCCATTATAGAAATGACTTCCCACTAGAATTTCATATCTAATTTTGAGTAATGATTTGACACAATTTTTTTATTTTTAAAAAATGTTGAAACTTTGGAAAACATTTTTTGATATGGGTTTATCCCATTCTCTTATTTATTTTCATTTTATTGATTTTATGAGTTTAAACATTGAGATTATTCCTACTATGATAAAACTTTAAACTCTTCTTGGTCAAATAGAATGTCGAGCCTTTATGTCTAGAGAATTTTCTTGATGGAGCCAAGATAAAATGGGATTTATCTATGCTTGACATGTATTTCTATGAAATAATCCTTGGTATGGATTGGTTGACGATGTCTAAGTCTGACATCAACTATTATAAATAAAAGGTCAGTTTCACAAATGAATATGGAATCAAACATCTCTTTTGATGAGACTGGAGTGTAAAGGTCAGTGAAATAGGCTTGTTGGAACTAGTAGTTGGATCAATATCATACCAGTTGGTAGAATTTTTTTTGGAATTGATTGAAAAGATAAAGATGAATATTTCTCAAGTAGTGGTTGATTAGTTTCCAGATGTGTTTCCTAATAATTTCTATGGGTTCCACCTAGTAGAGAAGTAGAATTTTTAATTGTTCTCCTTCTAAGAAACAATAATATTTCCTTACCATATTACATAATAGAACTAATGGAATTAACATATCTAAAATTTCAATTTGAAGAGCTGTAAAAGAAAGGGTTCATTTGGCCGAGCATGTCTCTGTGGGAAGCACAAATCTTGTTTGTCAAAAAGGAGGATAGAACTCGTAGGATATGTGTAGATAATCATAAGCTTAACCAATTTAAGATAACTAACAGGTATCCACTTACACACATTGATGATCTGTTCGATCAACTGAGGGGATCTCAAATGTTCTATAATATTGACTTGAAATTAGTATATCGCTAATTATGGGTGAAGAAATAGGATATTCCAAAGACATATTTCAGAAGTATATATCATCATTATGAATATGTGGTGATTCCTTTATGTCTTAATAATTCACCAATAGAATTTATGGTATTGATGAATTAGATATTTTAGAAATATCTACATTCTTTTGTGGGGGTTTTGTGGATGAAATATTGGTGTATTCAAGGACAAGGTATGATCATGAGTATCACTTAATGACAGTGTTTGAAATATTGAGGGATCATCGTCTGTATGAAAAATTATCAAAGTTTGATTTTTGGATATAAGAGATACATTTCCTTGGCCATGTAATCTCCGAAATAGGTGTTTCTATGGATCCAAAATATATATAGGATGTTATATCTTGGAAACCACTGAATAATTTCTTTGAGATATGAAGTTTCCTTGGTCTAGATGGTTATTATTGATGCTTTTTTCATGACTTCTTGCAAAAAACTTCTCCTATAACAACTTTGACAAAGAAAAATGTTCCATTCCAATGGGATGAGAAATTCAAGAAGCCTTTTCAAGAGCTAAAGGTTTACCCTAAATCAGTACCAATATTTATTTTTCTAGAATCAGGATAAGGGTACGTGGTGTATTGTAATGCTTCTGGATCTAGGTTGGGATGTGTTTTTATGTAGGGAGAATCTATTGTTGCTTATGGATCAAGGTAGATGCAGGTTCATGAGAAGAAATACCCAACACATGATTTGGAGTAACCTATCATAATCCATGATTCAAATACTTGTCACCATTATCTATTTAGTGATAAATTTACTATGTTCATGGATCATAAGATCTTGAATCATATTTTATCATAGTAGGATTGGAATCTGAGACAAAGAATATGGATGCAGTATCTCTAAATATTTGAATTTGAATTTATGTATACACTTGGAAAAGGAAATTCAATCATAGATGCATTAATCAGAAAGTAATATTCTTAGTTGGAAAATGAATATTTCGATGAGTGGAAGTTGATATCGGTCCTAGACGACATGAACTTGGAATGTGAAGACTGAGGTGATGTTGTAGTTTTCTTTCCAGTTTCATTTTTTGCTGATTTAGTAAATATGGTTAAAGAGGAAAAAGATTATGGTGCAGAGTGTGGGGTAATGAGGTCAAAACATAATGGTGGGGAGACCATAGAGGGATAGAGGTTGGATGAGAGTTCATTTTTGGGGTTCAGAAATCGGAAGGTCATACTTAAGGTTTGTGAGGAACAAATTCTTCATGCTTACACTCATTCAAGATGTGTTTTCATCCTGCAATATAGAAGATGTATAAGGTTTCTAAAGTATAATTTTGGTGGGTTCGAATGAAGATATAGGTTACTAGGTTTGTTTAACAATTCTTAAATTTTTAGAAAGTTAAGGCAGAGTAATAGCGACCATCAGGTATGTTACAGTATTTACCTATTCCAGTATGGAAATCGGATCAGATAACTATGGATTTTGTAATAGATCCCCCAAGAATGGTTCAGAAACCTGATGTTGTATGGTTGATAGTGGATCTGTAACAATCCCGGATTATATCAATTGAAATAACTTCTTATAATTATGTAATATGGTATAATCACATAAAATCACACAAAGAACGCAATACAAACTTTATAAATGATGAATTAATTAAATAAAAAAAATTTCTAGAAGTTAAGAAACATATACCAGATTAATAGTAGATCAACCCTTAGAATAGTAACGTAGACCTTATGAATAGTAAACCATACAATTGAATAGTAACCTTTCAAATGAAATTATAAATAAAATTTAACCATCTTATAAGTGAAAATATTATATAATTATATCATAGTCTAAGTAAAGAAATATTTTAAATATTAAGTGTCGGTATTTTTGAAAGTCATAAATATTTAAATACAATTTTATGACTCATTTAATAATTGATAATAAAATTTACCTTTGTAAATTTTTTTCATAATTTAGTATTTTGATTTATTATTACTATAATATAATTTTTTGAGACCATAGTTAATTTTTCAGTGTTTTAAAATCGGTTATAATTTTAAATTTTTTTATTTTTTGAGTAAATTATGATTTTAAAAAAATATATATTTCTCTTATTTAAAACAATTATTTTCATAAAATTGAGTTCATTTTTTAATTATAAATATTGAAAAAATTATAGTGTGAATTTTTTTTTATTTTTTTAAAATACTTGAATTTTTGTGAATAGTGAAATACGATAATTTATGGTATTTATAAATTATAATTTAAATAGAATATTCCTTAAGTCGTGGATTATGTAAGTACCATTTGTTTGAACAAACATTATCTAATTATTGTATTTAGTCTCAATAATCAACACAATTTCTTGTCTTGAGAAAAATAATAAACTAATGAATTAAATAATGAGAAAACACCTCTCTCCTCCACTATAAATACCACCCCTCACCACTTCTTCTCCTCAAAACTCTCAAGACTTGAGACTTTCCCAAATTATAGTCAAATATACTCCCAATACCCTAACCTATTTCCATGATCTTTTGGTCATAAAAAAATATCAAAACCAATTCCCTAAGGAGGATCTCAAGAAGAAGGAATCAAGAGGTAAAGCCCTCTTCCTTTTCTTTTAATTTCATTTCAAGTTCGTTCTTTTCTATCTCCACCTAACCTCATAAAAATTGTATGATAACTATATTAAATTACATATACTGTAGTTTTGTTGTTATAATGTAATAATTCATCATCATATCTATTTCCCCCACTATTTTATACTAAAAATTAAAACATCGCTCGTGATGTGTTAATTTATCGCATTCAAGGATAATGATGTTTTAAATTTCCATTACCAGCTTCAAGGCTGGTCATGAAACCATTTTTATGGATGAAACATATTATAATATATGTACTATGTCTTATTTAATGTTCTAGAATCATTTTTACACATTATATTAATTTATAAAACAAAATGAGTTCATTGTGATGGAAAACCGCCAAAATAAAACCAAACGATTATCATTAAATATTTATATAATGATTCGTCCTCATGCCATAAAACTGAATGATATATAAGACCAATTTAACCTCTTTAATATCATAAATAAAATATAACCTCATTTCTTGATAATTACTCCCACTTTACCCGACCTTTCTTTACATGTATACAAGTAAACTGGTCATGAAAACCAAAGAAACCAATGCACCCAAACGATGAAATTAAATCTAGTAACCCAACAAAAAGGCATAAATGAACTTATTAAAGTTATAATTAATCAGATAAATGTATAAAGTGTAATGTAATTATTAATTAGTGAATTAAATTTGATTATCAAGGACATTAAGATCAAGTGAAAAACACATTCGGACTAAAGGTAAGGGATTCAACCTCCACCTCGATTATTCCTTCAGGTTACTCTTTCTCCCTTTTTCCAAAATGAAATTCCCTTTTATTTTTTTTGTAAATCTTATAAATGATGTTTATATGTTCTAAAATCATTTATTTGTATCTATCCATCCTTCTTTTTTAGGGATATACATGTTTTTAAAAGGTTCCCTATTCAATTCTTCCCGATAAGACAATCCAATTTAAGGGAACTTCCCAAATTCATACCCAATTTCAAGTGAAATATATAATATATTTTAAACCAGCATTTTGTTTTCTAAAATTAATAATTTTATTATAAAAACTTTCTTGGTTCACTTCTGGTTTTATATAAAATATTATTTCCTTTTCTGATTTAAATGATCTTTAATATTTTCTTTAAACCGCGCTAAAATGTTTTAATTCTAAGGTTTCTTAAATACTATTTTTACATGTTATCACTTGAATTTGAAATAAATAATAATGTCCTATTTCTATTTTCCTTTATTAATTTCCATTTATTATTTTATTCCTTTCTTTAATATACAATTTTATGATACACCCATTTATTATGTTTTATGACATGATTATGATATCCAGTTCTTTCCATGGGTAACCCATATGTTTATATTTGATTTCTTATAGATGATTATTTATTAGGAAAAATATTCAAGAACATTATATGATGGGTTCTTCCATATAGTTCTTTAATTAATTTCTTAATGTTTAGTCTCAAGAGACATTATGTGCAATGGTCTTGGTGGTAAGCCTTAACTCGTGCTCCATGTGCAGTTGTCTTGGAGGTTAGCCTTGACTCATGCTCCTCTACGTGAAATGAGACCTTACTCATGATAATGTCCTTTTTATGTTTTTCACACATTAATATGCTTCCATTATTATATGATGCCATGTTTTATATGCTATTATTCCTTATGTTCGATCATGTTCCATGCCTTCTTATATCATTATGTTATGCCTTTTAAACCATGTGATGAGCTTTGATTTAATGTTTATTACCTTACTGGGATTTTTAGCTCATCCATTTGTTCACGTCATCCCTAGGTTATCTTATGCAGATCTAAAGGCTCAAAGGAAGTTTGGAGCTCATAATGTATGACAAATAAAGATATTTTTTTTAGTCACGTTTTTTAGTTTTCTTCACCTAGTCTTCCAAGAAACTATATTTTATAATCCTTAGCTTGTAATTTGTTATTTAATTATGATTAAAATCATTTAATGATATGTTTCAAAATCTTGGGTCACTATAGTTGGTATCAGAGGATATTATAATTATTTTTATAGATTAGGAATATATCCCATTAGTAAGCACCTAAGGGATAAGTTTAAGTCTAAGAAAACATCCCTAAATTTTGGTAAGTATAGATTAAGTGGTTTATCAAGAATGTGCATCCTTGTATGGATACTACAAGTGGATGTGGTTCTAAAATAGATTTAACTAGGATTAATATCTCTAACATGGTGTTTTGAGCCTAAATTGGGGTAACCTAGTACCTAACAATGGGCCTTACTGTGCACCTACTATGAAACTCTTGGGGGATGTGCTTTGGTAAATTCATAATCTCATTATAACCCATTATTAAGGGACCAAATAAAATTCCCATAAGAATATATGTTACGAAACATATCA
The DNA here is from genome assembly GCA_963277665.1 of Viscum album. Lineage (NCBI taxonomy): Eukaryota > Viridiplantae > Streptophyta > Magnoliopsida > Santalales > Viscaceae > Viscum > Viscum album. The sequence goes on along the minus strand of OY728126.1, from coordinate 1,210,639,291 downwards.
TGAATAAGCTCGATTGAAAACTAGGTAATAATAAGATAGTATATACTTTTCCTTAACATGTTTATCCGTTTATGTTCAATGTTTCTTTTTATTATGAGAATTATTAAATCCTCCCTAATTTCTCTTTATTTTTCTTATTTAATAGTGGTAAATAAAAAACACGTTCCGAAAATCAATGTGTTATGAAATATAATGATTTCCCTAATGATATGCCAAATATGATGGTAATGGGTGCTCAAAACATTATGACAGTACTTTCTCAGCTAGATCATGTTATGAATAATAACTTGAATTGTGTGGAATGACCACTTTCTCCAAGGAAGAGAAAGTTTCCGTCAAATCCTTCATGCGGAAAAGGCCTCCCATGTTTAGTGGATCTTCTCATACCCTACTCATAGAAAAGTCAATTAAATCTATTTATAATATATTCTTTGTCCTCTAATTCTCAGAAGAATAGAAAGTTGTGCTAGCAGTCTATCATTTTGATGAGGAAGCTAATTATTGGTGGAAACTGATAAAAAATACCAAGTCCAAGGAGGAAATTAATTACATGGATTGGGAGGAATTCAATAAAATGTTTTTCAATAAATATTTTCCATGAAACCTCCATATCAATATGTAAATAGAGGTCCTCAGACTTTAGAAGAAGGAAGATGATTCTATCAGGGTGTATAAAGAATACTTTACAAGCCTTGAAGTTGTGCCTTTGGATTTTTCATGGACACCAAAATCAAGGTAAATCGATTATTTAGTTGACCAAAGCTGAGTCTATGAAAATAATTGGTGATTCTAGACATCTATAGTTATGAGGATATTTTCTTTTGTGCCCTCAAGGTTGAAATAGAGATCGAAGAATCTCAATGGTCTCATGGACCCAGTGAAAAAAGAAGAAAATGGAGTCTAATATGGGTGGACTAGTAAATAAATCGCATAATGAAAAGAAGACCAAAAATCCCATGTGTCAAAATTGTGGGAAGAAGCATCATGGGAACAATTTAAAAGTAACCAGGAAATGCTTTAAATTTGGAATAATGGGTCATCTCGCTAAGAATTGCTGAATGGATATAAAGAATTCCATTAATTTGAGGCTGAAAGTGTAACGACCCAATGTTTTATAAATAGAAATTATTTTCTTATAATTATGCCATATAATCACATGAAATCAAAACATAATTAACTGCTAAGTACAATGTGAACATTAAACGTAATATTGTCACTTTTGTGATTTGAATTTCAAAAATCCGACATACACGGTTGCGATCAGTAGGATTTTTCAAGTTTAATAAGACAAAATTTATTTTTGGTGAATAGTAACCTACCCCAACGAATAGCAATATGAGCCTTATGAATATTATATAATACAAAAGAATATTATCCTCACCCATGAATGTATAAATAAATTTTAAGCATCTTATAAGTGATAATATGGTCATAGTAAAAGTATTGGTTTCTTGTAAGTCATATATAATTAATTAAAATTAATTAATTAATTTGGAAGAATAATTATTTTACTAAAAGGTGTTCATAAATTACCAATATTATATCTTATAGTTTTAAGATAATTTTATAAGACCTTATGTAATTTTTTAAAGCATTATAAAATCAGTTATAATATTAAAATCTGTATTTTTCATGTAAATTATGATTTTAATTAAAAATTAAATTACTCATATTTAGAAAATTATTTTGGAAAATTTATTTCATTTTTGGATTCTACATTTCAAAAAATGGTTAGGGTTGATTTTTGGTATTTTTCTAAAATACTTGAATTTTTGTGAATAGTGAAATACGATAATTCACAATAAATGCTAAAACCTGAATTTCTACGTCATGATTAAGTCATGGACTCAAATGAATATATTACAATTTTTTGCCACAATAATCATCACTATTTCTTGGCTTATGGAAAAATATTAATAACCCCCTCCTCCCCTCCACTATAAAAACCACCCACACTCCCCTCTTCTCTTCACTCTTCTCAAGCCTTGTGACTTCCCTAAATTCTGCCCAAATATCTTACCAAGATCCTCCCCCACATCCAGAATCCCTTGGCCTCATAAAAAGACCAAATCCTTTCACATTAACAGGCTATCATGGAAGATTGAATCAAGAGGTCATTAATGTCAAGTGGAGTACATCATCGTACTTAAGGTAAGGGATCCTCTCTATTTCACATTCATTCAAGAATGTACCCTATGTTATGCCATTTTATGTATAATATATAATGATTAATTATGATTTATCACCTCCCCCGTACCTCCCTCATGATGTATAAGTGGTTAGAAACCCCTTTCTCACTCATTAATCCCTCTTAAGTACACCCGATACCATGACGATAATCCATAAGGGATTCTACCCAAACCTCCTTTTTTCCCTCAAGAGGCATTATCTTCCTTTTACCAAAATGAATTTATCTTATCTTTTTATTTTCATCTTATAAATTCTATTTACATGTAAAAAAATCATTTATCCATACCCTTTCATCATTCTCTTTTGGGGATATACATGTTTTTAAGTGATTCCCTCCTCAATACTTCCTGATAAGCAAACATGTTTTGAGGGAACTTCCCTAATTCTTACATAATTTCAATTTCACTCTTTATTATTCTTTAATCCACCATTGTATTTATAAAATCAGTTTTTTTATTATTAAAAACTTCTTGGTTCACTTATGGTTTTATATAAAGTAATGTTCCCTTTTCTATTTTAATGGCTCAATAGTATTTTCCTTAAAACTGCAAAAAAAAGTTTTAATGCTAAAATATCATAAATACTTTTCGAACATGTTTTCACTTATACATGAAAACACTTAATAAGATACATTCATATTTTAGCTTATTAATTTCCATTTATATTTTAGTTCATTTCTTTCCTTGAAACTTTTATGATACACCCATTTGTTATGCTTTGCGACATTATTATGGTACCCAATCCCTTCCATGGGTAACCCTTATCTTTATGTAAGATTGATTATGTATGAATCCTTATGTGGAAAAATATTTATGAAATGTTAATGTGGGTGCACCCAAATATTTTTCCAAGGCATTGGGTAAAGTTGAGTCTCAGGAGACGTTTTGTTTGATGGTCTTAGTGGTTAGCCTTAGTTTGTGCTACCATATGCGATGGTCTTGGCAGTTAGCCTTGGATTGTGCTACCAGATGAAATAGTCTTGGCGGTTAGCCTTGTCTTGTGCAAGAGTCATGTTTTTTGTTGCTTCTATATTATTATGACCCCATGTTTATATGATCCCATGTTTATATGTTATGTTTCCACATATTACATTCCTTTTTATATCATCAAGTCATGCCTTCTATTCCATATGATAAATCCTTGTTCTTATGGTTATTCCCTTACTATGCTATTTAGATCATCCCTATGTTCATGTGTTCCCTAGGGTACCAAATGCAGATGTTTGAGAACAATGGAAGTTAGGATCTCAATTTAAAGAGTAATTAAGAAATGTTTTATTTAGTTCCATGTTTTCATTTTTATATACCTAGTCTTCCAAAACACTAAACCTTAATATCCTTAGCTTTTAATCTCATGTATAATTATGCTTAAAATCATGTAATGTTATATGTAAAAGTCTTGGGTTTTTATAGGTGGCATCATAGGATGTTATATTTATTTTTGGGATTAAGAATAGAGAACATTATTAAGAACCTTAAGGATGAGACTTAGTATAAGAAAACATCCCTAAATTTTTGTAAGTAGAGAGTAAGTGGTTTATGAAGAAAATAAATCCCTGTTTAGAAACAGATAGGCATAGGTAGCTCTAGCACATAGGTATCTATGGGTAAAACCCAAAAACACCACTTTGAGCTAGACTCAAACAGGAACTAGTGTACAACAACGATCCTTGATACTCTCTTCGTTTGACACTCCCAGGGGATATGAATTGGAAATTAATGATCTTAGTAAAAACCATTATTAAGGGAATAGGAAATATACCATTACAATATAAGTTAAGAAATAGATCAAGGATAACCTAAATTTAAATATAGGGAATCACAAGTTAGGATATTCTTCTCCTTTACAAGCTTATCCTCTTATGTTAAAGTTTCCTTTTTATGCTCAATATCTAAGTATTAAATCCCTCTTATTGTATGTTATTTTTTATAGTTAATAGTAGGAAATAGAAGAACACGTTCCAAGAATCAATGTGATAGGGAATGTGAAGATTTCCCAAATTACATGCCTGGTGTGATGGGAATGGGTGCTCAAAACATCATGACAATACTTGCTCAGTTGGATTAAGGTATGAATAATAACTTGAATCATGTGGAACACCATCCTCATCCAAGAAAAGATAATGTTTTGTGGAATCCATAATGTAGAAAAGGCCTCCCATGTTTAGTGGATCTTACAATACCCTCTTCATGGAACAATGGATTAACTCCATTGAATAGATAGTCTATGCCCTCTAGTGATCAGAAGAAGAGAATTACATACTGGTGGTCTATTGTTTTGAGGGGTAACAGGATCAGTGGTGGACACTAATCAAGAATAAGAATCCCTAGGAGGAAATCGATTCCATGGATTGGGAGTAATTCAATAGAATGTTTTCCAATAAATATTTTCCCTGAACCCTCTATCTCAAGATGGAAAGAGAGTTCCTCAAACTCAAGCAGAAGGAAGATTATTCAATTGGGGTGTATGAAGAAATATTTACAAGGATTTCAAGGTACGCCTTTGGCTTTTTCATGAAAACCAAAATCAAGGTGGGTATCTTCTTTAACAAACTAAAGTTGAGTCTAAAAAAACCTTGGCAATTTGAGACTTTGACAGTTATGGGGAGATTGTCTATTATTCCATCAAGGTTGAAACATAGATCAGAGACTCTATGTGGTATTATGGGACTAATGACAAGAAGAGGAAAATGGAATCAAATGTAGGAAGTCCCGTAAATAAATTTCATGATGGAAAGAAGCCTTATCATCCCACGTGTAAAAATTGTGTGAAGAAGCATCCTCAGAACTGTCTAAAGGGAACCATGAATTGCTTCAAAAGTGGAAAGTTGGGATATATGGCTAAAAACAGCTGACGAGATATGGAGAATCAAGTTAATGTGGAAGAATAAAGGAGGGTTCAGATCAACACTCATCATGTAGTGTAGTGTTTCAACTACAAGGTGCATGGGAATTATGCAATCAATTTCCCTAATCCAAGGGTTGTTGGAGGAAATCAACAACAACCTCCAAGGAAACAAGGAATGTCTTGTTATATCACTACTACTGAGGTGAAGTTGAAAAATGATGTGGTGACAGGTACACTAGATATTTATTCAACAATAGCGAACGTACTATTTGATTATTGTAATATGCATTTTTTATTATCTTTCAATATTAATAGAACTATTCAAACACCACCTCAAAATTTGGAGGATAATTTATCTTTGAGAATAGATAATGGAGAAATCATTGCATCCATGGTTTATAACTCCTCCCTGGTTAACATTTGTGGATTGAACCTCCCAGAAAATCTTTTTATACTTTAGTGGAGTTCGACACTATCTTGGGAATGGATTGTTATTTTTATAAAAAGCCAACATCAAATGTTTGGAAAGGTAGATCACTCTTCACATCCCGAAGCATCCTCCAATTATTTACAAGTGTATATAGGAATATGAATCTTCTTTAGAATCATCATCTCAAGTGTAGATATTAATTATTTATGAGAAATCATGTCTAGATAAAATGATTGAGACAAAGGAGAGAATCATTCTTGAAGTCATCACCATCATGAGGGATTACACAAATGTATTCCCAGAAGAGTTACTAGGTCTTCCACCTGATCGAGAGGTTGAGTTCTCAATTGAACTTATTCCGAGATCTCTGCCTATAACAAATAAACCTTATAGAGTTGCCACTATAGAGCTAGAGGAGTTGAAAAGGCAGTTACAGGTGAATTTAGAGAAGGGTTTTATATGCCCAAGTGATTCTCCATGGGGTGTGATAGTTCTATTCGTCGAGAACAAGTATGGATCAATGCACCTCTGTATTGATTATCGTGAGCTCAATAAAATCATGATAAAGAAAAAGTATCCCTTGACATTGGTAGATGACTTGTTTAATTAGCTTTGTGGGTCCAATTATTTCCCTAAGGTGGACCTTCAGTTGGGATATCACTAATTAATAGTGAATAAGAAAGCTATTCCCAAGACTTCCTTTCAAATGAGGTATAGAAACTTTGAGTTCATAGTGATGCCCTTCAGAATCACTAATGATCCAGAAATTTTGATGTATTTAATTAATAGAGACTTTAGAGATTACCTCGACAAATTTTTGTTATTCTTGGTTGATGATATTCTGATATAATCCAAGATAAATGATGAACATGAGGATCATTTGAATATTGTGTTGAAGACTTTTCGAAGGGAGAAGTTGTATGAAAATTAAAGTAAATGTGAGTTCTGTATGCAGAAAGTATCATTCTTGGGGAATGTTATCACCAAAAAAAGGATATCTGTGGACCCTTCCAAGATGAAGGCAATTGATGAGTGGCCCAGGCCAGCATCTATAATGAAGATTTGCAGCTTTCTGAGTCTAGCTAGGTATTATTGATGATTTTCAAATAACTTATCATAATTTTCAAACCCAATGAAAAAGCTGACCCAAAAGAAAGTAAAGTTTGTCTGGACTCAAGAATGTGAAGACTGCTTTGAGGAGTCAAAAATGAGGCTAATCACTGCACAAAAAACCACACTCCCAACAAGTGGAGAACTCTTTGTGGTGTACAGTAACGCTTCAAAGAAGGGATTAGGTTGTGTGATGATGAAAAATGATAAAGTGATATCCTATGCCTCAAGGTAGATAAAAAAACATGATCAAAACTATCATATTCATGATTTGGAGTTGGTTGTTGTGATCTCAGCATTAAAAAACTAGTGGCATTATCTCTATGGGGAGAAGTGTAAGATATATACTAATCCCAACAGTCTCAAATATATATTCACACAAAAATAGATTCATATGTGCCAGTGAGTATGGATAGATCTCGTCAAGTATTACAACTGCTCAATCCACTAACATCTTGGTAAGGCAAACAAGGTGGAAAATGCTCTAACTATAAAGGATCTGACATCATTATCAATGATGAGAATTGAAAAGTATCCAATAATCTTATATTTTCAAAGGATGGAAGTGGTAATCCATAAGGGAGGAACATCATAAATCCTTTCTCAGATGATTGCTCAACCAACCCTCATGAAGAAAATAAAGGATGCTCAAAGAAAATATGTGGAAATTCAGAAAAGGCTGGATTCCATAAAAAATGGTAAATCTTATGAGTTCAGGATTGATAAAAAATAATTTTTAAGATTTGGGTCAATATTATGTGTACCATCCAATATAGAGATAAAGAAGGAGCATTTGAATAATGCACATAACTCAACCTTCTCTATTCACTTAGGGATCACAAAGATGTATCGAGATCTCCAAGATAACTTTTAGTTGAACAATATGAAGATGTAGATTTCTAAGAATAAATCAAAGTGCCTAGTATATCAGCAAGTGAAGGTTGAAAATAAAATGTCTAAGGGGATGATACAACCACTACCCATACCAACATGGATTTGGGAGAACAACACCAGGGACTTTGTCACTGGACGTCCAAGGACATCTAGAGGAAACAATTCTATATGGGTCATTGTGGATCATCTTACAAAGATAGATCACTTTATCACAATACAAGAGGAATTATCATTGGATTAACTTTCATGGATATATATCAAAGAGGTGGTAAGTCTTCATGGAGTATCACAATCTATTCTATCCAATAGAGATCTGAGATTCACCTAGAAGTTCTAGAAAAGTCTCCAACATGCTCTAAGCACTGAACTGAACTTCAGTATGGCTTATCACCCTCAAACTAATGTCCAATTTGATTGAAATATCCAGACACTAGAATGTATTTTAAGATTATGTTCTATAGACTTTAAAGGAAGATGCTATTGATATCTTCCACTGGTCAAATTCTTCTAAAACTACAGTTTCCACTTGAGCATCTGAAAGGCACTGTATGAAGAACATTATGGAAAAAAGTGCAGAACACCAGCATGTTGGGATGAAGTTAGTGATCATAAGCTGATAAGACCTAAAATGGTCAAATAATGGTGGAGAAGTTGAAAACCATTCAACATCACATAAAGGTAGCCCAAATTCGACAGAAGAGTAATGCAGGAAATCTTTTATGAGACCTTGAGTTTGAAGTTGGATACATGGTGTTTCTACACATATCTCCATGGAAAAAGGACATAGGGTTTGGGAAGAAGGGAAAGCTAAGTTCTAGGTACATTTTCCCCTTTGATTTTCTTGATCGTGTTGTAGTTGTGGTCTATCGACTAGAACTTCCACCTATCGTGGCTAAAGTACATGATTTTTTCCATGTATCCCTCTTAAAGAGGTACATTCCATACCCTTCACATGTACTCGATTCAGAGGTGGTACAGTTGGAGAATGATCATTCTTATGAGGATGAGCCAATGAAGATCTTGGATCCTAGATATAATGTTCTATGTAACAAGAGTACACACCTAGTTAAAGTACTGTGGCAGAACCATAAGTATGAAAAGGAAACATGGGAACTGGAGGAGTCAATGAAGAAAAATTACCCACACCTATTTATGGTATAAAAGGAAAAACAAAATTTCAAAGGTGAAATTTCATAAGGGAGGAATAATGTAACGACCCAATGTTTTATCAATGGAAGTTCCTCTCTTATTATTATGTAATATAATCACATGAAATCACAACACAATGAAATAATAAGTACTATGTGACCTTTAAACATAATATTATCACTTTTATGATTTTAAATTCAAAAATTTGACATAGACGGTTTTGATCAGTAAGATGTTTTGAGTCTGATAAGAAAAACATAATTTTTGGTGAACAGTAACCTACCCTTATAAATAGTAACATACCCCTATGAATCATAATATGACCCTTATGAATAGTATATATTCAAAAAGAATATTGGCCTCATCCATGAATGTATAAATAGAATTTTTTCATCTTATAAGTGATAATATGACCATAGTAAAAGTATTTGTTTTTTTTGTATGTCAAAAATAATTAATTAAAATTAATTAATTAATTTAAAAAGAATATTTATTTTCCTAAAAGGTGTTCATAAATAAATAATTTAATATCATATGGTTTTAAGATAATTTTATAAGACCTTATGTAATTTTTGAAAGTATTATAAAATCAGTTATAGTTTTAAATACCATATTTTTCAAGTAAATTATGACTTTAATTAAAAATTAATTTACTCATATTTAAAAAAAATTGAACAATATATTTAATTTTGGTTTCTAAACATAGAAAAATGGTTAGGGTTAATTTTTTTGTTTTTTCTAAAATACTTGATTTTTTTAATAGTAAAATACGATAATTCACAATAAATGCTAAAACCTGAATTTCTGCCTCATGCTTGAGTCATGGATGATGTAAATGGACATTGGTTCAGAATCGCACGCACATATTACATTTTTTATCACAATAATCATCACTATTTATTGTCTTATAGAAAAATAATAATCTAAGGATTAAAATATTAAGGAAACTCTCCTCCCTTCCATTATAAAAACCACCCACACTCCCCTCTTCTCTTCACTCCTCTCAAGCCTTGTTCCTTCCCTAAATTATGAAAAAATATATTCCCAAGATCCTCCCCCACTTCCATCAGACCTTGGTCTCCTCAAAAGACCAAATCCATTCCCCTTAATATCCTCTTAAGGAATATTTAATTAATATGTCTTTAATATCAAGTGGAAAACACCATCGGACAGAAGGTAAGGGATCCTCTCTATTTCACTTTTATTCAAGAATTTCCTCTATATTATTCCATTTTATGTGTAATCCCTAATAATAGGGTATGGTTTATCACCTCCCCCATACTTCCCTCATGATGTATAAGTGATGAGAAACCCATTTCTCTCTAATTAATCCTTCTTAAGTTCACCTGATACCATGCCGATAATTCGTAAGGGATTCTACCCAAACATCCTTTGTTCCTTCGGGTGGCCTTATCTTAATTTTACAAAAATGAAGTTATCTCATAGTTTTATGTGCATCTTATAAATGTTGTTTACATTCACCAAATTAATTTATTAAGACCATTTCATCATTCTACTTTGGGGATATACATGTTTTTTAGTGATTCCCTCCTCAATACTTCCCGATAAGAAAACATGCTTTGAGGGAACTTCCTGAATTCTTACCAGATTTTAAGTGCACTCTATCTCATGTTTTAAGAAACCATTGTATTTATGAAATAAATTTTTTTATTATGAAAACCTTATTGCTTCACTTTTTTCTATATAAATAATTTTTTCCTTTTCTATTTTAAAGGCTCTATAGTAATTTCCTTTAAACAACACAAAAATGTTTTAATGCTAAAATTTCTTAAATATTTTCTTACATGTTGTCACTTCTAACTGAAATCACATACCATGATAATTTCCTATTTTACATTATGAATTTCCATTTATATTTTAGTTCATTTCTTTCATGGAAACTTTTATGATATTCCCATTTTTTATGCTTTATGACATGATTGTGGTACCCAATTCTTTACATGGGTAACCCTTATATTTATGTAAGATTGATTATGTTTAATTATTTATGTGGAAAACATATTCATGAAAAATTAATATGGGTGAACCCAGATAGCACTCAAATTCATTGGGTAATGTTGAGTGTCATGAGGTGTTATGTGCGACGGTCTTGGCGGTTAGCCTTGGCTTGTGCTACCATGAGCGACAGTCTTGGTGGTTAGACTTATCTTGTACTACCATGTGAAACAGTCTTGGAGGTTATCCTTGACTCATGCTAAATTCATGATTTAGATTAATAACACATTATTATAACTCCATGTTTATATGATTCCATTTTTATATGTTATGTTTTCGTATATTACATGCCTTTTTATATCATTAATTCATGACTTTTATCTCATGTGATAATGCTTTGTTCTTAGGGTTATTACCATACTAGGATATTTATCTCATCCCTTTGTTCATGTGTTCCCTAGGGTACCCATAGATGAAGTTTAAGAACAATGGAAGTTAGTATCTAAATTTTAAGATTAAATAAATAAATGTTTTATTTAGTTCCATGTTTTAAGTTTTATTTACCTAGTCTTCAAAGACACAGGACCTTATGATCCTTGGCTTGTACTCTAATGTATAATTACGCTTAAAATCATGTAATGTTAAGTGTAAAAGGATAGGGTCACTATATAAAGGAAGGTTCATATCAACCCTCAGTCTATAATGTAGTGTTTTGACTGCAAGGAACATGGGAATTTTACAAACCAATTCCCTAATCCCAGGGTTTTTAGACACATTCAACAACAACCACCAACTAAACAAGGATGGGATTATGTTTTCACTTCTACTTAGGTGGATCCGGACAAAGGTGTGGTGACAAGTAAGCTGGTTATTCATTCCAGATTAGAGAACATACTATTTTATTATAGTTTTATGCATTCTTTCATATGTTGAAAGATTGATAGAACTATTCAAAGGGGATATTATTGCATCCATAGGACATAAATCCTCCCCGGTTAATTTTTTTGGACTGAACCTCCCAAAAATATGGTATTACTTACTTTGGTGGAGTTTGAGGATATTTTGGGCATGCATTGGATATCTTTATACATAGCCAACATCAACTTCTATGAAAGGGAGATCACTCTTCACATCCCAAAGCATCCTCCAATTCATTAAAAATTTTAGGAGGAATATGAATCTCCTTGAGAATCATCATCTCAGGTGTGGATATTATTGCATTTTGATCAAGCATATATCACTCAAATGATTGAGACAATGCAGATTATCACTCTTAAAGACATGACCATCATAATAGATTACACTGATGTATTATCTAAAGAATCTTCTAGTCTTCCTCCCAATAGAGAGGTTGAGTTCTCAATTTAACTTATTCCTGGATCTCTACCTATATAAAAGAAACCTTATATAATGGCCATAGTTAAGCTGGAATAACTAAAGAAGGAGTTATAGGAGAATTTGGACAAGGGTTTTATATGCCCGAGTGCTTCACCATGAGGTACACCAGTCCTATTTGTTAAGAAGAAGGATAGTTCAATGCGCCTTTTCATTGTTATCATGAGCTCAATAAAACCATAATAAAGAAAAGGTATCACCTACCACAGATAGATGACTTGTTCGACCAGATTTGTGGGGTTAGTTATTTCTCTAACGTCGACCTTTGGTCAGTATATCATCAATTAAAGGTGGGGAGGGAATATATTCCTAGGATATCCATTCAAATAAGGTATGGACACATTTATTTCATAGTGATGCCTTTCTAACACACTAAATTTCTAGAAATTTTCATGGATTTAATGAAGATGGTCTTTAAGTATTAACTAAACAAATTTTTGGTCGTCTTTATCAATGATATTATCATATACTCCAAGAGTAGTGGGAACATGGGGAGCATTTTTTTACTATGTTTCAGACTTTACAAAGGTATAAACTCTATGAAAATTATAGTAAATTTAAGTTCTAGATGGAGGAATTATCATTCTTGGGGCATGTTATTACCAGTAAAAGGATATCTATTGACCATTCTAAGAAAAAGGTAATTAAAGAGGGTCCTAGGCCAACTTCTGTAACAGAGGTCCATAGTTACTTTGTCCTAGCTGGGTATTAAAGACAATTTGTGAAGAACTTCAAATTATTGTCAAACCCAATAACTAAGCTAACACATAAGGTAGTGATGTTTGCCTGGACTCAATAATGTGAGGAAATATTTAAGTATCTCAAAAATAGGCTTATCATTGTGCCAATATTCACACTATTGATAATTGTATAACTATTTGTGTTATATAGTGATGATTCAAAGAAAGTATTAGTCTATGTGTTGATGCAAAAAAATAAATTCATAGACTACTCCTCAAGGCAGTTGAAAAGTAATTAAGAAAACTATCCTATGGATGATATGGGGTTTGTGGTTGTGATCTTCGTGTTGAAAATATGGTGGTATTCTCTCTATGTGGAGAAGTGTGAGATATATACTGATCATAAGAGTGTCAAATATATATTCACAGATAAGAAGATTAATATGAACCAGCGATGATGGTTATAGATCATCAAGGATTATGACTTCTCAATCCACTATCATCTTAGTAATGCAAATAAGGTAGAGGATGCTCTAAGTAGAATGGATATTTCATCTTTATCAATGAGGATAAATGAGAAGGATTCAATCATCTTAGACTTGGAAAGGTTGGATGCGGGAATCATTAAGGGATGAACATCATCAATCCTTTCTCAAATGATTTCTCAACCATACCTTATGGAGAAAATAAATGATTCTCAAAGAAATGATGTGAAAATTCAGAAAAAAGGTGGAATCTATCAATAATGAGAAATACTCTAAGTTCAATATCGTTTAGTATGGGTTCATAAGATTTGGGTCACAAATATATGTATCATCCAATCCAGAGATAGGTAAAGAGCTTCTGAATGGAGCACATAGCTGAACCTTCTCTATTCACCCAGGGATCACATAGATGCATCGAGATCTCCATGAGAAATTTTGGTGTGACAACATGAAAAAAGAGATCACTGAATATAAATCAAAATTCCTAGTATGTCTTCAAGTGAGGGATGAAAGGAAAATTTTTAATGGGATGATTCAACCATTATCCATACCAACATGGAAGTGGAAAAATATAACCATGGACTTTATCACTGGACTTCCAAAGACATCCAGAGGAAACAATGCTATATGGGTTATTAGGGACCATCTTACAAAGAAGTCCAATTTTTTTTAATTCAATAGTACTTATCATTGAATCAACTTGTATAGATAAATATCAAAGAAGTTGTAAGGCTGCATGGATTACCACTATCAATTTTATCCAATCAAGATTTTAAATTCACCTCAATGCTCTAAAAAAGTCTCCAACGTGCTCAATGCACTGAGATGAAATTCAGTGCACCCTATCATCCCCAAACTGATGGCCAATCTAAGAGAACTATTCACACACTAGAATATATGTTGATTGGATGTTCTATGGACTTAAAAGGAGGATGGGACCAATATCTGCCTCTGGTTGAGTTATCAAACAACAACAGTTTCCACTATAACATTTTAATGACTCTGTATGATTCCATTTATGGAAAAAGGTTAGTAACACTAACATGCTAGGATGAAGTCACTGAAGATAAGCATCTAGGACCAAAAATGGTCGAAGAAATGGTGTAGAAGGTGAAAACCATTCAGCAGCACATCAAGGCAGTCCAAAGTTGAAAAAACAGCTATGAAGACAATCTTTGATGAGACCATGAGTTTAAAGTTGGATACATGGTATTCCTCTGTATATATCAATGGAATGGGATTGTGAGATTTGGCAAGAATGAGAAGCTAATCCCAAGGTAATCATCCCTTTCCATATTCTTGATCATGTTGGAGCTATGGCCTATCGACTAGAACTTCCACCTACCATGTCTAAATTACAAGATGTATTCCACATATCCCTCTTAAGGAAGTATATAATGGATCCTTCACATGTATTGACTTCAAAGGTGGTATAGTTTTAGAATCATCTTTCTTACGAGGAGCATCCAATGAAGATCTTGCATCATAGAGATAAGGTTCTATGCAAAAATATACTCACCTGGTCAAAGTACTATGGCGGAACCATAAGTACAAAGAGGCAACAAGGGAACTAGAGTAAGTAATGAAGGAAAAGTACATGCACCTATTTTTATCTTAGAATGTAAAATGGTATTTCAAGGGTAAAATTTCATAAGTGGGGAAGAATTTAATGACCCTGAATTATATCAATGGAAATTATCTTATTATAATTATTTCATATGGTATAATCACATTAAATCACAAAGAGAACATGATACAGACATTATAAATAATTAATTAATGAAATAAATGGCAATTCTAGAAGTTAAGGAATATATACCAAATGAATAGTAACTTGACCATGGGAATAATATCATGACCCTAATGAATAGTAAATAATACAAGTGAATAGTAACCTCTCCAATGAAAGTATAAATAAAATTTATCCATCTTTTAAGTGAAATATAATAAAATTATATCATAGTATAAGTAAATAAATATTTTGAAAATTATTAATTAAGTGTTGGTAATTTTGAAATTCATAAATATTTAATTAATATTTTGTGACTAATTTAATAATTTAAAATAAAATTTACATTCATAAATTAGTATTTTTATTTCTTATGATTATAATTTAATTTTATGAGACCCTAGTTAATTTTTTAAAATTTGTTTTAAAATTTTTTATAATTTTAACATTTTATTTTTCGAGTAAACTATAATTTTAATTAGAAATTAAATTTCTCATATTTAAAAAATTATTTTCATAAAATAGAGTTCATTTTTTAATTATAAACATTAGAAAAATACTTAGGGTGAATTTTTGAGATGGTTCTAAAACACTTGAATTTTTATGAATAGTGAAATATGATAATTTATGGTATTTATACATTATAAGTTAAATACACTATTAATTGAGTCATATATTATTTAAAAACCATTTATTTAAAACCCCATTATCTATTACTATATGTATTCTCAAAAATCAACACTATTTCATATCTTGAGAAAAATAATAAACTAAATAATTAAATAATGAGAAAACACCCCTCCTCCACTATAAATAACACCCCTCGCCACCTATTCTCCTAACACCTCTAAAGCCTTCAGTTTTATCAAAATCCTACTCAAATATCCTCCCAAAACCATTCCCCATGTCCATGAGCTTTTGGTCTTAATGAAATACCAAAACTAATTCCCTAAGGAGGTTCTCAAGAAGAAGGAATCAAGAGGTAAAACCATCTTCCTTTTCTTTTAATTTCATTTCAATTTACTTTCATTTCTCTATTCACCTCACCTCATACAAATGGTATGGTAACTCCAATACCTTAAATAAAATAGAATTTTTTTATGTTAATGGAATAATTCATCATCATCTCTCTTCCCCCTCTTATGCTGAAAATGAAAACATCATTTGTGATGTGTTAATTTATCACATTCAAGGATGATGAAGTTTTCAATTTCCATTTCAGTTTTCAAGGTTGTTCATGAAACCATTCTTATGGTTGAACCAGATTATAATATATGTATTTTATCTTATGTAATGTTTTGGAATCATTTTTTTACATGTGATATTAATTAATAAAACAAAATGAATTCGTTATGATCAAAAACCACCAAAATAATCCCAAACGATTATCATTAACTATTTATCTAATTATTCATCATCATTCCATAAAAAATTATATATAAGACCAATTTAACCTATGGAATATAATTTATAACATATAAGTTCAATTTTGGATAATTATTCCCACTTTACATGGTCGTTCATACATGTTTACAAGTAAACCGATCATGAAAACCAAGGAAACCAATGCTCACAAACAATGAAATTGGATCTCTTAAACCATCAAAAAGAACATAAATGAACTTATTAAAGTTATAGTAAATCAAATACATTTATAAATGGTTCTTTAATTATTAATTAATGAATCTAGTTTGATTATCCCGGACACTAAGATCAACTAAAGATCACCTTTGGACTTAAGGTAAGGGATTCTACTCGAACCTCCATTATTCTTTCTAGTTACTCTTTCTATATTTTTACCCAAATTAAATTATATTTTATTTATATGTAAATATTATAAATTCAGTTTATATTTTCCAAACTCATGTATCAAGATCCATTAATCCTTATTTTTTGGGGATATACATATTTTTAAAAGGTCCCCTATTGAATTCTTCCCGATAAGAAAACCTAATTTAAGGTAACTTCCCAAATTATTACCCAATTTCAAGTGCACTATATAATATGTTTTAAGCCACCATTATTTTTGAAAAATAAATCATTTTATTATGTAATCTTTCTTGGTTAACTTCTGGTTTTATATAAAATATTATTCCCTTTTTTGATTTAAATGCTCAATAATATTTTCTTTAAATCGCACAAAAATATTTTAATTATATTGATTATTAAATACACTTTTTATATGTTATCACTTAAGTTTTACATCACTAATCGTGATATAAGACTATTTTACTTTATTAATGTCCATGTACGAATTAATTCCTTTCTTTTAGGGAAATGTTTATGATACACCAATTTATTCTTCTTTAGGAAATGATTATGATACCCAATTCTTTATATGGGTAACCCTTATGATTATGTTTTATTTCTTATGTATGATTCTTTTTGTGGAAAACATATTCATGAATATGTTATGATGGGTTCACCTAGATATCACTTCAACGCATTGGGTAATTTTTAGTCTCATGAGATGTTATCGGCAACGGTCTTGGTGGTTAGCCTTAACTCATGATCCATGTGAAGCGGTCTTAGTGGTTAGCCTTTACTCATTCTAATATATGTGAAACAAGCCTTGAATCCAACTAAATTCATTTTTTATGTTTCTTCAACATTACTACGATTCTGGGATTATATGATCCCATATTTTGTATGTTATGATTCCTTATGTTTAATCATTTTCCATTCCTTTTTATATCATTATGTTATGCCTTCTAACCCATGTGCTAAGATTTAATTTAATTTTCATTCCCTTTTTGGGATTTTTAGCTCATCTCTTTTTCCATGTTATCCCTAGGTTATCCTATATAGATGTAAGGGCTTAAAATAAGTTATGAGCTCATAATGGATGATAAATAAAGAAATGTTTGTAGTACCATGTTTTTATTTGTATGATCCTTGTCTTCCAAGACACCAGGCATTAAGATACTTGGCTTGTAATTTGATAGATAATTGCGTTTAAAATCATGTAATGATATGTTTAAAAGGCTTGGGTATCAATGGTATTAGCTCAAAAAGTCATATTATTTCATTCCTATTCTTGAATCTCATACGGTGGAGGAATGATAAAAAATATATATCCGAGAATTGGAAAAGAGGCATGGAATACCCGTTTCAAAAGTGTCAAACAGAGATTCGAGGTTTATATCTCATTAATGTAAATCATTATATAAATCCCTTCAGACTCATTTGACTATGAGTATGGAATATATAATAAAATGGATGGGAAATCATAAATGATGATACAAATGTTGGAAGACATGATGTGGGCTTGTGTAATGGATTTTGGAGGCTCATGGGAAGAGCACATACCATTAGTGGAGTTCTCATATAAATACTATTATCAAGCCATGATATATATGGCTCCCTCTAAATCATTGTATGGGTGTATTTGTCATTCTCCAATTGTTTATGTGCAAACAGGTGAGACATTACTTGTTTGGTCAATCATTGTCCAAGAAATGATGGAAAAGATTCAATTGATCAGAAAATGGATGGAGATGGCTCAGAATCATCAGAAATCATATGTGGATCATCTTATATGGTCGTTGTCTATCGAGGTTAGTGATCATGTGTTCTTGATTATATCTCCAAGGCTTGGAAATCAATTTTTCTGGAAGAAAGGAAAGTTATCTCCTCGATACACCGGCCCTTTTGAGATACTTGAATGGGTTGGAGAGCAAGAATATTGGTTGGAATTGCTACCAAAGTTCAGTGCGGTGCATAATGTATTTCATGTATCTCATTTGAAGATGTATCATATTGATATTGACCATGTGATTTGATGGGATCACATTGACCTAGAGATGGATTCTTCATTGGTAAACCTTCTAGTGTGGGTTATGGATTGGAAAGAGAAAGTCTTGAATGAAAAAAATCATCAGTCTAGTGATAGTTTTATAGAAAATAGGTAGAATTATTAAGAGTCTTGGGAACGGGATAAGGAAACGAATGAGAAATGGTCCGAAATATTTCATCATAGTGATGGTATTCTAATTTTTAGGGACGAAAAGGACAATGTTGGGGAGAATGTAGCACCCCTGGTTTAAAGTAATTAACCCTTAATTTATGAGTTTTAAGTATGTAATAGTTTCTGGTGAAGTTTTGGAGGGTTTGAAAGAAGTTTGTAATTTTTTATCTTTTATAAAGGTTCACAGTTGTTTCATAGTTAGTGTAAATCATGAAACATCATGAGGAAATTGTGTACAATGAGACAGAGGCTAAAGGGAAGGCACACGGGTAGGCACACAGTTTTTCCAAACCGTACGGCCAACTTGGATAAACCATAAAACTATATACAGTGGTCTTTGGAAAAGTTGATTCATAGTATGGAAACCATGTCAGCAAACCACATGAGGATCCTACTTGATATAGATATTGGTCCATGGTTAGCGCATGATTTTCCTAACCATCTGACTAACTGAGCATGGTTTAAAAACAAAAACCCAAAAATTGGATCTAAGTCATATTAAGCCTTTAACCCATTTTTTTGCCCCAATACTGATATAACTTGGTATTGTTCCCTAATAAAAATTTCAAAACATCTCCCCATCAATTAGAAGTGATATGGAGGTGTTTCTTAGTGCATTGATGCACGATTATTGTGGTAAGTCATCATTCTTGGTGGTTTTTGGTGGTTTTTGGTGGTTTTCCTTATATCTATTTATATCTCTTAGTTTCAGAGATCTATGTCTACTAAGGATATATATATAATGTATTTGATTCCAAATATTATTATATTTGGATTTTTTTATGTTAGGGGAAGATATCTATGGTGGGTTTTTGAAGTTTTGACCTAGCTTCATCAATCTTTTTGTGTAATTTTCCATTTTCTCTAAATCTTTTGAGGTAGGTGTGTTCACTCTCAACACCTATATTTAGAATATTAAGACTTGAGTTTCAAATTAATTTTTTTTCTTTGAATTGGCTGTGAAATTGATGTAAATTTATTATTGGAAACCATCTTTAGTGATGGTTTATAGACTTCTGGAAATCGAGAATTTTTTTGGAAATTGAAATTGGTAACAAGATTTTAAAATGATCGTTTTGTTTTGTTACATGGAAAAGTTTTTTCAATAAAATTTGATTTTAATAAAATGGTAAATTTGAATGGTTTTCAATAAAAGCATGGTTTTATTGAAATGGCTGAAATATTTGTTTTGGAATTGCTTTTTGGTATAATAGTAGTGTGTGTTCATGTGAATTTGAGACGAATAAGGGTATGGAGTCTCCTCCATCATTAGTGGGATGGACATGGGTCAGGGATGTACCCCATTAAATGTTTCATTAAGTGATTACTTAATGAAAGGATGACTCACCACTTGTGATTATAAGGTGGTATGGGTTTCATGCATGATTGGATGTATGGATATGTGGAACCGGATGGGTTATGCCAAAATCGAATTTCTGAAATGGTTTTAGATCATTGTTGATTACTTTACTTGGAACATGATATTATTTTGTGGAAACTATTTTATTATTTCACGTTTTTATATTTTGATATTAACTATTTTAGAAAAAAAATTATATAAACGTTCTTATATAAATATGCTAACATGTTCTATCCTAGTGGTGTGAGTAGGGAAATCATTTGGGGAATGATTAACGAGTTTCATTACCCAATCATGATTTATCCCTTTGGTTGTTTTTTAGATATTTATTTATTAGTACATGGGAAAAGGTAATGTATCTTACTTTTCTACAGGTGCTTAGTGATCCATGATCTGTTTTGTGGAGTAGATCATAGAGCAGGTTGGAGATTTAGAGTTGGGGTTATCTTTATATTTTTTGGATTTGTAGTATTCCACTTTGGTGCTTGGTTTTAGTTGGTTTTTAATATTGATGGTTTTCTTGAGTTTTCCATTATTGATATTATGCATCATGTAGTGGATTATTTTTTTATGACATGTTTGGTTGGTTGTTTTATTTTGAAAAGAGAAAATCATCCCCCAACTTTTAATGAAGACCTATGAATTTATTTCCAACCATTGCCATATTTGGGATTTCTCTTAATTCCAAGTAATATTCCTACACCTTCTCAATCAAATGAGAAGATGAGGGATGTTACAATCGGTACCATATTGGTCCTTTATAATATCTTTCTGTAATAAGTGGTCTTCAGTTCTTTCAGTCTTATAGATGAAATTTATTTTGGTATATTCCTTATGTTGTGTTGATATAAAATATTAGGATTTTCAGGACCAGAAATGCAGATCATAAAAATATTTAGATAACCTTTTTTATGTTGAACTTCAATTTATTAAGGAGTTGGGTACATAAGTGTTTTGGATACACTTATAGGACTTGGTATCTCATTTTCATGGGTTTATCCAATAAGGCGAGCATGACATGCATTATAGAAATGAATTCCCAATAAGAGTTCATATCTCATTTTTAGTAATGATTTGATGAAATTTTTTTATTTTTAAAAAATGTTAAAAGTTGTTTTCAAATACAAGATTTTGAAAAGGAGAATCATTTTAGTATTTTAAAAATGGTTTGATTTTCAAAATCAAGTAGATATTTTTTTTTAAATAGTTAAACATGGAAAATGGTTGACTTTGGAAAGCATTGTTGTGGTAGTATGATTTAGTATAATTTCAAATACTAAGACATCTATTAATAGAGAGTGAGACTTATGGTGTTTTTTTTGTTTCAAGAAAATGGAACCTGGTAGGCATCATAGAAACGAACTAGAGGAAGATACTAAGAATGTGGTTTCACCTGGGCCACAGGTGAACCAACAGATAGTTCAGAGCATTGTCCAAGAATTTTGGGTTATGGACAGTGGGAAAAGGATTGATGAACAAAGGAAAGTGGATCATTTCATCCAATTCTAGAAGATGAATCCACCCATATTTCATGGTCATTCTAAACTAGAAAAAGCAGTAGTGTGGCTGAATAGGATGAATAGTATCTTTAATTTCATAAGCACGCCAACAGAGCTAAAGGTAAAGATTATGATTTATATTCTTGAAGATATTTCATGCCAATGCATGGATTTAGTTGTTCAAGATAAATTAGACAGTAGCCTTCCATGGGTAAATTTTGAGGAATTTTTTAATAAATAATTATATCCTAATACATTCAAATTTCAAAGAATGATGAACTTATTCATCTTGAAGAAGAAAATTATTTCTATCAAGGAATACATGGATAAATTCATGAATTTGGTGCACTTTTCACCTGAGGTTTTTGTGAGTGCATCCTTGAAGTAATGCATCTTTGAATTAGGGATGAGGTATGAGATCTACTTGATGATTTTTGTGCTCTATATGATTGATTGTAAAGAGATGTTAAACAAATAAAATTGTGGAATAAAGGGACATATCAGGAGCTATAGGAGGAGGAGCATGTTAATACCCATGGGAAACAATGGGACCCTTAATGCTAGGACAAAGCAGAAGAAAGACACATATTTCTAAGGAAGTGGGATATTTCAAAACCAGACGATAGGATTAGTAATCCTTCCTCTAAATCTAAAGATCCTACCTATATGATTCTAATGTGGCTCACTCAATCACATGAAGTAGTAGTGTACAAAACCACCTATAGAATTCCATAATTGTAATAAGATGGGAAATCTTTAGTGCTATTGTCATTGTGATCCAAGGTCTGGTGTTCATGACACTTCTCTGGTGTCACATGTATTATATGCTTCAACAGGGAGAGGGAAGCCTAATAACTCTCGTCAGCATAATATATTTGGCCATGGCGATTCCAGGAATACCATGACTCCTCAAGAAGTGTAATATCAATAGTGAAATAGATAACAGAGTGTGGCGAGTAAGAAATTATATGGATCTGAGAAAGTTGTTGTGGTTGATCAGTTAGGACCATATATGGTGCGAGGTTTGATTCTTTTAAATTCTACACTTAAGTATTATTTTTTGATATGGGTGCATCCTTTTCCTTTATTTCTTCTCATGTTTTTGATTTTATCAGTTTAAACGTTGAGATGATATCTTCTATGATTAGGCTTAAAACTCCTCTTAATCAAATAGAATGTTAAGACTTTGTTTCGAGATCATGTTCTATAATTGTATATAGATCCAAGATGATATGGGATTTCTTTGTGATTGAGATGGATGTGTATGACCTAATCTGGGGTATGGATTGGTTAACAATATTTAAGGCTCACATTGACTGTTATACATTAAAGGTTAGTTTCACAACTAAAGATGATGTCGATCATATCTTTTAATGAGACCAGAGTGTAAAGTCGGGTGCAATAGGATGGCTAGAACTGGTAGTTGGAATGATCTCGGACCATTTGGCAGTGTTATCTTTGGCATTGATGAATGAGATAAAGAAGAACATTTTTCTAACAATGGTTGATTAGTTTCCAGATGTGTTTCCTAAAAATTTCTCTCAGTTTCCACCTCAGAGAGAAGTGGAGTTTATGATTGATCTCCTTCAGGGAAGTAGTCCTATTTCCCTTTCGTCTTATAGAATGGAACCAATGGAATTATGAGATATGAAATTATTATTATAAGAGTTGGAAGGAAATGGGTTCATTTGACTGAGCACATCTCTATTGTAAGTACTAATATATTTTGTGAAAAAGGTGGATGAAACTCTACGGCTATGTGTGTATTATGATAAGCTTAACTGAGTTATGATAAAGAAAAGGTATTCAGTAACATGCATTGATGTTTTATTCAATCAGTTTAGGGGAGATCAATGGTTCTCTAAGATTGACTTGTTATTAGGATATCACCAATTGCTGGTGAGGAAGGAAGATATTCCAAATACAGCTTCCCAAAGTAGATATGTCCATTATGAATATGTTGTTATGAATTTTAGTCTTAAAAATTCACCAAAAATATGTATGGAATTGATGAATCAAATATTTTAGAGATATCTAGATTTTTTTGTGGTGGTGTTTTTTAATGACATATTGGTGTATTCAAGGAAAAGGGTTGAGCATAAGAAGCACTTGGAAACAGTGCTGGGAATCATGAGGGATCATATTCTATATGAAAAATTATCAAATTTTGATTTTTGGATACAAGAGGTACATTTCCTTGTCCATGTAATTTCTAAAATATGTGTTTCTATGGATCCAAAAAATATAGAGGTTGTTATCTCATGAAATCCACTAAATAATGTCTTCAGGATATGGAGTTTCCTTGGTCTTTCTAGTTATTATTGGGGATTTTTTCATGACTTCTCATGACTAGCTTGTCCTATGACAAATTAGGAAAAGAAAAATGTTCCATTCCAATGGGACATGGAATTATAGATTTCTTTTGAAGAGCTATAGGTTCTCCTTACATCATAACTAATCTTGATTTTTCCAAAATCAGGACAAGTCTATTTATTGAATTGTTATGCTTTAGGATTCGGGTTTATATGTTCTCTAATATAGGGAGATCATGTTGTTACTTATGGATCAAGGAATTTTTGGTTTCATGAGAAGAACTACCCAACATAATATTTGGAGTTAGCTATCATAGGCCATGATTTGAGGACTTGGTTCCATTATCTCTTTGGTAAGAATTTTACTATTTTTAGGGATCATAAGATCTTGAAGAATATTTTCTCAAAACTTGATTTGAATATAAGACAATGAATATGGGTAGAGTATCTACAAATTATTGACTTTGACTTTATGTATACACAAGAAAAATGAAATTCACTGGTAGATTAATTAAGTATAAATTCATATGCTAAGTTGGAAAATTATGTTTCAGATGATTGGTAGTTGATGTCAGTACTAGATAACATGCACTTGGAATGTGAAGATCAATGCGATGTTGCAATTTTCTTTCTAGTTTCATTAGTTCTTAATTTAGTAAAGATGGTTAAAGAGGCACAGACATCTGATGTAGAGTGTGGGGAGATGAGCTCAAAAGTCAATGGTGGGTAGACCATTGAGGGTTGGAGGTTGGATGAGAGTTTAGTGTTGTGGTTCAAAAATTAGTTGGTTATACATATGGATTTTCAATAATAAAATTTCATGCTTACCACCATTCAATTTGGTTTGTTCATCCAAGAATATAGAATATGTATAAGTATTTTTAAAGTACATTTTTGGTGAGTCGGAATGAAGAGGAAGGTGGTTGAGTTTGTTACAAGATGCTTAATTTGTCAGAATGTTAAGGAAGCGTATCAACAACCAGTAGGTATATTGTAGTCTTTACCTATTCCAATATGTAAATGGGAGTATATAGCTAGGGATTTTGTAATAGTTCTCCCAATAACAGTTTAGAAACATGATTCCATATGGGTGATAGTTTATTAGCTCAAAAAGTTGACTCATTTCATTCCAATTATTGAATTACATATAGTAGAGGACAAATAAAAAATCTATATCTAATATTTGGTAAAGAGTAATGCCATAACAGTTAAAATAATTGATGCATTCTCAAATTTACCCAAAAGAAGAAGGTAGGGTGGTGCTTGTAGTCAATCTTGGGTTGTCGAATCCTCAGAGACCTAAGAAGTACCTACAGACATGTACATTCTGTGGATTGTTTTTTGCTATGAAGTGGCCAACTTGGGTTGATTTAAGATGGTTTTAAAGGATCACTAACATATTAAAGTTAATTCAAATTAAGGTAATGATTTGATCCTAGGTTATCGCTCATGGTGGATAGGATGAATTCCTTTTTTAATGATTTCAATTTCTTATATTTGAGATGGGTTCATTTAAGAAGATCGAACAAAATCATAACTTAATGGTTTAATGCCTACACACCCTAATACTAATCACCTATAAAATTTAAGGATCTATTTTTTGAGCACTCCAAGGTAAAGGTTCGTATTAGCACCTGAAATGTGTGACCTTAAATTCAATAAGGATGAAGAGGTTTTAAAATCATCAAATAAAAATCTCATTTAAAATAAGTGATTAGCCATTAATGGAGTGAGAAATAACAATCAATCAAGCCCCTTGCTACTACCTTGGATCAACCTATAAAATTTTTAGCCCTCCATTGATGACATGTCTTCAACAGAAGTGGGAAGTAGACTTACGAAGGTGGAATTGAAGAAGTAAAAACAACAACATAAATCGATCACTCCACCGTTGTGTGATAAATATCACAATGTATGGTGTGAATAAATTTACACCTTGAACAAATGTTATCAATTTGATATGTAGAAGAACATAATAATAGTAAAGGAAGAACTTTTATAAAGAAACTAAGGTGAATTAAACAACTTACATTAGAAATAAATGCGATTACAAACACAAAGTAGTAGCATAACACTACAATGAAACCAAGCACCTAAGATGAAAAACTCCTCCCTAACAACTATCTTAAATAAGAATTTTTGGAGCCTTGGGTCGAGACTCCAACATTACAAAGCATCCCACTTGATTATGGTAGTCCTAGGGTGGTGGAAAGCATGTGGAACTTGGACTTTTCCACTCTTGACCCGAGGTGGTATCCATCTTGCAACTACCGAATAGATTCGCTTGGAAGACCTTCTATATGGTAGCATTGGAGTGGAAAATAGAACAAGAAAATGGAGCCCCGGATGTCCCCTAACCTCCTGTAAACGTTGGGCCCATTTGAAGTTGTGGATTCTGATATATGATTAGATTGGTAGGATGTTTTCTGGGCCACAGAATATGGCGCAGAATTTTACCTCTAAATTGGGTAGCCTTAATAACTACCATGGATGCAGAATTAGCACCGGATCCTGATGAATTATTTGTTCCTATACATTTCTTCTATCATCCCACGAAAGTTGGGATTCATTGGGCCTGTATGTTGGGCCCTACATTCTCATCAGTGGGTTGGTGTCCAATCTGTCTTCTCCATAATTGTTTGCATGAAATCCCATTTTGGTGGTATTATAATATGGATCTTCCAACACTCTACAAATATTAAATGTTCCCAATATAATTAGAAACCTGAAAATGAAATATTAATATAAAATCAATACCATTTGGTACTTTAAAGGATGTTCAAAAATGTACCACAGAATAGTGAATTTTAAGAATGAATTACAATCATAATGTGAAATGATGTTCAAAATGTAAAATGCACTAAAATGGTGTTTATGAATAATTAAGAACATGAATATTATATAAATTAACAATGAATATTAGCCTCATTTAGTGGCTAATCACACCCCCCCAACTTGTGTTTTTCTAGACCCAAGCAAAATATATCTCAAGAATATGAAATTCGAATTCTCTTTTCCAATAACATCATAATACATAATGATCACCAAAAAACCCTTATACAAAACAATCATGAAACCCATAAAAATATTTTAATACATGATATTTTCATAAGAATATCCCAATCCCAAGCCCATTCCTTTGTTCAAATTCATCGTAATATTTCATCCAATATCAATTAAGAGTAATGATGTGTTGTACATCACATTAAACATGGGGGTTCATCTTTATTCAAGAGGGAAATGATGGAAGCACTAGGTGGAATCACATTTCAATAATAATATTAGTATTAAAAAAATGTTATTGTATTTTTTTGTTTTTTGTTTTTTTTTTCAATTTTTCCATGGTAATTGAAATTGCACTCAAAAGAGTCAACCCCTATAGAGAGACTTTGCCGATGACTCTCAGGCTCAAAGATATTAGGGCACCAAGTGAAGCCCACATACTCAGGCATCATCTCGAGTTAACTCAGTTAAAACAAAGTCAAATTACGAAAAATGGAGGTAAAATTACTAACTCTGGGCCAGAAAACTATGGATTCACGATCCCCAAGTGCCTAAAGCCACGTATTATGTCATTTCATTGCTCTACATGAAAAGTTATTGTTTTTTTATTTTATTTTTTAAATACTCATATTAAAAAGAAAATGATCACCAAACCTATGCTATTTATTTGGGGGACCCCATGAACTTAAACTAATACCCCACTATCCAAAGGAAATTCATTGTGATCTTTTTTTTATTTGGATGAAAATATAAACGATGAAATATCACATTAGACAACCAAACTTTCCAAAATCTATGCACATGAAATTATATAAGGATTAAAATCAGAATCAGGGCATGCTAAAATATTTTTTATTTAGTTTCAAAGTGTCAAATGTGTATTACCATGTTCAAGCTTAAAGAAGTTTTTCCTTCCATTAAGACACAATTTTTTTTCAAATCATTCATTTTTTTACACTAAATAATTTTTTATTTTATCTCCCCACAAATTAGAATAACATTGTCCCCAGTGTTTAATGAAAAGAAAATTTAGAAGGGGGTAGAGGTAGAGAATGAGAGTTCAAAAAAGAAATTGAAAATGAGCATAATGGAATGAAGTCACCTGGTGGTTGAAGTTGAAATTCTTATTGCTCCCCTTTAATCCCTTGATCTCGATGTCACTCTGAGAATTCCCTAGTGATTGAAAAAAACAAAAGAAAAAGAAACAAACAAAAAAACTATATATATATATATATAATAAATAATTTAATATATATGTATATATATAATAAAATTATAGAATAAGGAAGCACAAAAAGTTGTAGGTCAGTGGTAAGAGCGCGCCCCTGTCACCCTTCAGTCCTGGGTTTGAGTCCCTTCGGCTTCACCAATTGTGACGGGGTTTGCCCCACGACCTACAATGTGGCCTTTTTTATTATTATATTTTTATTTATTTATTTGTATTTTTCTTTTAACCTAAAAATACATAGAAATAAAATAAAATAAATTGATGATACATTGTCTTCATTTTAAATTTCTGGGTAAGGTATTACTTAAGGATCACACTATGTGACATGGATGAATATAGCACTCCCCTTTCGTACCCATCCATACTCATAATAGAAGAATAGGTCAATAGTATTTTTTTTATTTTTAAATATCAAAATGATTCATTAATCCTATTTAAAATATAGATTTTATTAAAACAAAAAAATTATTGGAAACTTGAAAACCATGGGTTGCCTCCCAAGAAGCGCTT
This sequence comes from Viscum album, assembly GCA_963277665.1. Classification (NCBI taxonomy): domain Eukaryota; kingdom Viridiplantae; phylum Streptophyta; class Magnoliopsida; order Santalales; family Viscaceae; genus Viscum; species Viscum album. The sequence continues at coordinate 1,210,610,547 of OY728126.1, read as the reverse complement.
TGTTTAACATCATTAGCTCAACTTGGACCCCTAATTGATTAATTATTTTCGTCATATAAGGTAGGTTCACACAATTCTTCATCAACTTCATTTTTCTGGAATGGTTCTATGAATTGTTTCACTCTATGACAATTAACTTTAAAGGTTTGACCATTGGTGGGATCTTGAATTTCTACAGCCCCATGGGGGCACACCTTATGCACTATGTATGGACCTAACCATCTAGACCTCAACTTTCCCAGGTGTAAATGAAGTTTAGAACTATAAAAAATAATAGGTTTACCTGGTACAATGTGTTTGGTTTTAAGATTTCTAGATTGGTAGGCTTGTACTTTAGCTTTATTGATCCTTGAATTTTCATAAGCCTCCATCCTAAGTTCCTCAAGTTCATTGAGATATAATTTCCTTTCTTCAGCCAATGATAGGTCATAATTCATTTTCTTAATTTCAAAAAAGGCCTTATGTTCAATCTCCACTGGAAAATGGCATGCTTTACCATAAACCAACCTATATGGGTACATTCCTAAAATGGTTTTATATGTGGTTTGATTGGCCCAAAGAGCATCCAAGAGTTTCTCAGACCAATATTTCTTAGAAGGATTGATAGTTTTTTTCAAGAATATTCTTAATCTCCCTATTTTCTAACTCATATTTACCGTTGGTTTGAGGATGGTATGCAGTGGAAACTTTATGAGAAATCTCATACTTAGGCATGAGTGAAAAGAATGGAAAGTTGCAGAAATGGGTTCCTCGATCACTAATTATAGCCCAAGGAATCCCAAATTGAGAAAATATGTGCTTCTTCAGAAATCGGATCACTTTATGATGGTCATTAAACTTGGTGGGGATGGATTCAACCCATTTTCAGACATAATCAACAGCTAATAGGATGTAGAGTTATCCCCTAGAGTTTGGGAAGGGACCCATGAAATTGATTCCCCAGCAGTCAAAGATTTCAATCACTAAGATGGGAGTGAGTGGCATTTGATTCCTTTTTGTGATTGGACCAATTTATTCTCACTTAGGTTATCCTTGAAAAAATTTGTAGGAGTCCTTTGTGAGGGTGGGCTAGAAGATACCACACTAAAAAATCTTAGAAGTTGTTTTCTTAGAGGAAAAGTGACCTCCACATGCCTCACTATGACATAATTTAAGGGTGGACTCTTCTTAATATTCTGGGACACACCTCCTAATGAATTGATCAGGGAAGAACTTATATAGGTATGGATCATCAAACACATAGTGTTTAACATCATAAATGAATTTCCTTCGAGATTGGGTCCCTAATAATTTTGGAATAGATCCTGTAACTAAGAAATTTTCTATGTCGGCATACCAAGGGCAGTCACTCACAGAGTATAGGTGTTCATCAGGAAATAAATCAGACACAGAAAGGTGATTTGAGTTGTCTTTGAATTCCATCCTAGAGAGGTGATCAGCTACAACATTTTCAACACCCTTTTATCCATGATTGTGAGGTCAAATTCTTTAAATAAAAGGACCCACCTAATCAGTGTAGCCTTAGAATCTAATTTTTTGAAGAGGTATTTTAGTCCATAATGGTCAGTGAACAGAGTGATGGGGGATCCTAAGAGGTTGTACCTAAACTTCTCTAAGGAAAACACAATAGAAAGTAACTCCTTTCTAGTGGTGTTGTAGTTGATTTGGGCATCATTTAAGGATTTTCTAGCATAAGAAATGACATAAGGAGTTTTATCACAACGTTTTCCTAACACAGCTCATACAGCAAAGTCACTAGCATCACACATAAGTTCTAAAGGAAGGTTCCAATTTTGAGATTTCATCATGGGAGGAGAGGTGAGAGAAGATTTGAGGTTTGATAATGAACCCTCATAGCTTCCCATTTAAACAAATGGATAATCTTTTACTTGGAGTGCACAAAGGGGATGGGAGATTGAACTAAAGTCCTTGATGAATCTTCTATAGAAACCAGCATGTCCTAAGAAAAAACTCACTTACTTTTTAGTTTTGGGTGATAGAAGGTGATGAATGATGTAAACCTTTGCTTTATCAACTTCAATCCCCCTACCTGAGACTAGATGGCCTAGAACTAGTCCCTCTTTAACCATGAAATGGAATTTTTCCCAGTTTAGGACTAGATTCTTTTCTTCACATCAGGAAAAGACTCTCTCCACATTCCTCAGACATCCCTCAAATGTATCCCCAAACATAGAGAATTCATCCATGAAGACCTTAAGAAAATCTCCTACCATGTCTAAGAAGATTTCAATCATGCACCGCTGGAAGTTTCCAGGGTAATTGCATAACCCGAAGGGCATGCGTTTGAAAGAAAAGGTGTCGAATGGACATGTAAATGTATTTTTCCCTTAATCCTCTAGGGAGACCTCAATTTGATTATACCCCGAGTACCCATCTAAGAAATAGTATAAGGAATGACCTTCCACTCTCTCAAGGACTTGGTCAATGAATGCTAAGGGAAAATGGTCCTTCTTGGTGAATTATTTTAGCTTCCTATAGTCAATGTTGGCCCTCCATCCACTACTCACCCTGGTTGAAAGAATCTCTCCATCTTTATTGGTTATCACTGTGATTCCTGCCTTCTTGGGAACCACTTGGATTGGGATGACCCACTCACTCTCAGCTATGGGATATATGATACCATCTTTTAACAATTTTAGAAGTTATTTTCTCACTACTTCCATGATATTAGGATTGAGTGGCCGTTGAGGTTGACAAAATGGCTTTGAATCAGATTCCAGAACAATTCTATGAGTCCTGATAAGTGGACTAATCCTAGGAATATCAAACAGGGTACAACCAATCGCTTTCCTATGTTTCCTAAGGACATCTAGAAGCATCTTCTAATGATTGGATTCAATATAAGAATAAATGAAAATAGTATGTGTTTGATTTTCTCCTAGGAAGGCATACTTGAGTGTAGCGGGAAGTTCCTTTAATTCAATATCAGGTTGGTTCAGAATTTCAGAAGAAGATTGGGACATTGGATCAAGATCAATTTTATTTCCTAGAGATTTAGAAAGTATTGATTCCCCACATGTATAAGTTTCACCTACTATATTTTATTGATCATATTTAGGGAAGGAATTTGGAGTGGTCTCCAATAAAGTGGTTTCCTAAAAGGTTTCACTGATTTTTGGACCTAAGACTTCATCATAAGATTGAAAATGATTCAAGCCAAGGAGATAAACTTCCTTCATGTGAACAAAGGAAATTAATCTCATCATGACTTAAACATCCATAAAAATTCATTGATGTTATATGGATTCATTATCAATGCTTCCTATCATGTTTACTTCATGAATGTCCTCATCATCCCCTATTTGTGAGCTTGCATTATTGATGTTCAAGTCTATACTCATGCTCCCAAAGGTGATGGTCATGTTCCCATTTCGGACTCAGATAACAGAGTTTATTGTTGTAAGCAAGGGATGACCAAGGATAATTGGGGTTTGTTCCTTATTTCCTAAGCTTGGATGGTTTTCAAGGATAATTAAGTCGGCAAGGTAGATGATGTTTTCAACCTTTACCAGAACGCCCTTTAAAATCCTCTTTGGAACCCTAATGCTACGATCAGAATTTTGAAGTGTGACAGATGTGGGTTGGAGATCTTCTAGGCCTAACTGGCAGTACACAGCATAAGGGATGAGATTGACACTAGTACCTTGGTCACACAAGTCCTTGACAACTGTGCTCTCTCCTAGTTCAACATTGATGTAAGGGAAACTCGGGTCTTTCAACTTAGGAGGAATGGTCCCTTGAATGGTGGTACTCACATTATCATCCAAAAGGACTTGGTTTTTATGTGAAAATTTTCTTTTAAAAGTGAACAAGTCCTTAAGGTACTTTGAGTATGAAGGTATGGTTTGGATTGAATAAAGAAGGGCAATGTTTAACTTGACTTGTGAGGAGAATTCCCTCAATTTTTCACTCAATTCAAGCTTGGTTTTCCCCCTCATGAGTTGAGGAAATGGTGCAGGTTGTGGGGTTGTTTGTTGAAGAGTTGTTTATTTAACATTTGTTTCAGTTTCCTCAGTTTGATCTTGTGGTTCATTTTAATTTTCATTGTAGTTTGACGCTTCACATGGTTTGTGAATTAATTTTTTCAGGTTTTTCAAATGATTCCCCACTTCTTAAAACAGTCACAGCCTTTAGCTGTTCATGAGTTTTTTGAGTACAACTTGACTCTCCCATTGAATTTGAGTATGGTACCGCCTGATTAGGCATGGGTTCCTTTCCAGTTTTTATGGTTTGAAGTTCTTATTTAATAAAAGGGACTTACGAGTTCATCCTTTAGATTTTTTTGCACATTTTTTCTAGTATTCTTTGTGGAACATTTTGGGTTGATGCTTGAGAAGATTGGTTTATCCCTGAGGAAAAATTTTGGAGGTGGGACGGTTTGTTGAAAATGGACGAGTGGCTATTGGTATTGGATAGGTTGGGTTTAGAACTCGTTATGGGTATGGTAGTTCTGATGGGGGTAAGGATTTTTTCCCTGTGGTTGGCTAGGTTGTTGGTTATCTTTCTAGTGGAAACCTGGGTGGTCATTATACCTTGGGTTGATGTTGTTTTGGTATTGAGGCTTTTGAAAGTTCAATACATTTACATCTGCTGGGGGTCCTCATAAAATAACATCCTTGATGGATGGAATGGTTGGGTATTTGTCTATATTATGGTCATGTTTGTCACAAATTGTGCAAACAGGGTCTATAGTTTGGATTTCAGGGACTTCACTAAGGTCTATCTCTTAAAATTTCAAAGAAAGTGCTGCAAGTTTAGCCCTAAGGATTTCCTCCTCTCTAAGTGTATTAATTCCAGTAGTTCTTTGTGGATTTTCAGAATAAGGTGAAGTTCCCCATGTTTGGTTTTGGTCAGCAAGGCTTTCTAGATACTCGTAAGCATCATTTGGGGCTTTGTTTTTAAAGGTTCCATTACACATCATGTCAATGAATTGTTTTTTCCCCGGACCCAACCCTTCATAGAAAATTATCACTTGTTCAGGAATAGAAAAACCATGGTGTAGAACCATGTTTAGGGTGTCTCTGAACCTCTCCCATTTTTCATAGAATGACTCTCCCACTTTTTCAAAAACGTTTTGGATTCCCTTTTTAAGTTCAATTGTTTTGTGGTGGGGAAAGTATTTTTTGTAGAATTATCTTTGTAGTTGGTACCAAGAGTTGATGGATGATGGTATCAAATTTTTGAGACAATTTTTAGCTTGATACTTTAAAGAAAAAGGAAATATCCTCATCTTAGCTGATTCTATTTGATGTGGGGGACACGTGGTTTGTACAATGTCATTGAATTCCTTAACGTGAAGGTAGGGCATCTCGGACTCCATTCCATGGAATGTGGGAAGGTGGTTTAGGACATTGTGTTTAAATATGTAGTTGAAATCACTTATGGAATTGTGTTTAATTCATGAGGGGGCATTGGTCCAAGAAGGTGTGAGGTAGTCATTCATGGTTTGATCAACCACATTCCCCAAGTTTCGGGCTGCCTCATTTGGATTCCCATTTTGGTTTACACATGGGTTTATGAGTTGGTTTATTTGAAAAACTTCCATTGAAATAGGCTCGATTTTTGACTTTATAGTATCAGGATGATTAGGATATAATGGAAATATTTCCCCTGGTGTACTTGACTCTCCAACCCCAGGACTATCCACCCTAACTAGATGGTTTGATTGATCACGAGTGTAGGCGGACATGTGCCCAAAGAAAAAAATGAGAAAGGGAAAAATAAGAGATCTTGGGTGAGAATAGAAGAAATGGGGGATAATAGAATAGGTGTTGATATTACTTACTTGGGTCCCCGGAAATGGCACCAAAATTTTATCCACGCTCAATTTTACCCAAATGAAGAAGGTAGGACAGTCCTTGTAGTCTAGCTTGGGTTTTCGAATCCTCAGAGACCTAAGAAGTACCAACAGACACGTACATTATATGGATTTTTTTTGCTATTAAGTGCCCAACTTGGGTTGATTTAAGATTGTTTTAAAGGATCACTAATAGATTTAAGTTAATTCATATTAAGGTAATTATTTTATCCTAGGTTATCGCTCAGGGTGGATATGATGAATTCCTTTTTTAATGATTTCAATTTCTTATATTTGAGATGGGTTCATTTAAGAAGATCAACCAAAATCATAACTTACTAGTTTAATGCCTAAAAACACAAATACTAATCACCTATAAACTTTAATTATCAATGTTTTTCACACTCCAAGGTAAAGGTTCATTTTAGAACCTGAAATGTGTGACCATAAATTGAATAAGGATGAAGAGGTTTTAAAATCATCAAATAAAACTCTCATTTAAAAGAAGTGATTGTCCATTAATGGAGTGATAAATAACATCCAATACAGACCCTTGATACTCCCTTTTATCAACCCATAAAATATTTATCCCTCTATTGATGACAAGTCTTCAACAGAAGCGGGAAGTTGACATATGAAGGTGGAATTGAAGAAGTAAAAACAACAACAAAAATCGATCACTCCACCGTTGTGTGATAAATATCACAAATTATGGTGTGAATAAATTCACACCTTGAACCAACGGTATCAACGTGATATGTAGAAGAATAGAATAAGAGTAAAGGAATGTCTTTTATTAAGAAACTAAGGTGAATTAAACAACTTACATCAGAAAGAAATGCGATTACAAACACAAAGAGACAGCATAACACTACAATGAAACCAAGCACCAAAGATGAAAAACTCCTCCATCACCACTTTCATAAATAGTAATTTTAGGAGCCTTGGGTCCAACCTCCAATATTAAAAATAATCCCACTTGATTATGGTACAACTAGGGTGGTGGAAAGCTTGGGGAACTTGAACTTTTCCACTCTTGACCCGAGGTGGCATCCATCTTGCAACCACCGAACAGATTCTCTTGGAAGACCTTCTAGATGGCATAATTATAGTGTTAAATAGAAGAAGAAAATGTATCCCAATATTTCTCCTAACCTCCTATACAATTTGGGCCCATTTTGAGTTGTTTATTAGGAGATATGATTATATTGGTAGGATGTTTTCTGGGACGCAGAATCAGGCCCATAATTTTATCTTTAAATCGGGACGCCTTAATAACCACCATAGAGGCAGAATTAGCACTTCCTCTAGGACACTTATTTGTTCCTATACATGTATTATAGCATCCCACAAAATTTGGGATTCATTGGTCCTGTATGTTGTGCCCCACATTCTCAGCAGTGGGCTAGTTTCCAATCTGACTTCCCCATTGTTTGCTTGAAATCCCATTTTGGTGGACTTCCAATATGGATCTTCCAACACTCCAAAAATATGAAATGTTACCAATATAATTAGAAACATGAAAATTAAATATGAAAATAAAATCTAGATCATTGGATACTTTAAATGATGTTCAAAAATGTACAGCATAATTGTAAATTTTAAGAAGGAATTACAATCATAAGGTGAAATGATGTTCAAAGTGTAAAATGAACTAAAATGGTGTTTATGAATTATAAAGAACATGAATATTATATAAATTATCAATGAATATTATCCTAATTTAGTGTTTAATCAATAATGTCAGATAGAGATCTGAGGTTTACATCTCATTTCTATAAATCCTTCCAAAAAACCCTTGGGAATCAGTTGACTATGAGTATGGTGTATCATCCTCATTTTTATGTGAAATCTGAAAGAATGATACAAATGATTGAAGACATGATATGGTCTTGTGTAATGGATTTTGGTGGATTAAGAAGAGAATATACCTTCAGTAGAGTTCTCATATAACAACGTTTATCAAGCCTCGATACATATGGATCATTTTGAAGCATTTTATGGGTGTCATTTTCATCCTCCTTATTGTTGGGTGGAAATAGGTGAGACTTCACATTTTTGGCCAATCCTTGTATAAGAAACAACAGATAAGATTCTGTTGATCAAAAAATGTATAGAGATGGCTCAGAGTTGTTAGAAATAGTATGTGGATCATCTTCAACGACCATTGTCATTCGAGGTGAGTGATCATGTATTCTGGAGGATATCTCCAAGGCATGGAAATCAACATTTTGGGAAGAATGGAAAGTTATATACTTGATACATAGGACCTTTTGGGATACTTGAATAAGTTGGAAAGGTTTCATATCAGTTGACATTGCCACCAAGGTTCAGTGTGGAGCATAATGTGTTTGATGTATCTTAGTGGAAGAAGTATCATCCTAATCCTGACCATGTGATTCAATGGGATCATCTTAACTTATATTCAAATACTTTTTTGTTTCACATTCTAGTGCTGGTCATGAATTGGCATAAGAAAATTTTGCGTGAAAAAAACTTCAATCTAGTGTGAGTTTTGTGGGAATAAGGTTAGATTTAGGAAGAGACATAGGAATGTAAGAATGAAATGAGAGATAAATAGCCTGAACTATTTTCACATAGTGATTTTTTTCTACTTTATATGGATGGAAATGACAATGGTGGGGAGACTGTATCACCCCCAGTTTAAATTATGTAACCCTTATTTTATTATTATTAAGTATGTAAAAGATTAAGGTGATGTTTGGGAAGGTTTCGAAAAAAATTGGAATGTTTTTTGGGGAATTTCTAAAGGTGTAAAATTGGTTCATAGTTAGTGGAAACCATTAAACTTCCCTAGAAAATTGTGCAAAATGAGAGAAAGGATAAAGGAAAGGTGCATGGGCAGGTGCACAGTTTTTCCAAACTGTGTGGCCAACTAAGAGAAACTGTGAAACTTGAGATAATGGGATTTGGAATGGTTGGCACATGGTTTGGAAACCATGTGATCCAACCATGTGAGTTTCATGCTTGAGACAGAATCTATCAGACAGTTAGTTCATGGTTTTCCTAACCGTGTGACTAATTGTTCACTGTTTAAAAACAAGATCCATAAAATGTGGATCTAAGTTGTATTAAGCCTTTAACATCTCATTTTTTTCCCAAAAACATCCCTAACTCGGTATTTTTCCTCTCAAAGGTCGGAGAACCTCTCCCCATTGAATTGGAAGTCATCGAGAGGTGTTTCTTGGTGCCTTGAAGCTTGATTCTTATGGTAAATCATCGTTCATGATGGGTTTTGGTGGTTTTCCTTAGATCTACTTCTCTATATAACTTAGTTTATTATATATATGTCCATTTTGGATGTATCTAAAGAATATGATGCCAGATATGACTATATTTGGATTTTTTTATGCTTGGGGAAGAGATTTAAGGTGGGTTTTTGAAGTTTTAACCCAGTTTTGTAGACGTTTTTATCACATTTTCTATTTTCTATAAATCTTTCAAGGTCAGTGGATTCACTCTTGACTTCTTTATTTAGAATATGAATTCTTAGTTTTAAATTAATTGTTTTTATTGTAATTGGTTATAAAATTTATGTGAATTTCTTGTTGGAAACCCTATTTAGTGATGGTTTGTTGAATTGTGAAAATTGGTCATTTTTTTGGAAATTGAAATTGGTAACTTGATTTTAAAATAATAATTTGAAAATTATTTTTTGGTTTTGTTCCATGGAAAACTATTTTAAATAAAAAAATATTGAAATAGTGTGTCTGAAAGGATTTCAATAAAATAAAGGCTTTATTAAAATTGTTGGAATGGTTGTTTTGGCATTGGTTTTTAGAATAATGGTTGTGTGTCTTCATGTGAATTTAGGGTAGAAAATAGTAAGTAGTATCCACCATCATTAGTGGTATGGATAAGGTTTAAGGATCTCCCCTGAAAAATGGTTCATTAATTGAGCGTTTAGTGAAAGGATGACCCACCAATAATGAGTATAGGGAGTTCCGGGTTACATTCATAGTTGGATGTGAAAATATGTGGAACTGAATGGGTTATTCCAAAAATGGAATTTATAAAATGGTTTTAGATAATTTTTGATTAATTTCCTTATAACATGATATTATTTCTTGGAAACTTTTTTATTATGGAACTTGTTTATATTAATAAATAATTTATTTTAGAATTTTTTTTGTATATAAATGTCTTATAAAAATGTGCTAACATGTTCTATCCTAGTGGTGTGAGTAGGGAAATCATTTGGGGAAATCCTAATGAGTTTAATTAATCACACATCCATTGTAACTTTTGTTTTTTTTTTGTAGATGTTTTTTATCGAGACATTCTAAAAGGTAATTTATCACACTTCTCTAGTGGTGATTAATGATACTTGGGCTGTTTTGTGGAGTAGGGCATGGAGTAGGTTGGAGCTTTGGAATTGTGCTTGTATTTGAGTTTGTTGTCTTTGTAGTCTTCTACTGTGGTACTTGTTTTTAGTAGTTTTTTGATATCAATGGTTTCTTTGAGTTTCCTTTAATTGCTATCATGCATCATGTAGTGTTTTATTTTCTTATGATAGGTTTGGTTGGTTGTTTTATTTTCGAAAGGTAAAACCATCCCGAACTGTTAATGAATCCCAAGGAATTTTTTTCCAAACTTTGGAATCATGGGGATATCAATTAAATACAATTAATGTTCCTCTTCCTTCTCAAGAAAATGAGAAGATGAGGGATGTTACCCTTTGATTAATACCAATTGACATGCAGTTGATTCTTACACATCCAAAATTACTTATGTATCATTGTCCTAAATTATCAAAACAATCCTAAAGCATTTTCTTAATTTTGAGTATCAAACTTGTCTTTTTTACTAAAATTTCAATTTTATATAAAAATAAACACTTTGAATTATACTGTTCACACTGTGTATCAGATCTATGTGAGGCTTATTCTTACACTCCAGAAATGACATATGGATCATTCTCTTAAAGTATCAAAATAATTTGAATGTTTTTTCTCATTTTTTGAGTATGTCACTTGTCTTGTTTACTAAAATTTCATTTTAATATAAAAATAAAAACATTGATTCATACCAATCATGTCGTGTGATAGTTTTATGTGAGACTAATTTCTTTACCTAAAGAATGTATTGCGAATAAATTTCCTAAAGTATCAAGAAAATATGAGCATGTTTTCTTGATTTTCAGTGAGTGACATGGGTTCTAAACTAAAATTTCAATTTTAAAATGATAAAGGACATTATAGGGATCCATTTTTTCCTTATAAGTCTTTGACATATTTATACAAATATTTTCAGATACAAATGTTGAGATGGCATGTCATTATATGGCTCAATGTTCCCAAAATTAATTTTATAAAAATATTAAATTTATTTTATAATACAAGCACATAGTTTCATAAAGAAAATGAGATGAATATTAAAAATAATTTTTGATAAGAAATCAAAGACCATGGTTGAGTTCAAAATGTGATCTTTACCCTAGAACTGACATAAGAATGGTCGGCACTAGGTGTTTTGATATCTCTTTCATTGATGGTGCATTTAGTTGGATAATTTATTAATTTAATTTAATTTATTTATTAATTTAACCTAACTAGATTTTCTATAAGATCATCACTATGAAGAATCCTCTAGGGATATCCACATAAACCCTTAAAGTATTGAAAAATAATTCGTACTACTTCTATTGGTAAATCACATCCAATAATGATGAATCTCTAGATTAGAGTAGATCAAAGCACAAAAAACATATTGACTTCTTCAATTTGTTGGAGAGAGCATTATTTGATGGATAACAATCCAATCACTATGTAGGACTCATCAAATCTTGGTTTAAACCATTTTTGAATAAATTGATTGAATAGAATCATTCCATTTATAAATTGTTCCTATTACAGAACCTTAGCATGCGCATATATACCTGTTTAATTGGTTTTTTATTTTTTTCTAACCCCGGATATACCTATTCTTTATTGTTGGAAAATAATTATTAGAAACAATGATTAAATCTATTTTCTTGGCCTTACTCTAACAATTTCTTCACATTATTCATTAATTGGACCTCACTGTCCCGATTCGATACTGTCGAGTGGTACCAAATCGGATCGGACCCGTGTAATCGTGATGAATCCATGTGCTAGGGACATATTTGATGAATTTGGGATGTTTTCAGTTGGATTGTGGGTTGTAAGTGATTTTTTTTATGATCATAAATAAAATCTTAAATAATATAAGAACCAATAATGTGTGAGGTGTGTGGGTTACATTCAGATGAAATCAGAATCCAATTTCCAAGAGATGATAGATGGACGAAATAAATTAAGGGATTACCCTTTTGTTTCCGGAGGCATGGTGGTGAGATCCAAAGCATCCAAGGTTGGAGCTATAATTTTAGAAATATATCTAATAATATTATAAATACATGACTGTACACTGTGTACTGTGATAAACACACAACATGTAGCCCTATGATACAACAACTGGGGTTTTTAAAATTTATAAGGATAGCACGATGTTCAGAATCCATACACATTGTGTACCCATTTATCAGGTGGTAAATCCTTATGGCGGAGCACAAGGGAAGAACCTGAGGTGAAAGTATATGTCTAGGCACATGGTCATGTATCGAAGTACATGGACATGACCAAGGTGCCTAGGCAGGGACCCCGAGTACAATGACATGATGTAGAGGATCCCAACACACCATATAGTTCTACACAGTTGGTGAGTCGTGTACCTCTAGAGACATGACTAGGTGATGGAGTTGGACCACACATCATGTGGGTCCCCTCGCACGCTGTGTACCCATTGGTTAATTTTGAGTAAAATTCAAACTCTCATATATCATTATTTTAGACTCGAATTTTGGCTTGTGACTAGCCTATCCTATGTTTTTTTCCTCATAGAATGAAAAGGTACCCTCTGTTGTAGATTTTGAGATATGATACAAGATTTTTTGGGAATGGAACTCATTTAGGTGATGCTCAATAATGATAATGATCATGCAGGACCACTAGAGGCTTTTAGAGTGGAACCCTCTATCTAGTAGGGTCATTGGTCCCCTATCGGCTATAATAGTGTAACCCTCTAGTTGGGTTAGGCATGGGACCTCTAGTATCATAGAGTATAACCCTCTTGTAGAATTGGGAATTGTTCCTATATATACCTATCATATTGGAGCCCTTCTATTGTATTAGGTCATGGGTCCTCCATACTTTACAGTGGAACCCTCCAGCTGGGCTGGGCATGGGTTCTTTATCATATTTTAGAGTGTAAACCACATATAGAATCATGGAATGGGTCCTATAGCATCAGAGTGGAACCCACCTTTCGAGTAAGGAAAGGTTCCTCTATCAAATATTATAGTGGAACCCTCCTATTGGAACAAGAAATGGGTCCTCTATCTATCCACTGAGCGGAACCATATTATTGTACCAAGGCATGAGTCCTCAACCTATATATTGTAGCCCCTCGACTATATGGCATAGTGAAAAGGAATGTATTGACTTGGATGTTTTCTTCTAAACCAATGTGTGAGATGTTGGGCATCATTGATGGACTTTCATAACTATTGGAAAATCTTTTACTAAGTTGGGTTGTGATATGGAGATCCCTATTCTCTCTCATTTGGGCTTCTTTGGTTTGAGCATATATATATATATATATATATATATATTCACATCTGGATTCATGTTGTTGGACTTGGTTACACTCCTTCCATTGGTTGCAAAGACGCATAGGGTATGCCATGTGATTTTTTTGTTTAGCTTCTCATGATTGGATGACATTACTAACCAAATATGGGTGTAAAAGACTTGATGTGTAGTCCATATACACACTATGTTGGGACCCTTATGTTTGGACAAGTTTACTCTTTCTCTTTCTTTGGGTTGAGATGTATCTTGTTTATTATCTACTTTATTTATATTAATATTCTGTCTCTTACTGATCCCCCTTTAAACTTCTAGGTAATCTTACAGTGTATGTATATTCTCACCTCAGCATGGGATTTTCCCACACGTGTCATGTCGTATGCAGATGACAGATAGGTCAGAAGTGACTACAGAGGATCATAGGGATACTTGGTTATTTGGACTACATATGGTGGTCATATATTAGTGATCAAGATCTAGGATATCTTAGTATTTTACTTCCCATGTTTTGTATTGGGACATATTTATGGTTGGGAATATATTTTCCCCTTTACTTTTCAGTTTTCACTATTGTATTATTATACATTCTAGAGGTTATGTATGTTTGGTTTAAATTCTAACTACAGAATATTTTTAATATAAGTCCTTATCACTTATTCCTTGATATTTTTGGGTATGTCAATACAAGAACTTCTAGTAAAGGAATCCCCATGTTAGTTTTTCCTTTTGGCACTTTTCTACAGCCCCTTGACTATGGAGGTAGGCTTGAGTAAGTTGCGGCTTGAGCCCCGGTCAGGCTCAAGTCGTGATAGACACTTTGATTCATATCGGGCACCACATTTATTATATTGAAGTTTTATTAATACCTACACATTATAAATGACTTATGGATCATTGTACTAATGTATCAAAATAATCCAAATGGATTCTCTTTGTTTTTAGTACAACACTTTTCTTATTAGATAAAATTTCAATTTAAAAAAGACACACATAGATTCATACCCGTCACACCATGCATTAGATTTTGATGTGACTGATTTCTACACATTAAAAATGAATTATGGATCATTTTCCAAAATTATCAAGACAATACAAATGATTTTTATTAGTTATTATTTTGTCACTTGTGTTTTTAATAGAATTTTATTATTAACTTAAAACACACAATTGAGTCATACCAGTCACATATTGTGTTGCTTTTATGTGAGGATAATTCATACAAATCCAAAATTACTTATGAATAATTTCCCTATATTATCAGGACATTCAAAGCATTTTTTCTTGGTTTTTAGTAAGTGACATGCATTTGGAACTAAAAAAAATTTAAAACTGATCATGGACACTTTGAGTCATACTAGGCACACCGAGTATCATATTGAGGTGAGGCTGATTCCTACACATCGAAAATAATTTATGTATCTTTTTTATTAAGCTTTCAAAAAAAATGAATTTATTTGATCAATTTTGAGTATTTCACTAGACTTTTTTACTAAAATATCAATCATAAATAAAAAGAGACACTTGGAGTCATACTGGTCGCACCATGCATCAGATTGACATTCAGTTGATTCTTACACATAAAAATGACTTATGGATAATTTTCCTAAAGTATCAAAACAATCCGAATTCATTTACACAGTTTTGATTATGCCACTTTTCTTTTTTATTAAAATGTTATTTTAAACTGGAAACATGTACTTTGAGTCATATCGATCACATTGTGATTCGGTTTTATGTGAGAATAATTCACACATAGCACAAATGACTTATTAACAGTTTTAATAAATTATAAAGAAACTTTGAGTTTGTTTTCTCAATTTTTAGTGTGTGACTAACATTTTGAACAAAAATGTAAATTTTAGACTGATAATTGAAACTTTGAGTCATATCAGGCACACCATGTATCAGATTGAGGTGAGGTTGATTCATACACATCAAAAATTAATTATGGATCATTTTAATTGTGTATAAAAAAATAAAAATGGGTTTTCTTAGTTTTTTTATATCACTTTTCTTTTTCACTAAAATATCAATTTTAAATAAAAAAAATATGGTGTGTCATATCGATCACATCGTGTGTCGGATTAACGGGAGAATAATTCCTACATGTGACAAATAAATTATGGATTGTTTTTCTAAAGTATCAAAAAACCCAAATGCTATTTCATGGTTTTGAGTATGTCACTTTATTTACTAAAATGTCATTTTAAACTAAAAACACACATTTTGAGTCATAACAGTCACATATTTCGTTGGTTTGACATGAGACTATTTCCTATAGAGAAAAAATTACTTATTAATTTTTTTTCCTAAAATATCAAGACAATTGGAGCATGTTTTATTGGTTTTCAATAAATGAAACATGTTTTGAACTAAAATGTCAATTGGAAAATGATATCAGATACTTTGAGTCATATCAGGGACATCGTGTATCAGATTGAGGTGAGATTGATTCCTACATGTCAATAATGACTTATGGATTGTTGTAAAAAAGTAGTAAAACAAAATAAATTTTTTTTCTAGGTTTTGAGTATGTCACTTTTCTTTTTTAATAAAGGCCAATTTTAAATAAAAAGACACACTTGGAGTCATACTGGTCAGATAGTGTGTTAGATTGAGGTTAGTATGATTACTATATATCACAAATGAGTTATATATAATTGACCTAAAGAATAAAAAAATCGGAATTTGTTTTCCTAGTTTTGAGTATGTGATATTTGTTTTTAACTAAATGTAAATTATCAACTAAAAACATAAAAATAGAGTCATAACGATCACAATGTGTATAAGATTAAGATTTAGATGATTGAGTATGTGTTGTGGGTTTTGATTTAAAATATCTATAATAAGACAAAATAGAGAGAACATGTTCCATTTGGATGGAATAAAGAAACCCCATGCTATCTAAAACACTTCACAATTTAGGTAGTATGGGGTTTCCTCTTATATATAAAAGGAACATGATCTCTCTTGTCTATCTTATTGAAGATAGTTGTAAGAAAAATATGACTTTCCAAAAGATCTATAAAAATAGATAAATATTTATTAGATAAAAATGATAAGTAAATTGACTTAAAAATAGTAGATTAAATGATTATAAGATTAAACAAATAGGTAGTATTAATTAACCTATTAATAATGTTTATATGTATTCTTGACCCATTTCCTGGTTGTCATTATCTAAATTGCAGTCTCAAAGTCCAATCTCTCACGAGCATGAGTGGCTTCGATCAAACCACCCCAACTCAAGAAAATTAATCCACCTGTATAACAAAACAATTCTTATGTTAGTAATATTATAAAAAAATAAATTAATCATAAATATGAAATAATACCATAATAAAATGTCGATTTTAAACTAATAATGGACATGTGGAGTCATACTGGACACACCTTATATTGGATTAAGGTGAAGACAATTATGATAAATCACAAATGAATTATGGATAATTTTCTTATGGTATAAAAATAATATTAATGTGTTTTTATAGTTTTGAGTGTGTCACTTTTATTTTTTACTAAAATGAAAATTTAAAAAAAAAAGACACACTTGAAATCACACCATGTGTCATATTGAGGTACAGTTGATATATGTATGTAAAAAAAGACTTATGGATCATTTTCATAAATTATCAAAAAAATATGAATGCACTTTCATGGTTTTGAGTATTTCACTTTTTTTACTAAAATTACATTTTAAACTTGAAACATGCACTTTGTGTCATACTAGTCACATCATTTTTCGGTTTGACATGAGACAAATTACTACACATAAAAATTTATTTATGAATAATTTTTCTAAATTATCAAGACAATATGAGTTTTTTTCTCATTTTTTTTTGAGTAACACATGTTTTGAACTAACATTTCAATTTTAAACTAATAACAAACACTTTGAGTCATACTGGGAACACCGTGAATCATATTTTTTTAGCTTATTCCTACACATCCCAAATGACTTATGGATAATTTTTATAAATTATCAAAATAATCTGAATGAATTTGATTAGTTTTAAGTATGTCACTTGTGTTTTTTAGTAAAATGTCAATTTTAAACTAAAAACATAAACTTTGAGTCATACTGGGAAAAACTATTAGAAGATCAACTAAATAAGTAGTGGGTATCCACCTTTTCAAGATGTTTATATACATTGTGACATTGGGTATTCTTCCCACTCATTTCAAAACAAATCAATTTCCTCTAGTGAATATGAGGACTATCGAAAGTTCTGGTTGTACTACAAAAATATAAATAAACAAATAATTAATAAATATTTTAAATGAAATCAAAATTATGTTCATAAATACCACTTAAAGGGTGTTAATTTGTTCATGATATATTATATCTTTCATAAAATTTCAAACATAATAATTGCAATCTTTATCATTCTTTTGTTTCAGAAACTGTAGAAAAATTGATAAAAATAATTAATTTTTTTTGAAAATTTTTTTGATAGTGAAATATTATTATATATACCATAATAATTTTCCATTTTTAGAAGTTGATAAGCTCCTTGTATTCATGGACTGTCATCATGCAAGGATGTTGATGATATTTAAACACATCCCCATTATAATAGAATTTTCATTAAAACTTAATATAAAATGTTTAATTTCAAGATTATTTGTAAGAAGTTGCATGAACTGTATTACGATTTGATAAACATCATCATTTGTGGTCACTTTTTGGTTATTCATGCATTAAATCAAGAAAATAGATATTTATAGTATCTAAATTGATTTAAATGAGTAACCAATTCTTCCTAAAAAACAAAAATGAAGAAGTAATGAATTGAATGAAAATATATTTGATATGATTAAATTTTATAATTTTACCCCTTATATCATAGTTATTATAAAGTGTCTATAATCTATAATTTTTCTATCAAATATTGAGGGTATTTTGTATGGTATTACATTAATTTTCTTTAGTTCCAATTTGAATTATTATTTAGAAGTGATCTGAGGGATAATGAGTCCAAATTTCTATTCAAAGGGTTTTCCCTAAAATTGGTATACATACACACACACACACACACACACATATATATATATATATGCCTTGAAAAAATTAATAGTAATCATTCTTAATTAACATAGTATATTAGCTATTGTACAAAAAAACATAAAATCACACATCATATATACATTTAAAATTAATACTCCAAGTTATTCATGTGTGAGGATTTCATTTACATTATCCATACCAATGTATTCTATAATATAATCTCTTTACATATATTCTTCACAATAAACTATGGTCATAATACTATTTTTAAATTTTGTATCCACATGAACCTTTAATGTTAGTAAATACATAAGTTGAACAGGTGGGGTGAAGGTGGATTATGAAGATCTTTTTGGTTGGTCGGTTGATTATTTTCATCATTTTGATTTGACCTTTCATTTCACCACCTTCCCATTGTCCATATGTAATAACATTCATCATTTCATACCTTTTTTCATAATATAATACAAGTGTTTCTTGAAAAATAAATTTTAAATGAATACCTCATTTTTGAGATTTTTTTTTACAATATATAATTATCATGACATGAATGTTCCAATAGCTTACTTGATCGTAAAAATATCTGTGTCATCAAGTGAAAAAGGTAGTGTACTCAGTTCATTAACTATGTTAATCCCCACTCTCACATGGCTAATTTTGAGTTTTATTTTGTGTATAATATATTATTGGATATTGAACACGACATCACTTGAAAAAAGGTGATTGGTAGGTATTGATAGATATAAATCATAAACATTTTCACCCAGTAGATTATCAGCACAGGAAATGTATCAGTGTCTACCTAATTTAAATTCCACAAAACCAACTATGAGAATATTTATTACCTCATCTAAGAAAGTTCTTTGAGGGGAATGGATCACCTCAAAGCTGGTGTGGGTGGGGTGGTCTTCATGTAGTGTTTGTTCATGTGTTGTTTCTTCTCTTTTTTCCTTCCCAAACATTTTCTAACAACTATGAATGTCAATTAAATTTTTCTTCAAGATAATATTATCAAGCCTACAAATCTTCCATTCTCTTATATTTATCCACTTGTTAATTTTTTTATCAAAATATATTTAGGGTGACACCCCAAAACCCACAACTCTTAAGTGTCCATATTTTTCTAACAAATTCAAGGACATTGATAGTAGATGTTCATTGAGTACAGGGGATGATGATTCTTGTGTCTAAGTTAGATAAAAAAATATGGGAAAAAAAGTAACCATTATTATATAAAATTGATTTAATTAAAAAAATTATTATGTCGTACTTACACATGATTCCCTCACTTTTTGTGTGTTTTCATCTATTAGTCTCTTTTCCTTATTTATATGTGACTCCTTCCATAGAACATGACATGGGATAGAATTGGATTTGGATTTAGATTCATCAATCTACATATAAACATAGGAACCTAATTATTTTTTTGTTTCATGTCACATAAAAGTATTATGGTATATTTAAAATACATACAATTTTATTTTTCATGTAAATTGTACCCCCATCCTTTCTTTACAGTAAGGCTATGTTGGTTTTTCTACCCATTGCGTATTTTCAGCACTCATTTGTTGTTTAATTAATTAAATATTCTTAATAAAAGTGATTAATACATGTGTTGTCAAGAAATGTATTACTTGTCATAACATACCTGAAAATATGTCTCCTCACAATGAAAAAAATGCATCTCATGCTTCATGGATTGTTAGGTGTGTATACATCTGTGGTGTGTGAGGAATTATATTACATTCAGCATCTTTGAGATGAAACGCTGTAAGAATTGTGTGAAAGCCACTGGGAGCCTTTCTAGTGAGAATTAACACAAATTTAATTTGGGAGTCATCTACTATAACTACACTCTATAAGGGATAATGAAGCGTAATTCAATGTTCATTATTTTTTTAGTTAAATAAATAAAGTATGTCATAATGTTACTTTAATCTCTTCTCAAATCAATGTATTAAGAATAAGAATAATATAATTCCATGAATCTATATCAATATTCATGAGCTTAAGAGTGGTGAGCCTGATTTAGCTACTAAATATGGCCTTTTGGGGTTTAACAACCTGGACACATTCATTCCATCCAACATTAAATTTGATGCCTTTTATTCTCACCTTAAAAAAAATTCTAAAAATTTCATGCTAAAACACTATTTTTTTTCTAGGAAATCATTTGTTTATTATATACCATTTCCTTAGGTTCAACATCATCAAAATATTGATCCTTTTTATTGGTAGAATTTACATGTGCATAAGGTTGTTGTTCCTCTACATTGGGAGCCCATCAGTTTGAGAAACTTCTTCCTCAATATTGAGAGCATCAACATGTGAATAAGTAATTATCTCCATAAGTCAATAAAAATTTATTTGAGATTTCATAAATTTAGTAGTGAAAAGGTAATAATATGAGGTAACACAATTTATATCATAAAAAATATAACCTAAATATTGAACTCACTTTATTTAATGGTTTAAGGGATTTTAACCCTATATTGAGTATCCAAATCCCTTCATTGTGGTATCATATAACATACAAGACCCCACCTACATTGGGACCTACTATAAAATTATTGTGATGTCCAAATGAAATAAATAACCTTAGTTGAATTTTCATCTAACTCTTTAGTTATTTCTGTTGATAAGAGAAAAGTTAACCACATTCGATTTGTGGGATCTAGAACATAAAATACTTGTATTGTTTTTTGTTCCATTATAAATGGTTCTCCTTTGTACACTTCCTTACTGAAATCCAGTTTCGTGAATCTAATTCATCTATTTTAAAAATAATCCTACTATCAACCCACTTTCATTGAAAAATCAGAACTTGGAATGTTGTATAATCCAACTATCATATTTTTTTGATGATGCCAAAGTATGAAATACTCTCATAAATTGGATTTCTATACTTGGTAACCTGTACATGCATCGCTTCAACCACGAGTATAACTCCACTATTTTATATAAAACTACATTCATCATGTTCATTTTTATAGAACATATAATACTTAATTACATAACCATTATAACATAATACATGAACACTCAGTCCACTAGCTAGACATCAAAAGTGTTTTGAAATTGAAATCATATTTTAAGCTGATTCCTTAAAAGTATCATCTAAATACCATCATATAAACTATTTATTATGTGTTTGACATTTATAATTCATCTCATAATGGATTAAAATTCCTAATAATTTTTTTTTGGGTTTCAAAATATGAGGAAACCACTAAACTATTATGAAAAATGTAAATTTGGGGAAACTACATATCTATAATAGTGATTGTGAAAACATGTATTCTAGAAATTACTTCGGCCATAAGATATCTTGTGTGACTAGATTTTTATAGTCCAATGATGTACACATCAGATAGGTAGTCAATAAAAAATTCAATGGCTTCCTCAATAATATATTACTCCACAATACAACCTTTTGGCTGACATCAATTTTTGAAATACCCTTTAAAAATATTCATGGACCGTTTGATGGGGTATATCCATTTATAATGTATGGAACACATATTAAAATATCTCTCACCAAGTGAACCATCAAGTAAACTCTCATATCAAATAATTTTAGAGTGATGGACATTTCCAATTCACATAATATGATGATAATTTACTTCTCCATAGTTGGAAATTTCATGGGGTCTATAACTTTGATGCATATAGCTTTGAAAAAGATAAAAATATTGGTTAATGTATGAAAAAAAATTCTTTTAAAAATTCAATATAAAGCTACATGTATTAGATCTAGCCTCAAAACATGATAGTCATGTGATTTCAGACCCCTTAACTTTAAATCATTCATTGACATGATATTCTTGATTTTAAATAAATACCCCTCTAGAACCATTACATCATTAAATAAGTTGAAAAACTAATATCTCTAATACCTTTAAAGAGTTTAATTAGTTGTAGGAAGAAAATTTTGTTTGAACGCCTTCACTGGTGCCAACTCTTCTCATATTCCAATGTCAATAAAATCCAACCTATCCTTAATTCCATCTATTTTCAGGTGTATTTAGTAATGTTCCAAGGACACTATCATATAAATTTTTTCAACATTTATAACATCAATAAATTTCTTAACGTACAAACAATTAAATTACGGTAATTTAAAAATACAAATATTATTTTTCAACTAGTTTTTTAAGGTTTTTTGAAAAAAGGTTTACCAAATGAAGTGTCCATATCTTTTACTTTCTCAAATAGTTGATCACCAGTTAGTTGAGACAATGTTTTATGTTCTTATAAACTCCCATTGAATGATGTCATTTAATATTTGTACTTATGTCACTGGGGTAGAAATATGTTATTTCCAAGAAATACAGTATTCAAGGAATGTTTCAACCAAACTGACTATGTACATTGTTCACAAATGGGACACCATTGAGTTCCTTTAATGAAATATCCTGAAAAAATTCCATAATAAATAAATTCGTTCATTAACCCATACAACATAACTCTCAATATGAAATCTTCATTTATGTAAGAATCACACGACATAACACTTAAATCCTACAATAATTTTAAATCTTCCATCAATGGATCCAAATAAACATCAATATCATAACCGGGATACTTTTTACCTAATATAAGAAGATATTACAAAATGTATCTTTATTTCATTCATAACCATAGTAGAAAGTTATAATTTACCAACACAATTTTCCATGTAATATGATTGATTATTTGAAATCTAAAAGGATTCACTCCGTCTATATATAGTGATATAATAATGTTACTCAACTCTTTTATAAATTCAAGATACTCACGATCAATTCTCTTCCACTGAGGATATTTTATTGGGTGATGAGGTTTACCATATTTATTTCTCATATTTGTGTGCCACATCAATTTTCTTGTAGTCTCCTCACTTCAATATAGGTTCCTACAACTTGGAATTATTGTAAAGTTATCATTCAAATTTCATAAAACCTTATTACTATTTCTTTTATCAAGAAGAAACACACTTTGGGAATTATTTAAGTAATTTTTAGTCTTCAAAAAATAGTATATAGTCATTTGGATGGGCATGTGTTCTTGTAGAGATCATACCCACTGAACCTAACATTCATTTAGCATCATATATTCGACTAGGTAGATCATTATCTTTTGGGATCATATCATTCAAGAGAGTGTGTAGTTCAGTAAAAATAACATCAATCTATCCTTTTCCATATTTTAAATTATAAATCTTCATTATGGTTGGAAATGATGTATATTTAGTAGAAATAACATAAAATAGAATATTTTCACAACTCTTTAACTTCTCAAACAATTTCAGACAAGCATGAAATTCATATTCAAATGTCATTTACATTTCCTCCATACGATCTCTATCATCGTTCATACCTGTAATCACATCCTTGATATAGTGTTGTTCATTATCAAAAGTTGTAATCATATCATAAGATCCATAAAACACAATGTTATCCCAATCACTAGGAACAGTCACCTTTTTCTTATGTTTATTCCAACATTTATAACTTTGATCTATTCTATGATATATCATGTGTTCTTACAACTAATCTAGACTAATTTTTATTGAATTAAAATAGTGTAAACATGAAAAAAGGGATTTTATAAGGGTCATATGCATGATCTTTTGTAAACTTGATGAACTCTTTCACCCCATCTTTATACTCTTTTTTCATATAATTGGAATCCATCCATTTTTAATTCACATACATTCTATTTTATTTGTTAATATTAATATTTAAAAAATTAAAAAAAAACACAAAAAGGGGCCTTTAAAATAAGGGGAACCCAACATTTTAATGTTTCAAATAATTTCAATATGTATTGAAGTAAATTGGTAATTGAATTTAGGAAACTAACTACTCCACTGGTGGTAGGTGTTATCCTATGAATTCACCCAGAATAATCTTCAGTACCTGGTATGCGATGAAAACTTCTTAGAGTAGTTCAATCAACATGGGTTCATGTCCATAACAGATGGGGTATGACTCTTAGGAAACAAAATGAAATAATAACTATTCAATAGATAAAGATGAAGAGGGTAACAGTTGTCTACATAAATCTAAAATTTCCGAGCCTATAGAGTTGAAAAAGCACCAAAAAACATTTATTATTTTTTTATGTAATGTTTAAAAATCAATAGTAGTAGTCAAATCCCTACAAGGGGATCCTTGATTGATGTGACTGTGAGAAGGCTCAACTGGATGGTCTTACATGCACTCACGACAAGACAGTTGTTGCAGTTTTAACATTCAAATAAAACCTTAAATTACTCTATCAAAATGAAAATTATTTTGGTATGATGACTGGACTTTAGTAGTACTTAGCTTCTTGTGAGGTTAAGGTTGTGGGAGTGGGGTCATGATTGATATCATATGGGTTAGATGGATTTAGTGACATGCACTTTCCATGGTTTTATTATCAATCTAAATAATGTAGAAGGATATAATATATGTATCTAGGTGGTGTTTGAAAGTTAATATGATTATATAAATATAGACACCACCCTTTGTCCTTACACATGTATGCATTAATAAATATAGATACCACTCCTGTTGCATTTATAAATATAGATACCGCTCAAATTTTTTAGACATATTTTATGGAGTATTTAAAAATGAAAAGTAAATTTGTTAGTGAGTGGATCAAGACATTAATCAATAACATATTCTAATTTATAAAGTGTAATTGTAAAAGAAAAAGTGTATCACTTATTTATCTCTCCTTCTTAGTGATAAATTACCACTACACTAGAATATTCAATAAGGGTTATTCCTCATAAGGTTAATCCTATATACTCTCCAATAATATTTTTCTTCAACTTTTTATTTTTTATATTATCTCTATTCATACCAAGGTAATAAATTGTTTCCCTTTTAAGGTTTCATAATTCATATAAAAATCAAACCATTACCTGATTATGTGTTACTTCAAGGTTGGTTCATAGCTTAAAGTGGTGGTTGAATTATCTTCCTTCGAATCCAAACTACTTCTATGTAATCCTTTTTGTAGTAATACACCTCTTCCCTCTCATATTCTCTTGGATATAAAATGAAATCCAAATATAGTTGTGGGGATTAAAGTAAAATTGAACAAATTTTGTTAGGAATGGGTTATTAATTTATCTCTTATGGATTTTAAGGGTTATTCAGAAGCCATTGTTTCTTTATGATGAGTTATAATCACATATTTGGTATCTTCATGTTTATTTTCAATGATGGTAACATTGTACATGTTCATTACATGTAATGCCTTATTGGTTGTAAAGGAATGGATCTGAGAAGACTAATCTTTTCATGTTCCTGAGGATCATGGCGCTTGGATGATGTTTATAAGTGGTCTTTAGAAGTTTGGATGTGAAATGATAGAAGCAAAGTGAATGCAATCCATATAATCCTTACACTTTGTGTAGGTGTGGTTCATGACTTGTGTAGGGAGAGTTCACGATGTGTATATTTTATGGTCAAATAATAAAAAGGTGTTGTTTTTTTCAACTGAACCCCGAAATATATACACTATGTAAATGTATTAAATTCCATGTAAATCACCTATGAAATGTTTTTGTAAATGTTTTTAACTACTTTAGTTTCTAAAACCCTATGGGTTCTCTCATTTTCCATTGGCCAGCGACTCCTCCCTTCGGCATTTTGTGATCCCTTCAATGGTTATTGATCCTTGGGCTTCCATCGTTGATCAGTGGTGTCCTATAGTGATCCAAGGATTTTTTTTCTTCTTCATTTTCTATAAATTTCTCATTATTTGATCTCATTACCTCTCATATATTCTCTATATGATATGCCGGATGATCTTCATTGTTTTGATGGGGTTTTCTTGGTGCTTGTTGGTATGGTTGTGTCACAGAACCCTCTAATGGATGCAGTTCTATTGGGAGAGGTGATCAAAGCTCTGCAACAATGTATGTTCTTATGTAAAGGATGTTGACATCTTTTGATGTATAGATTCATTTATTATCTATTTTATTTACTTTAAATCATAAATTAATCAAGGTTTATCCCCTAGGATGATGATGGAATTAACTTAATAAATATTTAAAGGGATTAGAGAAATTGGATAGTAATTGTTTTTGTTGCTTTATACTTTGATAGTGGTTTGAATCTTGATTTTCTTATAAGTGTGATATCTATGTTGTATTAGTTTTTAGCATAATTTTCTTGAAGTAAATTTTTAAATAATGTAAATCCAAAATTAATTTAAAATTAATTGAATAAATAATAAAGAGGCATGTTTAATGAATCTAGTTGTGGTTGTAATTTGATGATAATCAAATTGATGTAAGTTTGCTTGTGTAATTGAATTGGTTACTCCATGAGATAACAGAACTGGTTAATGAACCTGAAGCATGATAATTCATGATGTTAATAATTGAAAAGGAATTTTATTAGAGAATGGTACTTCTCTAGTTTTTTTTAAACCATAATAAATACTAAGAGTTTGTTTTTCCTTTGATCAATTATTATACCTTGATTCCTTATGTCCCCCACAGTTGGAACTTGTTAATAAATGAATCGGTTAATTAAATATTGAATAAGAACAAGTTATGTGATAAATATGTTTTCCATGGATTGAGTTTCCTTTTTTTCTTTAGAAGGATTACTATCTTATTTTGGATCCATGAGAGCACATTTTTATGAGAAGGATGAATGCCTTATTTTAAGGGCCCAATTTCCCTGTTCCTTTATTTTTTTCCTTCTTCTTTGTGATTTGATCTGGATATGAGCCTTGTGATACAAGACTGGTATGGATGAACTTAGAGGGATGATGTATGATATGGGGTGGGGAGGCCCGGATGTGATATGTGCCTAGGATGGTTGATCCTAGGATGATTTTTTGTGGTATATGGAGTATTAAGGCTAGAATTGTTTGGAATCATATGACACCTATTATAGTAAGATGCATCAGTTTATGCATGTGGGTGATTGGGATGGCATTGACAGTGATGGAACGAGTTAAATCTGGGCTTATCCATTGATGAGATACTAAGAGCTGGTATGCTCACTTGAATCTATTTAATGGTCGATATCCAGGTTGGTTATTTAGTTTATATTTTATTCCCTAATACTTAAGGAATATGGAGGTGCTTAGTTTAACGTTTCATCTTGGGGGTAGTTTAGGATGGTTTTCCTAGAGTACATCAATATGTAATGATTCTAGTAATGAATAAATAAATGTTTAACCCATGGGATTTTTATTAGAGTTGGTTCCCTATAACCAAGTTCTATGTACTTTATGATACCCTGTATTCATAGTTTTTAAAGTTAATAAACATCTTATCACGTAATGATTATTCCTATGTGTAGCACAGTGTTTGATAATCTACCATAGGTTTTTGTCTCACTAAAAGGTCATAACAGTTCCCCGCTATTATGAGAACCCGGAAGTTATATGTGACTATTATTAAATATATTCTCTATAGCCAAATGATATCATTTGAGTGACACAAATGATATAGGATTTCACGGGTTAATACTCATAAGAATTTGTGGAACCTTCTCATACTGTACGCCCTTAGTAATAACCAGTGTAGGATATTATGAGAATGAGACCCACCAGTTGGAAATCCACATTTATATGCATCATTGGATGTTCCTATATGTAAACATATGTTTTGATCCTTAGACTTTAATATTATTATTAATGAGTCATTTACTTTGATGTATTGATGAAAAATATGATGACATATGTTCACAGTGAGGTAGGATATATTGGGTGCGTTGGGAATAATATTGAATTAATGAATAATGTGAGAAAGTATTTTTCCCTTCTGTTCTTTATAAAAAGATGATATCTCATACCTTTTGATGGAAATTATATATCCAAAATAAATCCACGGTCATGGTGTTTTATAGGCAAGTTCAATTTTTGAGAATTCAAAGAAAGAGACATTTGGCACATATGTTGACGACATGGGCTTGAAACCTGCTTGATTAGAGATATCGTGACAAAGGGATTATATTATATAGTAATCATCAAAATGGGTTATTATTTCATTATGGAATTAACTTCTTTATCTATGTCTGCCTTGGCGTGTTGCTAGATGATATCCTTGGACTTTAGGCTGCTTTTCCTAATTCCACTGAGAATGATACCTAGAGGGTCACACAGTAAGTGTATCTAGAATCTCAGTTAAATAATAATATTATTATTTTTTATTTAACAAGTTCAATAAATTTTATTCCCACGCATGGTTTAATAATTATTCATATTTTCTTAATCACATATACTCTACCACAGGTTATTCAGAAGAATATAATGTGAGTGGGATATTTTATAAATATTTATTTTCTATTTAGGGAATATAATATTTATTTATTTATTGGTGAATAATGAAATGATATTTATTTAACAAATAAATATTCATTATTCAAGGCCCGATAAATATTGTGGAGGAATGGAGGACCGAGTTCAAATGGTCTAGTGAGAATTAATGTATATTGAATATTATTTGATTAAATAATATTTAATTTAATTATAAAGTTAAGCGTATGTCAAGAAAATATTATTATTGTTATTATTATTTACATGGGGTTCAACAAGGGATTAAATAAATAATAAGGGGAACTTGTTCAATTATTTATTTCTAACCCAATAATATATAAACCAAATTATATTATTTTAAAAGTGATCCAATTCATCTGTTTGGTTGTTCACCAAAAAATGGAGAATCCTATCAATCCCTGGAGAGCTCCCTTATACAAGAATGCTCCCAAGAAAGGAGAGTGATCTTCCTCCACCTACCACTATCAAACCAAGAGAGATCAACGATAATTATTTTGAATCTATTCTCATGGAGATCAATGGAGAATGATTCAAGTGATTGGATCTATCATTATAGAACCCAAAGATTCCTAAAGTGACATTCATAGATTTGTGGAACGCATGAGGATCACCACTAGAGGTAATTTTATCTTGATTCATACAATGAAATGACGGTACAATGTAGATATATTGTAAGGTCCATCAATAAAAAAATAATTAATGCAATGTAATTATATAAATAAATTAATTAATTATAAATAATATGTGACAATCATGTTCTTATTTATAGTGTTCTATACCTTTTCTAGTTTTATTTGATTCAATTACATTGATCAGGACATTTATCATTGTTTAAATATCAAATTGATCATCAATCATGAAAAAAAGTAAAGTTGGTATGACCCATCACATGCTTCCACTATTCCCGGAACCTTCTAGTTGTATCAGTGCTGTCACATAATTAGTTATAATTATTAAAAATATCATTGATTGATTTTTGTGTTTTTTATTAAGTTTTCAATTCATTTTTAATCATTATTTTAACACAAATTGGGATATATCCTTCTTCATCCTTTATTTCTCATAGATATAATCAAAGCTATTAATTTTATAAATGAAATAAAATTGAATAATTCATCTGAAGGTGTTATGGATTCTTGCTAGATAATATAGGATTACATGTCATGTAATCATAGTTACATGTTGTGTACTTTTCTTTAATAAACCAAGAATTATTTTGGAAATAATCCAAACTGTGTGCATTGATTACATGTAGTTTATTAAATTTCTTCGACCACATGTTGACTGGGACATCCGAGTGCAAGGTCATCTAGATTAAACACTGTGTAGCCCACGTATATGGAAATTATTCCTTTTAAGTCATATACAGGTCAGGTATTTCCATACATGACTAACCTTACTAGTGGACATGTCACTCAGAGAACACATGTTGTATAATTATTTACACTTTCCTTGTACTCCAATTTTTATGAGGCACAATTTACACACCGAGTCCCTTGGTGTGTGCCTCGGATTGATAGTGAGAGACATAAACACCTTGTATATCTCTTTTACATGCCATGTACTTATACTAAATTACACAGAAATAAAATTAATTTATTATACTGTGTAAACCTTATCGACATGTGCTTGGGTGTGGTTATTAAGTTGATCAAACATGCCATGTGATGGGTTTTAATACATATATATATATATGTGTGTGTGTGTGTTTAATTAATTTTTGTGTAATGTTTAGATCTATATATCATGTATGAGTCATATGATAGATATTAATCAACATGCATTGAAGCATAACGGATTACTGAAAAATCTGGTAATTTTTGTAATCATTGAATTGATAGAATACATCATGAAAGTATGTGATAAGTCATGTATTCCATATGTGACAAAAGTAAACTGTATACAAGTTTAATACATTATTGGTGTATTCATAAGTTTATTCAGCATGTTTAATCTAAGGTAAATTTATGTGCACAAATAATTTTAAATATATTGAATTATTTTTAAAAAAATTATGATGGGTGAGAATATCAAGGAAATATAGAGTATAATTAAGATAAAGGAATTGATTAATTAAATAAGATAATTAATTTATTTGAGAATGATTTATCTTAAAAAAATAATGATTTAGAATTGAATTCTAGTTTAATTAAATGTGTAATTAATTGAATTCTTCTAGATGATCATTATCATAGACTAGACCTTTGTATGTGATTGGTTTAATTTAATTAATTATTAAATTAAATTATTCGTCTATGTGCCTTCTCTCCTCTTATTATGTAATGTACTATATGCCCATATATTATTTTATGTAAACCCTTTTCCCTGCACACGCATGTGAGTAAAATCATATGTAATGGATGGAGATCTCAAGCTAATGGAGGTGGTTCAAGTTTAGACCCGCTAACAAACCATTCCAAGAGATATACATAGGTGGACAGGCGTAAAGATGCAACATAAACCTTAATTGGTTCAAGGCATTTTTCCCCTATGCCGACAGTTGGTTTATCATTGTCCATATAAACTAACTATTAGTATAATATCATGATCATAATTCATTATTCTATTATTTTTGTCAAGTTTCATGGCTATTTCATTATGGATATTTTTTCATGATCACATGAATTAATCAAATTAACGATCATGCAAGATAGAACTAAAATAAATTTTCTTATGTGTAAATATTATTTAAGACATGGTTATTTACATAAGTAAATCCACTTAATATTAACAAGAATGTGATAAAGATAACAACGGTAAATTTATGAATAAAAGGATAAAATACCTTAGTAATATATATTAATTTTATATAGCCTTCCACTTCCTTAGTTAAAATCAAACCATAGTTTAAAGTGCTAGACCAGAAAAATTTGGGTTCTTTCAATTATCGAGGAATTTTAATTTGATATTTTTGGTTGAATTAACGTAGTTCATATCAAGGGTTGACTTCCAAATAAATACTTCATGTAAATAATAGTTGAGGGTTTAGGAAATCCATTTTAAGTATTTTAGGATTGGTGAATCCACTCAATAGATCAAGAAACTGTGATTTGATGTAGTTGACATTTGGAATGCCTACCTAAAACCATTCAAGTTGCATGACCAACCAAATTTGGGTTAATGAGAAGGTTAATATGGATAATTTCCACTAGAATATTCAAAAAATAAGATATTATAAATCCAATAGTGAGGGATATTGGGTTTTGATAAAATAGTGGGATATTAGTAAACATAATATTTATTTATTTATCTAAATTTTATTGGAGAAAGTACTAAAATTATGATCATATTTTTTGTAGAAATGGTATTAAAATGACTTGAGACATATCAATATGATCCATACATGAGAAGTACAACCTTATCACTGGAAAAAACATCCAATAGTTTCAAAGGTACTTATATGTTATCCTTTTCCAAGAAAGGAAATTGTATTTTCTAGAAGAACCTATTCCTAATGTTCCTGGTAATGAGGTATGTTATGAAGAGTTATCACTCTATCAAAAACATCTTAATGATTCCACAAATGTTAATTGTTTCAAGATATCTACCATATACAATGATATTTTTAAGAAACATGAGTACATGGATGTGTATAACATGATGTCTCACCTTCGGGATCTCTATTAAGAGAAGGCGGGATAAGTGATGTATGAGATCTCCAATGCTTTGTTCACAACTAATTTTGGAGAGTCTTCACAAACTAGGCCTTATGTAGTCAATATTATTGGATACATTGAATTCTTATATATATTAGGAATTAAATTCCTAGATGAGTTTCATACAGATATCATGCTTTCATTACATCCCAAGACCGTTTCCAATTTTATTATTAATTACAATATGAGAAATAATGATAAGAGTCTTTTGAAAATTCTTACTATGATTCACCAAGTGGATAAGGACATGGGGCACGATAAATCCACATAGGTTATTGTGAATAAGAAAAGTAATAACAAGGAAAAGGGTCCCAATACTCGCAACAAGTTTAAATATCATAAGAATCATCCTTCTAATAAGAAGAATATCTAGAGGTAGGGTAAGTAAAAGGAGCCAGTATGTTTTACTTGTGTAAATCCATGCTGCTGGAAGAGTAACTTCACCCATAAGAAAGGGGAAGTTAAAGTTGCATTCATTTTCATGTGTAATCTTTCAAAATCTACACATTAGGTATCAGATATAGATTTTGGTGCTCACATCTCTATCCAAATATAGGAACCAAGTATATCATAAATGATTGGTAGAGGAGAGGTGAATCTGAGATATTCTAATGGTGAGATGATAGATTCTTTATCCAATGTTTACTACCAAATTTCATTGATAACATTAATGATTTTGGTTTTAAATTATTTTTATTATTTACCAACGGTTACCAAGAACATAATTTATGTACCATGCCTAAATGCAGATGGGTTTATTTTCAGGTCTGGAAATAAAAGTTGTTTCTTTTATAAGGAGAACATATGGTATGGTATGAAAAATTTAAATAACTATATTTGTGTGTTAAATTATTAAAAAAAATGTGTTGTAAATTGATATTGAATCATGTTCACACGATACAAACAACACCCAGCTATGGAATCACCATATTAGTCATGTAAGCGAGGAGTGTTTGACAAATCTCTATCAAGATTGTTATTTATAATTATTTTATCTAAAACCACTAGAAATATTTGTAAAGACCCGTAAAATTCAAGGGAATTTTTTTCTTAATTTTATTTAGAATTTTACAAGAGCGCGGTTTCAGACGGAACCTAATTCCGAGGCCCGGAGTGCCCGGAATCAATTTCCGAAGTTTGGCTCGGGTACGTTCAGTGAACGAACGAGCGGGAATTTCTAACTTTTGATCCGGTGCTCAGAATTGAAATCTGAGGGCACCGATGAACTCGTAGTGCCGATATTCACTTAAAGAGACCTTTTCGGGAGTTGCGTTTGTTTCGGGTTGAGAGTTAGTTTTTGGGAGATTAGAATAAGTTGAATAAAAATATGTAAACACAATTTTTATTTAAACTTAATAGTTAACTTCTCTCAAAGGAAGTTAGGTGTGGGACCCACACCCACTTAACCTCCCTTGAGAGGATTAAGTGTGGTGGGGCCCACACGAAACCTAACTTTACATCTTCCCTCAAACTCCCTTAACCCCTCATTAATTAACATGACAATTTGTTAATTAATGTGGAGTTATCTCTTCTTTGAATTTCAAACTTTTGAAATTCTAGTGTGTTGTTGTGTTAATAAAATAAGATAGAGTCTTATTTTATTTTGGGTTTAGTTTTTTCTCCTTGAGAGAGTTGGGAAGGTTCTTCTTGTTTCTTCATCTTCTTCAACCTCGATGAAGAACACGAAGAACGCCGTTCTTCAACGAAGAACTTCTTCGCCGAAGAACACGGTTTTTCTGCGACGCCATATCCGCGACGTGACGTTCTTCTTCCGCATCATCTATTCCGCGACGGTTTTCTGCGACGAACGCCATCGACAACGACTCTTCCTCCGACGTCAAAGGAATCGACACCGATATTCCACGACTACGTCAACGTGCGACTATCGAGGTAGGGGTTCTTGAGTTCGTTGTTTTCTTTTTATTTGACTTTCCTCAAGACTTGACGAAGAACGCTCAAGTTCCGACGAAGAACGCCGCTCCGCTCTTCTTCGTCTTCCGTGTCAACGAGAGAGAACACCGCTTCTTCCTCGGACAACCTTCGTCGGCGTACAAGGTTTCTCCAACGACGTGCCTCTTCGGACGCACCTCTTCGTCATCGAATTTGACAAACGACGACCGCGACGCCCGACCTCCGTGACGTCGTCTTCCGCGGAACGTAGACAAATCTTCGAACCTTATACCAAGGTAGGGGTGGTTGTTTTATTCTTTAATTATTCCATTCTTGATCGTGGATCTAGCATGTCTATCGTGTGGTTTTTGAATACTTTATGTTGTGTTTTAACGTGAGGGGGGCCGGACTGCATGAACACGGCCGAACCCCCTCCTCTGTTCTTGGTGTTTAAATTTGTGGATGAATCAAGGTGGCGTGGTGCCATAGCACCACGCGGTTATTCGCCCAATCAAGAGCGCGACGCCGTCGCGCGCACCCCCATGGAAGAAACATCAAGAACGCGACGCCGTCGCGCCGCGTTGAAAGAAATCGAGGTGCGGCAGAGGGGCGCGGTGCCGTCGCACCGTGCCGGATGACGAATACTGCGGCCGGTTCCGGGCCGCGGCGAATCGAGGAGACCAGCGGCCGGGCCGCCGGCGTCGGAAGCCGAAGAGGGGACCGGATTTTTCCGGTCCCGTTGGAGAAAACCGGCCGGCCAGCTGGCCGGCCGGATGGCATTAAACCGGGGGAATTAATCCCCCGGCCAACTCACAAAACCCCCCTCTTTATCAGGGGGGGCGGTTCCTTGAGGGGGGGCAGGCGGCTCCCCCGATTCCTACCAATCAAGCCCCCCACGTGGGGGGGGCGGTTTTGCAAAAAGGGGCGCGGCATATAGCCGCGCCTTCTTTCCAATCAGCGGGGGCTTTGCCCCCCGCGTGCAGCCACCGTGCGGCGCCCGGCCGCCGCGGCCCCCGCGCCGCCACGCCGCCGCGCCGCCGGCCGGCCGGCCGGGCCGGGTCGGACCCGGGTCGGGTCGACCCGGTTCGGGCCGACCCAGGGGGGGTCGGGCCGGGTCGCCCCGGACCCGGACCCCCCGTTTCGAAGCAGTTTCGGTCTTTTGGCCATAACTTGAGCCACGGACCTCCGATCGACGAACCGTCAGCAGCATCGCGATCCTTGAATCGAGACGGTCGTTTCGGTATATCTCACTCAAGGTTTAGGATTACTTTGAGTTCGGCCGGGTTGGTTCGTTCACGAAACCAACCGGGCCTTCGGAGCGGAAACGCTCATAACTTGAGCTACGGACGTCCGATTGGCGTGTCGTCAGCGGTGTTGTGTTCCTCTTAGTGAGACAGATCTTTTGGCATACTCCGCCCGAGGTTTGGACGCATGTGGAGTACAGTCGGGTTGGTTTTGCCTTAAAAACCAACCGGGCCCCGGGGACGAAAATGCCAATAACTCTCAGACCGGGCGTCCGATCGACGCGCCGTCTATTGCGTTGAGTTCCTGTTGACGATACGGAACTTTTGGATACATCAACTCTGGACTTTGTGACAGTTGATGTATCAGCCTCTCGGCTCGTGGAGCGGACCCTCCGAACGAGCTTGCTGTGTGCGGGAACCCTAGTGCTGGCTGCGACTGCTACTACTGCTTCTGTGACTGCGACGACGACAGTACAGAGATCCTGTGTGGATTCGACGACAACGACTTCAGCACTCAGCGATCCTACGTGGGTCAGTGCTACAGGTCCTGTGTGGGCCCGATTCTGTGTGGGTCCGATCCTGTGTGGGTCCTTGCGCTCAGCGGTCCTGTGTGAACCAGTGCCTACAGGTCCTGTGTGGGCCCGATCCTGTGTGGGTCTTGCGGGGGTTAGTTACCTATCGATCCTTCGTGGGTCCGATGACTTAGATGGATCAGAGATCATCTTTATCGTCCTTGAAGAAGTATACATGTGTGAGCTGAATCCTGTTGCTTTCCTGTGTGGATTGTGTAGTGCAATCCTGTGTGGATTACGTTTTGCTTTCCTGTGTGGAATACGTTTACTTTCCTGTGTGGACTGAGTTGTACTTGGGCTCGGAGGTTGGAGCGTATTTGAATTTGATGACTTAGGTATATGTATGGTCATATACCTAAGCAGTGTCGGTTGTTACTTCGTGATTGTACCTTTCTTCGTGGTTTATCCTTTGTGGATTTGAGAGACCTTCAGGGGTCTCGGGGTCCCTACTGAGTAGCTTATACTCACCCCTGCACGGGCTTTGCCTGCACTACGTTGTGTTGGTTGCAGACGACGGACAGCGTTGACCTTAACTGAGGCTTGCAGAGTGGGACGGTACCCGGAGGTGGACCACTGGGCGGGACGTGCACGGAGCGGAAGGCGGGACCTGTGGAGCAGAGGAGCTATCTGTACCCACCCTTCAGGTGGGATTTCCAGTGGACAGCTCGGTGTAGCGGCATTTACTTTTCAGTTGATGTTTTCCCTTTCGAGTTGTACTTTACTTTCAGTTTGGGTTTGTATACTGGCCCATTTACTTTTCCGCACTTTCAGTTGTACTCTGCTTTTGTTTAGTGTTTACTTTCCGCTTGCTTACTCTGTGGTGTTTGTTTACTTTTCAAAGGCAATGCCTTCCCTTTTTACCGGGATTTACGCCTTAGTGCTAGTCGCCAGCCCCTGGCCTATAGAAGGCGGGCTTGGGGTAGTCATGGCACGGACCCCGAGGGCGGGTCGTGACAAATTGGTATCAGAGGAGTTCGGTTCTACCGCGAACTCTGATCTTTTCTATGTGAAGCAATAATGTTTAGCGTATTGAGTGTGGTTATCAGTCCAGGGAGTCCAGTGTTGGTGCGGCGGCCGACGTATCCGTACACCAGGACCCTGACTTCTGATTTCTGACTTAATGCACGAAGGCATTGATTGCGTGTGTGTTTCAAAGTTTTCTTTGTGATTTCTTTGTGTCAGCTCACCAGGTATACTGTTTGACCGTGGCGCACCTGTTTCCTATTCAGGATGGCCCCACGACGGCAACCAGCTAGGGTTCCGAGAGTTGAGCGTGACGAAAGCCCACCGAGCGACGAGGCCTCGGTGCAGGGCCCTTTGTTAGCAGTGGCACCGGCGGTAGCTCTACCAGCCGAGCCCCCGATGTTTCCAGCAGCAGCCGCTGACGATGCACGTCGCCTCAGCGCACTGCATGAGTTTCAGCGCCAGCGACCGCCCAGGTTTCGCGGGGAGACGGATCCCCAGGAAGCAGAGGACTGGCTGGAGGCAGTGGTTCGAGTGTTTAGGCTAGTGAGGACACCAGCAGACCTCATGGTGATCCTCGCTGCGAGCCTACTACACGCAGCAGCAGGACGATGGTGGAGCTTGATGCTCCAGGTGCACGATGAGGCATCTCTTCTTTGAACGGACTTTGAGAGCCTCTTCCGCTCGGAGTTCGTCCCAGCCACCCTTTGTGCGGTGCGTATCCAGGAGCTTCTACAGCTGCGGCAGGGCAGCATGACGGTCGCTCAGTACTCGGCGAGATTTACCGATCTCTCGCGCTACTCGACTGACATGGTACGGGACCCATTCTTCCGGGCCCGGACCTTCGAGCAGGGTTTGAGACACGAGATCAGGGCATCGCTGATCTCCCTCAGCATACCGACTCAGACAGGAGTACTGGAGCGGGCCCTTCTGATCGAGAGCTTCCTTGCTGAGTCTACACCAGCACAGAGACCCACCGCAGGGCGGCACATAGCGGAGTCTTCGGTAGCAGGTAGCCGACAGATGACTCAGGGGTCCAGATAGACCAGACCTTCAGGCAGACGACCTCAGGGCACTGGCTCAGCAGTGTAGGGCACACAGCGCGGAGCCAGTCTTTTGAGTGGAAGACAGTGCTTTGCATGCGGCGGGCAAGGCCACATGGCTCGTGACTGCCTGACCCGCCATGCGGAGGAGCAGCAGACGGTTGAGGAACCACCTAGGCAGAGGCAGAGGTTCGACCGTGGCGGTCTGCAGGGAGGAGGCGGATGAGGCAGAGGAGCTGGCCGAGCAGCAGGTGGTGGACGACGCTTTGAGGCTCTACCACCACCACCACCAGGAGGTCCACCCCGACCGCAGGGGAGAGCTCAGCTTCAGGCAGCCGAGGCCTTCGATCATGGAGCTCTGGGAGCCGATGGACAGGAGCAGAACTAGTGGATACATCCTTTGTACTTCTGGTTCCTTGTTGCTTTTGTGTAGCATCTTGTATTATGAGCTGCAATAATAAAAGACGCATACCTTTGTGATATTTTCGTTCCTGTCCTCTTTCGTGATGTTACTAGGAGGTTCCAGTTTTGGCTGTTGACTTGACCCTCACTTGTGAGACATCTACTAGAGGAGACCCAGTTACCACACACTGATGCCGACAGTGTGACTCAACCCTTGGAGTCGAGAGTAACAGTTGAATCTCTTAGTAGTAGCGTCGAGGCCTTACGACGTCATCCTTGGTATGGATTAGTATCATCCATGTTAGGATTGACTGTTTTAGGCAAAGAATGTGGTTCATCCAGGGGATGAGACCATATTTCTCTTTTCATCAAAGAAGAAATCTTGCAGCTCTTGTGGGACCTGTGATGGTCCAGGCCATGACAAAGAAGGTCCAGGTCATCCAGGAGCGGATGAGTACAGCTCAGAGCCGGCAGAAGTCATATGCTGACAGGAGGCGGAGGCCACTGGAGTTCGAGGATGGCGATCACGTCTTTACGGGTCTCACCTCGACGTGGTATTCAGAGATTTGGCCGAGGCGGCAAGTTATCTCCGTGCTTCATCGGACCCTTCCAGATTCTCAGCAGGATTGGTGAGGTGGCTTATCGCCTGGCTCTACCACCTCAGTTGCACCGGGTGCACGATGTCTTCCACGTGTCTCAGATGAGGAGATACGTGCACGACCCGACACACATCATTGACCATGGGGAGCTTGACGTTGATGATGGGGCGACTTTTACGGAGGTCCCGGTGGAGATAGAGGATCGACAGGAGCGGGTCCTGCGTGGGCGATCGATTCCTCTTGTGCGCATCAGATGGCAGCACGGGAATCTCCAGGAGAGCACATGGGAGCGGGAGGCTCAGATGCGTGCTCAGTACCCTCATTTGTTTCCCTAGTTTTTGATGTATCTTTACGGGGACGTAAAGCCCTGAGGTGGGAGTAATGTAAAGACCCGTAAAATTCAAGGGAAATGTTTTCTTAATTTTATTTAGAATTTTACAAGAGCGCGGTTTCAGACGGCACCTGATTCCGAGGCCCGGAGTGCCCGGAATCAATTTCCGAAGTTTGGCTCGGGTACGTTCAGTGAACGAACGAGCGGGAATTTCTAACTTTTGATCCGATCCTCGGAATTGAAATCTGAGGGCACCGATGAACTCGCAGCGCCGATATTCGCTTAAAGAGACCTTTTCGGGAGTTGCGTTTGTTTCGGGTTGAGAGTTAGTTTTTGGGAGATTAGAATAAGTTAAATAAAAATATGTAAACACAATTTTTATTTAAACTTAATAGTTAACTTCTCTCAAAGGAAGTTAGGTGTGGGACCCACACCCACTTAACCACCCTTGAGAGGATTAAGTGTGGTGGGGCCCACACGAAACCTAACTTTACATCTTCCCTCAAACTCCCTTAACCCCTCATTAATTAACATGACAATTTGTTAATTAATGTGGAGTTATCTCTTCTTTGAATTTCAAACTTTTGAAATTCTAGTGTGTTGTTGTGTTAATAAAATAAGATAGAGTCTTATTTTATTTTGGGTTTAGTTTTGTCTCCTTGAGAGAGTTGGGAAGGTTCTTCTTGTTTCTTCATCTTCTTCAACCTCGACGAAGAACACGAAGAACGCCGTTCTTCAACGAAGAACTTCTTCGCCGAAGAACAGGGTTTTTCCGCGACGCCATATCCGCGACGTGACGTTCTTCTTCCGCATCATCTATTCCGCGACGGTTTTCCGCGACGAACGCCATCGACAACGACTCTTCCTCCGACGTCAAAGGAATCGACACCGATATTCCACGACTATGTCAACGTGCGACTATCGAGGTAGGGGTTCTTGAGTTCGTTGTTTTCTTTTTATTTGACTTTCCTCAAGACTTGACGAAGAACGCTCAAGTTCCGACGAAGAACGCCGCTCCGCTCTTCTTCGTCTTCCGTGTCAACGAGAGAGAACACCGCTTCTTCCTCGGACAACCTTCGTCGGCGTACAAGGTTTCGCCAACGACGTGCCTCTTCGGACGCACCTCTTCGTCATCGAATTTGACGAACGACGACCGCGACGCCCGACCTCCGCGACGTCGTCTTCCGCAGAACGTAGACAAATCTTTGAACCTTATACCAAGGTAGGGGTTGTTGTTTTATTCTTTAATTATTCCATTCTTGATCGTGGATCTAGCATGTCTATCGTGTGGTTTTTGAATACTTTATGTTGTGTTTTAACGTGAGGGGGGCCGGACCGCATGAACACGGCCGAACCCCCTCCTCCGTTCTTGGTGTTTAAATTTGTGGATGAATCAAGGTGGTGTGGTGCCGTAGCACCACGCGGTTATTCGCCCAATCAAGAGCGTGACGCCGTCGCGCGCACCCCCATGGAAGAAACATAAAGAACGCGACACCGTCGCGCCGCGTTGAAAGAAATCCAGGTGCGGCGGAGGGGTGCGGTGCCGTCGCACCGTGCCGGATGACGAATACCGCTGCCGGTTCCGGGCTACGGCGAATCGAGGAGACCGGCGGCCGGGCCGCCGGCGTCGGAAGCCGAAGAGGGGACCGGATTTTTCCGGTCCCGTTGGAGAAAACCGGCCGGCCAGCTGGCCGGCCGGATGGCATTAAACCGGGGGAATTAATCCCCCGGCCAACTCACAAAACCCCCCTCTTTATGAGGGGGGGGCGGTTCCTTGAGGGGGGGCAGGCGGCTCCCCCGATTCCTACCAATCAAGCCCCCCACGTGGGGGGGGCGGTTTTGCAAAAAGGGGCGCGGCATATAGATGCGCCGTCTTTCCAATCAGCGGGGGCTTTGCCCCCCGCGTGCAGCCACCGTGCGGCACCCGGCCGCCGCGGCCCCTGCGCCGCCGCGCCGGCGCGCCGCCGGCCGGGTCGGACCCGGTTCGGGCCGACCCAGGGGGGGTCGGGCCGGGTCGCCCCGGACCCGGACCCCCCGTTTCGAAGCATTTTCGGTCTTTTGGCCATAACTTGAGCCACGGACCTCCGATCGATGAACCGTCAGCGGAATCGCGATCCTTGGATCGAGACGGTCGTTTCGGTATATCGCAC
This sequence comes from Viscum album, assembly GCA_963277665.1. Classification (NCBI taxonomy): domain Eukaryota; kingdom Viridiplantae; phylum Streptophyta; class Magnoliopsida; order Santalales; family Viscaceae; genus Viscum; species Viscum album. Next base: position 1,210,568,959 of record OY728126.1, on the reverse strand, counting down.
TCAAGGTTTAGGATTACTTTGAGTTCGGCCAGGTTGGTTCGTTCACGAAACCAACCGGGCCTTCGGAGCGGAAACGCTCATAACTTGAGCTACGGACGTCCGATTGACGTGCCGTCAGCCGTGTTGTGTTCCTCTTAGTGAGATGGATCTTTTGGAATACTTCGCCCGAGGTTTTGACGCAGGTGGAGTATGGTCGGGTTGGTTTTGCCTTAAAAACCAACCGGGCCCCGGGGACCAAAATGTCAATAACTCTCAGACCGGGCGTCCGATCGACGCGCCGTCTGTTGCGTTGAGTTCCTGTTGACTATACGGAACTTTTGGATACATCAACTCTGGACTTTGTGACAGTAGATGTATCAGCCTCTCGGCTCGTGGAGCGGACCCTCCGAACGAGCTTGCTGTGTGCGGGAACCCTAGTGCTGGCTGCGACTGCTACTACTGCTTCTGTGACTGCGACGACGACAGTACAGAGATCCTGTGTGGATTCGACGACGACGACTTCAGCACTCAGCGATCCTACGTGGGTCAGTGCTACAGGTCCTGTGTGGGCCCGATCCTGTGTGGGTCCGATCCTGTGTGGGTCCTTGCGCTCAGCGGTCCTGTGTGAACCAGCGCCTACAGGTCCTGTGTGGGCCCGATCCTGTGTGGGTCTTGCGGGGGTTAGTTACCTATCGATCCTTCGTGGGTCCGATGACTTAGATGGATCAGAGATCATCTTTATCGTCCTTGAAGAAGTATACCTGTGTGAGCTGAATCCTGTTGCTTTCCTGTGTGGATTGTGTAGTGCAATCCTGTGTGGATTACGTTTTGCTTTCCTGTGTGGAATACGTTTACTTTCCTGTGTGGACTGAGTTGTACTTGGGCTTGGAGGTTGGAGCATATTTGAATTTGATGACTTAGGTATATGTATGGGCATATACCTAAGCAGTGTCGGTTGTTACTTCGTGATTGTACCTTTCTTCGTGGTTTATCCTTTGTGGATTTGAGAGACCTTCAGGGGTCTCGGGGTCCCTACTGAGTAGCTTATACTCACCCCTGCACGGACTTTGCCCGCACTACGTTGTGTTGGTTGCAGACGACGGACAGCGTTGACCTTAGCTGAGGCTTGCAGAGCGGGACGGTACCCGGAGGTGGACCACTGGGCGGGACGTGCACGGAGCGGACGGCGGGACCTGTGGAGCAGAGGAGCTATCTGTACCCACCCTTCAGGTGGGATTTCCAGTGGACAGCTCGGTGTAGCGGCATTTACTTTTCAGTTGATGTTTTCCCTTTCGAGTTGTACTTTACTTTCAGTTTGGGTTTGTATACTGGCCCATTTACTTTTCCGCACTTTCAGTTGTACTCTGCTTTTGTTTAGTGTTTACTTTCCGCTTGCTTACTCTGTGGTGTTTGTTTACTTTTCAAAGGCAATGCCTTCCCTTTTTACCGGGATTTACGCCTTGGTGCTAGTCGCCAGCCCCTGGCCTATGGAAGGCGGGATTTGGGTAGTCATGGCACGGACCCCGAGGGCGGTTCGTGACAATATTTCATGCTTTTTTACATGGAAAAATGATAAAATTTTGATTTGGTGGATAGGGTGAAAGGGAAATAGAGCTTCTAGGATTGGAACACAGAGATGTGTGTGGACTATTTCTAGTACAATTAAGAGGTGGGTATTATTACTTAATAACTTTCATTTAAGAATTAAGAATATATGGTTATGTATACTTTATGAGGTATAAGTCCAAGTTCTTTTAGAAATTCAAGGAATTTAATAATGAAGTAGAAAATCAACTTGGAAAGGAGATAAAGAAAATTTTATTGGATTGAGGTGGTGAATATCATAACCAAGATTTAATTGATTTCTTATGGGAGTTTGGGATTCTATATCTTCTCACTCTACCTTACACACTATAGTGGAATGGTGTTAGTGAGAGTAGGAATGATACCTTGTTATACATGTGAAGGTCGATGATGATTCATGTAGAAATTTAATTGTTCTTTTGGGGATATGTATTACAAACTGTGGAAACACATTAAACCGAGTACCATCTAAAGTAGGAAATTGAATTACCTTTGAGTTATGGAGTGGAAAGAAACATTTTTTTCACATAAATGTGTATGGGGTTATTATAAGTTTTTAAGGCCTTATCAGGAAAAAAATTATCACCATGGGGCACAAATTGTATCCTTAGAGGGTATCCTAAGGAAACAAAGGGATAATATCTATACAAACCCTTGGACAAGAAATTGATAGTCTTCGGACAAACCTTATTTATTGAGAGGGGAAAATACTCAAAAGGGATAGTGGGATCTAGATTTGATTCTATGAAGTTGATGGTAAAGATATACAATAGTCAGTACAAGAATAGATTCCATAAGTCCCCATAGAAGAAGGTGTTCCTAAAACACAAGTACTGCGTTGGAGCACAAGATAGGTAAGAGATCCAGAGAGATATGGATTTCTAGTCACCAAATATGGTGAATCATTATTGGTTTACAATGATGAACCTCTTTCTGAAAAAGTGTCATTAGATAGATCATAATTTTCAAGATGGCAGGAAGCCTTGAATTCTAAAATAGATTCCATGTATCAAAACCAATTTTGGGTTCTGGTTGATGTCAAGGTTTTCAGATGTAAATGGGTGTTCAAGAGGAAACTTGAAATGGAATCTTTATTAAATACCTATAAATAAAATCTTTTGGAAAATATTTTAAACAGCATCAAGTAATTTACTATGATAAAAACTTTTAACCAGTTTCCATGTTTAAATCCATATGAATTCTACTTGCTATAGCATCTTACCATGACCATTAGATTTGGTAGATGGATATGAAAACTACATTCCTTAATGGGAAAATTCAAGAATATATCTATATTACACACCCATAAGTTTTTGTGAATCTAGGTGATTCTAAAAGGATTTGAAAGTTACAGAGATCCATTTATAGATTGAAGAAAGAATCCAGGTCAGGGAACATTCAATTCAATGAAACTATAAATGAATTTTGTTTCATTAAGAATGAATTTGATCCATTTTTTACAATATTTTTAGTGTAAATTTAGTCATTATACAAGTAGTATATGTTTATGATGTATTACTTATTGTAAACGATATTCCAGACTTATAGTCTATTAAGTACTGGTTAAACAAGTGTTTCTCTATGAAGGACATGAGTGAAAAAGACTATATTCTAGAAATCAAGATCATTTATGATATATACATAAGGATTATTAGACTAATTCAAAGTAAATATGTTGAATAGATACTAAAAAGATTAAGTATGGAACTATCCAAGAGGGTATTATATCTAGTGTCACATGGTTTACATATTTTTTAAAAAATGTATCCTTAGACACAATGTGAAAAAGAAAGAATGAGAAAGATCCCATATGCTTCAGTGATAGGATCAATCATGTATTCCATGTTATGTACTAGACTTGATATTTCCAATGTATTAACCATGTTAGGAAGATTTCAAGAAGATCTATGAGAACAAAATTAGTTTTTTGTTAAGGATATCTTTAAGTATTTAAGAAGAACCAAGGATATATTCATAGTGTATGGAGGAGATGAGGGGATATTCATCATAGGTTATAATGATTCTATTTTTCAAATAGATCATAATGATATAAACTCACAGTCAGGATATTTTTGTTGTCTCAATAGAGGAGTTGTTATCTAGAAGAGTTCAAAAAATCTAGTTGTCATTGATTTTACCTTGGATTATAAGTATATAAATGCTTCTAATGCATCCATGTAAGCTGTTTGCATACTAAAAATTTTACAAGATATTGATGTAGTACCTAGTAGTAAAGATCCTACCATATTATATTCTAATAATACTACAGTGGTGGCTCTCGAAAAAGATCCAAGGTCACACCATCATAAAAAGAATATACTTTAGAAGTATCATCTATTGAAGTATTTTTATTAGAGGGGTAAAGTTTCAGTAATAATAGTACCCACAAAAGATAACATGGATAAACCCTTGACTAAAGGCTATCTTAGCATAAGCATGAGTATCATGTGAGAGATAGCATACCTGAAGGATGTTAGCAGTTGTCTCTAGTGCAGGTTGGTTTCTATTGGATTTAATTCCCTAAAACAAAATTCTATGTACTTTATGATAACCTATATTCATTGTTTTGAATATTAATAAACTTCTTATCACATAATGATTGTTATTCTACATAACATAGTATATGATAATGTCCCAAGAGTAGTTGTTACCCCAAAAGATCATAAGAGTTCCTTGCTATGATGAGATCCCAGAATTTCTTGGACACTATTCTTAAATATGTGTTCTATATCCATATGTTATCATTTGTGGGACAAAAATGATATAGTCTATCATGGGTGGCGACTCATAAGACTTTGAGGCACATTCTTGGGATCTGATTGATCGAAGGACTCTTTGGGGAATTACGATGGGGGGCTCTTCGGCGGGTGGTGTTTTGTTAGATGCAGCACATGGATCCCCTCTAATGGATACTATGTTCCCTCATTACTCGGCCCTCCTTACCCATGCTCGGTGTATTATCAGCAAAGGGAAGGTGTCCTTCTCGCATACCAACTGGGTGGGTTGCGTTCATAGTTTTCCAGGGTGCCCTTCCTATAACATCTCATTTGAGGAGGATAGTAGACACCTGACATTCATCAAGGGAGTGATTTCCAAGGATTAAATTGAAACCTTTCAGCTTATTGAAATCAATGAGGAACCCAATAGGTGTGTTTTTTCCATTTCAAGCATGGGATCCTTCTCTTTTAAGGAATGTCATCGGCTATTGGTAACCCCAATGGAAGAGTACCTCTGGAATGAAACCCTCAGGATCAAGTGTATCTCTACTAAGTACAACTTTCTAACTTGGAAGATCAGACACAACGTTGTGGCCACCAATGATAACGTCAAGAAATGCAGTATTTCAGAGGCCTCTCATTGTACTTGCTATAAGGATAGTCAATAAGAAATACTAGAGAACCTTTTCCTTGAAGGAGAGTGGGATCATGATGTCTGGTCAACCTTCGGAAGCTGTAATGTGGTCTGTTTTCCTCCAGCGGAGGACCCCCTTTCCTTGTTTTATGGTTTCACAACTTGGGAAGAAGGGGAGCGGAACGCATGGCTAGAGACTTAATCCTAAATGATGGTGTTTGGTGTCTTTATAAGGTGAGAAACAAAGAAAGATTTGAGTGGTGTGGTTCCTCCGGTAGAGCAATCCTGGTACGTACTCGTAGTCTACTTCTGGATATGATTAGGAGAATTTCCAACTTGCGGGATGCTCCCTCCCTTCACTTTCTACTTTCAACCTCCTAGGTCAGCCTTAATTTTTTTCCTGATGGTCTTTGGGTCTGTTATAATCCTCTGTCCTCAGGCTTGAAACTCAATAAATATGGATCATGCTCTTCAGGAATCATGAAGGGTGGTGGGGTCCTTCACGTATGGTATCCCGCCTTTTTATTTCATAACTTTACATTACATTTTAAATACATAAGATCTTTAAAGTCTAGTGTCTTGGAAATAAGGGACATAATACATGAAAACAACATAAAACATCCTTCTAATACACTTTTAAGTCTTCATCATAGGTTCATCCTAAGTAAAATTACTGCATCTCATAACCTGGAGACATACATCAAAGGAGAGGGTGAGCAGAAGGCCCAGTAAAAGAAAACAAGGGAATCAGTTTACTTGTGAAATCAATAAGAACTTGATAAAAAACATAAAGACATGAGAAATGGAATTAGAGGAATTTCATAATGAAAATAACTTGAACCATAACATGAATATGTGTCTAAAAAATTTAATTTAGATATTCATGAACATATCACCAAGGTTCATCACCATGGTGTCATAAAAATTACCAAGGTTATTCACCAACGTATTGTGAAACTTGTCATCTCTAGAGGTTAAATTCATTACCTAAAGCATTGGAGCGATATCAGGGCACACCCTTAATATTTATTTAATTTCATGTGAACCACATAGATAATAATAAAACATTTCATATATAACCCAAATAGAATAAAAGAAATGGGTTTCATTTCAAAATCGTGACGTTTAAAAGTGCTTAAAAATAAGATCATTATGTCATTTATAACCCATGGAAATGGAGTGAGGGTTATATGTATGTAAATTCAAGAATCAAATATAAAATTTTTGTGTATTTATGAACACCCATAGAAAGGAAATAGGTCTGGGTATTCACATAAATAAACAAGAGAATTTTAAGAGAGAAAGAGAGAGAAATGTTGAGATGAAAATTCTGTAGCATAACGGCTACATAACATCCTTTTAGAAAACATTAAAAAGAGATATTACAAGGGTAACACACTCATAAATAATTCATAATATAGTATAAAGGAATAATAACATAGATATAATAACATGGTATGGATATTTTAATGTCATACCACCTGAAAAGAAAACTTGAAAGGAAAGAGAAGAAGCGATTTCTTTTACAAAAATTCGGCAGCCTAATGGTGTCACTTAAAAATTCAAAAAATCATGTGATGAGAGTGAAAAGGTTATCTCATAAATTGAACATGAAATTGACAGTAATAATTATGTAGAAGAAAATACCCCTACAAAATAAAATGAAAACTACAAGATATAACATAAAGGAATCCATGACTTAAAAGAGGAGGGTGAAAGGTTCCCTTACCTTGAAGAGTAACTTCAAAAGATTGAAGTTCGAGTCCTTGGAAGGCTTGAGAGTACCTTGGGAGGACTCTTTGGGAGGTATAAAGACCATAGATTCTATTAGGAGGATATTGTAATGAAAATAATGAGGTAATGGCTTGGAATTTATAGGAAAAGTGAGGGAAGAAATTATTAATTTCCATGGGACACCCCATCGGTGGTATTTGCAAAACTATGGACATTCCCATGTTATTTTCCCATGGTAATTGCCACTTGGGAAACGTCATAAAATATATTACTATTCACAATTCTACAAGATTATTTACATCATGATTACATCATCAATGATGTCATTAAACACCCGAAACTCAAAACTGTATTTTTACTATTCACCGAAAAATCAACTATTTCAGAAAAATCCCAAAAATTCACTCTAACCTAATATCAATGCTCTGAATTCAAAAATAAACTTTATTTTATGAAAATAATTTTCTAAATATTTTTAATTTAATTTTTAAATAAAATCATTATTTAATCCAAAAAATACAACTTTAAAACTATAACTCACTTTGTAACACTGTAAGAAAGTAATCAAGGTCCCATGAAATTATTATATAACTATAAGACAATAAAGTAAAAATTTATGATTAAATTTTATTAAAATACATTTCTATTTTAAATTAATAAATTAATTATAAAATTGTAAATAAAATATTTATGACATACAAAAATACCAAAACTTAATCTATGATCATTTTTTCACTTTTAAGATGCCTAAAATATATTTATACATTCATGGGTGAAGTTTCTATTTTTTTGGTCGATGTAATATTCATTACTATTCCTACGGGTATGTTACTATTCACTAAAAATTAAGCTGATCTTATTAGACTCTAAATTTCCTACTGAACACACTGTAAAAGGCAATGTTTTGAAAATCAATTCACATTAATAATTATTTATAGAATACAAAAATATTTTAAAATACCCCTTTTTTCCAAAATTCATCAATAATATAGAACTTCTATAAATTCATCCTATATTTTTACGGACATTTGAAATTCACAAATTTTACCATAATAAGAAGTAAAAAAATTATTTATACAAAAGGATTACAGAAAGTAACTAAGGCTTCGTTAAATGGCCCCTTATAACACCTACATAGGACCTAAGTGTAAGGTGTGCTATGGTGATAGAATCTTGGGGTGGCTCAAAAAATAATTTCCCAAGTGGTGATTTCTATCAGCTTGAACTTCTCCCTTAAAATATTATATTCAAGCTTCACATGTTGAAGTTCGGATTGGGCTTGGTCCAGAGAAAATTCCAATGATGCTACCTCCTTCCCAAGCTCCGACAGATGGGATTCATATAGCCCAAGTCTACTGGATGATTCCATCAACTCTTCTTTCTATATTAATTAAACAAGATCATTTGAATTTATAAACAATAATTGTAACTTTGAGAATTTAGTTTCCAACGGTCATATTGACCAATGGCCATATAACAATCGAAACCCAACAGTATCATTTAATTATACTCACTTAATTAATTAAAGGATATATTTTTTTGAGTATAAGATAAAATAACACACAAATTTAATAAATATATATTATTAAAAAGTTTGGGTCGTTACATTGCGACTCAAGGGGATCCTTTGTTTTTATGTTCTCAGTTCACTTTGCATGGGGATCTTCTCTCCAAGCGGAGGCACTTTCTATGCTATCGGGTCCCACTCTATGCAGACAGGGGGGGTATGCATATTGAGGAATCCGAAACCCTCTCTCTGATTCTCTACAACTCACTAAAATCACTAGTGGAAAAAACATTTAACACGTCGGTATTTTTCACATCGGTTCTATATAACCGATGTGAAAAGCTGTAAAAATTGATTTATCATGTCGGTTATAAAATAACCAACATGATAAATCGATGAGTATCAATTTTTTACGTCGTTTATTTTATAAAGGGTGTAATAAAAACTCTTATTAGCTTTATTAAGTTGGTTATTTTATAACCGAAGTGATATATCGAATCTCAGAGATTTATCACATCAGTTATAAAATAACCGACGTGATAAAACTAATATCATAAATTTATCACATCGGTTATAAAAAGAACCGACCTGATCAAGTGACATTTGTCCCCTCAGTTATTTTATAATTTATGTGATAAATTGTTTTCAATGTTAGTTATTAAATAACCGATGTGATAAATCTTTTAAATGATTTATCGCACCCCGTATTCAGTCATTCTGTTTTCTTCGATCGGGTAACCTGTGACTCATCTCTCTCACGCAGAAAACCTAGAAATGATTATTTGAAGTCGTTCCCTCCAGCCTCATTTTGACAACATCATCATTCATATTTATTATCATCAGATCTATCAGTTCGACTCGCAACACTCAAGTAAGCCTCACACGGCTCGGTTTTAGTTTTTATTTTCCGCGATGCCATAAACGAATTTTTTGAGATGTTATTTTTCTTTGTTCTTGCTATCATGGTAAGTTTCATAGTGTTCATTTATACCATTATAAATTCTTTTCTAGTAAAATAAACCTATGGATGTAATATAATTCAATTTTACAATTTTTGTGTGTTCGATTATATATGTGGGCGCGTACAGGGGGTTTCCAAGGGGGTGGGGGTTGTGCAAGTGGGTAGGGGTGTCTAGGGGGGTTAGGAGGATGTCCAGTGGGGTGGGGGTGTCTAGGGGTTGTCAAAGGGGTTGGGGGTGGTTTCCAGTGGGTAAGGGTCAGTCCAAGGGGGTAGGGGTGTCCGGTGGTGTGTGGGAGGTGTCTAGGGAGTGAGTGGGATATCCAAGGGGGTAGATGTGTCCATGGGTGGGGGTGTCCATGGGGGGGTGGGGGCTTTCCAAAGGGATGGGGGATGTCCAGGGGTGGGGGCTTTCCAAAGGGATGGGGGTTGTCCAGGGGTTGGGGTTGTCTAGAGGGTTGGGTTGCTATCTAGGGGGTGGGGTCTGTCCTGAGGGGTGGGGGATTTCCTAGGGGTTGGTGGTGTCTAGGGGGTGTCCAAGGTGGTGGGGGTGGTGTCCAGGGAGTGAGGGGGCTGTCTAAGGGGGTAGGGGTGTCCAGGGGTGTGGGGGTGGTGTCTAGGGGGTGGGGGTGTCCAGGGGTGAGGTGTCCATGGGGGTGGGGGCTGTTCAGAGGGATGGGGGGCTATCCAGGGGGTGGGGATTATCCAGAGGGGTGGGGGCTATCAAAGGGGGTGGTGGTGTCCAGGGGTGTACAAGGGGGTGGGGGTGGTGTCAAAGGGGTGAGGGGGCTTTCCAATAGGGTAGGGGTGTCTAGGGGGTGGGGTGGTGTCGAGGGGGTGAGGGGGTTATCCAAGGGGTGGGAGTGTCCATGAGTTGTTCGAGGAGGTAGGGGTGGGGGTGGTGTCCAGGGGGTGGGGGTGGTGTCCAGGGCAGTGAGTGGGTTGTCCAGAGGGGGTATGGGATGTCCAGGGGTGGGGGCATCCAGGGGCGTGGGGGTTGTCCAGAGGGCTTGGGGGCTGTCCAGGGGGTGGGGGTTGTCTACGGTGGCGGTGGTGTCCATGGGGTGTCCAAGGGGTTGGGGGTGTCCTGGGGGTGAGGGTGCTTTCAAAGGGGGTTGGGTGTTCAAGGGGTGGGGGTGGTGTCCATGGGGGTGATGGGGTTGTCCAGGGGGTGGGGGTGTCCAGGGGTGTGGGGGTGTCCAATGGGGTAGGGGGTGGGGGTGGTTTCCAAGCGGTGATGGGGCTTTCCATGGGGTAGGGGTGTCCAGGGGGTGAGGGGTGTCCAAGGGTGTGGGGATCTCTAGGGGTTTCCATGTGGGTAGTCAGGGGGGTGGTGTTCAGGGGAAGTGGGGGGCGTCCTAGGGGTGGGGTGGGGGTGGTATCAAGGGGGTGAGTGGGTTGTCCAAGGGGGTAGGGGGTATCTAGGGGGTGGGAGTGTCCAGGGGGTTGGGGGTGTCCAGAGGGGGTTGGGGTGCTTTTTATGGGGTAGGGGTGTCTAGGGGTGCTGCCTAACCATGCATTGTGCCTGAGTTCTTTAAAAAGTGTATTTTTACCATTTCCCCTATTGATTGTTTGATACTCCTCGGATCACCCCCATTTTAGACATAACATGGTAACCTATAATTGGTAGTGGATTATTCAAGAATGCTTGTTGCACTATTTTAATATTATGCTCTGCCTAATTTACCCTTAGTATAAACACGATCTGCATTGGGGATGGTTCCCCTCGTGCATTAGGGTTTTTTGATTGCATCAGGCATGCCAAAAGGATGGAATAGGTTACAATATGTTCTAGATTTTCCCATAAGGTCCTAGGTATTACCATGTTCTCTGAAACTTTTTTATTCGTTGAGGATAATCTAGGTGCCTCATCTGGTATGGTTACTTGAATACTACTTACCCATGGACCACATTATGTCATTATTGATTATGCTCCCTAACTGTGGTGTGTCTCTTTGGTAAAATTGAATGCTTGGTTTTAAATGTTTTCATGAGGATTACTTGTAGAAAAACTATGTTTATTTTCCTAAATTTCAAACTAGCAACAAATGAATCTTTTATTTAAATGAAACGCATAGGGACAGCCCCTACCCCCTGGACACCCCTACCGCTTAGGACACCCTAGACAGCCCCTACTACCATGGACAGTCCTTACCCCCTTGTACAACCCCCGCCACCCCCCCCCTGGACAGGCCCTACCCCTTGGACACCCCCTCGATATATATATATCCCAACTATTTCATTGAAACCGTTGGAATATTTTAACTTTAGGTAGTCTATACCAATGGTTCCTATAGATTCATTGGTATAGGGCTATTGCGATGACCATCATGCCAACGGTGTGTGAAACCATTGGGGTATTCTATCTCAATGGTTTTGGGGGCTATACCAATGGTTTTAAATCATTGGGATATGGGTAATTTTCAGTAGTGAATGAATACATATTTTAATATTTACACTTCATATTTCTTTTTTATGGAAGGGTGAATTTGGTATCCAGTTGCATTAGAATGTATTCTTTGTGTACCTTAAGAAGAAAAGATCCAATATGAATTTTAAATTGTTTTATCTAACTATATTTTCTTTTTAAAATCATTTTCATGCATATTTTTTCAAATATGCATAGATTTTTTTTATATTTCAAAAAAAAATTACATTCATATTATGATATTTTTCATATAAATATATATTTTTCTTATCTTAACAAGATGTATAATTTTGATATTTGTTATAGGTAATAATGAGTCGAAGTTGGGTTATGGAAAATATAATGAGTAATGAATGTGAGGAAGGTGTTGATGCCTTTTTGGAATTTTCTAAACAAAATGTTCCAAGAAGTGAAATTTGTTTCTATCCATGCCAGAAATGTTTGAATATGAAGAAGTTGAAAATTAGAGAGATCAAATATCATCTGATTTTTCATGCTTTTAATCCGAGTTATAGCCCTTAGATTTGGAATGGTGAAACTAGATAGAATGTCATATCTACTGATGATGATGATTTGAAAGATGGTAACTCTTATGGAATTGAAAAAATGATCCATGATATTGCAGCAGAACTAATTGAGATAGAACCGACAGTTGCACATCTATATGGTGATGCTGAAAAACCATTGTATCATGGTTGTAAGTATTTTACGGTTTTGTTGACTGTGTTAAGATTGATTAACCTAAATTCAATACATGGATGTAGTGACAGAAGGTTTACAAAGCTGCTACATTTGTTGAATGAAATTCTTCCAAATGACCACAATCATTCAGATTCACATTATAAGGCCAAGAAAATATTATGCCCGATGGTATTGGGATACAATAAAATACATGCATGTCTGAATGCTTGTATGATATATAGGAAGGAATATGAATTTCTGTCAGAGTGTCCTAAATGTGGGACATCACAGTATAAGTTGAAAGAAAAATCACAGGCTAATGTAGAGATTACAAAGATCCCTTCCAAGTTATTTTGTTATCTTCCTATAATTCATTTTTTGAAAAGTTTATTTACTAATTCACATGATGAAAAAATGTTAAGATGGCATGCTGATGAGTGGATATGTGATGGAAAAATATGTTATCCAGCTGATTATCCACAATGGAAAAAAATTGATGAGTAGCATCCATCATTTGGAAATGAAATTAGAAATCTCATACTAGGGTTGTGCATAGATGGAATGAATCCATACTGAATCCTCAGTAGCATACATAGTTCAAGGCCTATTTTATTGGTAATTTACAACCTCTCTACTGAATTTTGTATGAAGTGCAAATATTTCATGTTGATTATAATGATCTTTGGTCCAAAGCAACCCAGAAATGAAATTGATGTTTTCTTGTCACCATTGATTTATGATTTGACACTTTTATGGGAAGACGGTACTAGGGTGTATGATTCATATAAAATGGAATATTGTCAACTGCATATAGTGCTTATGTTCACTATAAATGACTTCCCATAATATGGAAATTTGTCTAGATATAGTGTTAAGGGTCATAAAGCATGTCCAATTTTCAAACAAAAGACTTCATATTGTCAATTGCATCATGGGAGGAAAACAGTGTACATGGGTCATAAAAAGTTTTTGCCTATGGATCACTCTTATTGAAGACTAAAAAAGGAATTAAATGGATCACCAGAATTTTATATTTCTCCAAAACATTTATCCCTTGATGAGTATTTTGAGAGGGTAGAAAACCTTGATGTGAAATTGGGAAAGACACAGAAATATGGTAATGATAGACATATTTGGAAAAAAATGTCAATATATTTTGAGCTACCATATTAAATATATCATGAATTGAAACATAATATTGATGTCAGGCACATGGAGAAGAATGTTTGTGACAGTTTTATTGGAAAATTTATAGATATTAAAGGAATTCAAAAGATGGGTTGAATGCAAGATTGGAATTACTTCTAATGGGAATATGTTTGGAGTTAGCTCCCACTCTTAATGGAAGATGAACATTTCTTCCCCCAGCTTGTCATAAATTATCCAAGAGGGAGAAAATTATCTTTCTTCAGTGTCTTCATGATATCAAAGTGCCTCAGGGTTATTCTTCAAATGTAAAAATTTTTGTCTTTCTTATGGATTTGAAGTTGATAGGTATGAAATCTCATGATTTTCACGTCATGATGCAACAACTTATACCAGTTGCATTGCATGGAATATTTCCAATCTGTTTCAAAAAGACTATAACAAAGATGTGTTATTTTTTCAATTAAATTTGTAATAAGTTGATTGATGTGAATTCTTTTTACATTTTGTAAAAGGATGAAATTTCTATACTTTTTCAATTAGAAATGTATTTTCCTCCATCTTTTTTGGATATAATGGTGCATTTAATGATTCATCTGGTTCGAGAAATAAATCCTTGTGGACCTGTATATCTTCATTGGATGTATCCTTTTGAAAGGTATATGAAAATATTGAAGGGTTATGTTAAGAATCCATATCATCCTGAAGCCTCCATTATTGAAAAGTATATTTCTGAGGAGGTAGTGGAGTTTTGTATGAGCTACTTGGCTACGGCGGAGCACATAGGTTTGCCTCCATCTCACCATTAACGAGTTAATAATGAGGGAAAGAGGAATCATGGATTGAAATTCAAATCGTTGTCAGCTGAACAGATAAAGAAGTTAGAATTATACAACTTTAATAACATAGTTGATGCTCAACCATATATCACATTGCATATTAATGAGTTAAAACAAATTCATCCAAAGAAGAAAGAAATGTGTATTTTGAATGAGCACAACAAAACATTTTTGTCAGGGTTTAAAACAACCTTGCTTGGTAGATCAGATTTATCAGATACATTAAGATGGTTAGTGGGTGGTCTATGTTTAAATGTGATAACATGGTCCAGTTGTAACATTAATGGATATACATTTCATACAAAATCTCATGACAACAGAAGTACAGTTCAGAATATTGGTGTATTGGTGATTGCAGAATCTATGCATTTTTCGAGTTCCAAAGAAAAAAACCCAATTTTTGCATCAACTGCATATTATGGATTCATTGAAGAAATATGGAAGGTTTATTACTTTAAAATTAATGTTTGTGTTTTTAAATACAAATGGTTTATCGATAAAAATAGTGTCATACACGATGAATTTGGAATGACAGTTGTTAATCTGAATAGATTGGAAGACACGGCAGATTCTTTTATAATGGAAACACATGAAAATCAGATTTTCTATATAGTTGATCAATCAGATATGTAGTGGAATATTGTTTTACAAGGTAAAAACAATATGTTGGTGAGGATCAACTTGATAAAGAAGCTTATTTAAGTGAGATCTCTACTTCTATGGAAATATTAGTAGAACATAATGATGAGCATGTTGAAGACATGGTTTGTGCCATAAGGAATGATCATGACAAAGGAATTTGGGAAAACAATACATTTTTACTTTCCTAATATTACAGGTAACATATGTTTATTTCTTGTTTACATTTATTATTTTCATAAAATGTTAGATATTGTAAATTGTTTCTTTATTAAAACGCGTATTAAAACAAATAAGTAGAAGTTTTTGTTCATTTTATTTTTGTTTAGTTTAGTTTATCATATTTACCATTACATAAATTATATATCTATTATTTTCATTTAATAACAATTACTTTACCATGTTTACAATGTTTACCATGTTTACCGTGTTTACCATGTTTACCATATTTACCATGTCTACCATGTCTACCATGTCTACCATGTCTACCATGTCTACCATGTTTACCATGTTTACCATGTTTACCATAGTTTAATTTTACATAACTTATACATTTATTGATTTTGTTGAATGACAATTACACTACCATGTTTACCATAGTTTACCATGTTTACCATTGTTTAACATGCTTAACATATTAACCATGTTTACTATTATGTAACTTAGTTCAATTTCTTATTATTTTTTTACATTAGTATTGTAGTATTTTAATTCATATATTTGTGAACTAATGTTTTTTTGTTTTTTGATTTGAAGGATAATGACTGATTAATCAGTTTATTAGCCACATGATTTTGGAGATGAGCATAATGATCATACCTTTGGGGAAGAACATTCACATGCTCCTCTTGATGTTCCCCAATCTTCCTCATGTACTCCCATAATGACAAAGAAGAGTTAAAGAGTTGGTAAACATGGGTGCACATGTTTAACAAAATTATCACTTGCCCGTATATAGGACCATCGGATACTCTTTGAGTTTGATGAGAATGATATTCCTAGAGGTCCAAATGAAAAATATTTTAAGATTTTCGTATCAACTCAGGGTAAGAGCAAAGTAATAATTTCATATGATTATTTGAGAAGTGTGGACAAATCAATAATATCTCATTTGTGGGAGATGATTTTGGTAAGATATTTTGATATTTTTTGCCTATTATTTAAATTTTTCTAGTATAATATGTTTTACATCTTCTTTATTAGATTACATTTGATATTCCTAACACTAGAGGAGTTAGGAAGAAATTCTTATAGATGGATTCTAGAAGATGGAGGGATTTCAAATCAACCCTCACATCTGATTTCATTTTTGGTCGTAGGAGTCATGAAAATCCATGTTGTATATATCCTTTCATAGATGAAGAGACATGGACATTGTTTGTTGAAAGTAGAAGAAAAGATTCATTTTTTGTAAGGGAAATGTAAACCTTTATAATATTTATTATATAAATGATATGACTAATGTTTTGTTAATGATTTATTATTCTTAATTTATATCAAACAAGGACATCTCATCAAGAGATCCAATCCAAAAATGTATACCCTCATAGTTTATCTCAGGGAGGGTATACATAATTGGAAGAATAAATGATGGTGGAAAATTTAAAAAAACTCACAGTTGATTCTTCAATATCTGAAGAGGTTTCCCCTCCACCCCTCCATCTAGACATGAAAAATGGAAGAGATCTTAGATGGGAAAAAATGGGCAATATCTTTCGGAAGATTTGAGAATCATAACTAAGAGTATTATAAGATATTTATTTTATTTATTTAAGTTAACTATAATATTTATATAATTAGAATAATTATAAAAATGTTCAGTTAATTAATACAGGATTCTCTTGAGGAGAAGAGCTCACATGGGGAATTTACAGTTGTTGGGAGGCAAGATATTTTATTTTCAGTATTGGGAAAGCCCAAACATCCTGGTCGTGTACGTGAATATCTGACGGGTGTATCGGTAAGAAAAGTGTTTCCACATTCTTCAACTTCTTATATTGTGGGTATTTATAAAACAATAGAATCCTTGGAGGCTGTAATATTAATGCAACGATGGAGGAAAATATTAGATAGTCTGTACATTCTATGTTTGCATACATGAAAATACAATTTCAAACTGTAGCTCCCACTCCTCTACCTCCCCCTGAGGACCCCATTATTTATCCTCCACCTCCGCCAATAGCTCCCACTCCCCCACCTCAGCCTGCGGACCCCATTTTTTATCCTAATACTCCGCCGCAACTTCCTACTTATTGTGATTTGTGTGTTGATGATCCTCAACATCATACAGTTGCATATGGGATGGTATATTGTATAGGAGATACAGTTCATCATCAATAGTTAGAGGTAGAGCATAATAAGTTCATTGTACAAGATATTATAGATAGATCAACTCGAGTACCATTACTTATAGATGAGGTGATGACAGTTGGACATAGTATCGGCCATTTTTTTATTTGGCCATCCAGAATTCTGCAACTCATTACCATAGAGGTATGTATTTTATATCTTCTACTTTATTTTTTTATTAATGTTGTTTTAACATTTTAAAACTAATATATTTTTCTATTTATTTTTATAGGAATACTTCAAAGGTAAAGAAATATTATATAGATAACAACAAAGACAAATGGATCTGACATCAGATACAGATTCTAGTAGTCTTAACAGATTGTCAAGATATTCAAATTTGTTGGTGGATCAATATTAGTTTTCAATGGAAGCTCATATTTTTGGTTGTGAAATAAATGTGGGGATTCTGAAAAATGATATCATGGAGATTGTTACTAGAGATAAGTTGGGAATCAATGTGGTGAAAAATTTTTCCATGTATGTTTTAATGCCTTTTCCCTAGATTATATTTATTAAAAATGTATACTTATTTCTGTTTTGTATTAGGAATCTTTATAACATGTGTGAGAAGAATGAGTAGACAGATGTTTATGGATTCATGGACCTGCATTTTATTTCCCCTGAACAACATGAATTGGATGAGGAACAAAGAAGGCTTTATATTGCTGAAATATTTGAACAGAATATAATCACCCAGTGTTGGACGATTCCTTTTTGTGAGAGGTATGAAACATATCTCTGTTAAAGAGTTCATTGTCTTTTATCATAAAGAACCACTAACCTTAAATTTTATTTTATCACTGATCATTGGATGTTAGGTGTTTTTTCCCAAGGGATAAAACACTTTATTGGATATGCTCTATCCATGGTGATGTATGGGAAAGTTTTAAGAATATGTTGGAAAAGTAAGTTTTAATTTCTTAATAGTTGTATATATTATAATTAATTTTAAATTTATCCCATTTGTATTATTTTCTAACAGGGGATGGGTCTACTTTCGAAAAAACACAAAGAAAAGGAGTTCCAAGATCAAATATGTAGAATTAAAGGTAAATATCCATTTATAATTTGTAATTTTTGATGTTTTACATAAAAATAATATTTTTAATTTACACTCATTTAAACATAATTTTCATGAACAACAAGGCATCATCGAATGCAGATATTATTTGTTAATATTTATGTATGAAATAATTACAACTGCAACACTTGTGCACTTTGACCTTGTAATATTTCCTTTTAAACTTTTCCATAATATTTCATTTGATTTATTCGTTATACATGTTAACTAATACATTTTTACTTTTTATCTATTTGATGACCCTAAACCCTATAATGCTCAAGATTTCAAACACTTACAAGTGGAATGGTTAAATTATTTTACAAGTTTGACTGGATTTTAGTTTGTTTGTAGTGTAAAATGTAATTTTGAATATTTTCATTATAATTGTGTATTTGGTAGTTGTTTAGGTTGGATTTGGGTTTTTTTAGTTGAAATTATATGTTTTGAATATTATATATGTCAATTTTTAATTTTTTTTCTACTTCTTATTTTGGTCTAGTTCTGATGGTTTTTATGGTATGGATTCTGGTCTTGGGGGGAGGGTGTCCAAGGGTGTGGGGGTGTCCAGTGGGGTGGGGGGGTTTACAGTGGTGTGGGAGGGCTATACATCGGGGTGGGGGTGTCTAGGGTGTCCATGGAGTGGGAGGGTGTCCATGAGGGTGGGAGGGCTATCCAGGGAAGTGGGGGCTATCTAGGAGGGGTGGGGGTTATCCAGGGGGTATCCAGTGGTCTGCGGGTGTCCAGTGGGGTGTGGGGTTTCAGGGGTGTGGGAGGGGTGTCTAGTGGGTTGGGGGTATCTGGGGTGCCCATGGGGGTGGGAGGGTGTCCATGAGAGTGAGGGGTTGTCCAGGAGGGTGGGGTTATCCAAGGGGTGTCCAGGGCTGGGGGTGTCCAATGGGGTGGGGTTTACAGGGGTGTGGGAGAGTTTTCTATTGGGGTGGGGTTGTCTAGGGTGTCCATGGGGGTGGGAGGGTGTCCATGTGGGTGGGAGGGTGTCCAGGAGGTTGGGGGCTGTCCAGGGGGTGGGGGTTGTCCAAGGGGTGTCCAGGGGTTCCAGGAGGTGTCCAGTGGGGTGGGGGTTATAGGGGTGTGGGGGGCTATCCAATGGGGGTGGGAGGGTGTTCAGGAGGATGGAAGGGTTGTCCAGGGGAGTGGGGGTTGTCCAAGAGGGGTGGGGGTTGTCCAGGGGGTATCCAGGGGTGTGTGGGGTGTCCACTAGGGTGGGGGTTTCTAGGGGTGTGTGAGGGGTGTCCAGTGGGGTGGGGTGTCCCGGGTGTCCATGGCGGTGGGAGGGTGTCCAAGAGGGTTGGGTGCTATCTAGGAGGGTCAGGGCTGTCTATGGGGTGTCTAGGGTGGGGGTGTCCAGTATGGTGGGGGGTTTCAGGGGTGTGGGAGGGTTATCCAGTGGGGTGGGGGTCTCCAGGGTGCCCATTGGGGTGGGAGGGTGTCCATGGGGGTGGGAGGGTGTCTAGGAGGGTGGGGGTTGTCCAGGGGGGTAGGGCTATCCAGGGGGTGTCCAGGGGTGCGGGGATGTGTCCAGTGGGGGGGTTCTAGAGGTGTCAGAGGGTTGTCCAGTGTGGTGGCGGTGTCTAGGGTGTCCATGGGGGTGGGAGGGTGTCTAGGAGGGTGGGAGAGCTGTACAGGGGAGTGGGGGCTGTCCAAGAGGGGTGGGGGGTTGTCCAGGGGGTATCCAGAGGTGTTCGGGGTGTTTAGTGAGGTGGGGGGTTTCCAGGGGTGTGGAAGGGGTGTCCTGTGTGGTGGGGGTGTTTGGGGTACCATGGGGGTGGGAGGGTGTCCAGGAGGGTGGGGGATGTCCAAGAGGGTGGGGGGCTATCCAGGGGGTGTCCAGGGGTGGGGGTGTCTAGTGGGGCGGGGGGTTCCAGAGGTGTGGGAGGGCTGTCCAGTGGGGTGGGGGTGTTCAGTGTGTCCATGGGGGTTGGAGGGTGTCCATGGGGGTGGGAGGGTATCCAGGTGGGTGGGGGTTTTCCAGGGGGTGGGGGCTATCCAGGGGTGTCCAGGGGTGCAGGGAGGTGTCTAATGGGGTGGAGGGGTTTTCAAGGGTGTGGGAGGGTTATCTAGTGGGGTGGGGTGTCCATGGTGTCCATGGGGGTGGGAGGTTGTTTAGGAGGGTGGGAGGGATGTCCAGGGGAGTGGGGCATTTCCAGGAGGGGTGGGGCTATCCAGGGGGTATCCAGGGGTGTGGGGGTGTCCAGAGGGGTGGGGGTTTCCAGGGGTGTGGGAGGGTTTTCCGGTGGGGTGGGGGTGTCTAAGGTGTCCATGGGGGTGGGAGGGTGTCCATGGGGGTGGGAGGCTGTCCAGGTGGGTGGGGGATATCCAGGGGTGGGGGATATCCAGGATGTTTTCAGGGGTGTGGGGAGGTGTCCAGTGCAGTGGGGGGTTTCCAGGGTTGTGGGAGGGTTTTTTAGTGGGGTGGGGGTGTCCAGGGTGTCCATGGGGGTGGGGGGGTGTCCAGGAGGGTGGGAGGGATGTCCAGGGGAGTGGGGGATATCCAAGTGGGGTGGGGGTTGTCCAGGGGGTATCTAGGGGTGGGGTGTGTTCAATGGGGTGTGGGGGGTCCAGGGGTGGGGGAGGGTTTTCTAGTGCAGTGGGGGGAGTCTGAGGTGTCCATGGCGGTAAAAGGGTGTCTAGGAGGGTGGGGGCTCTCTAGGAGGGTGGGGGCTGTCTAGGGGGTGTCCAAGGATGTGGGGGGTGTCCAGTGGGGTGGGGAGTTTCTAGGTGTGTGGGAGTATTGTCTAGTGGGGTGGGGGTGTCCAGGGTGTCCATGGGGGATGGGAGGGTGTCCAAGAGTGTGGGAGGACTGTCTAGGGGAGTGGGGGATGTCCAGGAGGGGTGGGGGCTATCCAAGGGGTATCTAGGGGTTTAGTGGTGTCCAGTGGTTTGGGAGGGTTTCCATCTATGTGGAAGGGTTATCCAGTGCGGTGGGGGCTTTCCAGGATGGCGGGGGCCGTCCAGGGGTGTGGGGGGTGTCCAGTGGGGTGGCCTGGTTTTGGTTTTGTTTTGTTTTATTTTTGGTCTGTTTTTGGTCTGTTTCTGGTTTTCTTATACAGGGAATAGTTGTGGTTAAATGTTTTTTTTATAAAAAAAATTGGTTTTAGGTCGGTTATTTTATAACCAATGTAAAAAATTCAATTTTATGGGTTATAACGTCGGTTACTGGAAAACTGATGTAACAAATGCATGAGAATGGGTTTTTACGTCGGTTATTTCATAACAAACCTAATAAATGGAGAAAAAATAAGTTTTTTCTTCATTTATTTGATAACCGATGTAACAAATGGAATGAAATAGTTTTTTTACATCGATTATTTAATAACCGACGTAGTATATATTTTTTCACGTCAGTTATCATTTAACCGATGTAAAAAATCATGGGTAGATCTGTTTATCAAGTTGGTTATGAACATAACCAAGGTGAAAAAATCTTTATAGGAAATGTTTATTACATCTTTTATTCTATAAAAGACGCTAAAAATTATATACCACATCAGTTATTTAAAAATCATTGTAATAAATCACGACTCCGAAGTGTTTTCCAAGTCAGTTTTTGATGAACCGACGTAAAAAACCATGTGGATTATTGTTTTTTACGTCAGTTTTAATATAATCGTCATAAAAAACAATAGTTATAACGCCTTCTATAATAACATCAGCCAAAATCTGACGTATAAAATAAAAAATAACTGCCATAAAAAATGTTTTATGCACTAGTGAAGGCTCTGATCGGATCCCCTAGTCTATTTCCTACCCCATCCAGAAGTGTCAGGCTATCCTCTGTAGTAACACCCGACTAAGACATGCCTGGATAAAGGTCAATAAGATGGAGGACCATATGGATTCACAAGATCCTCAAGATAAGGGTACCTCCAGTTTTTACAACCTTTAACAACTGAAATTGGAGGGGGTTAGTATTGTAAGAGGGGATGCCCTCGGGTTTTATTTCTTCCAGCCTCCCTAGGCCTCCTGGATTTGCATTTTTGTTTGTGTCTCTATTTCTCCTCTCCTTATTTCTATTATTAAATAAGAAATGAAATGATTATGATGATATTATTTTAGTGAGGTAGGATACATTGGGTGTGTCACGAGTAATACTGCATTAATGAATAATGCGAGAAAGAAGTTTTCCCTTCTATTCTTTAACAAAATATGATATCTTTGTCCCTTTGATGGAAACGATATATCCTAAATAAACCCATTTCCTTGATGTTCTATAGGAAATTTCAATTTACTAGAAGTCAAAAAAAGATACATCGAGCATATAGGTTGATGACACCCGCATAAAACCATCTTGATTAGAGATATCGTTATCCGGGGATTATATTACATATTAAGAATATGTATGATGAATTATATCATTTCAGAATTAACTTATTTCTATATGGGTGACTTGTTATGTTTCTAGATGATAACCTTGAATGTTTGGCTACTTCACCTAATTCCACTGAGAAATATTCCTAGAGGATCACACACTAAGTGTATCCAGAATATCATTTAAATAATATTATTATTATTTATTATTTTACAATTTGAATAAATATTATTCCCATGTGTGGTTTAAGAAGTATTAATGTTTTCCTGATCACATTAATTTTTTCACCCGTTATTCAAGAGAATATAATATGAGCATGATATTTATTAAATATTTATTCTCTATTTAGTGAATATAATATTTATTTCATTTTCATGTTAAGTGCATGTTAGGGAAATAATATTATTATTATTATTTTATACATAGGTTCCTACAAGGGATTAAATAAATAATAAGGGGTACTTTTGTAATTATTTATTTCTAACCCTAGTGATATATAAACCAAATTATATTATTATCAAAGTGATCCAATTCATTTGTTTGGTTGTGCACAAAAAAAATGGATAATCTTCTCGACACCTAGAGAGATCCCTTCTCCAAGAATGCTCCCAAGAATGGTGATCGATCTTACTCCACCTCCAACTCTCAAGTCAAGATAGATTAAGAAGATCACCTTGTAATTTATTATCATAGCGATCAAAGTCAAACGACATAAGCTATTGGATCTTCTATTCTAGCACTGAGAGATTCCTATGACGACATGTGATGATTTTTGGAACATGTGTAGATCACCGCTAGAGGGAATCTTCTCTGAACTCCTACAATGGAATGATATTACTGTTAATATCTATTATTATATCCATAAATTAAGAAATAATTAACACAAGTTAATTATTTAAATAATTTAATTATAAATAATATGTGATGATCCTGCTCTTGGTTCCGGATTTCTATCCCATATCTACTTTTCTTTGATTTAATTCCATTGATCATAGAATTTATCTTTGTGTAAGTATCATATTGATCATCAATCATGAAAAAATATTAAAGTTAGGAATTAACCATCACATGGTTTCGATAGGTTTGTAAACTTCATTTGGTTGATGATAGAATGAAAATGCTTAAAAGAAGTTAATAATGATAAACCATGTAATTGGTTTCAATTATACCAAGAGGACATGGAATTTACTCTGATGATTAATGTAATGCAATGTAATATAATTTGGAATAATGATAATTTTTAATTAATGGATAATTAATTAATTAACAAAATTAAATTAAATAAAGTAAAGAATGAGTTTAATGTTTCTATTTTATATTCTTGTGTGCTTATAGGATATCTGATCTTAGTAGTGGCAGTCGAGAGTCCGAGCAATGTTAGATGTAGTTGATTCTGAGACTAAGTTATGACTATAGTGTGGTTGTGAGATATATTATATCATGTATATTTTGTGATCTTATATGCTTCTCCACCCATGTTGGTTACAGAAAATGACACTCAGTGGACTCTGTGAGGGTGTTTTCCCCAATATCCCAGTTAGAGGATGGATGGCTTACTATTCCCTCTAGACCTGTTCTCTTCTACTAGTAGTTACTTGTGTGGGTATGAATTCTTGTTAGTTTCTCATATATATGTTTATAGGGTTGTGATGTATTTTGGTCATTTCACACACATGTATAACCTATTATAGTATCTAAAGGATTATTATAGGTATAACATGTATAGGTTGTTATGGTTTAAGGTACTTACTCAATGTATGGGATGTAATGGATTGATCTACAATACCTGATGTTTAATATACATCATACAAGATATGGTTGATACAGGAAACCAATTGGATACTATATTTTGTTATGTGGATGGGATGGGGTGTTTATGTGATGCATGACTTGAATGTGGTGGTGCCTTTCCCAGGTGTCTTTGGGCCGACTTACTTTTGGAGAGAGATGCTTAGGATGTGCAACATTGGGGTAGAGTGGAAAGTCAGTAGGGAAGTAGTAGTGGGGTACCCTTGATGTTTTATTACTATATTATTTGATCTCTTGTATTCATTACTTGGTGATAGTTTTCCATAGTGAGGCTAACAACTTAGTATACCTATTCAGGTGACGAGTTAGTTTTATCGTTGTTCATTGTACTATTGCATGATTCCTTTAACTTTTTTATGAGAGGCTACAGGGAGGATCCCACTGAGTATACTGTTACGCTCACCCTATGTATATATAAACTCTTTTTCAATTTAGTTAGAGGAGGTTAGATATTGGGATGGATATTACTATCTCAGGGTTTAGTAGGAGTTGTTTGGGCTTTGTGGTCACTTCTTCCATTACATTTTTTTGGTACATGTAGTTTTATTTTTAGTTGTTTAGTACTATATGACATTTTAGGTTTTCACTTAGGTTTTCTTTATATATCTATATGTATGATATGGTGTTGGTTTTTTATCCTTATTATATCTCTCTCTTCCACATGTTTCTCATAGAGGGTAATGTCTCCCATTTTCATGTTTATTATACCCCTAGTACTAATCGCCAACCCGGGGCCTACTGGAGGCAGGACTCAAGAAGTCACCATCTCTCTCACATCATTATAGTAAATTTTTGGGGTGAGGGTCATGACAGAATGGCATCAAAGGTTAATGTTGAGGGATATGATTGAGTTAGGAGTTTGGAACTTGTGATGTTGCATAGGTTGGTAGGGTAATAGTTTCAACTAAGTCTAGTAAGAAATGTAATTATGGGAGACCAGACAATACACGCATATTTAGATCCCCCTATGATGTAATGAAAAAACCTTTAAGTTTACTAATCCTATTAGAAAAAGTGATATTGGTTTCTAGGTAGAGATCTTGGAAAGGATAATCCATCATTATTCTTTGTTCCTATGTTTGAAATGGTTGGACCTTGTGATAGGTTAAAAGCTTAAAAAGATATTAATTTATGTCAAATATTCCATATTCAATGTTTAAGATCTCAAACAGTTTTTTCTTTATGTAGTTATGGCTCTAATTCAACATTCTCATCAGCTTTACATTGAATATGTTCAACAAGATATGCCAATAGATCATTATAGAGTAGAGGTCAACAATGATGACACATAGAGGAGGTTACTATGGTATTTTAAAAGAAAAATTCTATAGAATAATGAGGGCTCCATTTCAGATTCAGTCATATAATATTGTTTAGAGGAGGTTCATATAGGTTTTAGTTCAATATGTGCTTGGAATGAGCACTCAGTTTCATTGGTTGTGATGATGTTTCTTGGAATAGTGAGGTATTGGTGGGTTTTGTTCTTTGGGTATCATAAGGAGTTGGAAGTCTCATGGGAGAGGTTCTAAGAACATTTCAGAGTATATTTTATTTCTTCAACTATGAAGGCATCCAGTCTCTAGGAGCTTCTTACACTTCAGTAGGGGTGCTATAGTGTGTGAGAGTATAGGATCCATTTTAGGACCCTTATGTGATATTCTTAAGACCTGTTTCAATATGGGGAGGTCAGGGAGAGGCATTTCAAGGAGGACTGTCTTCCATAGATATAGTGCCATGTCACCCCATTTATTTTGAAGATGTGTCTAGATGTGCTTGAGAGAGTATAGTTTATTGATAGGATGTTGTCCAGAACCATATAATCATGAGAGGGGAGTCATCAGGATTCATCATGATGTAGAGTTATAGTTTTTGGTTTCTTGTTATCAGGATAGAAGAGTTTTTGTTCATATTGGGGTAGGTATCATCCCTTATCATCTCATTTATATGGGGGTAGTGGATCTCAGACCTATGCCAAGGAATCATATCCAAATTTTTCTTATGAAGACCAAGGTTGTCAGTAGTAAAAGTGTGTAACCTTTCTGAGTAGTCAGTGTGTAGCAGGTTTTTCAATTTGAGTTCCTCTATTATGGTAGTTTCAACTAAGGAAATAGTAGTAGGGTGCTTCAATTTGGGATCGGTATAGAGGGGATAGGGTAGGTATAGGAAAACCCCAAGATGCTCCTCATCCTCAAAGAGTGGAGGAAGACCATGGAGGTGGTCATCAGTAGGATCAGAGAGTTCATGGAGTAGATTTTGGTCAACTTCATGCTTTAGCATTTCCACCACCAAGCAAGCCATATTTCATTTGAGGTACCCTTTGTTTATTTTATACTTGGTTGCATGCTTTCTTTGATTCAAGATTCACACACTACATTATATCACCTACCCTAATCCAAGATTTGGGATGTGAGGTAGAGAGGCTTCTAGTTCCCTTTTCATTGACTGCATCGGTTAGAGTTTAAGCTTACTTGTTTGAAGTATGTAGAGACTATGAGCTAGTGCTCGAGCAACACCTCTCTTGGGGATATTTAAAATGTTTATGAATGAATCCATATGAAATCATCCTATAATATATTGGTTGTATTTGGTGCATGATATCATGGATTTCTTTAGGAGCTAGGTTATGTTTTGTGATGTCTATGGAGATCCAATAGTGATTTTTGTTGAGTTAGTATAACAACCCTGCTCTTTATTACACACATAAACATGATTTATTACATAATATTTCACTTAATACAACTCTTATGATTGAGAGTTATAGTGTCTTGGTAAATTAAGATCATTACATAACAACTTAGAACACAACAACTTTATTGAAAACTTCTTTTACATGACCACAACATTCCTTCATACTTATCATTGCATGGGATAACCTGAGGACATGTATAAGAAAAAGGGGATCTATAAAATCCAATAAGGGAGTAAACAAGGAATAAAATGAAGAATATAGTACATGTTAGGCAATATTCATATCAATGGATCACATAAAGGCATGATATAGCATGATTATTATAACATGGAAATGTGGAAAAAACATTGAACGTGATATTAGAATGATCCAAGGATCATTTCACATGAAGCATGAGTAAACCCTAATTGCCCTTAAATTATAATTATTAAACCCTCATTGAAATTTACTTATAATGATACTAATCTTTACCCAATATATTAAAGCGCTATCATGGCGCACCATTCTTAATCATTTCACATCATGCATAAGTGTGCCACAATGATCATACAACATGGTATCATTCAACATCATAATTTATCCCATGATAAAAGAATGTGGAATAAATACATGAAACTCTATAATCAATATGTAAATGTGTGTAAAATTTAATACCCATGATAGGTAAATGGTCATGGTATTCACTACACAATGACTTTGGCTTTGAAAATCGCGGTATAATTTCGGCAGCATAACGGTGTGACATAAGAATTCATAAAAATGGTTGATGAGATATAAAATGATATCTCATAATATGTAAATGAAATTTAAAATAATGGGGTCATATATATATATATTTCCTAACATAGGTAATGGAATTTAGATGCATAATATAAAATAATTGTTTGAATTCAAATGAGAAGAGAGAAATTCTTTACAGAATTCTGGCATGGTAATGGGTGTACATGGGAGGAATTCATGAGAGAAAAATAGGTCTCTCATAATTCAAACATAAGAAGGGAATTATGAGGGAGTTTTGAAATTATACCCCAACATTTTTAATTGGAAATAAAATGGCATACTAACATAAATAAATTTCGACCAAAATTAGAAATGAAGAAAACCATTACTTGGAAGTGTAATCTCAAAGGCTTGGGATAGGATTAAGATAGGCTTATTGGGATTTTGGGGAACTTTGGGAGGATTATAGAGATATGAGGGAAGGTCTTGGTTGATCTCCAAATGTTTTGAGTGAATATAAGTGGGAGATTGAGTGGTTTTATATAGGAAAAGATAGGTAATTCTTTATTATTTAGGTTTTGGACAGCACACATTAAACTAATCAAACCCACAAACCATCCCATGGTTTTTTTCCAAATTGGAGTGGAAAAACATATTTTATAAGGAAAATGTCATAACTTATTAAAATATTAGTCTTGATTATGTGGAGGTGAGTCACACTCTCAAGGAAATCATTTTAAAATGTTAAAATGTTTTATAAGTCTTGGAGGGTCCACTAAGGATTTGTAAAATAAATAAAACAAACATAAAATCAAGTTATTTTAAATTTAAAACATATATTGTCTGAACATCCCATTTATAGTGTTTTATTACATCACTATTTGGTCATTATGTTGTAATAAAACACATTATATATTTAAACTATATTTAATTTTTACCCAAAAATTCGACCGTCTCAGAAAATTATGAAAAATTCACAATTGGATAATTTTGGAATCTTGATTCCAAAAAAAGTATTCATTTTATCTAAAAAATTTCTAAATATTTGAATTTTTACTTTTAAAATAAAAACCTACATTTATAAAAAATTCATGGGTTTTGACAAAAATAGTTTTCAAACCTTAATAAAAACTTCGATGTATTCATAAAAATTATACAATCAATTATATTTAATAAAAATTAATTTAGGAATAATATTTTTTAAACTAATATTTAATTTAAAAATCCATTAATTCATCAAAATATATTTCTCAATTGAATTTGAATATTAATTAAAAATACTATTTGTGCTTTAAAAACTATTTACAAAGTAAAAATAATAAAATGAATGAATATTCATTATTTCGTACGAAAATAATGCACATAATCATAGTGATAGTGTCTTGTTACATAACCCCTTATAACACCCACATAATACCTAAGGTTAAGGTGTTCGATGGTGATAGACTCTTGGGGTGGCTCGGATAACATCGCTCGGGTGGTAATCTCTATCAACATCCACTTCTCCCATAAGCAGTTCCGATCAAGCTTAACGTATTGAAGCTCAGTTTGGTCTTGGTAAAGGATAAATCCCAGTGACGCCACCTCCTTTTCAAGCTATGAAAAATGGTCTTCCTACGTAGAAATTCTACTGGATGAGGACATCGCATCCTTTTTCTGAGTAAAATGGATTTGATAAATCCCTATATTTATACTAATTATGTGATCACTATTTAATTGCTATATTAGAAATGATAAAAATTCTTAAAATTATTTTAAAATCCAAAAACATAAAACCAAGGAAGTGCATATGTTTTATATAACCATTTTACATAATAATAAATTTAATTAGATCAAGAGTAATTTTCATTAATGAAAGTTTGGGTCATTAAAATCTTCCCCCCTTAAGAAATTTTGCCCTTGAAATTTCCTTTTCCCACACTAAAACAGATGAGGGTAACTCTACTTCATCGCTTCCTCTGATTCCCACGTTACTTCTTCAAACTTGTGGTTTCTCCACAACACCTTGACGAGGGGCATTGTCTTATTTCTTATATATTATTTCCTAATATATATGATCATCATCATCTTCTATTCATAAGAGAGTTCATTCTCCAATGTTATAACCTCTGGATTGAGTACATGGGATGAATCATGTATGTACTTCCTTAATAGTGATATATGGTATACATCATGTACTTGAGACAAGTTCGGTGGGAGTTTTAGTCAATAGGCCATTGCTCCAATGTGATCAAGGATCCCAAAAGGGTCGATGTACCTTGCACTAACCATTCCCTTCTTCCCAAATCTCATAACTCTATTCCATGGTGATATTCAGAGGAATCCCATGTCCCCAACATTAAACTCTAAGTCTCATCGATGATTATCATCATAGCTCTTTTGTCAACTTTGAGAAGATTTAATGTGCTATCGGATGATCTTAACCTTCTCCATTATTTCCTTGACCATTTCTAGAACTAAGAGTTTTTTCTCCTCAACTTCTTCCCAGCATGTCGGTGTTATACACCTCTTCCCATAAAGGGCTTAATAAGGATCCATTTGGATTCTTGAGTGGAAATTGTTATTGTAAGAGAAATAAACCAAAGGAAGATGTTGATCTCATCCTCTTGTGAAGTCCATTGAGTACAATCTCAACATGTCTTTAAGTATTTGGATAGTCTGCTCAGATTGGAAATCAGTTTGAGGATGATATTCGTACTGAAGTTCATCTCAGTATTCAGATCATGTTGAAGATTCTTTTCAAACATAGAGGTGAATCATGGATATTGATCGGATAAAATAGTTAGGAGTACTCCACATAGCCTTACCACATCTTTGATGTAAACTTTTTCCAGTTTATCCAATGAGAAATCCTCTCGAATTGTAATGAAGTGTGATGTCTTTTTAAGATGATCCACAACAACCCAGATTGCATTTTTTCCTTTTCATGTCTTTGAAAGTCCAGTGACAATTTCTAAGGTGATGTTCTCCCATTTCAATGTTGGAATGGGTAATGTTTTCTTTATCCCCTTGGACTTCTGCCTCTCATCCTTCACTTGCTAACATACTAGGCACTTTGATGTATACTTTGAGATCTTCTTCATAATTTTATCCCACCAATAATTCTCTTGGATATCTTGATAGATATTTGTGCTTCCTAAGTGAATGAAGAAATTTGAACTATGTGCATCATCCAAAAGTTTCTTCTTTAACTCCTGATTTTATGGAACACATATTCTTAACCCAAATCTCACAATTCCTTCTTCATTAACATTTAACTCGGAGGGTTTCCCTTTTCTGATAGTTTCCACTTTCTTATAAATTCCCACATCATCCTTTTGAGAATCCTTTAACCTTTCCAAAAGATACAGTTGAGAAAGAATTTGTGAAAGAATTTATGATGTTCCATTATTTTTTATTACCATTTCCATATTCATCAAATATAAGAAGATTGGATCCATTTCAACTCTCATCAATGATAGAATTGGTGGGTCCTTTATAATTAGAGAATCTTCCACCTTATTCGCTTTCCCATGGTGGTAATGGATTGAGAAATTGTAGTCTTTGATCATATCTAACCATATTCATTGGTGCATATTCAACTCTTTCTGTGTGAATATATTCTTGATACTTTTTTGATCCATATATATCTCACACTTCTCCCCAAATAGATAATGTTGCCAACTTTTCAAAGCGAAGATTACTGCATCCATCTCCAGATCATGTGTTGGGTAGTTTTTTTATGGAAGTTCAATTGCCTTGAAGTATAGTCAATGACATTTTCATTTTTCATAAACACACATCCCATGACCATCATTCAAGCATCTCTAAATACAACAAAAAATTTCTCCACTTGTGGGTAGTTTGAGCATGGGCATAGTGATAATACTCTTTTTCAACTCCTTGAATCTACATTCACATTTATCACTCCAAGCAATCTTTACTCCCTTCTGAGTTAGATTGGTAAGAGTTTTTGACAATCATGATAAATTTGTCACAAATCAGCGATAATATCCAGCTAACCCCCGGAAGCTACGGATATCCATCACTGATGTCGGCCTTGGTTATCCCTCTATTGCAGCTGTCTTGGATGGATCCAAAGATATCCCATTGCTTGTGATGATATGGCCCAATAATGCGACTTCCTTCAACCAGAACTCACACTTTCTATACATTTCATAGAGCTTATCCTTTCGAAAGGTCTCTAGTACAGTGATTAGATGCTCCTCATGCTCCTCATTGGTTTTGGAGTATATTAGAATATCATCTATAAATACAACCATAATTTTTTTTGAGGTAATATCTAAAGACTCTATTCAACAAGTCTATGAAGATTTCTGGATAATTAGTGAGTCCTAAAAGCATTACAATGAATTCATAGTTTTTGTACCCTGTATGAAAAAGCAGTCTTGGGGATATCCTCCTTCTTCACCCTTATATGGAAATATACTAACTAAAAATCCACCTTATATAATTAATATGTTCCATGTAGATGATCAAAAAAGTCATCAATTCATGGTAGAGGATACTTGTTCTTTATCATGATTTTATTGAGATCAGCATAATCAATACAAAGGCTCGTTGACTCATCCTTATTCTTGATGAATAGGACCGGTGCACCCCATGGTGAAGCACTTGGGCATATAAACCCTTTATCCAGATTCTCCTGTAGTTGTTTCTTCGACTCCTCAATCTCTAAAACAAACATTATATATGGAGGCTTGGATATTGGTAATTCCCCTGGTATAAGATCAATCTAGAATTCAACATCTCTTCTTGGAAGAAGACCAGGCAATTCCTCGAGAAACACTTCTGCGAATTCCCTCACAATAGGCATGTCTTCAAGGATGGTTTCTTCCTTAGACTCAATCGTCTGAGTAAGATATTCATTCTCAAAGGGTAGTAATATCCATGCTTGATATGATGGTTCTAAAGAAGATTCATCCTCCTACTTTAACTTGTACAAAATCAGGGGTCGATTATCTATATGGATAGTGATTTCCCTCTCACAAAACTTTATGTTGGATCTATATAAAGAAAGACAATCCATGCTAAGAATCTCATCAAATTCCACAAGAGGGGTTGTGACGAGGTTCACCCAGAAGTTCAATCCACAAATTATAACTGGGGAGGAGTTATATCCATGGGTTTCAATGATTTCTCTATTTCTTTTTCTCACTGACATCTTTACTTCCATGATTTTTGGTGGCATTGGGAATGTTCTTCTAAACGTTTGGGATATAAAAGAATGCATAGCAACAAAATAAAAAGGTACATTTTCTATTTTTGAAAGAACAACTAGCATACCTATCACCACTTCGTTGTTGGGGTAAGCTTCAGTGGTAGTGATGGAAAAATCTCACCCTTTCTATCTTGGAGGATGTTGGTTACCTATGAAAACCCTTGGATTGGGTTATGGGTTTTCAAAGTGCTTTGGTTCCTTGAAGTTGAATCAATGAACAATGCATTGAGGTTCAAATGGAGAGTTTCATTCAATTATCGTAGTAGAGGGTTTTTCTTTCTGATAGTTAATGGTCATGTTCCCTTCTCTTCCACATCTAAATGATTTCCTCATCCCCTTTAGGCAGTTTCTAGGGTGCATCTTTCCCAACCTTTGGTAGGTGGGGTGCTGGAATTTCTTAGCACCATTGGATTAATCCATCGGACTGCCATAATTAATGTCCACATTACACTTCTTATCCCCATGATACCCCTGAGATTATCATATTTCTATTTCTACTTTGAGGGAATATCAGACAATTTCCTCATAGCTATTGAAGTCATGGATCACTAGGTATTTTCGTAGGATAGGTTTTATCCCACCAAAGAAGCAGTCAACCTTGCATTCGAGGGTAACAACAAAGCTAGACGTATATCATGCAAGCCTTGTGAAGTTTTCCTTGTATGCTCTGATGGATTCATCATATTTTTTCTTGAGGGAAAGTAAATCCCTTTCCATCTTAAGTCAGAGGGTGCACGGAAAACATTTATTGAAAAACATTTTCCAGAAATCCTTCCATTCCAATGCCTTGATCTACTCCTCATGATTTTTATTTTTAATCAATGTCCCCCATTGAAAAGATTCACCCTCCATATGATAAGAATCTATAAGAAACTTCTCTTGTTTGGAACATTGAAGGATAGAGAAGATCTTTTCAATGGATTTGATCGATTGTTCGGTAATTAAGGGATCAGATAATTCATTAAAAGTATGAGTCTTTTGTATCATGAAGCTCTAGATTATGACTTGTTATTTCTTAGGGGGGTTAATGTTCCTCTTGACCCATGTTTATATTCAAAACTTGAGTTAACTAATAGATTATCATGATAAAGTTTGCAATTCCTGCTCCCATAATATTGTGAATCCCATTAGAATAGTCGTCCCAAAGATCTTTACATCGGTTGTTAGCCCGATTCCTCTTATTACCATCCATTGGCTGGAATAAAAGGAAATTTTGGGGTAATACATAAAGGGTAATCCAATTACAAAAAGTGATTACTTATAAATTAAATTTCTTTCCTTAACTTATGAATTTATAGGCTTCAACCAATTTTATCCATGACCTACTTCCCAACATATATTATTAGGGAAATTTTTTATTCCCTTAATAATGGTTCATACTAAGATTATGAATTTACCAAAGCATATCCCCTGGGAGTTTTGTAACCAAGAGTGTAGTAAGGCTCATTTTTGTGCACAAGTTCTCATTTGAGTCTAGCTCATGGCGGTGGTTTTAGGTTTTACCCCTAGATACATTTATACCAGAGTCATCTCTACCTACTCATATCCAGTCATGGATGTATTTTATTAATAAACCACTTACTCAATACTCGCCATAATTTATGGATGTTTTTATTATACTTAGTCTTATCCCTAAGGATTTCACTAGGTTTTTCTAATCATAATCCAAAAATTAACTAAACCAATCCTTTGATTCCAACTTTAACAACCCTGATCATTATTACACACATAAACGTGATTTATTACATAATTTTTCACTTAATAAAACACTAAGGATCGAGAGGTCTACTACTTAGGAAATTAGGAACATTACATAACAATGTAGAACATAACAACTTTATTGAAAACTTATTTTACATGACCACAACATTCCATCGTACTTGGCATTTCATGGGATAACATGAGAACATGAATAAGAAAAGGGTGATCTATAAAGCCCAGTAAGGGAGTAAAAAAGTCATAACATGAAGAATATGGTACATGTTAGGAAATAGGTATATAAATGGAGCACATAAAGACATGATATAGCATGATTATCATAATATGGAAATGTGGAAACAACATTTAACAAGATATTAGCATGACCCAAGGATCATTGAACATGGAGAATGAGTAAACCCTAATTTCACTTGAATTAGAATGATTAAACCCTAATTTCACTTAATGTATCATGATACTAATCTTTACCCAATGCATTGGAGCACTATTAGGCCACACCCTTCTTAATCATTTCATTTCCTGCATAAGTGTGCCACATGGATCATAGAATATGGTATCATTAAATATCATCATTTATCCCACAATAAAGGAATGTGGAATACATACATTAAACTTTATAATCAATAAGTAAATGTACGTAAAGGTGAATACCCTTGATAGAGAAATGGGCATGGTATTCACTACACAATGACTTTGGCTTGGAAAATCGCGGTGCAATTTCAGCAGCATGACGACGTGACATAGGAATTCATAAAAATATTTGATGAGAGAGAAATGGGTTTCTCATAATATGTACATGAAATGGAAAATAAGAGGGTTATATAGATACATTTCAAAACATAGGTAATGGAATTTAGATGCATAATATAAAATAATTGTTTGAATGCAAATAATAAGAGAGAAATTCCTTACAGAATTTCGGCATGGCAATAGGTGTACATAGGAGGCATTAATGAAATATAAAGAGGTCTCGCATCATTAAAACATAAGTATGGAAGTATATATGAGGTTAAAAATCCTACCCCAACGTTTTTAATTTAAAATAAATGGTCATAACAACATAAATAAATTTGGACAAAATGAGAAAGGAAGAAATCCCTTACATGGAAGTCTGAACTAAAAGGCTTGGGAGAGGCTTAAGAGAGGGATATTGGTAGCATGGGGCGCCTTGGGAGGATTATAGAGAGAGTAGGTCGTGGTTTGGTCGAACTATAAAGGTTTTGAGTGAGAAGTGGGAGACTGAGTGGGTTTATATAGAAATAGAGAGAGAATTATAAATTATTTAGGTTTTGGACACCACACATTAAACTAATCAAAACCACAAACCATCTCATGCTTTTTGCCCATGGATTTTTACAAAGTGGATTGGAAACCATTATTATATACGGCCAATGGTAGAAAATATTAAAATTTTAGGCTTGCTTATGTGGAGGTGATTCACACTCTCAAGGAAACCATTTTAAAAAGTTAAAATGTTTTTTAAGTCTTGGAGGGTCAACTAAGGCTTTGTAAAATTAATCAAACAGACCTAAAATAACATTATTTTAAAATTAAAACATATATTGGTAGAACATAACATTTATATTATTCTATTAAATAACTATTGGGTCATTATGATGTCATAAAACACATTATATATTTTAATAGTATTTAATTTTTACCCAAAAATTTGATTGTCTCAGAAAATTATGAAAAATTTACCATTGGATAATTTCGACATCCTAATTCCAAAAATAATATTCATTTTATATAAATAATTTTTTAAATATGTGAATTTTTACTTTAAAAATAAAAACCAACATTTATTGAAAATTCATGGGTTTTGAAAAAAGCAGTTTTCAAACCTTAATAATAATTTCAATTGTATTCATAAAAACAATACGATCATTTATATTTAATAAAAATTAATTTAGTAATAATATTTTATCAAAAAAAAATATTTAATTCAAAAATCCAATAATTCGTTAAAATAGATTTCTCAATTGAATTTGAATATTAATTAAATACAATATTTGTGCTTTAAAAACTATTTGCAAAGTAATAATAATAAAATTAATGTATATTATTTATTATATAAAAAAATAATGCACATAATAATAGTTCTTGGGTCTTGTTACATAACCCCTTATAAAACCCACATAATAACTAATGGTAAGGTGTGCAATGGTGACATACTCTTGGGGTGGCTCGGATAACATCGCTCGGGTGGTAATCTCAATCAACATCCACTTATCTCGTAGGCGGTTCTGTTCAAGCTTAATGTGTTGAAGCTTAGCTTGGGATTGGTCAAGAGAAAATCTTAGTGATGCCACCTCCTTTCCAAGCTCAGACAAATGGGCTTCATACAAAGCGATTCAACCGGATGAGGCAATCAATTCCTTTGTCTGAGTAAATTGGATTTGTTAAAGCCCTATATTTTTATTAATTATGTGATCACTGTTCGATGAATATATTAGAAATGATAACAATTATTAACTGTATTTTAAAATCCAAAAACATAAAACCAAGGAAGTTCATATGTTTTTTATAACCATTTTACATAATAATACATTTAATTAGATCAAAAAGAATTTTCATTAATAAAAGTTTGGGTCATTACAGTGAGACCCTCGGATGGGTCAGAGGCATGTTCCATCCTTTTTATCTTTGATATTTGATTTGATATTGAGTTCATTGGAGGTTTTGTATTTTTTGTTTCTTAGGTTTTTGGAAGAGTACCTTGACCTCTTTCTAGAAGAGGTTATAACATTACCCCCTCTGTAACACCCCAACATTTTATGAAAAATATTATTAATTTATTTGATGTATTGTATTGTACACTACACCAAGATTATATTACGCTATACGCAACACTATTCTTGTCTTGCGTTACACGCAAGATCAACCCTCCTCGATAGCTTGCGTTGTACGCAATACTGAGTTTCACTAAACAACGATATGTTATTAAAATATTATATAAACTAGTTGTTATGAATAGTAATACCCACTTTTTGAAGTTTTATAAATTTTATCTTTCAAAATGGACTTCATTTTTTGATTCTTAATATCGAAGTTATCCTAGGGTGAAGTTTTGGTATTTTTCTGAAAACTTTTAATTTTTGATGAATAGTGAAAACACTGACTTATTGGTTAAAACTGACTTTTTATTTAAATAATCATTTGTTTAAATTTATTTTAGGTCAAAATAGATACATAATACCTATATAAGTTCAATGTAATTCATTTGAGGAATTTTATAATAATTTTAGACATATAAAAGTTATATTGAACTTTTTACCGTCTTTTACCCACCTCCTAGGAGCATTTTCAAATTTACATAAAACTTAATTTTACCACTTTTGTGAGATGAATTTCAAAAATACGAGAGGTACGGTTGATATCAGTAAGTAAAATTTGGTTCAATGAGATGAAAATAATTTTTGGTAAATAGTAACTTTTAACTTTTACTTACCACGGTTAAAAGTAAATTGGGTAACTAAGGGTAAAAATGATATTATTATTACCCTAACACATGTCCTAATTCTATTGGATAAATTTAATTCGACCAGAAAAAAACTTATGAATAAAATATTACCCTTTAGGTCCACATGGATTAGATTAGGACATTTATTATTATTTTATTTAATGAAGAGTTAAAATAGTTAAAATAAAATTTTAATAACTAAATCATTTTTAATATAGTGTTATACATAAGATAAATTCGACTATAAATATTAATTATAAATATAATAAGATTTCCTACATAATTTTATTTTATTTATAATTTTTAGACATTAAATAATTTAATTTATTTATGACACAATGATGATGCAGTAATTACCTTATTAATGAAATATTAACATAATTGATATTATAAATACCCAAATAAATGTAATTTGAGACTTTTTATTAATTAAACTTATTTTATAGGTTAATATAACATATTAGGTTGGTTAGAAGAATTTTTTCGAAGTAATAATTCTGTTATGAATTTAGAAAAAACAAAATACCGAATAGTGTCAAAATTGACATAAAAGAGTTTTTAAAACAAATATTATATTATTAATTGATATTATATTCCTAAAAATCTAAGGTTCGGCCAAAAGACTTATATAATAATATTTGTATCATTAATGAACCAATTGTGGTTTTATTGGAAGTTTATAGTAAGTTTATTAACCATATAGTGTAAGAATACAAGAAGACAAGGTAAAAGTTAAATTATTTATCATAGAGTTAAATCTATATGATAAGTTTAAAATGGTAACATAAACGTGTCTAATACCTATTGGTTGAGATTATTTCAACCCATACCCACCCTATCCTTGAAATAAGTAACTTTTTATCCATTATAAAACAAATATGAATTTATTATAAAATAATATTTTAAGTTTTTTCTAAGGTGCCCCTCACCCCTCTTGTAAAAGGGTACTCCCCCTTCTCTATAATTCACACATCCAAAGACATTTTTCTCGGACAACCCCTGCCCAAATACCCTCTAAACTTTCCTAAATTCATCATAAAGTCCTTCATTTAGTAATAAATCCAACCTATGTAGCCCTTTTGATCAAATCAAAAGGAAGAACTCGAAGAAGAGGTAAATATCTCACCACCTATTTCAACTTCCTTTCTTCTTCCACTTCCTCCTTCTTTGTTGTTTCCATTATAAAATAATAACTCCAGTATATTCGATATACTATGATGTTATTATAAAAATTGTACAACCATATTATTTATTTTATCCATCCTATGAATGAAAAAGTCACCACACGTGCGTACATACGGATTACCATCTCCACGTCATGGTGTAGTTTGTTATTCAAACATTTCATCATTTGGATGGGTATAATAATGAGTATAAATGATATAAATAATAAATATAACATTATTATTATTCTGTATATATGATATACCATCTAATTATATACCATTTTAATATCAAAAGAATGATATTTTCGCTCGTGCGTACGTACGGACTACCGTCTCCACGAACACGATGAGATTCATTTTCCATAATAAACCATTCAAGTATGATTATAAAGTATATA
Organism: Viscum album; assembly: GCA_963277665.1. Taxonomy (NCBI): domain Eukaryota; kingdom Viridiplantae; phylum Streptophyta; class Magnoliopsida; order Santalales; family Viscaceae; genus Viscum; species Viscum album. The sequence goes on along the minus strand of OY728126.1, from coordinate 1,210,529,186 downwards.
TAAAGAATAATCATGAAATATATTACATAATAATGATACTGTATTTATGTACATATATTTTTCATTTACTTAATTCCATCCAATTCAATAAGGAAACAAAAACAGCGTTCATGCGTACGTACGGCCTACCGTCTCCATGAACGGTGTATTTCAATCCATTTATCGATCTATGATATATATTTATATGATAAATATAAATTATATATAAATCATGTTTTAAATTTTGGAATTAAGTAAATCAGGATATAAGTAATAATATCAAGAACAACAAGTCTAAACACGTACGATAAATGAAACGATTTTACCCAAAACTCTGCTTCAACATGGAATTTACAAAAGAACAGGTAATATAAAGTCATAAGTAAATAATATATGATATCATAAATATTATAATGGTTGTGTTACAATTTAATAATATGTTCAAACCCACTATAGAGGAGTCTCGGACACATATGGAAGAAATTGGACATAAGGTATGGGATAATTTTGCAAATCTCATTTTTATCCGAGATTTCTTATACGTAAGTATTTACTGGGGTATATTTTTCATCCATGTCCATAAAAATGTTTTTCATAAAGTGTTTAGTATTATTAAATGTATTTTTAAAGTCATGTTTAGCCCTCTTTTACTTTTACATTGTTTTATGGAAGGAATCTTTCTTTTGTTTACCATACAAGGAACTTTTTGGCTTTTCTAGCAAAAGTACGAGGAGAATGTTTTTTTAACTTATACGGCATGAAAGAATTTTTACGGTTTTATAACACCTAATTTTTTTGAAGCTTCATATAAAATATTTCATTATTATTTTCAACAAAATCATTTTCTTTTAAAATTGAATGGAATTTTGTGAAAAGAAAATGATTTTGAAGAAGAAAGGATATTTTCCTCAAGAATTCATTTCAAGAGTTTTGTATAAACTATTTTCCATCTAAGATGACATTATTTTGTATGATTATGTTTCATGTATAATGTATCGATTATTTACATGGTTTGATTATTCTTATGATGAAATGATATCCATTTTTTATATAGATTATGTTATAATGGGATGATGATTATGAAACCCATTTTATTCTTTGGGTTATGATGAATGATTTATGTTTATTTTGTGGCACAAGTAAGAATGATTTAATTATGAGATGGGTGGACCTATATCTCCCTCCAATGAATTGGGTAAAGATTTATATCTCATGAGATAGACATGGCTGGAACAAAAAGTGAATCTGGTTCAGTAATACAGGGCTGGAACGGCAAGTAAACTCGGTTCAGTAATGGACTTTGTCTACTATGATGGTCTTGGAAGTAATGCCTTGGCTACAATGGAAATCATATCATGTGCTTAATGTTTTTCCACAATTACATGTTTTATTACCATGCTATTTTATCATGATATATGTTCCTCTCTGATATATGCCTTACATACTTTCAGGTTTTTTGTCATTTCTCAAGACTTTGATGTTTATATTTTATGTTCAAGTTTTTGAATTCAAATGTTTACGGAATGTTTTATGTTCTATATGTTTAGCCTTACTGAGCATTTGAGCTCACCCTTTTTATGTTTTATTTTCCCCAGGATATAAAGAAAGTTTTTAGGTAAGAAAACAAAAGGGGAAGATCTTTATGGAAGATGTTGAAGATCTTTCACAATGATTAGAATATTATGTTCCGAGTTTCCAAAGATACTAAACTATTACGGTCCTTGGGTGTTTTTTTTTTTTGTTATGTATTAAGTATTCCGCAAAAGTAATGAAATGTCCATGTACGTCAAGTATGGATCTCTACAGTTGGTATCAGAGGGAAGGTTTAGTTATCCTTTGGAAACTAGGATGAAAAAACTTTAGTGAAATCCATAGAGATATTTCTCAGGTATGTCTAGGGATGTCTATAAGGGTATATAGAAGTAGAGGTCGTAGTCCTAGAATTACGGTAACGAACTTAGAATTAAACCTAAGATGTTAGAGATTGAAAGTACTCCCCTTGATTATATTTTTTCCAAGTATGATTTTGTTTTACCTCTCACACTATTCTTTTTGTGTTTTAGAAGATGGTTGGAACCCGAAGGAACCGTGTTGATAAATGTAATGGACGATGCAATGATTTTCCTCCTGAACAAACCAGTGTTATGGGAGATGGAGTGAAAAATCTTATTGTTATACTTACACATGCTATAAATCATTCTGGACATCCAAATGAGCAGAGAAGGGAACAATATTCTATTGAGTCCTTCATGAGGCAACGTCCCCCTTCTTTTAGTGGGTCTTCTGATCCACTTGTTGCTGAACAATAGATCAGTACCATTGAAAATATATTGTTCATACTTCGTTTTTCAGAGCATGAAATATAAATTTTAGTTGTTTACTGTTTAGAAGTTGAATCAAACCAGTGGTGGACTCTAATTAAGAATACAATGCCCCAAGATGAAATTGAATTCATGGAATGGTATGAGTTCAAGAACTTGTTTTTCAATAAGTACTTCCCTCGTATTCTTCGAACAAAGATGGAAAAGGAGTTCCTTGAGCTTAAGAAAAAGTATGGTGAATCTTTTGGTATATATGAGGTGAGTTTTACAAGGCTTACAAGGTATGCATCTGGCTTTATCATCCAACCTGAAAGTAAAGTTGATCGATTCTTCAGTGGCTTAAAATCAAGTCTTTAAAGGGAATTAGCTATAAGAGATATCTGTAGCTATGAAGAAATTGTGCATTGTGTTATCAAGGTAGAACTGGAAGTTGGTGTAACATATCCATCTCATGGTTTTGAGAAGAAATGAAAGATGGAGTTCAATGAAAAATCTCAAAACTATGGTGAAAAGAAGACAAATGTTTTGTTATGCTCAAAGTGTGGAAATAAGCAAGGTGGAGATTGTCTTAAAGGGACTAGAAAATGTTTTAAATATGGAAAATAAGTTCATCGAGTAGCTGAGTGTCGAAGTAATGTAAAAAAGGTAGCTAATGATGTGAATAGAGAAAAGACTATAGAGAACGCACCACCAACACTTTAATGCTTCAAGTGCAAGGAAATGGGGCATTATGCTAACCAATGACCTAATCCAAGGGTTAATGATGATCGACATCAAAAACCTCTCAATGCAAAGGACAAAGGGAAGTCACATATGATCACTATTAGCGATGTTGAATATGACAATTAAGTGGTTTAATGATTAAGTTTTTATGTAACGGGATTCCAAAATAGTAGAATGGAATGTCATTTTTAGTATTGGTGAATATTGGAATATCTCTGTATTGGTTTATTTTGGTTTACAATAATTGTATGGTACCAGTAACCATGAAAAGTGATTGAAATATTTTTGTAAAGAAGATGATATTCACATAATGAAGGGATAGTGAGAAAATAATATGTTTGATAGTAATAATGATCTCATGACTGATATAAGGAAAAAATGATATCATGGTTTGAGTATATAGAATTTTTGAAATTTTGGTACGTGGAAAGAGTTAACTTTTGACAGCAAACTTGTTTTCACTAAAGTTCAATGGGTGTTCATTTTTAAATAGAATACATGATTAAGGTATTCACATGTTTGGAATGTGACCAACAACAAGATATATATTATGATCTATGGGGGGAAATGAAGGAATTCACATGATCAGTAGATGACAATTCTAGTAATCCGACATAAGTATTTTCGATAAGCCTAAAGGTAGAAATGGGTTAATTTAGACGTCAGATAGTATTGCTTAAGGATATAACTTTTTTATTTTATTACTGGAATGTTATAATAGTATAGTTTTAGAAAAATGACAACCCGTAGGACGGGCGACAACCCGTCGCGTCGGACAAGGATGTGGGAATCGAACCCAGAACAAAAGTGCGACAGGCCTTTATCGCCTACTGCTGGCCTACAGGAAGTCCCTAGTTAGATGAAATTATTTTTATTTTATTAAGCGGTATGATATATTAAGTATAAGTATATTTTAGGAACCATATAGGATTAATATCACCATAGATAGACTTATGTATATTTAATAACTTTTGCTAACCTTTTGTTTGAGATAGATGGAATGAGCTATCATTCTATTGCATGATCTTATAACACTTCACGAATGACAAATTCAACTTCATTTCTTTAAGAGATGAAGTGTAAATTGTTCAAGGAATGACCAATAGTGAGGTTGTACCAAAATCAATTGAGTATTTCTTCTAATTCCAATTTTTTCAACTTTGGGGAAATGATCTTGAAAACCAAAAATGTTTTCCTAGATGATACCTTAGATCATCAAAAATTTATCGCTTTTTGGTTGTTGGATTTTTCATAGCCATGTTCTCTACCACTCTCCATCAGATCTTGAGGGTTATATTTCTCTTCCATATCCATATTTTCACCTATGTTCTTCTATGTGGAAACCCAGTGATGAGTTAATTTGGGTAACTGTTACGTTTCATACATTAGTTTTTAAAATTAAGTTTTAGTATTCCTTTTTACGATGTGAATTTCTATGAATGAAACTTTCAAGTAGTAAACCATTTATAACCCCGATAAATTTCAAGGGCGAAATTCATTTTAAGAGGGGTAGAATGTAACACCCCGAGATTTTATGGGAAATATTATTAATTTCTTTGATGTCATGTGTTGTACGTGACACCAAGATTATCTTGCGCTATACGAAACACTGTATTATCTTGTAGTATACGCAACACTATTCTTGGCTTGCGTTACACGCCAGAGCAACCTTCCTCGATAGCTTGTGTTGTACATAATACCGAGTTTCACTAAACAAAGATATGTTGTTAAAAAATTATATAAACTAGCCATTATGAATAGTAATACCCACTTTTTGAAATTTTATAAATTTTATCTTTCAAAATGGACTTCACTTTTGGATTCGGAATATCAAAATTAGCCTAGGGTGAATTTATTGTATTTTTCTGAAAACTTTTAATTTTTGATGAATAGTGAAAACACTGAGTTATTGGTTAAAACCAACTTTTTATTTAAATAATCATTTATTTAAATTTATTTTAGGTAAAAAAAATAGATACATAATACCTATATAAGTTCAATTTAATTCTTTTGAGACATTTTATAATAATTTTAGATATATAAAAAAAATTAAACTTTTTACCGTCTTTTAACAACCTCCTAGGAGCATTTGTCAATTTACATAAAACTTAATTTTATCGCTTCTATGAGTTGAATTTAAAAAATCCGAGAGACGCGGTTGATATCAGTAAGTAAAATGTGGTTCAATGAGATGAAAATAATTTTTGGGAAATAGTAACTTTTAACTTTTATTTACCAAGGTTAAAAGTAAATAGGGTAATTAAGGGTAAAAATGATATTATTATTACCCTAACACATGTCATAATTCTATTGGATAATTTTAAATCGACCAAAAAACCTTAGGAATAAAATATTACCCTTTAGTTCCACATGGATTGGATTAGGACATTTATTATTATTTTATTTAATGAAGAGTTAAAATAGTTAAAATGAAATTTTAATAACTAAAAGATTTTTAATGTAGGGTTATACATAAGATAAATTAGACTATAAATATTAATTATAAATATAATAAGATTTCCTACATAATTGTATTTTATTTATAATTTTTAGACATTAAATAATTTAACTTATTTATGACACAATGATGATGCAGTAATTACCTTATTAATGAAATATTAACATAATTGATACTATAAATACCCAAATAAATGTAATTTGAGACTTTTTATGAATTCCACTAATTTTCTAGGTTAATATAACATATTAGGTTGGTTAGATGAATTTTTTTCGAAGTAATAATGCGGTTATGAATTTAGCAAAAGCAAAATACCAAATAGTGTCAAAATTGACATAAAAGAGTTTTTAAAACAAGTATTATATTATTAATTGATATTATATTCCTAAAAATATAAGGTTCGGCCAAAAGACTTATATAATAATATTTGTATCATTAATGAACCAATTGGGGTTTTATTGGAATTTTATAGTAAGTTTATTAACCATATAGTGTAAGAATACAAGAAGACAAGGTAAAAGTTAAATTATTTATCATAGAGTTAAATCTATATGATAAGGTTAAAATGGTAACATAAACTTATCTAAAACCTATTGGTTAAGAGGATTTCGACCCATACCCACCTTATCCTCGAAATAAGTAACTTTTGAGCCATTATAAACCGAATATGGATTTATTATAAAATAATATTTTAAGTTTTTTCTAAGGTGCCCCTCACCCCTCTTATAAAAGGTAACTCCCCCTTCTCTCTAATTCACACCTCCAAATCTATTTTTCTTGGGAAAACCCTGCCCGAATACCCTCTAAATTGTCCTCACTTCATCCTATAGTCCTTCCTTTAGTCATAAATCCAACCTATGGAGCCCTTTTCATCAAATCAAAAGGAAGAACCCGAAGAAGAGGTAAATATCTCACCACCTATTTCAAGTTCCTTTCTTCTTCCAGTTCCTCCTTCTTTGTTATTTACATTCTAAAATAATAACTCTAGTGTCTTCTATATACTGTGGTGTTATTATAAAAATTGTACCACCGTATTAGTAATTTTATCGATCCTATGAATGAAAAGGTCACCACACGTGCGTACGTACGGCTTACCGTCTCCACGTCGTGGTGTAGTTTCTTATTCAAACATTTTATCATTTGGATGGGTATATTAATGATTATAAATGATATAAATAATAAATATAACATTATGAAGATTCTATATATATGATATACCATCAAATTATATACGATGAGATTCATTTTCCATAATTAACCATTCAAGTATGATTATAAATTATATATAATAAATAATCATGAAAGATATTACATAATAATGATACTGGATTCATTTACATATATGTTTCACTTACTTAATTTCATCCAATTCAATAAGGAAATGAAAACAGCGTCCATGCATACGTACGGCCTACCGTCTCCATGAACAGTGTATTTCATTCCATTTATCGATCTATCATATGTATTTATATGGTGAATATATATTATATATAATTTTTTTTTTACATTTTGGAATTAATTAAATTAGGATAAAAGTAATAATATCAAGAACAATAAGTCGAAACACATACGATAAATGAAATTATTTTACCCAAAACGCTGCTTTAACATGGAATTTACAAAAGAACGGGTAATATAAAGTCATAAGTAAATCATATAAGATATCATAAATATTATTCTGGTTATTTTACAAGTTAATAATATGTTTAAACCCACTATATAGGAGTCTCGGACACATATGGAAGAAATTGGACATAAGGTAAGGGATAATTTTTCAAATCTCATTTTTATCCGAGATTGCTTATACGTAAATATTTACTAGGGTATATTTTTCATCCATGTCCATAAAAATGTTTTTCATAAAGTGTTTAATATTCTTCCAAATATGTTTAAAGACATTTTTACCACTCTTTGACTTTTAAATTGTGTTATTTAAGGAATCTTTCTTTTCTTTACCATACGAGGAACTTTTTCACTTTTCTAGAAAAAGTACGAGAAGAATGTTTTTTTAACTTATACGGCATGAATGAATTTTTACGGTTTCATAACACCTAATTTTCATGAATAATCCTCTAAAATATTTCATGATTATTTTCAATAAAATCATATTCTTTTAAAATAAAATGGAATTTTTGTGAAAAGAAAATGATTTTGAAGAAGAAATGATATTTTCCTCAAGAATTAATTTCAATAGTTTTGTCAAAAATATTTTCCATATAAGATAAAATTATTTAGTATGATTATGTTTCAAGTATAATGTCTCTATTATTTACATGTTTTGATTCTTCTTATGATGAAATTATATCCATTTGTTTTATATGGATTATGTTATGATGGGATGATGTTTATGAAACTCATTTTGTTCTTTGGGTTATGATGAATGATTTATGTTTATTTTGTGGCACAAGTAAGAATGATTTCATTATGAGATGGGTGGGACCAATATCTCCCTCTAATTAATTGGGTAAATATTAATATCTCATGATATAGACATGGATGGAATGGAAAGTGAATCTGGTTCAGTAATACAGGGCTGGAACGGCAAGTAAACCCAGTTCAGTAATGGACTTTGTCCACTATGATGGTCTTGGCAGTAATGCCTTGGATACAATGGAAATCATATCATGTGATTAATGTTACTTCACAATTACATGTTTTATTACCATACTATTTTATCATGATATATGTTCCTTTATGATATATTCCTTAGGTACTTCCAAGTTTTATGTCGTTGCTCAAGATTTTGATGTTTGGATTTTATGTTCAAGTTTTTGCATTCAAATGTTTATGGATTGTTTTATGTTCTCTATGTTTACCCTTACTGAGAATTGGAGCTCACCATTTTTATGTTTTCTTTTCCCCAAGATATAAGAAAATGTTTTAGGTAAGAAAATAAAAGGGGAAGATCTTTATGGGAGATGTTGAAGATCTTTCACAATGATTAGAAGATTATGTTCCGAGTTTTCAAAGACACTAAACTATAACGGTCCTTCGGTATTTGTTTTTGTTGTGTATTAAGTATTCCACAAAAGTAATGAAATGTCCATGTAAGTCAAGTATGGGTATCTATAGTTAGTATCAAAGAGAAGGTTTAGTTAACCTTTGGAAACTAGGATGTAAAAACTTTAGTGAAATCCATAGAGATATTTCTAAGGTATGTCTATGGATGTCTATAAGGTTATATAGAAGTATAGTTTATAGTCCTAGAATTACTGTAACGATCTTAGAATTAAATCTAAGATGTTATAGATTGAAAGTAGTCTCCTTGATTATGTTATTTTCCTAGTATGTTTTTTTTCCTCTCACACTATTCTTTTTGGGTTTTAGACGATGGTTGGAACCCGAAGGAACCGTGTTGGTCAATGTAATGGATGATGCAATGATTGTCCTCCTAAACAAACCAATGTTATGGGAGATGGAGTACAAAATCTTATTGCTATACTTACAAAAGCTATGTATCATTCTGGACTTTCAAATGAGCAGAGAAGGGAACAATATTCTATTGAGTCCTTCATGAGGCAACGTCCCCCTTCTTTCAGTGGGTCTTCTAATCCAATTGTTGCTAAAAAATGGATCAGTACCATTGAAAAGATATTTTCCATATTTCGTTGTTCCGAGCAAGAAAAAGTCATTTTAGATGTTTACCGTGTAGAAGGTGAAGCAGACCAGTGGTGGAATCTAATTTAGAAAACAAGGCCCGAGGATGAAATTGAATCCATGGAAAGGGATGAGTTTAAGAACTTGTTTTTCAATAAGTACTTCCCTCTTATTATTCAAACAAATAAGGAAAATGAGTTCCTTGAGCTTAATCAAAAGGATGATGAATCTGTTGGTATATACGTGGAGAACTTTACAAGGATTGAAAGGTATGCATATGGATTTACCATCCAACCTGAAAGTAAAGTTGATGGATCCTTCAGTGGATTAAAACCAAGTCTTCGAAGGGCATTAGCTATAAGAGACATCAATAGCTATGAAGAAATTGTGATTTGTGCTATCAAGGTAGAACTGGAAGTTGGTGTAACATATCCATCTCATGGTTTTGACAAGAAACGAAAGATGTAGTTCAAGGAAAAATCTCAAAACTATGGTGAAAATAAGACAAATGTTTCGTTATACTCAAAGTGTGGAAATAAGCATGGTGGAGATTTTCTTAAAGGGACTAGAAAATGTTTTAAGTGTGGAAAATAAGGTCATCGAGCAGCTGAGTGCCAAAGTAATGGTAAAAAGTTATCTATTGATGTGAATAGAGAAAAGACTATAGAGAACGCACCACCAACACTTCAATGCTTCAAGTGCAAGGAAATGGGGCATTATGATAACCAATGCCCTAATCTAAGGGTTAATAATGATCGATATGAACAGCCTCTCAAGGCAAAGGACAACAGGATGTCACATGTGATCAATATTAGAAATGTTTAATATGACAACGAATTGGTGTAATGATTAAGTTTTTATGTAAGGAGTTCCAAAATAGTATTATGGAATGTCATTTTTAGTATCGTCGAATATTGGAATATCTATGTATTCGTTTATTGTGGTTTTCAATAATTGTATGGTACCAGTAACCATGAAAAGTGATTGAAATATTTTTGGAAATAAGATGATATGCACATAATGAAGGGATAAGGAGAAAATAATAGGTTTTATAGTATTAATGAGCTCATGACTGATATAAGGACAAAGTGATATCATGGTTTGAGTATATAGAATTTTCAGAATTTTGGTATGTGGAAAGAGTTAAGTTTTAACAGCATTCATGTTTTCACTAAAGTTCAATGGGTATTCATTTTTCAAGAGAATACATGATAAAGTTATTCACATGTTTGGAATGTTACCAACAACAATATATATGCTATGATATATGGGGGGGAAATGAAGGAATTCACATGCTTGGTAGATAACATTTCTAGTAATTGGACATAAGTATTTTTGATAAGCCTAAAGGTTGGAATGGATTAATTTAGACTTCATATAGTATTGCTTAAGGCTATAACATTTTGATTTTATTGTTGGAATGTTATAATATTATAGTTTTAGAAAAATTACAACCCGTAGGATGGGCGACAACCCGTCACGTCAGACAAGGATGCGGGAATCGAACCCACAACCAAAGTGTGACAGGCCTTTATCACCTACTACTGGCCTACAGGAAGTCCCTGGTTAGTAGAAATTAGTTTTATTTTATTAAGCGGTATGATATATTAAGTGTAAGTCCATTTTAGGAACCATATACGATTAATATCACCATAGATGGATTTTTGTATATTTAATAATACATGGCCCCAAGATGAAATTAAATCCATGGAATGGGGTGAGTTCAAGAACTTGTTTTTCAATAATTACCTCCCTCATATTCTTCAAACAAATATGGAAAAGGAGTTCCTTGAGATTAAGAAAAATTATGATGAATTTGTTGGTATATACGAGGAGAATTTTTCAAGGCTTTCAAGGTATGAATCTGGCTTTATCATCCAACCTGAAAGTAAAGTTGATCGATTCTTCAGTGGCTTAAAACCAAGTCTTCGAAGGGAATTTGATATAAGAGACATCAGTAGCTATGAATAAATTGTGTGTTGTGCTATCAAGGTAGAACTGGAAGTTTTTGTAACATATCCATCTCGTGGTTTTGAAAAGAAATGAAAGATGGAGTTCATGGAAAAATCTCAAAACTATGGTGAAAAAAGACAAATGTTTCGTTATGCTCAAAGTGTGGAAAGAAGCATGGTGGAGATTGTATTAAAGGGACTATAAAATGTTTTAAGTGTGGAAAATAAGTTCAACGAGCAGCTGAGTTACGAAGTAATTGGAAAAAGGTAGCTAATGATGTGAATAGAGAAAAGACTACATAGAACGCACCACCAACACTTCAATGCTTCAAGTGCAAGGAAATAGGGCATTATGCAAACCAATACCCTAATCCAAGGGTTAATGATGATCGACATCAACAACCTCTCAAGGAAAAGGACAAAGGGAAGTCACCTACGATCACTATTGGTGATGTTGAATATGATAACTAAGTGATATAATGATTAAGTTTTTATGTTACGGGATTCCAAAATAGTATTATGGAATGTCATTTTTAATATCGTAGAATATTAGAAAATCTATGTATTGGTTTATTGTGGTTTTCAATAATTTTATGATACTAGTAACCATGAAAAGTGATTGAAATATTTTTGGAAAGAAGATGATATGCACATACTGAAGGGATAAGGAGTAAATAATATGTTTGATAGTTTTAATGAGCTCATTACTGATATAAGGACAAAGTGATATCATGGTTTGAGTATATAGAATTTTTGGAATTTTGGTATGTGGAAAGTGTTAACTTTTGACAGCATTCATGTTTTCACTAAAGTTAAATGGGTATTCATTTTTCAATAGAATGCATGATTAAGGTACTCACATGTTTGGAATGTTACCAACAACAAGATATATCTTATGATATATGGGGGGAAATGAAGGAATTCACATGCTCGGTAGATAACATTTCTAGTAATCGGACAGAAGTATTTTTGATAAGCCTAAAGGTTGGAATGGATTAATTTAGACTTCATATAGTATTGCTTAAGGCTATAAAAGTTTGATTTTATTTTTGGAATGTTATAATATTGTAGTTTTAGAAAAATGACAACCCATAGGACAGGCGACAACCTGTCACGTCAGACAAGGATGCGGGAATCGAACCCACAACCAAAGTGCGACATGCCTTTATCACCTACTACTGGCCTACAGGAAGTCCCTGGTTAGTAGAAATTAGTTTTATTTTATTAAGCGGTATGATAGATGAAGTGTAAGTCCATTTTAGGAACCATATACGATTAATATCACCATAGATGGACTTTTGTATATTTAATAACATTTTCTAACCTTTTGTTTAACACAGATGGAATAACCTATCATTCTATTGCATGATCTGATAACACTTCATGAATGAAAAATTCAACTTCATTTCTTTAAGAGATAAAGTGGAAATTGTTCAAGGAATGACCAACAGTGATATTATACCAAAATCAATTAAGTATTTCTTCTAATTCCAATTTTTTCAACTTTGGGGAAATGATCTTGAAAACCAAAAATGTTGTCCTAGATGATACCTTAGATCATCAAAAACTTATGGCTTTGTGATTGTTGGCTTTTTCATATCCATGTTCTCTAACACTCTCCATCATATCTTGATGGTTATATTTCTCTTCCATATCCATATTTTCACCTATGTTCTTCTATGTGGAAACCCAGTGATGAGTTAATTTGGGTAACTGTTACGTTTCATACATTTGTTTTTAAAATTTAGTTTTAGTATTCATTCTTACAATGTGGGTTTCTATGAGTTAAACTTTCAAGTAGTAAACCATTTATAACCCCGACGAATTTTAAAGGAAAAATTCATTTTATGGGGGGTAGAATGTAACACCCTGAGATTTTATGAGAAATATTATTAATTTCTTTGATGTCTTGTGTTGTACGCTACACCAAGATTATCTTGCGCTATACGTAACCTTTTATTATCTTTTAGTATACGCAACACTATTTTTGGCTTGTGTTACACGTGAGAGAAACCTTCCTCAATAGCTTGTGTTGTACGCAATACTGAGTTTCACTAAACAATGATAGGTTATTAAAATATTATATAAACGAGTCGTTATGAATAGTAATACCCACTTTTTGAAATTTTATAAATTTTATCTTTCAAAATGGACTTCATATTTGGATTCGGAATATCAAAATTAGCCTTGGGTGAATTTTTGTTATTTTTCTGAAAACTTTTAATTTTTGATGAATAGAGAAAAGACTGAGTTGTTGGTCAAAAACAACTTTTTATTTAAATAATCATTTATTTAAATGTATTTTTAGTCAAAATAGATACATAATACCTATATAAGTTCAATGTAATTCATTTGAGACATTTTATAATAATTTTATATATATGAAAATTTTATTTAACTTTTTACCCTCTTTTACCCACCTCCTAGGAGCATTTGCAAATTTACATAAAACTTAATTTTACCGCTTCTGTGAGTTGAATTTCAAAAATCTGAGAGACATGGTTGATATCAGTAATTAAAATGTGGTTCAATCAGATGAAAATAATTTTTGGTGAATGGTAACTTTTAACTTTTATTTACCACGGTTAAAAGTAAATATGGTAATTAAGGGTAAAAATGATATTATTATTACCCTAACACATGTACTAATTCTATTGGATAAATTTAATTCGACCAAAAACAACCTTAGGAATAAAATATTACCCTTTAGGTCCACTTGGATTAGATTAGGACATTTATTATTATTTTATTTAAAGAAGTGTTAAAATAGTTAAAATCAAAGTTTAATAACTAAAACATTTTTAATATAGGGTAATAAATAAGATAAATTCTACTGTAAATAATCATTATAAAGATAAAAATATTTCCTACATAATGGTATTTTATTTATAATTTTTATACATTAAATAATTTAATTTATTTATGACATAATGATGATGCAGAAATTACCTTATTAATGAAATATTAACATAATTGATATTATAAATACCCAAATAAATGTAATTTGAGCCTTTTTATGAATTAAACTAATTTTCTAGGTTGCTATAACATATTAGGGTTGGTTATATTAATTTTTTTCGAAGTAATAATGCTATTATAAATTTATAAAAAACAAAAATACCAAATAGTGTCAAAATTGACATGAAAGAGTTTTTAAAACAAATATTATATTATTAATTGATATTATATTCCTAAAAATCTATGGTTCGGAAAAAAGACTTATATAATAATATTTGTATCATTAATGAACCAATTGGGGTTCTATTGGATGTTCATATTAAGTTTATTAACCATATAGTGTAAAAATACAAGAAGTCGCAGTAAAAGTTATATTATTTAACTTAGAGTTAAATATAAATTATAAGGTTAAAATGGTGAGCGAAACTTGTCTAAAACCTATTTGTTGAGAGGAGTTAGACCCATACCCACCATAGCCTCGAAATAAGCCACTTTGGAGCCATTATAAACTGAATATAAATTTATTATAAAATAATATTTTAAGTTTTTTCTAAGGTGCCCCTCAACCGTCTTATAAAAGGGAACTCCCCCTTCTCTCTAATTCACACCTCCAAAGCCATTTAGCTCAGCCAACCCCTACCCAAATACCCTCTCAATTGTCCACCCTTCATCCTAAAGGACTTTCTTTAGTCAGAAATCCAACCTAAGGATCCCTTTTGATCAAATCAAAAGGAAGAACCTGAAGAAGTGGTAAATATATCACCACCTATTACATGTTCCTTTCTTCTTCCACTTCCTCCTTCTTTGTTGTTTCCATTATAAAATAATAACTCCAGTATCTCCTATATACTGTTATGTTATTATAAAAATTTTAAAACCATATTAGTTATTTTATCTGCAACACCTTGAGATTTTATGAAAAATATTCTTTTAATATCATTGATGTCCTGTGTTATATGCAACAACAAGATTACCTTGTGCTACACGCAACACCGTATGAGCTTGCAGTATACACAACACTATTCTTGGATCATGTTACACACAATTTTGATAGTAGTTATTCTACAAAACATTGAGTGTATATATATATTAAATGTATAAATGAAATATGGTTGGATTCTGTTATACAAAACAACGGAGGATTCTTGCACAACACTCAACCCTGACTTGGCTTTCATTACACGCAATCGCGACTTTCCTCGATAGCGTATGTTGTACGCAATACCAGGTTTCACTAAACAACGATATATGGTTAAAATATTATTAAAACTAGCCGTTATGAATAGTAATAACCACTTTTTTAAATTTTGTAAATTTCATATTTCAAAATAGACTTCATTTTTGGATTCAGAATATCGAAATTAGCCTAGGGTAAAATTTTGGTATTTTTCTGAAAACTTTCAATTTTTGATGAATAGTGAAAACACTGGGTTACTATTTAAAAACCGACTTTTTATTTAAATAATTGTTTATTTTATTTAAATTTATTTTAGGTCAAAATTGACACATAATACCTATATAAGTTCAATGTAATTCATTGAAGTCATTTTATAATAATTTTAGATATATAAAAATTTTATTGAACTTTTCACCGTCTTTTACCCACCTCCTAGGAGAATTTGCAAATTTACATAAAACATAATTTTACCGCTTTTGTGAATGGAATTTCAAAAATCCGAGAGACATGGTTGATGTCAGTAAGTAAAATGTGGTTCAATGAGATGAAAATAAATTTTGGTGAATAGTAACTTTTTACTTTTATTTACCACGGTTAAAAGTAAATAGGGTAATTAAGGGTAAAAATGATATTATTATTACCCTAACACATGTCCTAATTCTATTGGATAGGTGTAATTCGACCAAAAACAACCTTAGGAATAAAATATGACCATTTAGGCCCACTTGAATTAGATTAGGACATTTATTATTAATTTATTTAAAGAAGGGTTAAAATAGTTAAAATCAAAGTTTAATAAGTAAATCATTTTTAATATAGGGTTGTACATAAGATAAATTCGACTATAAATATTCATTAGAAATCTAAAAAGATTTCCTACATAAGTATATTTTATTTTTAATTTTTATACTTTAAATAATTTAATTTATTTATGACACAATGATGATGCAGTAATTATCTTATTAATGAAATATTGACATAATTGATGTTATAAATACCCAAATAAATGTAATTTGAGACTTTTTATGAATTAAAATTATTTTCTATGTTAATATGACATGTTATTATTGATTTAATTAATTTTTTTCGAACTAATCATTCTATTATGATTTTCACAAAAATCAATTACCAAATAGTGTCAAAATTGACATAAAATAGTTTTTAAAACAAATATTATATTATTAATTGTTATTATATTCCTAAAAATCTAATGTTCTTCCAAGATACTTATATCATGATAGTTGTAGCATCAATGGACCACTTGGGGGTCTCTTTTATGTATATAGTAAGTTTATTAACTATATAATATAAAAATACAAAGTGACATGGTAAATGTCAATCTAATTAACTAAGAGTTAAAACAAAAAGATAAGGTTAATATAATGACCTAAACTTCTCTAAATTCTATTGTATGAGATTATTTCGACCCATCCACACCTTAGATTTTAAATATATCAATTTGGATCTATTAAAAACCGAATTTGACTTTATAATAAAATAATATTTTTAGTTATTCCAAAGGTGCCCCTCTCCTCCCTTATAAAAGGGCACCTCCTCCCTCTCTTCCTCACACCATTTTGAGCCTTGAAGCTCAGAAAAAACCTACCAAATTCTCTTCTCCACTTCTCTATAAACATCCTAGAGGTCCTGGTCTTCTTCAAAGACCAATTTTAGTGCCCTAAGAGGAGGTCTCAAAGAGGTGCTTCAAAGAAGAGGTAATGTTCGTTACCGATTCTTTCAACTTTATTTCTTCTTCTACTTCTTCTTCTTTAGTTGTTTCATTATGAAGTAATAACATCAGAATCACTCATATACTGATATGTTATTATAAGTATGAAACAACCCTATTTCACCATCTATCCATCCTACGGAAAACAAAATCACCGCGCGTGCGTACGTACGAAATACCGTCTCCACGCCGTGGTGTAATCTGTTTTTCCAACACCACCTTACTTGGATGGGTATAATGGTGTAAAAAATAACTATACATAGTTATTATAACATCATAATGATTATGATATATTGTATCATCCTATCCAATTAAATTCAATAATTATGGGAACGATATCATCGCTCGTGCGTACGTATGGACTACCGTCTCCACGACGTGATGAGATTCATTCTCCATGTTAACCATTTAAGAATGATTATAAAGTATATATAAGAAATAATAATGAAATATATGACATTATAAAGCTACTGGATTTATTTATATATATATTTATGTCATCTACTTAATTCCATTCAAATCAATAAGGAAACGAAAATAGCGTTCATGCGTACGTACGGCCTACCGTCTCCATGAACGGTGTATTTCTTTCCATTTATCGATCTATTATATATATGTATATTCTGAATATATATTCTGTATTTAAGTATCCATGATCTAATTAATCATATGAATAATTAAAAGTAAAAACACGAATGACAAATGAAACGATTTTACCCAAAATGCTACTTTAACATTAATTTACAAAAGAATGGGTAATATAAATTCATAAGTGAACCATATATGATATCGTAAAAATGAATATGATTCTGTAATAAGTCAATGACATTATTTAAATCATTATACAGGAGGTTTGGATCCATACAAATCATATCTGACCTATGGTAAGGGATAATTTTGCAAATCTCATTTTTATCCGAGATTACTTATTCGTAAGTATTTACTGGGGTTATTGCTATCATCCATGTCCATGTTTTATAAAAGTGTATTCATGTATTTTTAAAGTAATTTTTACCCATTTTTACTTTTACCCCATGGTATGGAAGGAATCATTCTTTTATTTACCCTACAAGGTACTTTTTGACTTTTCCGACAAAAGTATGAGAAGAATGTTTTTTTTTAACGTATACGGCATGAAAGGATTTTTGCGGTTTTATAAAGCCTTATTTTCATGAAGCTTCCTCCAAAATATTTCATGACTATTTTCAACAAAATCCTTTTTTTTAAATTGCATGAAATTTTGTGAAAAGAAAATGATTTTGAAGAAGAAAGGATATTTTCCCCAAGAATTCATTTCAAGTGTTATATCAAAATCATTTTTCATCTAAGATAACATTATTTCATATGTGTATGTTTCAAGTATAATGTCTCTATGATTTACATGGTTTCACTTTTCTTATTATGAAATGGTATCCATTTCTTTTATATGGATTATGTGATGATGGAATGATGTTTATGAAACCCATTTTATTTTTTGGGTTATGATGAATGATTTATGTTTATGTTGTGGCACAAGTAAGAATGATTTCATTATGAGATGGGTGGGACCTATATCTCCCTCCAATGCATTGGGTAAAGATTTATATCTCATGAGATAGACATGGCTGGAACGGTAAGTTAATCCAGTTCAGTATTACAGGAGTGAAACGAGGAGTGAACTCGATTCAGAAAGGGACTTTGTCCACTAAGATGGTCTTGGCAGCAATGCCTTGGCTACTATGGAAATCATTACATGTGCTTAATGGATTCCACAATTACATGTTTTATTCCCATGCTATTTTATCATGATTTATGCTCCATTATGATCTATGTCTTATGTACTTCAATGTTTTATGTCGTTGCTCAATATTTTTAATGTTCATGTTTTTTTTTAAGTTCAAATGTATATGGTATGTTTTATTTTATCCATGCTTACCCTTGCTGAGCATTTGAGCTCACCCTTTTTATGTTTTCTTTTCCCCTAGGATTAAAAGAAAGATTTTAGGTAAGGAAACAAAAATGGGAATATCTTTATGGGAGATGTTGAAGATCTTTCACCATGATTAGAAGATTACGTTCCAAGTTTCCAAAGACACTAAACTATTACGGTCCTTGTGTGTCTGTTTTTGTTATGTACTAAGTATTCCTCAAAAGTAATGTAATGTCCATGTACGTCAAGCTTCGGGTATCTACAGTTGGTATCAGAGGAAAGGTTTAGTCAACCTTTGGAAACTAGGATGCAAAAACGTTAGTGAGATCCCTAGAGATATTTCTAAGGTATGTCTAGGGATGTCCCTAGGGATAAGTATACGTATAAGATATATCCCTAGAACTATGGTAACGATCTTAGAATTTAACCTAAGATGTTAGATATTCAAGTTACTCCCCCTTGATTATGATTTTTGTCTCTCACACTATTCTTTTTGGGTTTTAGAAAATAGCTGGAAACAAGATGATTCATGATAATGGAGGATATTATGGACAATGGAATGATATTCTTCATGAGAAACCAAATGAAATTGGATTTGGAAGTCCAAACATAATTATTATTCCGAATCATAAATCTCATAATATGATCAATAAACTCAAATTTGGTAAGTTTCTTGACTCGTCTAATAAGAGAAAGATAAGGTTTCATGATGATCATAGAGGAAAGAAAGTTCAATTTCCCCTATGTAAATCATGTGGGAAGAGGCATTAAGGAGAATGTTTCAAAGGAACTGGAAGATGATTTGGGTGTGGAAAAGAAAGTCATCGAGCAGCTGAGTGTCGAAGTAATTGAAAAAGGGTTTCTAATGATGTGAATAAAGAAAAGACTATAGAGAACGCACCACCAACACGTCAATGCTTCAAGTGCAAGGAAATGGGGCATTATGCTCATAAATGCCCTAATACAAGGGTCAGTGATGATCGACGTGAGCAACCACTTAAGGCAAAGGACAAAGGGAAGTCACATGCGATCACTATTGGAAATGTTGAATATGACAACGATGTGGTGGAATGATTAAGTGTTTATGTAATGGGATTCCAAAATAATGTTGTATATACTATCGTGGAATATTGGAATATTTATGTATTGGTCTATTGTGGTTTTTAATAATTTTATGGTACCGGTAACCATGGAAAGTGATTGAGATATTTTTGGAAAAAAGATTATATGCGCATAATGAAGGGATAAGGAGAAAATGAAATATTTGAAAGTATTCATGAGATCATGAATGATATAAGTAAATAGTTATGTCATGGTTTGAGGTTTTGGTATGTGAAAAGAGTTAACTTTTGACAGCACTCATGTTTTCACTAAGATTCAATGGGTATTCATTTTTCAAGAGAATACATGATTAAGGCCATCGAATGTTTGTAATGTGACCAACAAGACATATCTCATGATATATGTGGATCAATGATGGTATTAACATGCTTGTTATATGAACTCTTTGATAATCATTTTCACTATAATATGAGATTGGACATCAGTATTTTGGATAAGCCTAAAGATTGGAATGGATTATGTTGGAAATAAGTTAGTATTTTTTAAGGATAAAAGTTTTTTCGATATTATTGATGGGATGTTATAGTAATGTAGTTTTAGAAAAAGGAAAACCTGCAGGATGGGCGACAGCCCATCGCGTCGGACAAGGCTGTGGGAATCGAACCCACAACCAAAGTGCGACTGGCCTTTATCACCTACCATTGTCCTACAGGAAGTCCCTATTTAGTATAAACTAGTTTTATTATATTAAACAGTATGATATATGAAGTATAATTCCATTTTAGGAACCATATATGATTAATCTCACTATAGATGGACTTATGTATTTTTTTGATAACTTTTCTAACCTTTTGTTTGAGACAGATGGAATGACCCATCATTCTATCAGATGATCTACTAACACATCACGAATGAAAAATTCAACTTCATTTCATTAAGAGATGAAGTGGAAATTGTCCAAAGAATGACCAATGGTGAGACTGTACCAAAATATCGAAAGTATTTCTTCTAATTCCAATTTCATCAACTTAAGGGAAATAATCTTGAAAACCAAAAATGTTGTCCTAGTGCTCTTATATCCAATTAATCAGATGGTACCTTAGATCATCACAAATTTATGGCTTTGTGATTGATGGATTTTTCATAGCCATGTTCTCTACCACTCTCCATCAGAACTTGATGGTTAGATTTTTCTTCCATATCCATATTTTCACCTATGTTCTCCTATGTGGAAACCCAGTGATGAGTTAATTTGGGTAACCGTTACATTTCATACTTTAGTTTTTAAAGCCACGTTTTGGTATTCCTTTTTATGATGTGGGTTTCTATTAAACAAACTTTCGAGTAGAAAACCATTTATAACCCTGACGAATTTCGAGGGTGAAATTCATTTTAAGGGGGGTAGAATGTAACACCTCGAGATTTTATGAAAAATATTCTTTTAATATCGTTGATGTATTGTGTTTTATGCTACAACAAGATTACCTTATGCTACATGCAACACCGTATGAGCTTGCAGTATACACAACACTATTCTTGGATCATGTTATACACAATTTTGATAGTAGTTATTCTACGAAACATTGAGTGTATATATATATATATATATATTCAATGTATAAATGAAATATGGTTGGATTCTGTTATACAAAACAATGGAGGAGTCTTGCACAACACGCAACCCTGACTTGGCTTTCCTTACACGCAATCGCAACTTTCCTCGATAGCGTATGTTGTACGCAATACCAGGTTTCACTAAACAACGATATATGGTTAAAATATTATTAAAACTAGCCGTTGTGAATAGTAATAACCACTTTTTGAATTTTTTTAAATTTCATCTTTCAAAATGGACTTCATTTTTTGATTCAAAATATTGAAATTATCCTAGGGTGAAATTTTGGTATTTTTCTGAAAACTTTCAATTTTTTGATGAATAGTGAAAACACTGGGTTACTATTTAAAAACCGACTTTTTATTTAAATAATTATTTATTTTATTTAAATTTATTTTAAGCCAAAATTGACACATAATACATATATAAGTTCAATGTAATTCATTGGATTCATTTTATAATAATTTTAGATATATAAAAATTTTATTGAACTTTTCACCGTCTTTTACCCACCTCCTAGGAGAATTTGCAAATTTACATAAAACATAATTTTACCACTTTTGTGAATGGGATTTCAAAAATCCGAGAGACATGGTTGATGTCAGTATGTAAAATTTGGTTCAATGAGATGAAAATAATTTTTGGTGAATAGTAACTTTTTTACTTTTATTTACCACGGTTAAAAGTAAATAGGGTAATTAAGGGTAAAAATGATATTATTATTACCCTAACACATGTCCTAATTCTATTGGATAAGTGTAATTAGACCAAAAACAACCTTAGTAATAAAATATGACCATTTAGGCCCACTTGGATTAGATTAGGACATTTATTATTAATTTATTTAAAAAAGGGTTAAAATAGTTAAAATCAAAGTTTAATAAGTAAATAATTTTTAATATAGGGTTATACATAAGATAAATTCGACTATAAATATTCATTAGAAATATAAAAAAGATTTCCTACATAATGATATTTTATTTGTAATTTTTAGACTTTAAATAATTTAATTTATTTATGACACAATGATGATGCAGTAATTATCTTATTAATGAAATATTGACATAATTGATGTTATAAATACCCAAATAAATGTAATTTGAGACTTTTTATGAATTACAATTATTTTATATGTTAATATGACATGTTAGTATTGATTTATTTAATTTTTTTCTAACTAATCATTCTGTTATGATTTTCACAAAAATCAATTACCAAATAGTGTCAAAATAGACATAAAATAGTTTTTAAAACAAATATTATATTATTAATTGTTATTATATTCCTAAAAATATAAGGTTATTCCAAGATACTTATATCATGATATTTGTATCATTAATGGACCACTTGGGAGTTTCTTTCATGTATATGGTAAGTTTATTAACTATATATTATAAAAATACAAAGTGACATGGTAAATGTCAATCTAATTAACTAAGAGTTAAAACTAAAAGATAAGGTTAATATAATGACCTAAACTTGTCTAAATTCTATTGGATTAGAGTATTTAGACCCATCCCCACCTTATCTTTGAAATATATCAATTTGGAGCTATTAAAAATCGAATTTGACTTTATAATAAAATAATATTTTTAGTTATTCCAAAGGTGCCCCTCTCCTCCCTTATAAAAGGGCACCTCCTCCCTCTCTTCCTCACACCATTTTGTGCCTTGAAGCTCGGCCAACCCCTACCAAATTCTCTTCTCCACTTCCATATAAACATCCTAGAGGTCCTGGTCTTCTTCAAAGACCAATTTTAGTGCCCTAAGAGGAGGTTTCAAAGAGGTTCTTCAAAGAAGAGGTAATGTCCGTTACCGATTCTTTCAACATTATTTCTTCTTCTACTTATTCTTCTTTAGTTGTTTCATTATGAAGTAATAACATCAGAATAACTCATATACTGATATTTTATTATAAGTATGAAACAACCCTATTTCAACATCTATCCATCCTACAGAAAACGAAATCACCGCGCGTGCGTACGTACGGAATACCGTCTCCACGCCGTGGTGTAATCTGTTTTTCCAACACCACCTTACTTGGATGGGTATAATGGTGTAAAGAATAACTATACATAGTTATTATAATATCATACTGATTATGATATATTGTATCATCCTATCCAATTCAATTCAATAATTATGGGAACGATATCATCGCTCGTGCGTACGTACGGACTACCGTCTCCACGACGCGATGAGATTCATTCTCCATGTTAACCATTTAAGAATGATTATAAAGTATATATAAGCAATAATAATGAAATATATGACATTATAAAGCTACTGGATTTATGTATATATATATGTATGTCATCTACATAATTCCATTCAATTCAATAAGGAAACGAAAATAGCGTTCATGCGTATGTACGGCCTACCGTCTCCATGAACGGTGGATTTATTTCCATTTATCGATCTATTATATACATGTATATTTTGAAAATATATTCTAGATGTAAGTAACCATGATCTAAGTAATCATATGAATAATTACAAGTTAAAACACAAACAACAAATGAAACAATTTTACCCAAAACACTACTTTAACAGTAATTTACAAAAGAATGGGTAATATAAAGTCATAAGTGAACCATATATGATATCGTAACAATGAATATGATTCTTTAATAAGTCAATCAAATTATTTAAATCATTATACAGGAGGTTCGGATCCATACAAAGCATATCGTACCTAAGGTAAGGATAATTTTGCAAATCTCATTTTTATCTGAGATTACTTATTCGTAAGTATTTACTGGGGTTATTGCTATCATCCATGTCCATGTTTTATAAAAGTGTATTCATGTATTTTTAAATTCCTTTTTACCCATTTTGAATTTTACCCCGTGGTATGGAAGGAATCATTCTTTTATTTACCCTACAAGGTACTTTTTGACTTTTCCGACAAAAGTACGAGAAGAATTTTTTTTTTAACGTATACGGCATGAAAGGATTTTTGTGGTTTTATAAAGCCTTATTTTAATGAAGAGTCCTCCAAAAGATTTCATGACTATTTTCAACAAAATCTTTTTTTTTAAATTGCATGAAATTTTGTGAAAAGAAAATTATTTTGAAGAAGAAAGGATATTTTCCTCAAGAATTCATTTCAAGTGTTATATCAAAACCATTTTTCATATAAGATAACATTATTTCATATGTGTATGTTTCAAGTATAATGTCTCTATGATTTACATGGTTTCACTTTTCTTATTATGAAATGGTATCCATTTATTTTATATGGATTATGTGATGATGGAATGATGTTTATGAAACCCATTTTATTCTTTGGGTTATGATGAATGATTTATGTTTATGTTGTGGCACAAGTAAGAATGATTTCATTATGAGATGGGTGGGACCTATATCTCCCTCCAATGCATTGGGTAAAGATTTATATCTCATGAGATAGACATGGCTGGAATGGTAAGTTAATCTGGTTCAGTATTACAGGACTGAAACGAGGAGTGAACTCGATTCAGAAAGGGACTTTGTCCACTAAGATGGTCTTGGCAGCAATGCCTTGGCTACTATAGAAATCATTACATGTGCTTAATGGATGCCACAATTACATGTTTTATTCCCATGCTATTTTATCATGATTTATGCTCCATTATGATCTATTCCTTATGTACTTTCATGTTTTATGTCGTTGCTCAAGATTTTTAATGTTCATGTTTTTCTTAAGTTCAAATGTATATGGTATGTTTTATTTTATCCTTGCTTACCCTTACTGAGCATTTGAGATCACCCTTTTTATGTTTTCTTTTCCCCCAGGATTAAAAGAAAGATTTTAGGTAAGGAAACAAAAATGGGATGATCTTTATGGGAGATGTTGAAGATCTTTCACCATGATTACAAGATTACGTTCCAAGTTTCCAAAGACACTAAACTATTACGGTCCTTGTGTGTCTGTTTTTGTTATGTACTAAGTATTCCGCAAAATTAATGTAATGTCCATGTAATTTAGGCTTCGGGTCTCTACATTATCCATCCTATAAATGAAAAAGTCACCACATGTGCGTACGTACGGATTACCGTCTCCACGTCGTGGTGTAGTTTTTTATTCAAACATTTCATCATTTGGATGGTTATAATAATGAGTATAAATGATATAAAAAATAAATATTAAATTGTGATAATTCTTTATATATGATATATCATCCAATTATATATGATTTTAATATCAAAAGAATGATATTGTCACTCGTGCGTACGTACGGACTACCATCTCCACAAACGAGATGAGATTCATTTTCCATAATTAACCATTCAAGTATGATTATTTAGTATATATAATAAATAATAATGAAAGTTATTACATAATAATGTTACTGGGTTTATGTACATATATGTTTCATTTACTTAATTCCATCCAATTCAATAATGAAACGAAAACAGCGTTCATGCGTACGTACGACCTACCATCTCCATGAACGGTGTATTTCATTCCATTTATCTATCTATCGTATATATTTATATGCTGAATATATATTAGATATAAATCTTGTTCTAAATTATGGAATTAATTAAATCAGGATATAAGTAATAATATCTAGACCAACAAGTTGAAACACTTACGATAAATGAAACAATTTTACCCAAAATGATGCTTTAACATGGAATTTACAAAAGAACGGGTAATATAAAGTCATAAGTAAATCATATATGATATCATAAATATTATTATGGTTATGTTATAAGTTAATAATATGTTTAAACCCACTATACAGGAGTCTCAGACACATACGGAAGAAATTGGACATAAGGTAAGGGATAATTTTGCAAATCTCATTTTTATCTGATATTTCTTATACGTAAGTATTTACTAGGGTGTATTTTTCATCCATGTCCATAAAAATGTTTTTAATAAAGTGTTTAATATTCATCCATGTATTTTTAAAGTCATGTTTACCACTCTTTTACTTTTACATTCTATTATGGAAGGAATCTTTCCTTTGTTTACCATAAGAGGAACTTTTTGACTTTTCTGGAAAAAGTACGAGGAGAATGCTTTTTTTAACTTATACGAAATGAACGAATTTTTATGGTTTCATAAATCCTAATTTTCATGAAACTTACTATACAATATTTCTTTATTATTTTCAATAAAATAATTTTCTTTTAAAATTGAATGGCATTTTGTGAAAAGAAAATTATTTTTAAGAAGAAAAGATATTTCCCTCAAGAATTCATTTCAAGAGTTTTGTCAAAACTATTTTCCATATAAGATGACATTATTCAGTATGAATATGTTTCAAGTATAATGTCTCTATTATTTACATGTTTTTATTCTTATTATGATGAATGATATCAATTTGTTTTATATTTATTATGTTATGATGGGATGATGTTTATGAATCCTATTTTATTCTTTGGGTTATGATGAAGGATTTATGTTTATTTTGTAGAACAGGTAAGAATGATTTCATTATGAGATGGTTGGGACCTATATCTCCCTACAATTCATTGGGTAAAGATTTATATCTCATGATATATACATGTCTGGAATGGCAAGTGAATCAGGTTCAGTAATACAGGGCTAGAACGACAAGTAAACCCAGTTCAGTAATGGACATTGTCCACTATGATGGTCTTGCCTATAATGCCTTGGCTACAATGGAAATTATATCATGTGCTTAATGTTTTTCCATAATTACATGTTTTATTACCAAGCTATTTTATCATGATATATGTTCCTTTGTGATATATGCCTTACGTACTTCCATGTTTTATGTCATTGCTCAAGATTTTTATGTTTAGATTTTATGTTCAAGTTTTTTCTTTCAAATGTTTATGGATTGTTTTATGTTCTCTATGTTTACCCTTACTGAGCATTTGAGCTCAGCCTTTTTATATTTTCTTTTCCCCAGGATATAAGGAAAGGTTTTAGGTAAGAAAACAAAATGGGAAGATCTTTATGGGAGATGTTGAAGATATTTAACCATGATTAGAAGATTATGTTACGAGTTTCCAAAGACACTAAACTATTATGGTCCTTGGGTGTTTGTTTTTGTTATGTATTAATTATTCCCCAAAAGTAAGGAAATTTCCATGTACGTCAAGTATGGGTCTCTCCAGTTGGTATCAACGGGAAGGTTTAGTTAACCTTTTGAAACTAGGATGCCAAAACTTTAGTGCAATCCATAGAGATATTTCTAAGGTTTGTCTAGGGATGTCTCTAAGGTTATGTAGAAGTATGGGTAATAGTCCTAGAATTATAGTAACAATCTTAGAATTAAACATAAGTTGTTAGAGATTGAAAGTACTCACCTTGATTATTTTGTTTTCCTAGTATGATTTTTTTGCCTCTCACACTATTCTTTTGGGTTTTAGACGATGGATGGAACCCAAAGGAACTGTGTTGATCAATGTAATGGACGATTCAATGATTTTCCTCCAGAAAAAACCAATTTTATGGGATATGGAGTGCAAAATCTTATTGATATACTTACACAAGTTATGAATCATTATGGACTTCCAAATGAGCAGAGAAGGGAACAATATTCTATTGAGTCCTTCACGTGGCAACGTCCCCTTTCTTTCTATGGGTCTTCTAATGCACTTGTTGCTGAACAATGGATTAGTACCAATGAAAAAATATTTTCCATACTTCTCTGTTCAGAGCATTAAAAATTCATTTTAGCTGTTTACCGTTTAGAAGGTGAATCGGACCAGTGGTGGACTCTAATTAAGAATACAAGGCCCCAAGATGAAATTAAATCCATGGAATGGGGTGAGTTAAAGAACTTGTTTTTCAATAATTACTTCCCTGGTATTATTCAAACAAAGATGGAAAAGGAGTTCCTTGAGCTTAAGAAAAAGGATGATGAACCTGTTGGTATATACGAGGAGAATTTTTCAAGGCTTTCAAGGTATGAATCTAGCTTTACCATCCAACCTGAAAGTAAAGTTGATCGATTCTTCAGTGGCTTAAAACCAAGTCTTTGAAGGGCATTAGATATAAGAGACATCAGTAGCTATGAATAAATTGTGTGTTGTGCTATCAAGGTAGAACTGGAAGTTTTTGTAACATATCCATCTCATAGTTTTGAAAAGAAACGAAAGATGGAGTTCACGGAAAAATCTCAAAACTATGGTGAAAAAAGAAAAATGTTTCGTTATGCTCAAAGTGTGGAAATAAGCATGGTGGAGATTGTATTAAAGGGACTATAAAATGTTTTAAGTGTGGAAAATAAGGTCAATGAGCAGCTGAGTGTCGAATTAATGGGAAAAAGGTAGCTAATGATATGAATAGAGAAAAGACTATAGAGAACGCACCACCAACACTTTAATGCTTCAAGTGCAAGGAAATGGTGCATTATGCTAACCAATTCCCTAATCCAAGGGTTAATGATGATCGACATCAATAACCTTTCAAGGAAAAGGACAAAGGGAAGTCACATGCGATCACTATTGGTGATGTTGAATATGATAACTAAGTGATGTAATGATTAAGTTTTTATGTTACGGGATTCCAAAATAGTAGTATGGAATGTCATTTTTAATATCGTGGAATATTGAAATATCTATGTATTGGTTTATTGTGGTTTTCAATAATTTTATGATACTAGTAACCATGAAAACTGATTGAAATATTTTTTGGAAAGAAGATGATATGCGCATACTGAAGGTATAAGGAGTAAATAATATGTTTGATAGTTTTAATGAGCTCATTACTAATATAAGGACAAAGTGATATCATGGTTTGAGTATATAGAATTTTTGGAATTTTGGTATGTGGAAAGAGTTAACTTTTGACAGCATTCATGTTTTCACTAAAGTTCAATGGGTATTCATTTTTCAAGAGAATACATGATTAAGGTATTCACATGTTTGGAATGTTACCAACAACAAGATATATCTTATGATATATGGGGGGTAAATGAAGGAATTCGCATGCTCGGTAGATAACATTTCTAGTAATCGGACAGAAGTATTTTTGATAAGCCTAAAGGTCGGAATGGATTAATTGAGACTTCAGATAGTATTGATTAAGGCTATAAAATTTTGATTTTATTGTTGGAATGTTATAATATTATAGTTTTAGAAAAATGACAACCCGTAGGACGGGCGACAACCCATCACAGCATACAAGGATGCAGGAATCGAACCCACAACCAAAGTGCGACAGGCCTTTATCAACAACTACTGGCCTACAGGAAGTCCCTGGTTAGTATAAATTAGTTTTATTTTATTAAGCGGTATGATAGATGAAGTGTAAGTCCATTTTAGGAACCATATACGATTAATATCACCATAGATGGACTTATGTATATTTAATAACTTTTTTTAACCTTTTGTTTGAGACAAATGGAATGACCTATAATTCTATCACATGATTTACTAACACTTCATGAATGACAAATTCAACTTCATTTCTTTAAGATATGAAGTAGAAATTGTTCAAGGAATGACCAACAGTGAGATTGTACCAAAATCAATTAAGTATTTCTTCTAATTCCAATTTTTTCAACTTTGGGGAAATGATCAGGAAAACCCAAAAAATTGTCCTAGATGATACCTTGGATCATCACAAATTTATGGCTTTGTGATCGTTGGATTTTTCATATCCATGTTCTCTACCACTCTCCATCAGATCATGGTGGTTATATTTCTCCTCCTTATCCATATTTTCACCTATGTTCTTCTATGTGGAAACTCATTGATGAGTTAATTTGGATAACCATTACTTTTCATACATTAGTTTTTAAAATTAAGATTTAGTATTCCTTTATACGATTTGGGTTTATATGAATGAAACTTTCAAGTAGTAAACCATTTATAACCCTGACGAGTTACGAGGGCAAAATCCATTTTAAGGGGGGTAGAATGTAACACTCTGAGATTTTATGAGAAATATTATTAATATCTTTGATGTCTTTTTTTATACGTTACACCAAGATTATCTTGTGCTATACACAACACTGTATTATATTGTAATATACGCAACACTATTCTTGGCTTGTGTTACACGCGAGAGAAACCTTCCTCAATAGCTTGCGTTGTACACAAAACCGAGTTTCACTAAACAACGATATGTTATTAAAATATTATATAAAGAGCCATTATGAATAGTAATACCCACATTTTGAAATTTTATAAATTTTATCTTTCCAAATGGACTTCATTTTTGGATTCGGAATATCGAAATTATCCTAGGGAGAATTTTTGGTATTTTTCTGAAATCTTTTAATTTTTAATGAATAGTGAAAACACTGAGTTTTTTGTTAAAACAAAATTTTTATTTAAATAATCATTTATTTAATTTTATTTTAGGTCAAAAAAGATACATAATACCTATATAAGTTCAATTTAATTCATTTGAGACAATTTATAATAATTTTAGATATATAAAAATTTTATTGAACTTATTACCGTCTTTTACCCACCTCCTAGGAGCATTTGCAAATTTACATAAAACTTAATTTTACCGCTTCTCTGAGTTGAATTTCCAAAATCCAAGAGACAAGGCTGATATCAGTAAGAAAAATTTGTTTCAATGAGATGGAAATAAGTTTTTATGAATAGTAACTTTTAACTTTTATTTACCTCGGTTGAAAGTAAATAGGGTAATTAAGGGTGAAAATGATATTATTATTACCCTAAAACATGTCATAATTCTATTGGATAAGTTTAATTTGACTAAAAACAACCTTAGAAATAAAATATTACCCTTTAGGTCTACTTTTATTAGATTAGGACATTGATTATTATTTTATTTAAATAAGAGTTAAAATTGTTAAAATCAAAGTTTAATAACTACAACATTTTTAATATAGGGTTATACATAAGATAAATTCGACTATAAATATTCATTATAAAGATAAAAATATTTCCTACATAATGGTATTTAATTTATAATTATTATACATTAAATAATTTAATTTATTTATGACACAATGATGATGCAGTAATTACCTTATAAATGAAACATTAACATAAATGATATAATAAATACCCAAATAAATGTAATTTGAGACTTTTTATAATTTACACTAATTTTATATGTTAATATAAAATATTTGGGTTGGTTAAATGAAGTTTTTTTAAGTTATAATCCTGTTATAAATTTAGCAAAAACAAAATACCAAATAGTTTCAAAATTGACATAAAATAGTTTTTAAAACAAATATTATATTATTAATTGATACTCTCTTCAAAAAAAATATAAGGTTATTCCAAAAGACTTATATAATAATATTTGTATCACTAATAAACCAATTGTGGTTTTATTGGCAGTTTATAGTAAGTTTTTTAACCATATAGTGTAAGAATACAAGAAGACACGGTAAAAGTTAAATTATTTGACTTTGAGTTAAATCTAAATGATAAGGTTAAAATGGTAACATAAACTTGTATAAAACCTATTGTTTGAGAGGATTTATACCCATACCCACCCTATCCTTGACATAAGTCACTTTGGATCCATTATAAACCAAATATGAATTTATTATAACATAATATTTTAAGTTTTTCCGAAGGTTCCCCTCACCCCTCTTATAAAAGGGAACTCACCCTTCTCTCTAATTCACACCTCCAAGCCATTTAGCTCTTCCAAACCCTGCCCAAATACCCTATAAATTGTCCTAACTTCATCCTATATGCCTTCATTTAGTCATAAATCCACCCTAAGGATCCCTTTTGATCAAATCAAACGGAAGAACCCGAGGAAGAGGAAAATATCTCACCACCTATTTCAAGTTCCTTTCTTCTTCCACTTCCTCCTTCTTTGTTGTTTCCATTATAAAATAATAAATACAGTATATTATATATACTTTAATGTTATTATAAAAATTTTACAATCATATTAGTTATTTTATCCATTCTATTAATGAAAAAGTCACCACACGTGCGTACGTACGGCTTACCGTCTCCACGTCGTGGTGTAGTTTGTTATTGAAACATCTCATCATTTGGATGGGTATAATAATGTGTATAAATGATATAAATAATAAATATAACATTATTATGATTCTTTATATATGATATACCATCCAATTATATACTATTTTAATATCAAAATAATGATATTGTAGCTCGTGCGTACGTACGGACTACTGTCTCCACGAACGCGATGAGATTCATTTTCCATAATTAACCATTAAAGTATGATTATAAAGTATATATAATAAATAATCATGAAATATATTACATAATAATTATACTTTATTTATGTACATATATTTTTCATTTACTTAATTCTATCCAATTCAATAAAGAAATGAAAACAGTGTTCATGCGTACGTACGGCCTACCGTCTCCATGAACAGTGTATTTCATTCAATTTATCGATCTATCATATATATTTATATGCTGAATATATATTATATATAAATCATGTTTTAAATTATGGAATTAAGTCAATCAGGATATAAGTAATAATATCAAGAACAAAAAGTCGAAACATGTACGATAAATGAAACGATTTTACACAAAACGCTGCTTTAACATGGAATTTACAAAAGAACGAGTAAAATAAAGTCATAAGTAAATAATATATGATATCATAAATATTATTATGGTTATGTTACAAGTTAATAATATTTTTAAACCCACTATACAGGATTCTCGGACACATACGGAAGAAATTGTACATAAGGTAAGAGATAATTTTGTAAATCTCATTTTTATCCGAGATTTCTTAAACATAAGTATTTACTGGGGTATATTTTTCATCCATGTCCATAAAAATGTTTTTCATAAAGTTTTTAATATTATTACATGTATTATTAAATTCATTTTTACCCCTATTTTACTTTTACATTTTTTTAAGGAAGTAATCTTTCGTTTTTTTACCATAAGAAGAACTTTTTTACTTTTCCAGCAAAAGTACGTGGAGAATGTTTTTTTAACTTATACGACATGAAAAAAAATTACGGTTTCATAACTCCTAATTTTCATGAAGCTTCCTCTACAATATTTCATTATTATTTTCAAAAAAAATAATTTTCTGTTAAAATTGAATGTCATTTTGTGAAAAGAAAATGATTTTGATGAAGAAAGGATATTTTCCTCAAGAATTCCTTTCAAGAGTTTTATCAAAACGATTTTCCATATAAGATGATATTATTTAGTATGATTATGTTTCAAGTATGATGTCTCTATTATTTACATGGTTTGATTATTCTTATGATTAAATGATATCCATTTGTTTTATATGGATTATGTTATGTTGGGATGATGTTTATGAAACCCATTTTATTCTTTGGGTTATGATGAATAATTTGTGTTTATTTTGTGGAACAAGTAATAATGATTTCATTATGAGATGGGTGGGACCTATATCTCCCCCCAATAAATTTGGTAAAGATTTATATCTCGTGAGATAGACATTTCTAGAAAGGAATGTGAATCTGGTTCAGTAATACAAGGCTGGAACCGCAAGTAAACCTAGTTCAGTAATGGACTTTGTCCACTATGATGGTCTTGGAAGTAATGCCTTGACTACCATGGAAATAATATCATGTGCTTAATTATTTTCCACAATTACATGTTTTATTAACAAGCTATTTTATTTTTATATATTTTCCTCTATGATATATTCCTTACGTACTTCCAAGTTTTATGTCATTGCTCAATATTTTGATGTTTAGATTTTATGTTTAAGTTTTTGCATTCAAATGTTTATGCATAGTTTTATATTTTCTATGTTTACCCATACTAAGAATTTGAGATCACATTTTTTATGTTTTCTTTTCCCCAATATATCAGGAAAGGTTTTAGGTAAGAAAACAAAAGGGGAATATCTTTATGGGAGATTTTGAAGATCTTTCACTATGATTAGAAGATTATGTTCCGAGTTTCCAACAACACTAAAATATTATAGACCTTGGGTGTTTGTTTTTGTTTTGTATTAAGTATTCCGCAAAAGTAATGAAATGTCTATTTATGTCAAGTATGGGTCTCTACACCCTCAGTAAGAGATCAAGTTTGGGATCAATCTAAATCTAGTAAGGTATCTTATCTCAATTTCTCCATATAGAATTGTACATTTTGAGTTAAAAGAGCTATGAGAACAGCTCTATGATCTTCTATAGTATGGTTTCATTCGACTGAGTGTATCAGCTAAGGGTGCACCATTTGTTTCCTAAAGAATGATTATGGGAGTTTGTGGATTTTTATCGATTATCATCTTTTGAACCAAGTGACAGTGAACAATCACTATCCACTTCTATGAATTGATGATTTTTTCGATCTTCTAAAAGTAGAAAGTTGGTTATAGAAGATCTATTTCTAGTCTGGATATCATCAAATGTAGGTTAAGTATGAGGATGTTTATAAGAACACTTTTTCTTATCATCACGGGCATTATGAGTTCATTGTGATATTTTTTGGTGTGAATAATTCTCCATCAATGTTCATGGGGTTGATGAACACAATGTTTAGTGAGTTATTGGATAAGTTCATAGTGGTCTTCATAAAAAACATACTTGTGTACTTTGTTTTTGAGGAGGAGCATGTAGAGAATCTGTGTTCTATTTTGGGAGTTCTTCATCCTGAGATGCTATTGGGGAAGTTATTAAAGTGTGGGTGTTGGGATTTTGAAGTATTTTTCTTAGGTTTGGTGGTATCACATTAGGAAATAGTTGTGTATCCTTCAATTATTGAGGAAGTTGTGTCTTGGAAAGACCCCAAGATAGTAGCAGAGGTGAAAAGTTTCCTTAGTCTTGCAGGATATTACTATAGGTTCATAGTAAAATTCTCTTGGGTTGTGACTCCTCTAAAATATTTAACCAAAAATGATCAGGTGTTCTTTTTTACTGACCAGTGTCAAAAATATTTTTAGTACCTAAAGAAGAAGTAGGTCAGAGATCTATTTCTTTATTTTCCAACTAAAGGAGGATAGTTTGAGGTTTTATGTGACATTACATGTCTTGGCTTGGGTAGTGTTCTGATGTAGGAGAGATCAGTTTTTTTATGGGTATTAGTACTTACATCCCCATGGGAATAACTATTCCACCTATGATTTTTAGTTGGTGATATTAGTGTTTAATTTGAATTTTTGGAAAAAATTACTTTATCAGAAATCATTTTTTGGTTTTTACTGACCATAAGAGCTTGATGTAAGTCTTCTCATAGAATGAATTGAAATTTATTCAGTATCAGTGGATAGAATTATTACATTATTATAAATTTTAAATCTCATATATTCTAATAAAGAGGAATTTTATAGCTGATGTTCTGAGTAGGAAATCACGTAGTGATTCCATGAATGAGTTTGGGGATTCCTGGAGACTGATGGAGAAACTCTCAGTGATCCATCTTGATATCGGAGAGGATGGACATAGATGTTGTATTTTCTAGATGATTTTGTAGTCATATTTGCTAAAATATGTGGAAGAGTCCTAATTGGGGAGTTCTCAGGTATAGTTCTGGAGAGACAAATTTGTTTTTGGTGACGCGCCTGATGGCTGGTCTAAGGATGGACAACACCAAGATTTATTTTAGGAAAGGATTTTCATTCCTTTAGTGATGTGTGAGATGGTTATTCATGAGTTACATAGTTTACCTTTGGTGGTACATCTTGGTGCGAAAAATATGTATTGAGCATTGAGATGTTATTTTTGGTGTCCTGGATTAGAGCATGCAGTTGTAGATTTTTTTTCTCAATGTTTCGTCTAACAGAAGTTGAAGGTTGAGAATCGGGTTCCTAGTGGTTTTCTCTTTCCGTTAGATGATCCTCATAAGTTTTCCTCAATATTAGGGATTATATGATTATATAGGGGTGATAGTTGATAGTTTGATGAAATCATCCCAGTTTATAGTGATCAGGGAGTCAAGATAAATGGTATTTTTTCAGGAAAATATCTAGAGGAGGTGGTGTGACTCAACGAAGTCCTAAGGGTGATCATTTGGGATCAAGATCCTAATTTTACCTTTTTTTGGAGATTTATCCCCATGATTTTGGTTCTTAGTTATTCCTTAGCACTATTTTTCATTCCCAGATGGACAGTCAGATTGAGCATTCCATCCAGAATCTTAAAGAAATGTTTAATTCTTATGTCCTAGATTTTGGAGGTTTGGGAATGAGTTGCCTTACCTTAGTCATGTTTTCATATAATAATAGTTTCAACTACACCATTGGTTTGGAACCATTTGAAGCTTTGTATGGATGACCTTTTCATTCTTCATTGTGATGGACTAGGGTCAAAGAAGTAGTAATTCTTGGGATAGAACTGGTAAAGAAAATAATATATATGGTTTATATAATTCTTGAGAGTATGAAGGCATTATATGATAATAATAAAAACCTATCCTAGTCATAGTATGAGGTCTCTATAGTTCAATGAGAGAGGTCATGTGTTCTTGAAGGTGACTTCTTGTCATGGGTAGTGAAGGTTTGTTCATGGGAGTAATATTTTTCCTTTGTTTGTTTGTCCTTTTTAGGTGTTGGATCGTGTTGGATTCATGGAATATCATATAGCACTTCCCCCGCATATGATTTGAATACACAATGTTTTTCACACGTATCAGCTTGGTTGTAATCTTCAGAAATACTCTCAGGTCATTGATTGGGGATAGATCGATGTTGATGATGATGTGACCTTCAAAGAGTGGCATGTGGAGATCTAGGACTACCAGGAGAAAGTGTTGTGTGAGAATTTTATTTCCTTAGATCTTGTATTATGTTGTAATAGTGACGTGGAGGAGATTACCTAGGAATGTGATTCATAGATGTGAACTAAGTATTACGAGCTTTTTGTTATTTAGCTCTTCTCTTGTAGTGTTGTTCTTTTGTGGATATTGACCTTTCTAGCATATGAGATGATTTTATCTCATTTATTGTTGTGTATTTACTCTTTTTTGAGATGTATCTACCCCCAAAAAAGTGTTTAGGATCCAGTTGGGGTGGTTTTATGGTTTTAAGTTGTTTTACTCTGAGTGAGGTGGTTGAGCTCCTATGGTGGCGAGACCTTTGAGAGGTTTCTCATGGGGTGGCTATTCAGACAACCCCTTTTCATTACCTATCTGGGTTTGATTTAGATTCTCAAGGATGAAAATGTTTTGAGAGGTATCTAATGTAAATACTTATATATGATAATTCCAATACTTTACATGTTCCTAAGGCTCATGCCACTTTGAGTAAGTTTGGAAGTGATCTGGAGGGGTTTGGATGTGAAATTCTAAAAAAATAGTGAATACATGTTGTGTAAGCCTTACACACCATGTAAGTGTGGTTCAGGAATTTTGAAAGGCTGATTCATTATGTGTATATTTTAGGGTTAAATAACAAAAAGGAGGCACATTTTTTTATTAAAACCTTACCCCAACATTTACATGTTGTGTAAATGTATTACACTCTATGTAAATATCCTATGTAGTATTTTTATAAATGTTTTCAGCCTCTTAGGTTTCTCAAACCCTACGTATGATGTCATTTTCTAGAGGCCAATGGCTCATACCTTTGTATTTTTGAGATCCCTTTGACGAGGATCAATCCATGGGTTTCCATCTTCGATCTTTGGTGGTCTGTGGTGATCCAAGGTGTGTTCCTTCTTCATTTTCTGGTGGTTTCACCTGGTTTGATCTTGTTTCCTCCCATTTCTTATCTCTATTATACGGACAATGATCTCCATTGTGTTTAATGGGTTTTTCTTGATTTTTTTTATTGCGGTTGTTTTGTGATATCCTTGGATGGATTCAATTCTTATGGGAGATATGATTGGAGATCTGTAACATGGTCTGTTCTTGTGGGAAGTACATTGACCGATTTTGAGGTAGGGGATTCGTTGCTTCTATCTTATATTTATGTGAAATAATAAATTTAGCAAGGTGCATTCACCAGAGCATAGTTAACGGATTTGGAAGAATGATAGGGTATGGAATTTTCCATTGGAACTAGGCATGTGCATGTTTGTATAGTATAGTTAACCATAAAATCCATGAAAAGTTGGAGAGTTAATCACGATGTAGATGTTGGGGAGGGGAAGTTTCAAGTAGTCATATTCTATAATGAATGAATTCCTTTAAGACCTTCAGGACCTATAATTTCAAGGGTTCCCCTTCAACCCTTAAAAGGGGGATTATAGAAAATGAGTAAAAAATGAATTCATTTAGTCCATTCAGGAAGAAATTAACCTAAAAAATTAACTAGATTAAAGAAATTCGATAACAATAACATTTTGTTCCTTGATACCGTGATATAGGTTTTCCTCTTGATTTTATAAATAGTATGATATCTATGTTGTATGATTTGTTATCATGTTGTTCTTGATGGAAATTGGTATAGAAAATAAATCTGCAAGTAATTGATAATTAATTTGATAAAAAAAATAAAGAGACAAGCTTAATGAATCTGGTTATGGTTGTAATTTGATTATAATCAAATTGATACAAGTATGCTTGTGTAATTGAATTTGTTTTTCAATGAGATAATAGAATTGGTTAATGAACCTGAATCATGATAATGCTTGATGTTAATTATTGAAAAGGTGTGTTATTTGAGAATATTACTTCTCTAGGTTTTTTGAAACCAGAATAAATGATAAGAGAATGTTTTTCCTATGATCATTTTTTATAGTTTGA
This sequence comes from Viscum album, assembly GCA_963277665.1. Taxonomy (NCBI): domain Eukaryota; kingdom Viridiplantae; phylum Streptophyta; class Magnoliopsida; order Santalales; family Viscaceae; genus Viscum; species Viscum album. The sequence goes on along the minus strand of OY728126.1, from coordinate 1,210,490,178 downwards.
TGCCTTAGGTTGCATGTAATTAGAACCTATTAATAAATGAATTAGTTAATTAAATATGGAATAAAAACTGATTCTGTGATAAATATTTTTCCTATGGAATGATTTTCATCTTTTCTTGAGAAGTTTTAGTTCCTTATTTTCGAGTCATGTGAGCTCGTTTGCAAGAGAAGGTTGAATGCCTTGTTTGAGGGTACAGTTTCCCTATTTCATTCTTGTTTGTTTCCTGCTACTTTATGAGGTTATCTGGATATGAACCTTGTGATATGAGACTTGTATGGGTGATCCTGGAGGTATGTTGTGTGATATGGGGTGGGGAGGACCAGATGTGATGTGAGCTTGGGATGGCTGAGCTTGGGATGGCTGAGCCTAGGATGGTTGTTATGGATGTAGGGTAGGGGGCCTAGATTTTTTGGTAGCAGATGATGCATGTGATTAAAAGATTCATCAGTATATGAATGTGGGAGTCCATATGGAACTAGATGTGATGGAATAGTTTAAATATGGTCTTAACCATTTATGATATGTTGAGAGATGGTATGCTTGCTTCATTATATTTAATAGTCAATGTTCGGCTTTCTTATTTATCTATTTTTCTTTTCCCCACTACTTGAGGCATCTTGAGGTTCTTGGTTGCATGTTTTCTATTGGTGTAAGATTAGGATGGTCTTCCTAGAGTACATGGATAGGGAATGATTCAATAAATGAATAAATAAATGTTCAACACATGGGGGTTTTTTAAGATGGAATGGAAATGCTTAAAATAAGTTAATCTTGATAAATAATGGACTTGGTTTGGATTATGACTTGAGGGAATTGACTTTACTCTAATGATTAATGTAATTAAATGTAATTTAATGTGGAATAATTTTAATGGTTAATTAATTTCAAATATAATTAATTAACGGAAGGAGATGAAATAATTTAAAGAATAAATTTAACGTAACTCTTTTATATGCTTGTGTGCTTATATGATAACTGGTATTCACAGTGGAAGTTGGGAGTCCGAGTGACGTTAGTTAATGTTGAGTCTAAAACCAAGTTTATGACCATAGTGTAGTTGTGAGATATATTATATCGCATATATTCTATGATTTCATACACTTACCCACCCATGTCGGTTAGGGAAACTGATGCCAAATGCACTTTGGGAGGTTGTTTTTTTCCAACTTCCCAGTGGGAGGATGAATGGATAACTACCCTCTCTGGCCCTGATATCTTCCCTTGGTATTTACTTATGTTGGTATGCATAGCAGTTAGATTCCCATATATGTGTGTAGAGGGTTGTGATGTATTGAGGTTTTTTCACACACATGTATTACCAGTTATAGTATCCAAAGGATTATTGTAGGTGTGATATGTATAGGTTGTGATGGGTTGAGGCACTTACTCAGTGTATGGGATGTAATGGGTTGAGGTATAACACCTGATATTTTATATACATCATATGAGATATGGTGGATCCTAAAAACTACTTGGTTACTTTATTTAGTTATTTGGATGAGATAGTGTGGTTATGTAATGCATGTGGTGTATGTAGTGGTGCCTTGACCAGGTTTCTTCTGTCCAACTTACTTTTGAAGAGAGATTCTCAAGATGTGTGACATTGGGGCAGAGTAGAAAACCATTGGGGAAGTTGGAGTGGGTTACCATTGATGTTCTATTACTATATTATATTCTCTCTTGTATGCGTTAAATGGAAATATTTTTCCATTGTTAGGGTATGAACTTTGTATACCTATTTAGGTGATGAGTTAGTTTCATTATTGTTCATTCTACTTTAGTATGATTCCTTTATCATTTGTACGAGAGGATACGGGGAGGATCCTACTGAGTATACAATTATACTCACCTTACATATATATAAACTATGTTTCAGGTTAGTTGGAGCAGGTTGGAGATTGGGTTGGATATTAATAGTCTGGGGTTTAGTAGGTGATGTTTGGGCTTCATGGTTTCTCCGTCTTTATTTTTTTGGGTACTCATAGTTTTCATTTCAGTTTTTTAGTATTGTATGACATTGAATGTTTGGACTTGGGTTTTATTTATATATGTATATGTCTTAACACGTTTTGGTTGTCATATCCTTATAATCTTTATCTTCTACACATTTCTATTAGAGGTTAATGACTCTCATTTTCATGTTTATTATACCCTTGGTGTTAGTCTCCAACACATGGCCTACTAGAGGTGGGACTCGAGAAGTCACCATATCTCTCTCCTCATTATGATATCTTCATGGGGAGGGGGCTATGAGATTAGTACTATTATTTAGTTTAGATGTTACCCAAATAATATTTGGCTATGTTATTTAAAGTTTTATGAACACATATCTAGATATTACATGTGTTGGGTTTTAATTTTTTTCGAATTTACTACTTAATGTTGGGTGAGTGAAAAATAAGGGTTATATGTTTTTTCTAATTTACGATCCATGAATATTTTTTAAAATATTTTATTGAATTTATTTTTTTATCATTTATTATGAAAAAAAATGATATTAAACATTGAAAAATAAATTGAATTGAATGAGGTATAGGTAAATTTATTTTAAATAAAGTCCCATGGATTAATCATTTTGAAGGGAAATTATTAAGAACCTAAATATATCTATAATTATCAAAACACAAAATTAAACAAACACAACTATAAAATGATGATGAATTCATAAAAAATTATACATTCATATCATCACAATTTCAAATCTATATGAGAAATGTTTTGATGTTTTCATAATAGAGTAAAAATTCCACCCAAATACTCACATTGAGGTCAATGAAAAATTATAAATTTCAATAATTGGAAACAAAACCAAATTTATTGAAGAATAATATCAAGAAGATAAACCTGTGTTAGTATAGCATGTTGGAGTTTAAAAACAGTATAGAAGTAGAGAATCAAAATTCTCATTGGGTTGGATTGATTTTGTTAGCTATGTTGGAATTGTAAGAGCTTGATGATGAAGTGAAACGGTCACTGAAATGGATGAGGAGATAGTGTTATGATATAGTGAGATGCATGGCTGATATTGATGAATAAGGAAACACTAAGTGCTTCGATGTAGGATGAGTGATTTTTTCCCATAGGTAAAGTGCAAACACTATGAACATGGTGTGGTGCAGAAGTGGAAAATTCCCACTGTCATACCCATAGTGAGTTGAGAAAACCATATGAAGGAATATTACAATAGATCAAGAGTTTTGATATGATGTGTGCAGAACAGAGTATTTTCTAAATGGTTCCATGAAGATAAAAGATAAAATCCCCAAGAAAACACTCAATCTTACACCATGGTCGTAGTAAATCTGTAAAAAATCAAATTTGAATATCTCTATCCTTGCGATAGTTTTGAATATTTAACTTGGGGTAAATACATGGGAGTTTGGTGTTTAGATTTTCTAACTTAACAACAAGGGTTTGGAGTTAAAATTCAAAGTGATAAATATTTGGATATTCATGTGGAGATATAGATTGATTGTTGCCTATAAATAAAAGAGGATCCTATTTTGAAAAAATATATCAACCAAAGAAGGAGAACTGAACCAGTAATAAATCATAAAAAATATGTACGTGAAGTGTAAGTGTAGAAGGTGAAGCCCAAATGAGGTGAAATAGGATATATTTAAGTGAGGGGTCATCCAACCAATGTTTGATTAGCTCTTTTCATGTGATTAGATATGGTGGGACAGAAATCAAATCAGGTGTGTAGTTCAGATCATGAGTAAATGGGAGAAGAAATAATAACATACCTTAGATCTTGAGAGGATCGATTAGTCGATAAGCTTGATGAAGAGCGATGATGAGGGTTTCGTTCCACAAAAGCTTGAGGGTATGAGGGAGGAGGACACTTTTAGGGTTCTATTTAAATCATCAGGTAAGGCTTTTATCAGTACTTTCCAAAATGTGCTAATAAAGATACATTTTATCAGTACTAAAATAGTAAGCATTGATAAAACATATCTTTATCAGGGCTAAAAAAGTACAAATAAAATGCATCTTTACCAGCGCTAATAAAGACCCACTTTTAATCATATAATAAATATTATTAAAAAATTAAATTTAAATAATTATAAATAAATATATTTCAAAATATTTTTATATGATTATAAATATATTTTTATAATTATATATATTTATATATAATTACATATATTTATATATTTATATATTTATATATATTTATATAATTATATATATATTGATATATAAATATATATGATTATAAATATAATAAATATATTTATTATTTAAATATATTTATTATAATTTTATAATTATCAAAATATATTTACTATAATTTTATAATTATTTAAATATATATTTAATTATTTATACATGGGCCTTTGGGCCATGTAATGGGTTTCATTCCCACTAGGCCTATGGGTCATATACTATATAAATAAGGCTTGATGGGAAGGCAATCCCTTGGGGGGCTATGGCATGTCTTTCCATCTTGTGTGTATGGTGTGTGTGTGTGTTTAATATAAATGTACCCCCAAGCACCTAATATATATATATATATATATTAATATAAAATTATATGTAATTATAAAGATAAAAAATATATTTATTATTTAAATATATTTAATATAATTTTATAATTATTTAAATATATATATAATCATAATTATAAATAAATATATTTATAAGTATCTATATACATTTATAAATATATTTATATAATTATATATAAAGGTGGATCTGAACGTGGTCTCTGATTGGTTGAAATTAGGTGAGCTCTCTATCATTAGTCAATTGATTCTATTGCGGGGCTCCAAGCCTAGGAAAGTTTTGGATCTTGACAAATGTATATCTGATATATGGGGTTTCTTTTAATGGAAATGTGTCTCCTTGGTTCATGGGTTTTATCACTTCCTCTTCTCTTCTGAGGAAAGGAAGATAAAGCCCTAGGCAACTGGGGAATAAACCTCTTGTTATTTTTGTAGAACATGTTATTTCTCATCTAGACTCTTCTGATTTGAATGTAGCTAACATATCTAAGAAGTTATAAAGTAATATTGTGGTAGGTAATGAGCCTAACTATCCCATTTTATCTGATTCGATTTTGCAGTATGATCCTACCAAGAAGATGGAGGAAGGGGTTGGCACTAGTTAGAAGAAATTATGGTCATATATTATTGTTGGGACTGAGTAGAAAATTTCCCAACCATCTACTAGGATTGGTAACAATAAAATGATTAATATAACTACCTCACCTATCATGGGTAGTTTGGAGTTTCTTGATCATCATATTGAAGTGAAAACCGAGGCGTACTATGCTTAGAGAGTCATTAATGATTCGCTAGAGTAGCCTCTCATTTATAAGGCATATGAGCTGGAAGGGGATTGGAATCAAACCAAGACATGGAAATGAGGTAGGTATACAAAAAATCATGGTAGATGACATGGAAGAGATGATAAGGCACGTGGGCATGGATGTTCATCTTCTTTCAAAGAACTCACTATGGAGCAGATGAAACTTAAGTAAAATTACCCACTTTTTTTAAATCGGAAGAGAACTCAATCAAAATGGGAGTTTGCTGATTCTTTTAATCATGGTTGTGGGGACCTTGGTTCTACCCATTTGTAGTTCTTTTTTGGTTGAGGGTTTTCCTTTGTTGTAGTTGTCCTCTTTCTTTCCCTTTTTCTGCCCTTTATTTTTAAAATAAATTTTGGTATGAGAAGGTTCACCTAACTCTTGAACCATTTTGGTAAATTTGAGAATTTTTTATTTATAAAATTATGAAAATAAGATTCATTTTTTATTAGATTTTATATAAATCATATTTATATTTTAGATTTACATATATATACTTATTTTAATACAAATTATATTCAAAAATATATAAATATATATATTTATTTACAATTATTATTATAAATAAATATTTTTATATAAATTTATATATATATATATAATTATAAATATATTTATATAATTATATATTATTTATATAATTATATAATTATAATTATATATATTTATATAATTATATAATTATAATTATATATATTTATATAATTATATATATTTTTATAATTATATATGTTTGTATAATTATATATATTTATTAACATTTAAGTATATATAATTATATATATAATAAATATATTTATTATTTAAATATATTTATTATAATTTTATAATTATTTAATTATATATATTTATTTATAATTCTAACTATAAATAAATATTTTTATAAATATTTTTATATAATTATAAATATTTTATAGAATTGTAAATATGTTTATATAATTATAAATATTTTCATATAATTGTAGAGGGGTTTTCACAGGAGCTTCTGGGGACGATCTTGTTGGAGACTAAACCATATTCTACTCGATGGATTTTCTGTGTGATTTGCTGCTCAATCTTGAGAAACTAAACACTTGAGGAAGTTTGATCAATCGATCATGTAATGATTATGCTCCTAAAGAATGATATTTTGATACAAACTATGAAAATCAGCTAAGGGCAACTGACCTTTCACATCTTACCAAGACTCAAGCATCGGGTGGATCGTCAGAAAGCATTCGATGGTCCATGTTGAAGAAAACTCCAATGTAGTGTCTGAAAGACTGGTAATGTGCAAGAATTCAATAGTTTGGAGACTCTTTCTTCCCAAAGGTGAAAATTCGTGGTTCCAAGAAGACCTAGTAAGTAAGATGTCTGTTATTTGGGGTTTTCCAACAGGAATTGTGTCTCACTAGTCCGTGGTTTCTGTCACTGCCTCTTTTCTTATAATATTTTCAAACTAATGGCATGGAGCCTTGTATCCATATATCTGAAGCCAAGAATTTTTTAGTTCTATGAGTGGTCACTAAATTTTAATCAATCCAATGTTAAGAATACATTTACACATGTTTATATTTAGCTATATGGGCTCAATTAGATTCTTTGGCACCCAAAAACTCTTCACAACATTATAGCTTCTATTAGGGTCCCTATTCGTCAGGATAGAGATATAGAGATGGTGAAATTTGGGCATTATTCAAGGATTCTTGCGAAGATTGATCTTAGAACAACCCGCATTGATTAGGTAGTTATCTCAACACATGATAATGACATTAAACATAGAGTAGAATATGAAAAAATTCCTCATCTTTGTGAGGAATGTAATTCAGTGGGACACCTGAAATACACTTATCATAGATTTATTTTTTTCATGAAATGTGTCATGTGAGGGCACTTAGTAAAGGGTAGTAGAGGAAGGGTGGTGTATCCAAGACCAAGGAGTCCGTGTTACATATTAGGAGGGATAACCTCCCTGGGAATTCAACCCCAACAGTGTAGAATATTAGACCAGATGGAATTGGTTCATATGCCACGGCCTTGAAGCCTGGACTGGGTAAGATCCTTGTTAATGGAATTTTCCCTGGTCCTCAGACAAGTGTAGAACCTGGGAGCCAAGAACCCTCTGGTAAGAAACTTGTTATACAGTATCTAGATAGTTTTTATCAAGTTCGGCTACAGAGGATCTCTCCTCACACTCTAGGGTAGCCCCAAACATGGGATGATGATGTTGATACTTTCACAAAGGAGAGAAGAGAGGATTCCCTCCACCATCAAGACTTTTATGAAGATATTAAATACTCTGTTGATTTATATCTAATCCAAGAGAGGCACTTTCTTGCATCCAGTCTATAGAAGGGGAAACAGGAAGTGGATGGATTACATTCTCTTTAGATAAAGAGTGTAGTGAAGTCACAGATTTGAAGTGCTACTCTAGGAGGATTCATCAATTCTTCTACAAATCCTACTCAAACTCTTTAATAATCGATTCAATATATTACTTCCACCCATAATAAGGAGAGGGTGAAGGGGGCTATAATAACTGACCATGGAATAGCTTTGACTCTGATGGATTCTGGTAAAGAATATCTTAATTTTCTTGACATATAAAATAGATCATACAGAAAGTAGGTCTTCCAGGAGGAATTCAGTAGTTCTCATGGATTTATTCAAGATGAAGACCAAGCCCAAGGCACTGAGATTGTAAAGGGAAGATATAATTTTGATTTCAAGGCTTTATCGGAGGTCTCAAGTCCGACTGGTGAATAGGTTCCTTGACCCCTGAAGGATCCCACCCCACTAGATGACATTTTTTCTCCTCATGAAGATTATGGGACCTAGAAATAGCCCAAAACCTAGAGGAGGATCCATCATCTGAGAGGTAGTGGTAGAGGTCGGTCCCATATATGATTTTATTCATCTTCTTTCTAAGTAGGTGACTACCTTGATCTTCATGTCAGTTATATGGCATTAGATTTTTCTTTTTCTTATCCTCTTATTTCTTATTCTAACTTTGTTTTCAACAAATTTTAGGACCATGGGTTATAAACCTTGGTTATCACTGTTTGGATACATTTATATAATTACATATATTTATATAATTATATATGTATATAATTATATATTTTTATTTAATTTTATATTTTTATATAATTATAAATTTAATTATTAATATATAAATATATATAATTATAATTATAATAAATATTTTTATTATATTTTTATAATTATTTAAATAAATATATTTATTTATATTTATAATTATAAATAAATATTTTTTAAAATATTTTTATTTAATTATAAATATGTCCATATAATTATATATATTTATTAGCTGCTGAAAAGATAGAACAAGATGTGAATATACCTCAGAAAACTTGGAGAAGGGGTAGGCACCCAAAGGGTCAAGGCTGCGGATGCAACCGAGAGGATGTATCTTGAGGGCGCGGATGAGGTAGTTCTTCTCGATCTTCTAAGATCACCTCAGAGCAATTGGAGATTAAGGATAAGTACATTATGTTTTTCATCCAGAAGAAATCACATTCGGAATAGGAATATGTTGATACTGATGACTCTGATCAGGACTCAGATCATGATTATGGAAATTCTTGATGTTTTGTTTTCCTTATGTATGTGGGATTGCCATTATTTTCTCTCTTTCTCCTCCTCAGGTACTTGTTATCTTTTCTTCTTTATTAAATAAATTTTCAAGAGCTTATACTCCTGGTTGAACCTATTTTTTATAATTTTATATATTTATTAATATATAAATATATATAATTATTAATATAATAAATATATATATTATTTAAATATATTTTTTATAGTTTTATAATTATTCAAACATATATATTGTTATATAATTATATAAATAATGTTTTTAAACATTGTATGTATATATGAATTATTAAAAATATATATTAATATATAATATTTATATTAATTATATACATGCATTTTTTAATTAATGTACATAAATAAACATTATTTTTTGAATATAAGTGTGATAATTTTAATTTATTGTGAACTTTTGGGGGTCTTTGGGCCCCATTTCTCTTTTTGTTCAAGGGGTTTTTTACTCTGGTTTATTTTGGGTGGCATTGTTTGTCACTTTTATGTTTTGTGGTGCTTCATGTGCCAAAATTTATTTTATCATTGTCATGTACTTTTTTTCTTAAAAAATTTTAGGACCAAGTAGGCGCTCGGATGCTAAACCATCCGAGTAAAATCGCGGAATTAAAATTTTAAACAACCTTCAATATTTCATTGGTGAATATTTTTTATCAATTTAGGTTTTATTATTATTATTATTATTATTAGTATTAGTATTATACCATAAGTTGGTGTGAGTGGTACAAGTGGGGTGGTGTTTGGGTTTATGTCTCGAGATCAAACTTGAATTTTAGTGTATTTTTTCCCTTTTCAGGCATTGTAAACCTACATAGATTATTATTATTATTATTATTATTAATGAGTTCATGTGTTTGAATCCTTTCTGGTGCATGTTCGCATGTGTTTTTTTATCATACTTCCCTCTTCCCTGACTAATATAAATTATTAATAATAATTATTATAAGGAGATTAAGAAATAAATCTAGAAAAATAACCAACAAGTTGGAATGGGAAAAAAATAAGCATGGATTGAAAAATTAAATTTATCTAAAACAACTATCATGGATCCAAAATCCATGTTTCTTAATAACTATAAAATTCCAATTCAATAATTAATAAAAAAATAGTATTTTATGAATTTATTTATATAAAATTATTGATTTTATTTATCAAATCAAATATATTTATTATTTTAATAATGGATAAATTTCCTACCCTTCTCATTTCACTATAGCATGATTTATTAATTCATAGAGTAGATTTTACTTTAATCTGTTAAAAGAAAACATATATTCACAATATTAAAACTTCATTCAACTAAATTAACATCAAATTTTTTTCATAAAATTAAACATTTTAGACAAGATTGATGGGTATTAAAGACATCAAGGATGTTAAAAATAAAGGAAAATTAAAACCCATTAATCCATTCTTATTCAGATGATAATAGGTTGATTATACCTATCACCATGCAACATAACATGAGAAAATCACAATAAATCGTAGGCTCAAGGACTTCACCCTACAACCTGCCTATCACCCCCAAACCATTACCACCCCACCACTAATGGTGGGGAAAATATTATTCATATTATAGGAGAAAATAATAATAATAATAATAATAAACAAATAAGAACATACATCTATCTTGTATCTTTATTCCTTCCATTTGTTGTCAGACACTAAGCAACATTCCACCAAATATTACCTCTTATGGGGATGCACCATATGTGGAATCTTCAATGAACTTTGGAAGGATTTTCATTGTATACCATAGAAATGAAATTATCCCTTATAAATTAAGAAATAAATAATAAATTATGGAGGTTCATATATGCTGATAAAGTATTATTTCTTATAAATTAAACATAGAAAAAAAATATTAGACTTAATAACTAATTACTACTACACCATCATCTTATCACATACTGGGTAATTTTCCATGATGCATCCATCACCTTAATCCCTTATTCCCCATAATATATTCATAGAATTAAAAACTATAAAATCATCACCAACCATCATCCAGACCTTAACATATAGAAAAATTCACCTCAAAGGGTCTGAAGTTCCATGACACACCCCTATGAATTCAACATCTGAAACTAGGAACACCACACAACCTAGACACCATGTTGATCCACAGTTGACTCTAATTTCATTAACTTCATGGTTTTCACCCTAATATTACATAAAATACAAACATAAAAGAACAAACACATGTACAAATGGACCAGACACAATAAACTATCATGTTTTTAAAAAATACACTCACTACACCTACCCACCTAGAGTTCAAAGAATAAAATATAAAAATATTTCACAATTCAGAAATTCGACACATATCTTAACCATAAATAAATTATTTTTGAAATTATTTAAAAAACTAACTACTAACCTTGTCAAATCATTCCTCGAAATCTAAACCCATTTTCTCGTAAATAGAAGTCCAAAAATTGTAAACAAAATTTAATACCATAAAAAAATAAAAAACGAATAATTAGAACCCAATATATTAGTTAATGTAAATTTTATCATAACAAAAAAACAACATGCAATCATTTTTTTGAAACATATTACTTATTTTTAATCATTTTTTACTCTAAATTTGTTTTAATTTATTAATCACACACTACACACAAGATTGATTTTGTGTCTATTCATACTTGTGAAAAATAATTCAATTATCATTTTTCTTGAGTTTCATATCAATTTATGGTAATTTGGTGAGTTTAGACACTATACTTGAGTTTTATAGGTGTAAAACACTAAAATTGAATTATCGGTCATCTCGAGAAAACTACAACTCAGATTAATGTGGATACAATTATAAAATTTCATAAATCAAAAATATTTCATTTACCTATGTTTTAACTAAATTCAACATTTTTTATTGGTTCTAACACTCTCATACAAATTTTTGGAGACTTTCATATCTTTAAAAATTGGTTTTTACTTATTCCAAGAACAACACATGTCGGATTAATGATCCATCTATTTTTATATGTCATGAATAATTCAAGAATATTTTTACTAAGATTTCAAATAAGTTCATGATTGTTATATAGGTTTTAACCATTACACTCATCTTTTAGAGTTTTAAGGCACTACAATTGTGTTTTTAATCATATCAAGAAAAACACGACAAGGATTGATGTGACAATATATTCCTAAATTTCCAAAATTAACGAGTTGTAATTTTAAAAATATTTCACACCACTCCAAGGTTTTTTTCATGGTATTAACCCTATGACACTTGTTTAAAAGACATTAATATCATTAAAAACTTCTTTTTCAGTCATTCCAAGCATAGTACAAGCCATATTGACATTCCAACTATTTTTACATGTTAAAAATAATTTGAAAATCATTTTCTCCTAATTTAACATCAATTTATGTTTTTCTCTATGTTTTGAACCTTAAAAACATGTTTTATAGGTTTAAAACACTGAAACTAGGTTTTCAGTCATCCCGAGAAAACTAAAACTAATATTTAAGTATAATATATTACTAAATTTCAAAAACTAATCATTATTCATTGTCTAAAAATTTAATTTCAATTCAAGATTGTTTTCTTGGTTTTGATGCTCTAAAACATGTTTCTAAAGACATTAATGTCATTAAAAACTTACTTCTCAGTCATTATTAGGACATTTCATGCTAAATTAACATTATATCTATTTATAAATGTCAAAAATAATTTGAATATAATTTTCCATTGATTTACCATCAATTCATGGTCACTTTTATAGGTTTTAATTGTTATCTGCATTTTTAGTGTTTTAAATTACTAAAAATATGTTTACAACCATCTTGAGAAAACCACAACTTAGCTTGATATAGCATCGATTCTCACATTTCCAAAATTAATCATTAGTTGTTTTCCTTATCATTTAGATCAATTTTTTGAGGTTTTCTTGGTTTTGATATACTAATTCATGTTTTTAAAGACTTTAATATTTTGGAAATAAATTTTTTCTTCCATTCCAAGCACATCACATGTTGGATTGATGTCCTCCAAATTCCTACATGTGAAAAATAATTTAATGATAATTTTCCTATAATATCCTTATAATTCATTTTTATTTTATAGGTATTTATCACTACATTCACATTTTAGAGTTTTAAATCACTAAAACAACGTGTTTGATCATCCTGAGAAAACCATAAATTGTATTGGTGTGGAATCTATTCCCAATTTTTATAAATTAATTAATGGTCATTTTTATAATATTCCACACCAATGAGAGGTCATTTTCTTGGTTTTTACCCTCTAATGTGAATTTTTAAATTCATTATTATCTTGAAAACTATTTTTAGTAATTTAGATCACACCACATGGCATATGATGTGTTGTCCATTTATACAATTCACAAATTATTCAGATATAATTAACCTCTATTTTGATATTATTTCATGATTTTTTGATATATTTTTACCATTTTACATTCATTTTATAGTTTTGAATCATTGAAATATATATTTTTCGTTAAACCAAAGAAAACTAGAACTCAGAGTCATTTGATATATATTCCAACATTTTAAAAAATAATCAGTGGTTATTATTGTAATTTTTCACACCAATATAAGGTTTTTAAATGGTTAAAACCCTCTAATATGTTGGGTTTATTTTAATTTATTGAAACTAAATCTAAGGTGAAACCCCAAAAAATGAATACCCAATATCTATGACGGTTGAATATAAATTTATGAATATATAAATGAAGAATAAGTTGTGTATACTTCAAATCGATGAACATTGATCCTACTATTGTCTCTAATCACATACTTGATGAGGAATAAAGAGAGGAGGCCAAAGGAATCACCCCTTCATGGTTTATCCATGGGATAATATGAATCACCCATCAGATGGGTGAGACTCTCCTTCACTCCACAACATGCTAGTTCTACTAATGGGGAAAAAGGAAGATAAGAGAGCAATGAGGAGGGAAAGAATCGATAGTGTCTTAGGCAGGAATTATCCACAAAATCTATATGGTGTCTACTTACTTATATATCATTGGGACTCCCCTAGGAATTAAATAATATGTTTATAATGTAAGGCTTCATGCTATGTACAACCATTCATTCATTTCATGAATGCATCACTCATCCCAATTATTTCATCTTATAAAATGTCCAATTTAATGATAGTCAATATGGAAGAATAATCTTAATGATAACAACATAACATTTAACTAGAAAAAGGATGATAAAATTACACTAATATGGATATTTATATTCATTTGAACTAAAAACACTTGGTTTATACATAACTTTTTTTCAAGGAAAATTGACTATATACCAATTTAGTGGAATAAGTTAAAGGGGCCTAGATATTATTGAATTAGTACATAGAGATGTTTACAGACAATTTTTTATTTATGTTTGGTGGATACTCATACTTCATAACATTTACTGATGACTATAGTAGAAATAAATATGTCTACTTAGTGAGATATAATTTGTATTATTTTGATAAATTCAATGAATATAAGAATGAAGTTGAAAACCAAATTGGTAAGAAGATAAAAAAACTCCACTAATATTGAGGTGAGGTATATCTTAACCAAGTATTCATTGATTATATATGGAAGTTTGGGATGTTATACTATCTCATTACTACATATACACCATAATGGAATAATGTAAGTGACTGGATAAAACACATATTTCTTTACATAGTGAGATCAAAGATTAGTTATACATGTCTTCCATTATCCTTTTGGGGATATTCGTTACAGACATGCACACACATACTAAAAAAAGTTCCAACTAAAGAGATAAATGGTATTTTATATGAACATTGGTGTGGAAATAAATACATGTCACCAAACATATGAGTGTGGGGTTACAAATAATTTTTTAGGTCCTCCTTAGATAAAAAACTTTCACCCTAAGGAACTAAGTGTATCTTCATAGTATCTCCTAATGAAACTAGAGGATATTACCCATACAACACTTAAGAATGTTTTGGTTAACATATTTCACACCTTTCATGAGTGGGATAATATCTCTAATAGAGATAGTGGGACAGATATATACTCTAATGAAGTTATAGGTCAAGATACAAAATAGTTAGAGCATGAACAGATTCCACAATTCCCTGTGGAAGAGAATGTTCCAGATACATAAGTATCGTGTTGGATTATAAGAGAGATTAGAGAACCTGAATGATATAGTTTTCTAGACATGGGAAGAATTCCTTGTAGTATTGTTTATGCTGTTAGGAGATGAAAAGTGCTAATGGGGTCTCACACGGTGATATTTCATACATGTCGGGAGGGAAACATAGTACCGGATTTTCTGGCGTCAATGGATACTTCTAATAGCGGTACAGTTTCCTTTTTTAACTTGGGATCATTTCCTAGTGAGGGGATGAAGTTTTTTGTCAATGATTCATTGGGGTTGCATTACTTTAGACCTCTGTGATGCTTTTCCTTTTCTGTGTATGGAGATCTCCCAAAATAAATAAAAATGTTAACTTTCAGTTAGTATAACCTACAATAAAGTAGTTTGTTATAAAAAAGATAATAAATGTAATGATACCATGTATTCTGAAATGGATTCCATGTACCCAAATCAAGTATTTATTTTAATATATCCTTTAATATATGTAAATACCATTTGTTGAAAATGGGAATTCAAGAAGAAACTAGACATGGATTTATAAATCAGTACCTATAATGCTTGAATGGATGCAAAAAAATTTAAACTATATCAAGGAATGGACTACAATGGAGACTTTTCACCGGTTTCTATGTTGAAATTCATCTGAATTCTACATTACACAATGGCCTTATTTGATTATGAAATTTGGAATATGGATATCAATATAGCCTTACATAATTGTAACCTTCAAGGATATGTCTATATGACACAACCAAAAGGGTTTATGACCCCAAAAATTCTAATGGAGTATGAAACTTATTGAGATCCATTTATGGAATAAAGTGGCAATCCAGGTCATGGATCATCCTATTTGATTAATTCATAACATAATTTTATTTCATAAATAAAAAATTTGATCCTTGTGTCTATAAGTGGTTTATTGGGAGTGATATAATTTTCTTTATGGTGTATATATATGATATAATACTTATTGAAAATTAAATACTAGTCTTACAGTCTGTTATGGTTGGGTTAAACACTTGCTTCTACTTGAAGAAATAATCCCAGAGGGAATTATTGCTAATGTAACATGGAATTAATCTATCTAATAAAATTTTCCTTCTTCACATGAGGGGAGACATAGGATTGAAATTATTCCATATGAATTAGAAATTTGGTTAGTCATGTATTTTATGTAATATACTAGGCTATAATTTTCATATGCCTTAATCATGGTAGGAAGATATCAAAATTCTCCAGGTGACCACTATTGGATGGAAGTCGAGAATATCCTTAATTATATTAGGTGTACTAAGGATATGTTGCTGAGTAATGTAGGAGAGGAATAATTAGTCTGTATGGGATATACAACTGCTACTTTACAAACAAATCAAGTTGATCTTAAATCCTATTTTTGATACATCTCCACTCTCAATAGAGGTTTTTTGAGCTTGAAGTACTCAAATAAAGTTTTTGTTACTAATTCTACAGTGGAGATTGAGTATATTATGACTTTAGAGGAAACTAAAGAATAAATTTGGATATCAAATTAGTTCAATAAATTGAAATATTAACAGACAAAAAATACCCTATCACACTTTATTGTAACAATACAATAGTGGTAGCTCTTACAAAGGATCCAAGGTCAAGTAAATATATGATGCACATACTTCATAAATATGATCTCTTATGGGATTTTTATTATGGATTTGATATCTTAGTGATAAGAGATTACCTTAAAGAAAACATGGAATACCCCTAAACTAAACCTTTATCTCAACAAAATCATGAACATCATGTGAAATATAGTGGACATAAAGTCATTAGTAGTTGTATTTTTTTGAAGTGGGAGTCTATTAGAGTTTATTACTTATAACTAATAGATTTGTACATGTGACTACCTATATATTAATGGTTTTAAATATTAAAATAATTATCAGATATTGATTACTCTTTTCTATTACTTTACTATGATATTTTCCTATAATATCTATCCCACTAGTAAAGTAAGAGTAGTTCCCTAAAATGATGAGATTCTTCAAGTGCTATGATGATATTCTTACAAAATTTTGTATGGTTGAATAAAATTATATGATGGGGAACATATTATATTGAGTGTCATGTATAATTACTCATAAGGGGATGTGAATTCATCTCATAAATTTCTCACTAGTTTATATCCAAAATGGGAGATTATGAGAACATACCATCCAGTTAGAATTCTATATGTTTGTGTGTAATTGGATATTATTGTTTGTGAGAATGTGTAATGATCCTTAAACTTTAAGATTATTATTAATGTATGTAATTACTTGTACACTTAGATGTATTGATATAAACTATGATGAAATATGATCACATAAAATATGGGTACATTGGGTGGGTCATTAATGACATGTTATTAATGAATAAGTCAATGAGGAATTTGTCCCTTTCATCTTTATGACATTTGATATCTCATCTGTTTGATACAAATGGATCTGTCACATTAAATTATATGGACATAGTTTCTAGATCATTTCATTTCATAATGTTAATAAAATATTTATTAAGTATATAGGTTGATAAAATTGGTGTGCAACATGCATAATAAGATATCATGGAAAATGTATTATGATATATACTGAGTGTTTGTATTTGGTTGTCATCAGTAAGACAAATCTTATTCCACTATGTGTACCTTAACCAATTTTTAGATAGTAATATTTTACTTTAGGGAAGCCCACCTAATACCACTAATGAGGTGGTCTAGAGTGTCACACACATAGAGTTTTAATGGATCTCAGTTAAATATTATTTATATTTAACATCTGTAAAAAATATTATTCTCCAAACTGAGAAGTAATATTTACTCAAGATTTATTATTCAAAAATATTAAATGAATATTAATTTTCAAGTTAAAATTTAATTATATAGATATATAATATTTATATATCTCTTATTATTAAAAAGATAATAAATAATTATTTATTAAATAAATAAAATATTTAGTTACATGAATATTAAATAAATATTTATTCAATAAACCTTGAATAGAATATTTATTTATTTATTGAAAGAATAATATTTATTTAAATATTTATTATAGAATTAAATAAATATCAAAGATGGTCATACTATATTTTTCTGATGATAATTATTTATTTATGAGACTGTTAAGATTATATCTATCATTGTGTGGGTTAGCACACATCATGAAATAAAATAATTATATTATTATTTTACATGGAATGGGGTGTGTAAATGGAATAATATATTATTAAGGCCCTTTGGGTGATTAATAAAAATTAAACCCTATCATTTTCTTTATATTTACCTAGTTATGAGAACTCTAAGAGGTTGGTCATTGAGTAAAACATTATCTTCCCTAGAGAATTGTCTATAAATGAAGAAATTATCAAGGGTTATGTATCAATTTTACGATTTTTTCATCCTCCTTCCTCCTCTCAAGTTGTAGATATCAAGAGATGATCCTTCTAAATGTAAGGGTTTATTTAGTGATCAAGTGAGTAATGAAAGATGATCAGTACTATAATGTTATCACCCAGAGTACCATCAGTTATGTTTATATATCAAAGAATCACATGTGGATCACCACTCTAGGGGGATCTTCTTTGGGTCCTAATCAACATAATGAAGGTGAAACTTGAATGAGGTTTATAATATCAACACATAAAATGAATAAAATACCCAAGAATGGAGTATTTCTTCTTGATATTTAATTAATTATAAATTTAATGTCAAAAATATCCTATCTTGGTTATGAAATTATTTTTTAATATTCTTGAAAAAAATCATTATTCATAATGTCCACCTTCATGTGCATTATAGATTATCCATTGAATTCAACAAACCAGAGTTGACTATTTCCCAATTAGCCCTTCCACTGCATCTCAAACCTTCATTAAATTATATAATACTTCTATAAATGAAGATTTCATGTTTTGAGTCATGTTGTATGAGATGATAAATGAATTTATTATTTATAGAAATTTACTAAGATATTGAATTAAAATAATTATAGGGTGTCCTGTAAGTGTAGAAGGTACACACTCAATTAGTTTGAAACATTCATTAAAGAATGTGTTTATATGATATCGCGAATTTTTACCCCAATGACATAAATAATAATCATGGAAAACATCTTTCAATTGAAATTTAGAAGAAGGTACAACATAGTCTACATTAATAGGTGATCAAAATTTTGAGAAAATAAAATATGTTATCATCATTTTTAGTAAAACCTTTTTTCAAAAAACTTGATGAAAATGTTTTGGAAAAAGAGATCAGTGTTTTCTAAATTACCATACATGAATTTTTTTACACCAGAAATTTTCATGACATCATGTACAAAGAAAAAAATATATTATAGTTTTATTGGATCATTAATAAATGTACTTGGAATAAAAAAATAATGAATTAAGGCTAGGTTGGACATTATTGACATGGAATTAAGGAAATATTTGGTGATAGTGAAGGGTGAAAGATGAAAATTTCTTTCTATAGAGGCTTGCACTCTTTCCAATAAAGACAAATTTCAGTTTTGTAACATTTTAAATAGTGTAAAGGTTTCAATGGGATATTCATCAAGTATCAATAATTTCATTTCAATGATTGATTTGGTTTTAAAGGGTCTAAAATTACATGAATTTTATGTATTTATGTAAGATTTAATGATTGTGTATTTATGTGTCATTCTAAATATAATGGTCCTATACATATTAACCATCCTTTATTTTTTTTCAAAGATACATATAGTGAATTTATAGACATGAAAAAGTTTATAACTATGGAAAAGGAAACTTATATCATATTAAGTGAATTATATACATTTTGATAACTTTAATTATTTGATATAATGGTTCACTTGGTGATATAGATCCATATATGTGGCCCTATACATTGCAGATGGATATATCACATTGAATGACATATAAATATTTTTGAAAGTGTATGTCAAAAATCAAAAAATTACCAGAAGGTTGTATTTTAGAGTGATTTATTATTAGAGAAACTATTGAATTTAGTGTAGAATACTGATCTGATGTGGATAACATTGGTCTCCAAAAATATCATCATAATAAGTTGAAAAATGGGTAAATTAATTTCTAGAATGTTTGTTGTCATAGTTACCATGATTGCATTGGAGTAGGCTCACCTTTACATTTTACATAATAGTATAGAGGTCACACCATATGTTGAAACCCATAACATAATTATAAGGTATTTTAAAACATCAGGAATTAGAACCTGGATATTAAATACATATAATAAATAGTTTATAAGATTATTTTGAGACCATATTTCAATAGAGTTATCTATAAATCTTGATTTAATGTCAGAATAAATTCTATGGATAGATAGAGGACAATGTGTAAATGTATTATCTTATAATGGTTGAATAATTAATTATCCTATATTCTCTAAAACATAACATGATTAACATGATAAAATGTAAAGTAATTCAGTTAATCTTCTTCCAGAAGCGATGCATGTGCCTGCGACCAAGGAAAGAAGGCCAATTTACATGAATATTTCATACTTTGGTATTATCGAAAAAATATGGGATTTTGAATATACAACATTACATGTTCCATTTTTTTAGATGAAAATATGCTGATAATAGTAGTACCATTAAATTTAATGAATTGGGATTCATGAAAATAAATTTCAATAAGGAAGGGTACATGGACGAATCATTCATAATGGAATCAAAGACAGTAGAAGTATTTTATATCCCATATCCTACAAAATAAAATTGTTTAATTTTTCTTCTATCAGCTAAAACCACTATAGGTTAAAATTAACATTCCATTGAGGAAGACCCTTTCATTTGGATATTGTATTCATTTTATAGTGTCTCTAATGCATATGGTTCCTTATATGTTAGAGGATACCATAAAAAGTGGATTTGGATAATCGGTAAATGGGAAAAATCCGTTCAACCTTTAAAGTAAAAAAGATAGAGTTCAATGTACAGGTTAATATTTTTTTAATATACAATGAATTTCCTCATGATACTATTTATTCACTAATGAATTTAAATAATCTAAATTAAATGTATAACTACTTATGTAGATAATTCCTTCTCCACATGATGATTCTGCTAATCCTATGGAATAATATATTGAAAATGTTGGAACTATGGAAATGTTAAAAGGTGATGAACATATGGTTAAAAAATAAAAATAAGAATTATACCATGATAGTCATAAAAAATTATTATGGTAATAATTAAAGTCATAAAATTTTAAGTTGCATGGAATGAATGTGACTAACCAGTTTACCCCCAACATGTTCATTTTCATTAGTTCCATTAGCTTTAATACTCAAATTCATGTGCAAATATAGGTAGATATATGACAAAATATTGTGACTGCATTAAAGGAAATAATTTGGGAAGAGATTTAGGTAACATTATGATATAATTTAACTTTTTTCCCAGAGAAATAATATAATGAAACATTTATTTACTCTTCATTATCCCTTTCAGAGTACATTTATATTAGATTATTATTGAATCAAATTCATATTAATGGTCACTAGAACGGCTCAAAGAACCTTTTTGACACTTTTTATAAATCATAATCTCAGTGATGTTGAGTGGAAGTTTAAACCCCAGCCACTATTAATATATACACACATTCTAAACTAAGAAACATGGAATGCTTTTATTGGCTTCCATGAGGAGGAATAATTTTATGTGCATTGTAATTTTTAATATTTAATGTTTCATTTCATGAATTAATCACTTCAATTTATAATTTTTAATATATGAAACAAAAAATGAGTGGTGAAAATAAATAGTGTACATCAAACCCAATGTACCCCTATATTAAAGCATGGATAAGGTATACTTCACCTGAAAAATGATAAGTATTTTAAAACAATTGTAATAATTTTATTTTATATGAAACAATTACACAATTATATTCCTTTTCTTATATATATATATATATTGATTAATAATAATCTAAATCCACTTCCATCCCACATGATATGTTTTATAAGGAGGATTATATAGGTAAAAAGGAACAAATAGTAGATAAAAACACATAAAGAGTATGGGAATCGTGTGTAAGTATGACATAATATAATTTTTTATATTTTAAATTATTACTATATAATAATGACTACTTATATTCTAGTATTTTTTCTATTTTAGAAAATTTAATCATTATTGGTTATACACAATGAATGACACCTTTTAGCGACCTTCAAGTAATCAGAAAAATATGGCCATGTTAGAGGTACAGGTTTTGGAGTGTCACCTTAAACATATTTTGAGAAATAAAAAATAGAGGGGGATGTAGAGGAGAGAATGAAATAAATTCAAGCACAAATGTATTTTCTAAAAGAAAACATTAGTTGGAAATTTTATTTGTTAGACAAGTTTACAGGAAGAGATCAAGGAGATGAAAAGAGACACCAGCAACCACTACATAAATATCCATACCCCTAACTTCGAGTCTAGGAATTCCCCTCAAAATCCTTCCTTAATCGAGGTAATAATATTTTTTATATCTATTTCTAATGAAGGTGAAACAAATAATGACTGATACCATTATTGTAATAAACTTATAAAGTGTGAAATTTATTGTGATTTATATCTATCAATTCCTATTGATCATCTTATTTTGAGTGGTATAATGAACAATATCCAATGAGATGTTTTGTAAAAGTAAAAACATTCAAATGATCATGTTATAGTAGAGATTCATATAGCTCATGAAATGAATGTCGAGCTACTTTTTTCCATTAATGATCTAAATGTTCACACAATTGGACTTGTTATTGTTACTTTTATAGCATGGACATTTAATATTATTAAGATAAATGATGATAACACTTTATATTACTTCTTATTTATTTGATATTAAAAAACCTAATAAATTAATGAAAAAAGTCACAAATGAGGTATGATATTATAGACAAAGAGATATAAGGAGAAATAGAAGGCTAAGTCAAAACAATTTATAGGATAAACCAATAAATTGAATGGACCTTTCGAAATATCTTTACCCCACCAATTCCACTTCTGAATTAATTAAACAAAAAAATTTAATGTGAATATGATGTTTAATGATAAAAATATGGATTATAATATATTTGAAGGACAATTTTATGGAGAGGACATTACAAACAAGATTTTTCTAGAGATTTTAAATGAAATTTCGAAGCATGAATGTCAGGGAGACTCAATTGTGAATGCATACATGAGGTAAATTTTCATAATCCATTTATCGAATAATTGATCTATTGTGTTAATTATAGTTAAATAATAGTCATAATTTCTATAGGAGAATATATTAGTACTATGTGGAGGGAAAACCCTGAAAATAAAAAAAATGGACTCATTAGTCCTTATATAACTTCTACAAAGCAATTTTTAATGGGAGAAGTTTTGATTTAAGAAAAAGTAGCACAAGTTTCTGCCATGTTTGAAGAAAAAATAAAAGATAATAAGAAATTATTAATACTTATAATGTAGGGGAAAATTCATAATCTAATCACAAAAAAATACATTTTTATTTTTTCATTTGTCACTCCTTTTTTTAGGAATCACTAGATTATCATTGTATCCAATTTGAATACTCTAAAGATTTATTTTTTGGATCCAAACATTGGATTTAAAACAAATAAAAAACACATGATGTTCTTATGAAATCTATAATACACTATACTGAACATTTTATATACAAATTTAAAATTATAAATTTTATATTATATCGTAAAGGTAATTTTTATATAATAGGGAGATGTTTATTTATCACAGAAATCATGGTATGAGGACAACAAATTCTCAAGAGGAGCCTAAAAATAACTTCAAATAGACAAATATTAAGATATATATATATAATAATATTTCACTATCAAAACATAAATCCTAATACATTACTTATTTTCATATAATTTTTTATAGTGTATGAAATAAATCAATGATAATGATTGTAGTTATAAAATTTCTAAATTTATGAAAGATAACATATTCCATCAACAAAAAATCATCCCCAAATATTTATTTCTAAAGGTAATTAAAATTTCATTTGGATTATTTATTAATAATTGGTTCATCAATATTATTCCAGTACTACAAGAATTGTTGATAGTCCATGTATTCCAAGGATGAAGTATATTTTTTTAGAAATGAGTGGACAACTTACATGGTGTCTTAATTTTTACAGTCGTCATGAAGAGGGGATTTTCGAACACGTCTATAATTTTTTTATCTTGAAGTGATCATGAATAGTTATTTTATCTACATATTATTTATTTAATTTTTGAATCATTTTCTCTTCATAATATTTAGTTAATTTTCTTATCATTTTATCTACTACTTATTTAGTTAAATTTCATTATGATCCCGAAGAGGTGATTTCCAACTAATTTTTGCTAAGCACTATTTTCCTTTAGAGATCACAAAAGGAATCTATATAGAGTTAAATGTCCTTCATGAAGGATAAATTAATTTCTATGGAGAAGGAATACAAACTCTATAAGGGAAATGATTAGTTGAAATAAAGTGGGTTTCTGAAGTGGAAATGATATTAACCTTCAAGATGGACTCTTGACTCTGTATAAAGGAATTTTTTTCTATTCATAGGCACAAAATGCGTGGATAAAAATAAATTATCAATGAATTCTTCATTAAGACTGATGAACTAAGGTATTGTTTAATATTCTATCCTTAGATATTAGTTTTCTATATTTTATTTTTTATATTGAGTTGTTATGAAATGAATTCTCATTTAGGTATAAGATCTTTTAATAATAGGTTGGTGAGACTACATTGTGTTTTACTAATAAAAAAGAAATTTATTGAATTTATTACTATAGGTTATTTGGGTATAAAACTATCACTTATATAAATTTGGTTCCACTCTCTTTGGGGAACATCTATACATTTTTTCATGTTCACTTCAAAATTTTCCAAAACTGTTTGAGGTTAGACATTCCCCTCAAAGTAAATAATATTTTAGCTCATAATATGTGTCATATAGTTAAACATTAGAAAATTATATAAAATTTTATTGATGCTTTATAGAAATTATTTATGATTCTTTTATGATGTGTAAGAATCAACAGAACATTAATCTGACACACGGTGTAACTAGTTTGAATTAGAGTACGTGTTTTCATTTAAAATTGAAATTTTTATTCAAAATATGCATTACATACTCAAATATGAGAAAATATGCTCATGTTATCTTGATGAATTAGGATAACTATCCTTGTTTCATTTGTGATGTGTAAAAATTAACCACAAGTTAATCTCACACACTATGTGGAAGGTATGACCAAATGTGTGTGTTTACATTTAAAAATTCCATTTTAGTTCAAAACATGTATTAAATACTGAAAACTTTGTAAATGAACTCATATTCTCTTGATATTTTTTGATAATTATAGATAAATTATTTGTGATGTGTAGGAATTAATTTCACATCAATCCAACACAAGGTGCGACCAGTGGGATTAAAAGTGTGTGTTTTCATTTAAAAGTGACATTTTAGTTCAAAAACTTTTTTACACAGTATAAACAATGAAAATTTTCTTAGACTGTCTTGACACTGTATAAAAATTATCCAAAATTAATTCAACACTCTCTTCTCATTAAACATTTACTTTTAATTAATTTTCATTATATATATAAGGAAATAAAAAATTTAATTTTTTTTAATTTTAATTTTGCCTAAGTTTGTTGTCTATGTGTGTGTATATAAATATATATATTTCAATTGTTTTTAAAACGATTTTTTTTTATTTTGAAACACCATCATTTAATTAATTCCAAAATATAACTAAAAACCAGGACACCCTTTTTTATGGGAGGGGACCTTGACATCCCTTATAGATTTTCCATGTGGGATTCAGTTTCACTTTTTCATCATTATAAGAATAATATAATAATAATAATACATAAATAAAAAATATAATTTAAAATACAACCAATTAAAAATTAATTATCATTAATATAAATAATAAATAATAAATATCATTATAAATAAAAAAGTAATAATATAATTAATATAATTACTAATTATTATGAAAATAATAATTAATAACTATTAATTTTAATATTAATTAATAATATAATTATTAATTAATATTACTATTAACATAATAATTCTTACTTAATAATAATTATACAGTAATTAATAAATATTATTATTAATTAGCAATAATTACTAATTAATAATTGTTGGAATATAATTATTCATAATTAATACTAATTAATAATAACCACTAATAATTTTTAATAAGAGAAAAGGGATGATGGTGATTTGGGAGCTTCTCTCTCAAGATTGTAAAAATGATTAGGGTTTCTTTACCTTGATAGCCTTCAACTTGGATTTCTTCTTTAATCTTACTAAGGTTTTTGTTAATACATAAAAGAAGGTCGATGCTTCCAGTTCCTCATTCAAGGAGTCCATATCTTATCCTCCCTTATATCTGGGTGACTTTAGAAAGAGGATTGTGGATGGAACTGGTAGATCGCTAGGATCCTATGGCCTGAAAGACATGGTACCTAGTGATGAGAAAATTGTAGTTGAGGGTATTCTATCCTTGGTTCAAAATAAAGAATCAGAGCAGGGTTTTAGATCCCAAACTATATTTTTTTATGATTCTTGAATTGGGTCTTCTTCATCTAGGAGGATTATGAAAAATATATTGCTTACATTCATTGAAGATAATCATTCAATTATATCTCAACGTACTGCTAAGTAAAAACATTTAAACGTTTCTCATCCGGTGATCTATCAATTGACTAATCCATGGAAGATAGAGAACCTACGAAGCTTCCTTTTCCATTTTTGGGGTTTTGGTGGATGGGATATCACGTCACTTGTTAAGGGATACCTCCACATTATTTTTCCATTGATTGATCTGAATGTAAAATCATGGAGAACAGATTTCATCTCTCTCAATCCTAGAATTATAATAATCCATGATTGAGATCCTGGTTTTAACTCAGAAATAATTGGAAACTCAACCACCTAGATTTGGATCTTGTTCTTCGACCTTAGCTTGTAACTTTAACACCCTTAAATACTATGGGATGTAGTCTATGCCATTTGAATCCCAATAAAATTTGACAAGGAAACTGGACATACATGTTTTGGTTTTTTTAATTCTTATGATATTGATATAATCTTGACTCTCCCTAACACATTAGTATTGGTGGATGATGAATACAGATTTGAGTTGTATATTGAATTGGAAACTTTGATTAATTTCTGTCAGAAATGTTGCAACATTGGTCATTATGATGACGAATTCTATAAAGGTTTTTATTTTCTAATTAAAAAAAAATTGGACATGTGATTTCATGATGTAAATTAAATATATCATCTACATGTGTTGTAAATGATTTATCCAACCCATATAATGATGGAAGGACCCTTGGAATGATGTAGATCAAAGACCTTGGTGATGTGCTTGTGCAGTCAACCAAGGAAGTGGAATATGGAGGTCAACTTGTGACTTATGTTGATGAAATATTAGTTAAAATGGAGGAATATGTTCTACTGCTACACAAAGTTTTAAAGGAAAATGTGATGAATTTAGGTAAGAAGATCACCAAAGTACTGGTCTTATGAAACCACAAGACCTGCATGATGGGGCTGAAGAATTGGAGTCTTTAAACACTGAGTCATAGGCTGACCAAGATGACATGAAGGAGGAACAATACATGTCCTCACATGCATGTAAGGGGAGAAATCACTCTGAATATGTTGGTCACATTCAACCATAAGGATGGAAAACTCTTCTAAAGTTTTGGAATAGACCTTTGCATAATGATATGATCTATTCTAGTGAGAATTCTAGGGATACCACATTATCTGCAATGGTGAATTTAGATAATGAATAGGTCTATGATGAGAATATAAGAGTTACTAATTGGGAGTAGCACACTTTGAATTTTGATGATACCAAATAGATTTGGACAAAAAAAACTTGGATAAGAAATCTAGAGCAAATTGTACTAAAGCCTAGAGTAATGTCGAGACTAAGAACGGTCCTAAATAGTACACTACTATAGATTCATGTGATGGATCTGCTTCCACTTCAATACTAAGAACTGAAATTGTGTTTTTAGGAAGGTTCTCTCTTTCCTTAATTCCTGATTTTAATCAAGCTTCAATGCAGGGGAAACATGTTCAGAATTGTGTGGAGTCTGTAACAATTGGGAATGATGTTAGGGCACCTGATGAGGGTGCTACACATACCTCATATCTAGATAAAGAGAGCTATATGTAGTTCATTGGGATGACCCAACCTAAAGTGTGGGGTGTTGGCACTGACACTCCTGATATGTATGTTTCAAGGGAAGGTATTTTCCATATTGTTGATAGTTCTATAGAAACAATTATTGGTAATTGAGATGAAAAATCCAAGGAAAACACTAATATTAAGAGCTTTCCTAAGGTATCAAACACCAATAAAATGGTAAATGTTGTTCGTGAATCTATATCAATAACTAGAAAAAATTTTGTCACAATTTTTTTGATATACTTGACTCTATAAGTACACCTGATTTTAGAAGATTTTTTGTTGAGAGAATGTAGGGGGATAGAACTAGAAACAAGACGGTTACTCACCCTAATTAGGAAATTTCTGATGCTGATAATAACCTCATAGCCTTAGATGGGGGCTTTGGAACTATTCAACTCTAAAAAACAATTAGGGATGGGAGTATGCCTCAAGAGGTGGAAAAGGACTCTTTGAAAGATGACCCTAAAGCTTCCTCCATACAATTTATATTAGATGGGTGGACATCAAAGAAAGAATCTCAAAAGGCTTTGGATCTGGATGAAGTGTCAATCAATAAAGGTTATGTTGTAGGTGTTCATTTCAATGCATTTGAAGATGACATCAAGGAGGAGTCATGAGAGGATGAACAACCACTCTAGTGGCAGTTTCCCAAATAATTTATGAGAGTTAAACACCTGAGGAGTTGGGGTGGTGCACACAAGAGGGGAAATAGGCATAGAAAATGATGGATCTTTTATGGTGTGTTGTATTTGAGAAAGTATGCCTTTTATTCTCCTCTCCTATACCATACTTTTATGTTTTCTGTAATAATTTTTTGGACCATGGGTTTGGTTCACCAAACTCATGTTGTGCACTGTCTTTGTATTAACAATAATTATCAATAATTAGTAATAATTATTATTATTAATTATTAATAATTAATAATAATAATTAATTATTAATCAAAATTAATAAAATTTAATTAATAATTAGAAATAATTAACATATTAAAATAATATAAAAATAATTAATAATACTTTATATATAATAATTAATAATTATAATTGGAAATTAAAACTAATTATTTTTACTTTTTATTTAATTATTATCAATTATTAATTATTACTAATTATTAATAATTATTAATTATTAATTATTAATTATTAATTGACAATAATTAAATTATATTATTAATTTTAAATTATTAATTATCAACTATTAATAATTAATAATTATAATATTAATTATATAAATAAATATATTATTAACTATTAATTTTTAATTTTTAATGATAGAATATATTATTAATAATTAATCATTAATAATTCATAATTCATAATTCATAATTCATAATAAATAAATAATAATTACTAATTATTAATTATTGATTATTAATAATTATTAATAATTATAAATAATTACTAATAATTACTAATAATAATTAATTATAATTAGTAAAAATTATTAATAATAATTATTAATAGTTAATTTATAATTAGTAATTAATAAAAAATAAATAATACTTAATAATAATTAATAGTCAATAATTAGTAATTATTATTAGTAATTATTACTAGTTATTATTAATTTTTTTCTTAAATGGGTAAAGGATAGATCTAAGAGGCCCAACCCCTTTATTAATAAAAAAGATAGTATATAAGATACATATGGGGTAAAATAGGCATATTATGCCCTTATCAAAAGAAAAGAAACAATAGAGGATTGCTTTTGTTTCCCACTAGAACCCATATTCTTAGGGTACTTACCTCTTCCCTGTGGATAACAACCCTGTCTCCACTTCTTGGATTTCTGAGGAAGCTCGTGATCACCATCTAATGATGAATTGATAGCGTCCTCTAGCATATAGTAGATCCTAAATTTCTATAATAGATCCTAATAATTCAACTACATATTATATCAAAAACTTTCCCCATGGTTGATAGATAAAATTTCAAAATCAAAAGGTAGTATTTAGAGGAAACAACGGGTTCCATTCTAAATAAAAGAAACTCAACCTATGAATCAAACTAATCATCAATATCCTCCCAGAAATATCAAGGCATCCTTTCACATACCCAGTCCTCTGAAGGAGTTTTGACTTTGGAATTGTTAACCCCTGCCTCATCACATTCCTAAATTAAAGCCTTACTGAAAATGTCTTATTACTTTTTCATTAGTTCAGAAAACTGAGGATAATATCATCCCAGTTTCTTTGCTTCATAATCCCTTATCCAACATTGAGGATAGATATTTGGGGTCATGACATAAAGAGGGAGAGTAGTGTTGAGTACCTGATCACTAGTGTGATGCACTACTTCTACTTGAGATTGACTCTGGATAGATAAAGTTGGCCCAAGCTTAGATGAAGGCCCATTTAAACTGAATTTCTTATGGGTGACCAACTAGAAACCCTCATCATCTACTAAAATATTTTTTCCCTTGGTAAATGAGACTTTATTCTCTACTCAATTTGCATCACTTCTCATTATAAGTGGATGATCCAAATTAGATCTAGGAAGACCAGTACTTGGAGAACTATTCTTCTTATATTTTTTAAAGTAGCCACAAGATTTTCCTTTCCATTTTATTCAGTTGTAGAAAAAGATCACTCCTTCCATAGTTATTTATCCAATTTATTGTGTGCATTAGTATCACAATTATATTTTCCATAACAAAAATCTATATTTTCAATCATGATATTAGAACTCCTATAAAGTACATCTCTATACGAATTATCAGTAAGTGTTAATAGATTCCTGACATCATATTCAACTTTTATATCTTCCCATGAATTTTTTTTACAATAAATCTTCCTCTCGCCTTCTCCATCAGGAGGCTGGATAACATGCTGAACTTATTCCCTCATCTTTCATACCACATATCTACTCTCTATATGCTTTTGGAATCCCAAAACTCTAGTACTACGAGCGTCCATTGGGAGTTTAGTACCGCCTACCACCATATAAGAAAAGGAAGACCAAAATATGGATTCCTTAAAACCAGAGGTAGAATGTGAAGCCTCCATATTCACGCTAATCTTCAAGGAAAAACAGTTGTTTTATAGAATTCACAATATTCAATAAGGTGATCCATATTCTGAAAATTATTTCACAACAGGTTCTTAAAAAAATTTATAATGTGATGTACAATGATTTCTCACTTGGAAAATAAGGGAGATGGATTTTCCATAGCAATGAAGAATTCAATTAAGAATTCACCAGCCACCAAAAACACAGTTTTGGTTAGGGGAGTTATAAGATCAACCTCAACAAAGACCCTGAAAAAATGTTCAAGCCTCATTCTCTTTGTTTCTTTATTAAACTTGATGGGAAAACAAATCCTGAAGTCAATGCCCCCAAATAATATGAGGGATCCAAAAGAATAACATAACCACTTGATCTGAAACCAAATTTGAGAAACTATATTTTTTTACGATTGAGGTATTAAAAACAGATCCTAATCCTATATTGTAAGGATTGTATATTTGAGAAAAAAAGCCTTCCCCCATGACCTAGATTTTATATCTATTAAAGGAAACATGGTGTAAATAAAACCCTTAACTCACTACTACAAATACTGATTTTAAAATCTCTAGAAATAACTTTAATAGCGCTAAAAATGATTATTAATATTAGAAAACATAAATGAGGGTACCCTTTATTAGCGCTAAAAAAGCACTGAAAAATCCCCCACCCCTATCAGTGCTATTTTAGCACAGATAAAGGAGTCCCTTCATCAGCTCTATTTTAATCACTGATAAAATACCACTTTATCATCTCTTTAATTAGTGCAGATAAAGGAAGGTCCTTTATTAATGCTTGAAATAGCACTGATAAAGGTCTAGCTACTTGAAATGTGATGTTTATATATCATCACACATAGTAAAAACCTATACCAAATAGTTTAAAATATAGCAATCTAAGGTATTGAAATTCTCAAATGGTTTCACTATACAAAATAAATAATATTATAATAAATGTGAGATAATAACAAAGAAGGAAAAAAGAAATACATACATGGCGCAAATAATAAAAAAAACAAGTAGCACACTCAAGGGTTTGTAAAATAATTCTATATAAATTTAATTAAAATTATGAATAAAAAAATATCCACCCATGTTATATAAAAAAACAATTCTATATACATTTAAAACAATGTTTTATATAATTAAATTTACAATTATCCAAAAAATGGTTAAAACATTAATGTTTCATCTTTTGACGTCTAAGATCCCCTCTCAAAAATGTCCTCCCATGGTATTAGTTACTAAACAAATCATTCCAACTCAAGAAAAATATTCCACCTATATAAGAAAACAAATACTATGTTAGTAATACTATAAATAAATAAATAAAACATTAATATCAAAGAATACATTAATAAAATATCAATTTTTTAAAAAAAATGAATTTGGAGTTATACTGGTCACACTGTGAATTTTATTGAGGTGGGGTTTATTTCTACACATCAAAAATGAATTATGTATTGTCTTCCTAAAATATCAAAATTATCTGAATGGGTTTGCGTAGTTTTGAGTATGTCACTTGTTCTATTACTAAAATTCATATCAAATTTAAATGACACATTTGGATTTATACCGGTCACATCATTCTCCAGATAGAAGTTTGTTTGATTCCTACATGTCACAAATGACTCATGGAGCATTTTTCTAAAGTATCAAATCAGTATAAATGCGTTTTCTCAGTTTCTAGTATGTCAGTTCTATTTTTTTACTAAAATATCATTTCAAATTGCAAAAAAATGCAATTTGAGTCATATCGGTTGCATCGTGTGTCAGTTTGATGTGATACTGATTTTTATGTGCAAAAAAGGACATACAAATCATTTTCAAAAATTATGAAGACAATCAGAGGGTTTTTTCCTGGTTTCCATTGAGTGAAACATTTTGAGCTAAAATGTCAATTTTAAACTAATTATAGAAACTTTTAGTCATACTGGTCACACCATGAATTAGATTGAGGTTTTCTTGATTACTACACATCACAAATGAATCATGGATAGTTTTTCTAAGGAATCAAAACAATCCGAATGTGTTTTCTCAGTTTTCAGTATTTCACTTGTTCTTTTTACTTAAATTACTGTCAATTGTAATTAAAAAAGACATATTTGGAGTTATACCGATCAAACCATGCATTTTATAGAGGTGGATTTGATTTCTACACATCAAAAATGACTCATGGATCATTTTCATAAAGTATCAAAACAATCTAAATGTGTTTCCTTGGTTTTCAGTATTCCAGTTGTGTGTTTTTTTACTAAAATGTCATTTCAAACTCAAAACATGCATTTTGGGCCATATCGGTTGTATCGTGTGTTGGTTTGATGTGATACTACTTCATACACATAAAAAAGTGCATACAAATGTATTTCCTAAATTACGAATACAATCAAAGCATATTTTCTTGGATTTTATTGAGTGACATGTTTTTGAGCTAAAATGTCAATTTTAAGCTAATAATAGAGACTTTTAGCCATACCAATCACACTGTGCATTGGATAGATGTGGGGTTGACTCCTACATGTCAAAAATGACTCATTTATTGTTTTATTAATTTATCAAAACAATACTAATGTGTTTTCTTAGTTTTCAGTATGTCACTTGTTCTTTTTTCTTAAATTAATGTCAATTTTAAATAAAAAGACACATTTGGAGTTATACTGGTCACATTGTGAATTGTATTGAGGGGGGGTTGATTCCTACATGTCATAAATGACTCATTTATAATTTTCATAAATTATCAAAACAATCTTAATGTTTTTACTTAGTTTTAAGTATGTCAGTTTTGTTTATAATAAAATTAATGTCAATTTTAAATAAAAAGAGACACTTTGAGTCATACCAGTCACATCGTGTATCATATTTAGGTGAAATTTATTTTTACACATAAAAATGGACTTATATATCATTTTCCTAAATTATCAAAACAATTTAAATTCATTTACTCAGTTTTTAGTATGTCAGTTTTGTTTTTTACTATAATGTCATTTCAAACTAGAAACAAACATTTTGAGTCATACCGGTCATATCATGCATCAGTTTTACATGAGACTACTTCATACACATCAAAAATAACTTATGGATAATTTTACCACCATTCATCTAATTGAGGTGTGTTTTATTCCTAAATGTCATAAATGACTACTGGATCATTTTCCTAAAGTATCAAACCAATCCAAATGCATTTTCTCAGTTTTCAGTATGTCACTTGTTCTTTTTGCTAAATCTATTGTTAATTTTATATTAAAATACACACTTAAAGTCATAATGTCCACACCATGTGATGGATTTATGTGTGGTTGATTTCTATACGTCATAAATGACTTAGGTACCATTATCCTAAAGTATCAAAACAATCTGAATGAATTTTCATAGTTTTCAGTATGCCACTTGTTCTTTTTACTAAAATAATGTCAATATTAAATAAAAAGATACACTTTGAGTCATACCAGTCTCATTGTGCATCGTATTGGGGTGGGTTTGATTCATAAATGTTTCAAATGTCTTATGGATCATTTTACTAAAGTATAAAAATAGTTGAATGTGTTTTCTCAGTTTTGAGTAGGTCAGTTACTCTGATACTAACTATATTGACCCAGACATTTCATACATAGATATCGCATCTTAGTATATTAATATTCCTTACATAACATAATGATACATGCCATAATAGTTTAGGTATAGTGCTTTTGGAAACATGGAAACATAAATAACTAGTTCATAAGAGTATCTCATTAATTTATTCTTTACTAGAAAGACACATCATTTCTAAAACCACTATTCATAACCTAATGATATGAAACATAAGAAAGGGTGATCATAGATACTCAATATATGTAAACAAGGGAGATATCAATGCTCATATAAGGATAAAATAAGTTTTATTAATTCACTTTTATACCTTCCTAACCCATTTACTTATTTTCATTATCTCGATTGCATCCTCAAATTCCAATCTCTCATGAGCATGATCCATTTCGAACAAACCACCCCAACTCAAACAAATGAATTCACCTATATAAGAAAATAATTCTTATGTTAGTAATATGAAAAATAATTAAATTAAACATAAATATGAAACAATCTACTACTTCTATGGAAGTCACTTCTTCATTTTATTTTTGTACATTCTTCTATCAGGTATGTTTCCCATTCGTTTCTAAAAAAATATATATCATCTTGTGAATACAAGTCCTTTCAACTGTCATAGTAGTACTGAAAAAATATAAATACACAAATAATTAATAAATATCTTAAATAAAATAGTAATTATCTTTGAAAACACCTCTTTTGGAATCCTATTTTGTTAATGAAATATGATCACTTTCAGAAATTTACAAACATAATAACTATAGTATTTTACGTTTGTTTATTTCAGACACTATAGAAACATTGATAAAAATAAGTAATTTTTTTTATTTGTGTTTGGATAGTGAAATATTTTTATATATAACCTGATACTTTTCTAGTTTTAGTACTTTTCAGGTTTCTCATCCTTATCCCCTAGCTTCATTCCATGATATAGATGATATTGATGCACCACCCTATCATAACATAATCCTTATTAAAAGATAATATAAATTATATAACCAGATGCTTATTTCTAAAATTTTGGATGTAGTTTATTACAATTTTACAAACTCTTTCATGTGTGGTCAATTTGATTCATATCTATGCATTGAATCTAGGAAATAAATCTTTGGAGTATCCAAATTATCCACAATGAGCATCCAATGTTTCCTAAAAACACAAAAACGAATAAGTAAAGAAAAAAATGAAAAAACATTTGATATGATTAAATTTTATAGGTTTGTCTTTGCATCATTGGTATTAAGAAGAGTTAGTAATTCGTATTTCAAATTTTAAATGATTTGAGTAGGCCTGCCACTATTTCAACCTCTTTATTAGAATCTTTTTTTGTTCTATAGAGGTGAGGTGAGGACTAATGAGTCCAAATTTTTATTCATAGGGAAATCCATTCAATTTTTTTCATATTTACACCTACAAAAAATATGAAATGTATTTATTCATAATTAATATAGTATATCGACTTTTGGAAAATCAAATCAAGAAAACATACCTCATGTATACATTTATAAATAATCCACCTGACCAATCATAATCAAGGATTTCAATTATATTCTCAACAGTAATGAAGTATGGATCTTTCCCTCCATACATTTTTTCTTCAAAATCAATTTTGTGAGTAATCCCATATTTCAACTTTCTATCTGGATGAGCCTGTAATGATAATAAATGTGGATATAGAATGGGAGGGTTTAAGGTGCTTTCGTTATATTGTTTCGATCATTTGGTTGATCCTTGAGATGGTTTGGAGTTGTTCATTAATTTCACCCACTTCCCTTTTTCCATTTGTAATAACATTCATCATTTCATACCTTTTTTCATTAAATGTTAAATGTTTAGCTTGAAAAATAAATTGGAAATTAATACCTCCTTGTTGACATGTTTTCTTACAAGATGTGACGTCCATGAAATGAATTTTCCAAGAGATTGTTTTACCTTATTAATATATTCATCATCAATTGGAATAGGTATCTTAGTACTCGTATCATGGGATATATTAATCGATACTCTGACACGACCTATTGGAAGTGGTTTGTTTTGTAGCATGTTGTTCTGGATATTGAACACCATAGCCCTCGCTACATGGAAATGGGTGGTAGTTGATAGATATAAATCATAGTCATTCTCAGAATATATAATATCAATACTGGAAAGGTGTTAATGTCTATTTGATTCAAATTTCATAGAAAAAAATTTTGGAACATTTATTACCTCATCTAAGATAGGTTTTGGACAGGAATGGCCCAGCTCAAAGATGGTGGGGGTGGGGCAGGACCTTCACACGTTGGTGGTTCTTAATTTTTTTCTTCTCCTCCCCACCCCATCTAAGTTTCTAGAATCTCACTCTTCCATTTGAATTTTTATTAAAGGATAGATACTCTTTCTATCATCTTTTTCATTTCTTTACTTTTATCCTCCTCTTGTTTTTTTCTCAAAATATGTTCGGGGTGTTACCCCAAAACCTGCACCTCTGATGCGGCCATACTGTTCTGGCCACTTCAAGGACACCGAAAGTATGTCTACTTCTATTTTGGGTGTTTCTAATTTCTTTGACTATTTCATATAGAAAATATATAAAAATAAGTAATCATAGTTATTTAATGTAAAAAATTATTATGAAATACTTACACATGTTTCCCACACTCTTGGTGTGTTTTCATCTATTATTATCCCATATTTATTTACACACACCTCCTTCTATAGAACATGGCATGAGATGGAAGTGGATATGGATTTGGATTCATAAATATATATATAAACATAGGAACATAGTTTTGGTGTTTTTTATGTCACATAAATGTATTAGGGTAGATTGAAAATATGTAACAATTTTTCTTCAAGTGAATTGTACCCCATACTTTCTTTACAGTAGGGTTACGTTATTTTTTCAAACCATTACTTATTTTCAGCACTCATTTGTTGTTTCATAAATAAAAAACTACCAATCAAAGAGATGATTACATGTATCATCAAAAAATGTATTACCAAACACAATGTACCTGGAAATACCACTTCGCATAACACCTAGTAAATGCATCCCATACTGCTTGGGTTATTAGGTGTGTATAAATAGGAGGTGGGTATGGTGTTATTTTCTATTCGGCATCTTTAAGATGATATCTCATTATAATTGTGAGAAATTATTTGTGAATACTTCCAACAACCCTTAGTACATAGTCCTTGGGTGAATCATCTACTATAAATGCACTCTACAAGGGACTATGAAGAGTAAGTCAATGTTTCATTATTTAATTTTTAGTAAATTAAAGAAATTATATCACAATTTTACCATATTCTCTTCCCACATCAGTGTCTTAAGATTGGTGAAAACATGTTTCCACGAATATACATCAATCGAAATGTGTTGTCGAGTGATGATTCTAATGTAACTACTGAACATGGCCTTGTTGGGGTTAACATGCTGGCCCCGCATATTCTATCTGATCTCATATTTGATGTCTTTTTCTTTTGCCTTAATGATTTTTTCTAACACCATCAAACTATGGTGCTCTTGTTTTTTTTTCATTTTCGGTACTTTTTCGACTATTATTTCCTTGGAGTCAGCATCATCAATATGTTCATCCAGAGCGCTAACATCGACATGTGAAAATGGTGGTTTTATCACTACATTGGGATTAGAAACAGGTTGAGAAACCTATTATAGCTCTACATAGGGAGTAGAAGTATGTTTAGATACATGTTATTCCTCTACATTGAGAGTATTTACAGGTTGAGAGACCTATTTTTCCTCGAGATTAGGAGCATCAGCACATATAGAAGTCATTATCTACAGAAGTAGTTTAACATTTAATTTATATTACATAAAAGCAGGAGAAAACATATAATAATATAAGGTAAAATGATATATATTACAAATATATATATAACATTATTATTGAACTCTCTCTTTTTTTTAAAGGATAAAGGGATTTTCCCCTCTATAGACTATCAAAATCCCTTCATTGTGGTCTCTTATGACATACAAAACATCATATACATTGGTACTATTGCTAAATGATTGGGACATACCAATGAAAGGGTTATCCTTTATTGAACTTTCGTCTGACCCTTCAGTGTTTTTGGTCAATAAAAGAATAATTTACCAGTTTTAGTTTGCGGGGTCTAGAATATAAAATACTTATACTGCATGTGATCCCATTATAAACAGTTTGTCTGTGTACCCTTCCATACTGAAATTAACTTTCACGAATCTCAATTCATCTATTTTAATAGCAATCCTATTATCAACCCACTTGTATTGAAAAATTGGCACTTTTAATGTCTTATAATCTAAATCCCATATTTTTTTGATGATGCCAAAGTATAACATATTCACGTAAATTGGATATTTTTCCTTAGCACCAGAAACATGCATCTCTTCAGCCACAAGTGTAACTCCACTATTATTTATGGTATTTACTTCATCATGTTCATTAATATAGAATGTATAACCATTAATTACATAATAATTTTAAGATAATACATGTACACTTGGTCCTTTGGCTATACATCAAATTCATTTTGAAATTGAGTTTCTATTTTCAAATGAATACTTAAGAATATGGTCCTGAAACCATCCTATAAACTGTTGATTTTGTGTATTTGATATCAATTTTTTAGCCCTTGATGGATTCAAATTCCTAATAATTTCGTTTTTGGTTTCAACATATGGGTAAATGTCCAAAAATTTAATCCAAACATAAAGGTGGTCCTGAACCTAATCTATAATATTGATTGTGATGGCCTCTCTTCTAGAAATTCTGTCACCTGGAAGACACCGAGTGTGATGATATTTTGGTAGACCAATGCTTTCTACCCTGCATAGGTATTTGGTATATAATTTAATGTCTTTCAAAATAATATATCACTTTGAAATACAACCCTATATACAACTTCTATTTTTTACATACCCTTTTAAAATCTTCATATACCGTACAATGGGGTATATCCATATATAGTGTATAGGCCCACATAGTCAAATCTCTCTAACAAATTGAACCATAAAATGAACCATCATATCAAATAATGTTGGAGGGAAGAAAATTTACAAAACACATAATATGACGTCAATTTCTATTTCCATAGTCATCAATTTCACCGGGTTTATAACTTTGTTTCATATATCTTTAAAGAAGAAACAGAGTTTAGTTAATGTATGACAGACATTCTTGGGAAAAATGAAACATAAAGCTATAGGAATTAGATATTGCATCAAAACATGGTAGTAATGTCATTTCAGACCCATTAAATTTAAATCTCTCATTCACATGATGTTCTTGATATTTGATTAATACCCCTATGGAACCTTTACATCATTCAATAAGTTGCAAAACTGATATCTCTCCTACCTGGAAAGAGTGTAAGAAGCAAGAGGAAGAAATCTTCATTTTTAAACCCTTCACTGGTGCCAACTATTCTCATATTCCCATGTTAACCTTGTCCAACCTAGCCTTAATTCCATCCTTAATTTTTTCAGGTGCATTTAGTAACATGTCGATGACACTATCACATACATTGTTTTTGAAAATTCATAACATCAAGAAAATGTATGACGTATAAACAAACCAGTGATGTACTGTGAGTTCTTCTTTGAAAACTAAAAGGATTCACTTCATCTGTAGATAACTCAAGACTAAGGTTTCTCAGCTCATTTCAAAATTTAGGATACTCATGATCAATTATCTTTTACTAAGGAGATTCTTTTGGTTTATGTAGTTTCCCATATTTAATTCTTTTATCTACATTCCACGTTAATTTTCCTACAATTTTCTCACTTTCATATAAGCACCTAAACCTTGGAATGTTTGGAAAGTACCATACAACTTTCGTAGGATCGGATTCATCTTTCTTGTATCGAGAAGCACCACACTTTGATAATTATGTAAGTTATTTGTCGTCCTTTTGATACGTTATAAAATCATTCGGGTAGGCATGTATTCTTTCATAGATCATACACATTGAGCATAGCATTTGTTTGGTATCATATGTTTGGCTTGAGAGCTCATTATCTTCTAGGAGCATGTCATTCAGGAGATCAAGTAGTTCTATAAAACTAGCTTCACTCCATATATTTCTTGATCTCAAATTATATAGCTTTAGTATGGTTGAAAATGTTGTACATTTTGTGAAACCTGCATATAATGGCGTCTTTTCACAACTCTTTAACTTCTCAAAAAAAAATTGGGAAATCATTAAGTTTATTTTAAATTGTCTTTATCATTTCCTCAATATGATCTTCATCATCATTCATATCTATAATCACATCCTTGATACGGTATTATTCATTGTTCACACTTGTGATCATATTAGATGATCCATAAAACACAGTGTTATCTCAGTTACTACCTATAATTGATTTTTCCCTGTATTTATTCCAACATTTATAACTTTGATCTATTCTATGACAGATAAGTGTTCTTCCAACTCCTTTGGACTAATTAGTCTTGAATAAAAACTATATAAACACGAAAAAAGAATTTGAGTAGGGTCATATGCATGATCTTTTTCCAACTTGATGAACTCTTTCACTCCATCTTCTTACACGTTTTTCAAAAGATTGGCATCCATACATTCTTTATTAATATTCATCCTATTTTATTCAGTAATATTAATATTTAACAAAATAAATACACAAAAAATTGATATATCATAATATTTTTACTAATTATATAAATTATAAACTTAAAATATTATGGAAAAACTAAATTTTATATTTCCTTTGAAAGCTATTTATAAAATCACACTAGGTATCCCATTAAAAACACATACCATTTACACAAATTATTCTTTAAAATAACACACCATTTATAAAATAAACCAATCAGTTCCAAACACTTTTCCAAAATACCAAAATTACTATTTTTAATAATTCGAGGCAACTTCATGACCCAAAAATCTTAATCATTAAAAATGAGCAACAACCCTCTATATTTTACAAATTCTCATTTAAATTTTCACACAGCCCTTATTAAAATGAAACCATCATTAAATACACTTTCAAAACATTCACATACCTTTATGAAACCCAATCGGGTGAGTTGACAAACACTTGGCATGAAACCTAAGTCCATGCCAAGTGTTTAAATCATTTAAAATCTATTTACAACCCAAAAATGGTATGTTGAACACATATAATTTTTTAAGAAACATTTCAAAGAACTTGAATCATTTTAAAAGATCCACTTAGTAATTTTCACAAATACATAAATCTCAATAGAGTCACTTTATAAAAGATACATAGAAAACACCTCGATTCATCCCAAATCAATCAGTGTTGTATGATTCCATTGCATTATTCCAAAGGTTGGTGTAATAATAATAAATTCCATAAGAATTTGATATTGTTCTCCCTGCCATTGGATATCCCTATTATATGCTTCCATTGTCCAGTAATATTAATTATCCTTCACCACAAAACTAGAGCCCCAACAGATATGTTCCATAGTCTGTTACCACACTTGCAACCATGAAACACTCATGTTCCAATTTACTACAAACACTATATTGTCCCAATGATCCTTGGATTACACCAAATCAATTGGTTCCTTCCTTTATAAATACACCTAATAAAATTTATAATCATGAACCCATTACATAATAAAAAATTTCTCAAGTGTCATTGCTTTCACACAAAGAATTTCCCTATGCCACTCATCACTAGAAGAAACTATGTTGCTTTCATGATCCTTTTAAGTACATCATGTCTCACGTCAAAATAAAAAAATAACTATGGTATTAAACTAATATATGGTATGATTTTCCATATTCTATTTTCTAAAATCTTTAAAAAGACTTTATAAATGAAATTACAAAGACTAGTTATTATAAAATCCTTAACTGAACTTCTATCAGTAACCTCTAGAATCAAAGTGATGAGAGTATCATTATAAGTTTCAAGAGAATTCTTAACACTCCATAACTCATTCATGAGGTTAACAACATCAAGTTCCAAAATAGTCTAGAACATTTTAAAGAAAATTTCATAAATAAAATCTAGGTTAGGTACCTTTGATGGATGCATCAACCTAAATTCCATGACCACTTCATAATATTGAATATATATAGTTAATAATTCATTCATATAATTTGTTAAAGATGTAATTAAAAAATAATTTATATATTTAGATGTAATATTATGCTTATAAGAGAATATGATTTTACAATCACTTGAATTATATCATTTGTCCCTTATAGGGGATTCACTATAGAGTGCTTGTGGCTGGAGGATTCATTACATGTGTTGTTATAGTTATTTGACTAGGGTGTCTAGAAAGTGTATCATGTATCTTTGGATAGGTAGGGATAACAAAAGATATGTTTCCCTTATAACTCAATTTATACCTTATTAAAAATATCAATTTATTCCTCTATAAAGTTGGATAGTCATCCAAACAACATAATTTTCATGTGGTGTGCTTATTACATTTATGTCATGTTTTTATTCTTTATTACTCATTTTCCTCTAGGGGAATTATTTTCAAAACCATGAGGCTACTAGAAATAGAAGGTATAGATATAATGTAACATGCCAGGTAAATAAAGAATATGAAATTTTCATATTTATTAAAATTTTTGAATAAAATATTAATATTACTTTAAAGGGGATTCTATGTTCGATGCCGTACCCAATACGCAACAACGAGTTTCTTTGAAATATTACGTTGCACACTAATAATATAATAATATTATTTTAAATGGTAGTAAATGCTTAGATGTTGTAATGGCAGGAATGAATAGAACTAACTACAAAATGATTATATATTTTTGTTAAATATTTTAACAATTATCCAATAAATCATAGAGGCTTGAAATGCGAATTAATTCAATTTTAAACAAAAATATTTTAATATTCCTTAAAAGGTCGATTAACCGCCTTTTGATGGAAACCCCTTTTTAAATCTACTAATTGTCACTTTTATATGTTATATTTGACAAAATAAAATCATTCTTTATAATCAAGGCATCAAAATTTACTTTTTTTTAATTTTTGGTATTTTTCTGATAAAGTTCATTTTTTTATGAATAGTGAAAAATGTTGTATTTAAATTTAAAGCCTCCTCTTTAATCTAATTTATTTATATGATTATATTATCTTTTTAATTGGTTTTAAAATGTAATTATAATATATTTTTACCATTTAATCCAATGGTGGTCATTAGAGTTAATTTCACTTTCAAAATGGACATAAACAAGTATCAATCTTTTGATAGATATTGTTTCTTAAAAACACGCTATTTGTTTTGACAGCGAGAATTAACTATATAATTTATTAATGAAACTTCTATGTTTTGAATTTGGTAAAATCGAAATAATTTTTGAATTTGGAAGATTAAATATAGCTTCGGGTGAATTTTTGGTATTTTTCTGATAATGTTCATTTTTTAATGAATACTGAAAAATACAGCATTTTAATTCAAAACTGCCTTTTAATCCAATTTATTTATATAGTTATATTGTCATATTAATTGGTTTTAAGGTGTAATTTAATTATTTTTTTATCATTTAATACAATTTTTTTCATTGAATGTAATTTCACTTTTAAATAGGATATAAAAACAAATCAATATTTTGATAGATTTTACTTCTTAAAAACTCGTCTTTGGTTTTGACAACGGGAATTATTTTTAAATTAATTACTTCAATTTATTTGTTTGTAATTTGGTAAAATGGATTCCATATTTTTAATCATAATTTCCAAATTATTTAATTAATACTCTTTTGTTTTTTGGACATTATGAATAGTAACGACGGTAATTATCTTTAATTATCATGGTTAATTAGTAATCGGGTAGTTAAGGGTAATAAAAAATCAAAATAATATAAAATGACCCCAAAATGTGTCCAAATACTCTTTTTTGAGTCATGGCCGACCATGAGAATCTTTTTACCAAACTTGAGGGCCCATGGAGTCACATGGGTGTGATAGTGACATTTATGACATCATTTTTAAAAAAGAAGAAAAATATAACAAAGGTTTGTTTATCCTTAGTAAAATAATTTTAATTTTGTTTAAATAAATGATATATTAG
Source organism: Viscum album (assembly GCA_963277665.1). Lineage (NCBI taxonomy): Eukaryota > Viridiplantae > Streptophyta > Magnoliopsida > Santalales > Viscaceae > Viscum > Viscum album. Next base: position 1,210,445,272 of record OY728126.1, on the reverse strand, counting down.
AATATAAATATTCATTTGAAAGATAAAAATATTTCCTACATCATGGTTTATTTTATAATTTTTAGACATTAAATAAATAAATTTATTTATGACACGAGGATGATGTAGTGATTACCTCATTAATGAACGATTTAAATAAAATAAAAAGATAAGGTAAAATCTAAGACTTACACTTGTCTAAAACCTATTTTATGGGTTTATTTCGAACCCTTATCACCTTATCCTCAAAATATATCATTGTGGGACCTTTAAAATCTGAAATCATTTTATAATAAAGTAACATTTCAAGAATTTCCAAAAGTGACCCTCCTCCCTCTTATAAAAGGACCCCACATTTAACCCCTTAACCACACCTATCAAGCCCTTGGATCATCTAAAATATACTCATGTTATCTCTTCACATCCCTCTCTTACTCCTAGAATCCTCACTTTGGGCAGAAGTCCTTCCAAGAAAGCCTTTGGCTCAAATCAAAAAGAGTTACCCGATTTAGATGGAATGTCTTCTCTCGATTTTCTTTCTTTTATTTTCCTTCTTCACTCACCACTATCTTCTTATTATTTGATCCCATAATAACACCAGTATCCTAAATATACTAGTATGTTGTTATGATAAGTATTATACCTACACTTACACACACCTCTGTCTAATGGTTAAAGAACATACTGTTTCTGTGGGTGGCGAATTACTGCCTCATGAAATGATGATTGTTCAATCTTCTTTTAAAACCTGTCATGGTGGACATTATAATGGAAATATATTTATATATGATATATATTATATTTATTTCCTCTATATTCTTCTGTATTTTTTATTTAAAACATACCTTTATGCTTTGCATGTTGTGAAAATTTGATAATTTCATATGAGGAAGTGTGGACAATCGCCCCCTCAAGTGATATGACTCATTCATTCCATACATGGAATGTATAAATAATGGAATAAATTAACTTATGTGACCAATATAACATATATATTATACTGGAATTATAATATATCTATGTATCATTTATTTTTAATGTCCATTAATATGACAAAAAATGAAAGTAGCGTTCATGCGTACGTACTGCCTACTATCTCCGTGAATGGTACATTTCATTTCTTATCTCCAAAAATTATGGAATATTATTAAATAAATATATACTGGATATATATGATATTTAAATCATGAACACCATTCTGGAGATGATGTACTTATAACAACATGGGTAATCCTTTTCAAAAAAGTTCATTTTTGACTCATGTACTGAACATCAACAAAACATATGATATGAACTCACATAATTAACTAATTATTATCACATGATAATATGTGATATGAATTGAATAATAAAATTTAAAGGAAGTCCTTAAGAAATTATAAATTGACCTAATTTTATTATTCAAGAATATAAAGAACGAACGAGAATAAGTCCGACTTGATGTAAGGGATTTCTTATCTCACTTTTAATTCCGTGATATTTCCATTGTTCGCCACATATTTGTTGCATTTGGTGTATTGTGTACTTACATTTCATATATATTATCATTATTCTATTTATATTCATGGTATTATGTGATTCATTTGGTGTATATTATCTTTTGGTCATACGACTCGATTGATTACAACGACGTAAGGGGTTTTTATCTCACTTTTTATTCCCGTGAGATTCATGATACATTTGCCACTATTTCCTTTTATTTGGTGTATGTATTTCCTGTGATTTTATTCTTTGTGTAATGTACTTTAATTTATGGGTATTTACATCTTCATTTTATGATCCTTCTTTCATGTGTTGTACGTTTCGAAAGTTACCCAAATCAGTAAGGGGACCTTTCACCCTCCTCTTTTTAAAAGACTTCTTTTTGTTAGGCCTTTTAATTTGCATATTCTTATGTTGGGATATGTTATTATATATCCTTATTGTTGTAAATTTTATGTCCAAGTGAGTAGATACACTTTTTATCTCTCATCAACTCGTTTTCTGAATTTTAAAGTGACGTTATTAGGCTATCAAATTTCTGTAAGGGAACTTCTTAACCCAATTTCAATTCTTTGGGTTAAACCTCTAATTATTGATTATGTCATTATAGGAATATTTTTGGATGACCAATGGTAGTTTTACACTTAATATCCACTTATATTGGGTGTATTTATTTTTTTCACACATAATTAAGTCATTGATTTTTCCTTAATCTAAGGATACCGTCTTTATAAGAGATTTCGTCTCAATCTCCTTTCATTGAGACATCTTTTGATTTCTACACGACTTTATTTTATACGGTGTATAAAACCATTTTGAATTTTCATTTCATTAAAAGGGAATATTTTCTCTATGAATCATTTTGCTAAACAAAAAAAAGGAATTTTTCTTTTTTTTTACGTAAGCGGTGACTACGACCTTTTCTGCCGCCGTGAGTATTATTTGATCTATGGCTTCCTTAACAAGCCATAATGTTTTCAAAAGAAAAATAAATACCATATACTCTTTTTATATATTTTTGTGTTGAAAATGGTTTTTAGAATGAATTTATTATTTTAATATCATAAAATGTTATATTGTTATTGCAATATGGAAATGTTATCTTTCCATTATACCTAAGTTATGTGTTATGATTATGTTATGGTTCTTGGCCATTGTTATGTATAAGGGTGGTTCCATGATAAACCTAGGGTAGGTGAGCCTGAGATATCTCTCCAATGCATTGGGTAACGTGAAGGAGGTAAACATGAATGTTTCTCCGAAGATATTTTTGGAATATATTGTGATTGGTATTCCAAATGTGACTCCCTATGTAGTTGTGATAGCCACAACTTAAGTATGTTATGTATGCCTTAAGTTACCTTTATGATTTATGATTTCTATGTGTATTCTGCAAATATTATGATTTCATGAGGTATGTTAAAAGTCTTATGTTATGTATATATTTATGATCTAATTTTTTCTTTCCTTGTTTTATAACCCTTACTGAGTTTTTTATGCTCATCCCAAGTTTTTGAAATGTTTTCCACAGGACTTAATGATAAATAGGGTCAAGGATGGGATCATGGAAATACATACTATCTAAAACATGGAACTAGACATGTTTATTTTTAAGAGTTTTTATTTTATGAAAAAAAAAATTGAGTAGAAGTGTCTACTTTGTAATCTTAAGAGATGTAATAGTTATGTCCTAATTCTCTAAAACTCAAAACCTGAAAAGATCCTCAATGAGAATTATTCATTTAATTCAATATTATGTAATGTTTTAATGTCGGGTCCTTATAGTTGGTATCAGAGGTCGGTTTAGATAACTTTAGAGGTTAAGGTATTGTTTAAGCATAAGTGACATTACCATAATGGTTATGATTTCAGAAAGAGTCATAGTTTTTTAGATAAAGTGAATGAGTTTAAGATAACATGAATAATTATATCTTATTATTATATGATGATTTTACTAATATAATCACACTAACATTTTTTGTTTTAGTAAATGGATGGATCTAGCAGGCACCAAAGTAACAGTGGATGTGAAGAAAACTGTGACAGTTTTCTGAACGAGAAACTGAATTATATGGGAGCTGCAATGAGAAATCTTGTGGTTATTCTCAACCAACTATATAGAGTCATGATTGACCACCTGAACCTTAGTGATTTTTATAATACATCATTTATTCGAGAAACAAATCCCTATGTAATTTTAGGTAATAATCATAAAGGTAAGTATGTTCAAAAACCTATGTGTCAAAGATGTGGAAAGAAACACATAGGAAAATGTTTTAAAGGGACAGAAATATGCTATAGATGTGGAAATAAAGGTCATAAAGTAAGAACCTTCCATGAAAAAAGGAAGCATCTAGTTGACTCTAGGAAATGGAAATAAGTTCTTTCTGAAGGATCAATTGAATGTTTTAAATGTGGTCTGCATGGTCATTATGAAAAAACATGTCCTACGAAAAAGTATTAGGAATGGGATCACCAGGATCATACAAATATTTGTTTACCAATACCAAATTCCATTCTGATTGAGGATGAAGAAACTGACAATGAACAATGAAAGGTATAGATTATTTATTAACATATGTTTTCCTGTTATTGAAATCTTAGGATATGATTCATGATTTTGTTTGTAGGAATGAAGTATTTCAGAATAAGTTAGAAAGTAATGGTTAATGGATCATGAAGAATTTTGAATGAGTAAGAAGTCAACATATAAGGGTTTCAAGAGTTATGGTAGATTTTAGGATGGTGAAATTCTTAAAAGTATTAAGTCTCTTTTGATGATGAGATTGCATTAGAAGACTTTTTATAGTATGTATAACCCTGATGTTTGATATATGAAAAAAAAATTCAAGGAATAATTATCTTTTCTTTTGTAGATATAGTTATAAAGAACCATTTTGGTTTATATGATCCTTAAATTTGAGGTAATTACCGGTTAATACATTTTGGGATGAAAACGAAAGTTATTAGATAACCTTTGTGGTTAAAATATGTTATGGTTATTTTTTATGAATTTATCTCTTTTTGGGAATGTTATAAAATTATATAGTTTTTGAAAAAGGACAACACGCAGACCGTGTGACAACCCGTCGTGTCGGATGAAGCTGTGGGAATCAAACCCACAACCAAAGTGCAACTGGTATTTATCGCCTACCACTGGACTACGTGAAGCCCCTGGTTAGTATGAAAAATTAATTTTAGTTATATGATTTTATGAATCAAGAATAAGTTGATTTTGGTTTATCTATGTAAATGATTAACCTATCAGGAAGGATATGTGATTAGGTTAATTACTTTTAAATATGATACTTTAAGAGTAACTGATGGTATTTAGAGATAAATGTTAAGATTTATCTTGGAAGACTATGTGATTAAATACTTTAGAGATTTGGGTTTCAATCTTAATTTGGATTACTTTGAATAATTTTATGGATATCTATTTATTTAATGGTCTTTCTTGAACCTTGGGTTCTTTTGTTGAATTTTGGAAATTAAGATTAGTATTTATTTTTATAAAGTATTATCCTTTTGGGGATTATCTAATCTTGTACTAACAATTTTGGTTTTGGTTAAGGTCTAAAGACATGGAAAATATATAGTTCATCTTTTGTGGATTAGGTGATTCTCAATAAGTTTATTATAGCACTCTTAATTTGAACAAGTCATCCTAAATACTCATCTTTTGGAGAAAATATGAGTTTGTTTAAGAAATCTAGTAAGAGATGAAAGTCTACATGACAAGTAAGTATGTTTCCTTATGTTTTAGTTAAGCTCATAAATAAATTCCTCGTTGAAAAGTAACTTAAAATAAAAACGTTGTCTGTTAACTATTTCTACTCGGGAATCAAATACTGTTTAACCCATCACAAGTTTGTCATTTTCTGGTGGTTAACTTTCTCCTAGACATATTTTCTATCACTCTCCATCAGAACTTAACCCTTTGTTTTCTCTTACATATCCATGTTTTCCTATATGGAATCCTAGTATGGGTTAACTCGGGTGACCTTTATACTTATCTTTATTTCTTTTAAAGTGATAGTTTTACTAACTCTTTTTCTGATGTGGGACTTTCAATGACGTTTTCGAGCCCAATTTTAAATTTGTGAGGACACAATTCCCAAAAGGGGGGAAGGATGTAACAGCCCAGGTAAATAAAGAATATGAAACTTTAATATTTATTAATATTTGTGAATAAAATATTAATATTACTTTACAGGGGATTCTATGTTCGATGGCGTACCCAATACGCAACAACGAGTTTCTTTGAAATCTTACATTGCACACTAATAATATAATAATATTATTTTAAATGGTAGTAAACACATAGCCATTGTAATGGAAGGAATGAATATAACTAACTAAAAAATGATTATATATGTTTGTTAAATATTTTAAAAATTACCAAATAAATTATAGAGGCTTAAAATGCGAATGAATCCAATTTTAAACATAAATATTCTAATATTCTTTAAAAGGTCGATTAACCGCCTTTTAATGGAAAACCATTTTTAAATCTACTTTTTGTCACTTTTATATGTTATATTTGAAAAAATAAATTCCTTCTTTAGAATCAAGACATCGAAATTTACTTTGTGTAAATTTTTGGTATTTTTCTGATAAAGTTCATTTTTTATAAACAGTGAAAAATGTTATATTTTAATTCAAAGCCTCCTTTTTAATATAATTTATTTATATGGTTAGATTATATTTTTAATTGGTTTTAAAGTGTAATTAGAATATATTTTTACCATTTAATCCAATGGTGGTCATTATAATTAATTTAACTTTGAAAATATACATAAACAAGTATCAATCTTTTGATAGATATTGTTTCTTAAAAACACGCCATTTGTTTTAACAGCGGGAATTAACTATATAATTTATTAATGAAACTTCTATTTTTTTAATTTGGTAAAATGGAAATAATTTTTTAATTTTTAATATTAAATATATCTTAGTGTGAATTTTTGGTATTTTTCTGATAATGTTCATTTTTTAATGAATAGTGAAAAATACAGCATTTTAATTCAAAATTGCCTTTTCATCCAATTTATTTATATAGTTATAATGTCATTTTAATGGTTTTAAGGTGTAATTTAATTATTTTTTTATCATTTAATACAATTTTGTTCATTGGATGTAATTTCACTTTTAAATTGGATATAAAAACAAATCAATCTTTTGATAGATTTTACTTCTTAAAAACCCATCTTTGGTTTTGACCACGGGAATTATTTTTAAATTAATTATTGCAATTTATGTATTTGGAATTTGTTAAAATGGATTCCATATTTGGAATCAGAAGGTCCAAATTATGTAATTAAGACTCTTTTGTTTTTTGACATTATGAATAGTAACGACGGTAATTATCTTTAATTATTGTGATTAATTAGTAATCGGGTAGTTAAGGGTAATAAAATATCATAATAATATAAAATGACCCCAACATGTATCCAAATCCTCTTTTTTGAGTCATGTCCGACCATTATAATCTCTTTACCAAACTTGAGGGTCCATGGAGTCACATGGGTGTGATAGTGACATTTATGACATTATTTTTAAAAAAGAAGAGAAATATAACAAAGGTTTGTATATCCTGAGTAAAACAATTTTAATTTTGTTTACATAAATGATATCTTAGAATATAAATATTAATTGTAAAGATAAAGAGATTTCCTAAATCTTGGTATTTTTTTTATAATTTTTAGACATTAAATAAATAAATTTATTTATGACACCATGATGATATAGTGATTACCTCATTAATGAACGATTTAAATAAAATGAAAAGATAAGGTAAAATCTAAAACTTAAACTTGTCTAAAACCTATTTTATGGGTGTATTTAGAACCCTTATCACCTTATCCTCAAAATATATCATTGTGGGACTTTTAAAATCCAAAAATCATTTTATAATAAAGTAACATTTCAAGACTTTCCAAAAGTGACCATCCTCCCTCTTATAAAAGGCCCCCACATATACCCCCTTACCCACACCTATCAAGCCATTGTCTCGTCCAAAATCTGCTCATATTATCTCTCCACATACCTCTCTTACTCATAGAAGCCTCACTTTGGGCATAAGTCTTTCCAAGGAAGTCTTTGGCTCAAATCAAAAAGAGTTACCCGATTTAGAGGTAATGTCTTCTCTCGAGTTTCTTTATTTTATTCTCCTTCTTCACTCACCACTATCTTATTATTATTTGATCTCATAATATTACCAGTATACTCAATATACTAGGATTTTGTTATGATAAGGATTATACCTACACTTACACACACCTCCGTCTAATGGTTAAAGAACATATTATTTCTGTGGGTGGCGAATTACTACCTCACGAAACGATGATTGTTCAATATTCTTTTAACGCCTATCATGGTGGCCATTATGATGGAACTATATTTATATATTATATATATTATATTTATTTCCTCTCTATGCTTCTGTATTTTTTATTTAAAACATACCTTTATGCTTTTCATGTTGTGAAAATGCGATAATTTCATATGAGGAAGTGTGGACAACTGCCCCCACAAGTGATGTGACTCATTCATGCCATACATGGAACGTATAAATAATTAAATAAATGAACTTATGTGACCTATATAACATATATATTATATTTTAATTATAATATATCTATGTATCATTTAGTTTTAAATTCCATTAATATGACAAAAAATGAATGTAGCGTTCATGCGTACGTACGGCCTACCGTCTCCATGAACGGTACATTTCATTTCTTATCTTAAAACATTATGGAATATTATTAAATACATATATACTGGATATATATGATATTTAAATCATTAACACCATTCTGGAGATGATTTACTTATAACTACATGGGCAATCCTTTTCAAACAAGTTCATTTTTGACTCATGTACCGAACATCAACAAAACGTATGATATGAACACACATAATTAAATAATTATTAAAACAAGATAATATGTGATATAAATTGAATAATAAAATTTAAAGTAAATCCTTAATCAATTATAAATTTACCTAATTTTATTATTCAGGAATATAAAGAAAGAACGAGAACAAGTCAGACTTGAGGTAAGAGAATTCTTATCTCACTTTTAATATCGTGATATTTCCATTGTTCGCCACTTATTTGTTGCATGTGGTGTATTGTGTACTTATATTTCATATATATTATCATGATTATATTTATATTCATGGTATTATGTGATTAATTTGATGTATATTATCTTTTGGTCATACGACTTGATTGATTATAATGAGGTAAGGGGTTTTATCTCACTTTTTATTCCCGTGAGATTCATGCTACATTTTATACTATTTCCTTTTGTGTGGTGTATGTACTGACCATGATTGTATTCTTTGTTTAATGTTAATTAATTTATGGGTATTTACATCTTCATTGTATGATCCTTCTTTCATGGGGTGTACGTTTCGAAAGTTACCCAAATCGGTAAGGGGACCTTTCACCCTCCTCTTTTTAAAAGACTTCTTTTTGTTAGGTCTTTTGATTTACATATTATTATGTTGGGATATGTTCTTATATATCCTTATTGGTGTAAATTTTATGTCCAATTGATTAGATAACCTTTTTATCTCTCATTAACTCATTTTCTGAATTTTAAAGTGACGTCGTTAGGCTGTCAAATTTTTGTAAGGGAACTTCTTAACCCAATTTCAATTCTTTGGGTTAAACCTATACTTATTGATTATTTCATGCTATGAATATTTTTGGATGACCTATGATTGTTTTATACTTAATATCCACTTATATTGGGTGTATTTATTTTTTTCTCACATAATTAAGTCGTTGATTTATCCTTAATCTAAGGATATCGTCTTTATAAGGGACTTCGTCTCAATTTCATTTCATTGAGGCATCTTTTGATTTCTACATGACTTTATTTTATACGGTGTATAAAAACCTTTTGACTTTTTATTTCATTCAAAGGGAATATTTTCTCTACGAAGTGTTTTTCTAAACGAAAAAAAGGAATGTTTCTTTTTTTACATAAGCGGTGACTATGACCTTTTCCGCTGCCGCGAGTATTATTTGATCTATGGCTTCCTTAACAAGCCATAATGTTTTCAAAATAAAAATAAATACCATATACTCTTTATACATATTTTGGTATTGAAAATGATTTTTAGAATGGATTTATTATTTTAATATCATAAAATGTCATATTTTTATTGCAATGTGGAAACGTTATCTTTCCTTTATGCCTAAGTTATGTGTTATGATTATGTTATGGTTCTTGGTCATTGTTACGTATACGAGTGGTTCCTTGATAAACCTAGGGCGGGTGATCCCGAGATAACTCTCCAATGCATTAGGTAACATGAAGGAGGTAAACGACAATGTTTCTCCAAAGAGATTTAGGGAATATACTGTGATGGGTATTCCAAATGTGACTCCCTATGTAGATGTGATAGCTACAACTTAAGTATGTTATGTATGCCTTAAGTTACCTTTATGATTTATTATTTCTATGTGTATTCTGAAAATCTTATGATTTCATGAGGTATGTTAAAAGGCTTATGTTATGTATATATTGATGATCTAATGTTTTCTTTCCTTGTTTTATAACCCTTACTGAGCTTTTTATGCTCATCCCAAGTTTTTGAAATGTTTTCCACAGGACTTAAAGATGAATTGGGTCAAGGATGGGATCATGGATAGACATGCTATCTAAAACATGGAACTAGACATGTTTCTTTTTAAGATTTTTTATTTTATGAAAAAAAAATTGGAAATTGAGTAGAAGTGTCTACTTTGTAATCTTTTGAGATGTAATAGTTATGTCCTAATTCTCTAAAACTCTAAACCTAAAAAGATCCTCAATGAGAATTATTCATTTAATTCAAGATTATGTAATGTTTTATGGCCGGTTCCTTATATATAATTTAGTGAATTAGCTACAGATTTACTTCTATGTTATGGTAAATCAGGTTTGGGGATTCATTCCAATTCAGGTATATTCTGTATTTTCTTCCACTATGTGAAAGTTTTGGAGGTTTAATTTTTGTTTTAGGGATTTAACATGAGGATTATTGATGTGTAACAAATCCAACTAGTGGTATCAGATCTTTTTCTTATTCTACTATCAGTTATAAAAAATTGGTATTAAAACATAGTTACATAACATATGGTGATTATTTTATCAAGACTCGATAGAAAGTTTTGGTTTGAATACTACTTAGTTTCCTCTAGTGAAGTTGTTTTCTAAGATTCAGTGGAATCACACTAGTAATAAAGTGGTGGTGCCATTGAAATGGGTAAGGTTTGTATTGATATTCATTGGTGGAGGATTCATACTTTGAGGGAAAATGTATTCTCTACTCTTATAGGGTTCAAAAGATACATGGATTTTGAATTAGTCAGAAGCAAGGTGTTTAGTAGAATGGGAAACCAAGAGATAAGATCATTACGAAATTTTTTAAAATGTTTGTCCAAGAGAATCCAGATTCAAGATGGAAGAAGGACATGCCTCAATGTTATTGAGCATTAAAGGTGGATGTGTAGTAGTGGGAGATATCAAGGAGTATGATTCCTACATAGTCAAAGGGGGAACCACCTCCAAAATATGGTCTACAACAAATATGGTTGTGGATAGAATAAAAAGGATAGAAAAGCTTCCTTCGATCTAGAACCTATTGTAATAAATATTGTGCCACTTCATATTCATTATAACTACCTCAAAATAAAGACAAAACAAGGAAAAATTCAGAGTATGCCTCACTGATGCAATCAAATTATCACCATCGTGGTGGGATCTTAAACAATGATTCAAGAATATGGGAAAATACCCTTTTTAAAATCATGCTCACATAAAAAATATTTCATAACATGCTTCACATTACCTTCACAATTCAAATATGAATTTAAGGTGCACAACAAGGAAGCCAACACACACTAAAAAACCATTTCCCTTGGAGAAATCCATTTCAACACATTTTTACCTTTAAAACTCTTTTGAGAAAAAAAAAACTCACCTTTCACACAAGGCATAAAACAATCTCAGGGAACACCACCACAAAGCACATAAGAAATATAACCAATTTATTTTCAAAAACCAACTTTCATCATATATGCATGTCAAACCATTTCCAAAACATGTTTCGCACCACATGAATAATCCATGTAACACATATAAGCAAATAAGCAAGCATATCAAAATCATATAATAATGTAAAAACATGGAAGCACCTACCTCAGACTTAGAAACCTTCGGAAATCAGTATGAAACCACAATCTCACCTTAGAAAGAACCTATTAAGGCAAGATCCAAACTCGAACATGATTATTTTTCCCAACAATACAAGATCAAACCAACATTATGTCAAACAACCCACTAGAAAATAATAACTCAATAAGGGGGGAGAGAAACCCTAAAAAGTGTGAGAAATCAAGTGAAATAACACTTAATTGATGTTTCCTTGAATATTCGGAGTCAAAACCACCCAAAGATTGGGGTATAAGGGCTTTAAGAAAGCTTGAAGGGGGGTTCGTGGCGGAAATGGGTTTGTAGTGGTGGTGGGTTCGTGGTGGAGGTGGATCTATGAGGAAGGTGGGTCCGTAGCGGAGGTGGGTCCATGGCCGAGGAGGGTCCACGGTTGAGGAGGGTCCACAGCTTAGGAGGGTCCATGGAGGAGGGTCGGTTTCTGTGGTGTAGTGGTTGGTGGTGCAGGGATCGACTTCTGTGAGAGCTTGAGGAGTGCGATAATGAAGGAGATTGTTTGGATTTCTGTATAAACGAGGATGAACCTTTCATTAGTGCTAGATAGAAAGCACTGATAAAGGTATGTTTTATCAGCGCTAAAATAGAAAGCACTGATAAAGATAGGTCTTTGTCGATGCAAAAAAAGTGCTGACAAATGGTGTCTTTATCAGGGCTAAAATTATAGCACTCATAAAGACACCTTTTATCAGTACTTTTTTAGCACTCATAAAGGCCTATATTTATCAGTGCTAAAAAAGTGTTAATAAATATATAATGTTAATAATTTATTTATATTATTATATATATTCATAAAATTATATATATGATAAATATATATTTATTTAATTATAATTATAACTATAAATAAATATTTATTTATTTATATTTATAAAATTATATGAAATATACTTATTATATTTATAAGCTTATAAATATATATAATAAATATATTAATTATATATTTATAATATTATAGATATAAATATATAACTATATTTATTCTAATTTTATAATTATATAAATGAATATATATTTATTTATAATTATAATTATAAATATTTGTTTGTTTATTTAATTAAATAATTATAAAATTATAAAAAAATTATATTTCAAATATTTATGATTTTATTAATATATATAATTAATATATTTATTATAATTTTATAATTATTTAAATATATCTGTATTTATTTATAATTATAAATATAAATATTTTTATTTTTATTTATTTATCAATATTTTTATATATTTATAAATATATTTATTTAATTATATATAACATTATATATGAAAATAATAAATTAAATTTTTATAAATTAATAATTATTTAAATAAATAAATATTTATTTATTTTTATAACTACAAATAAATATATATTTATTTTTAATTAAAAATTATAATAAATAAGTATTTATTTATATTTGTAATTAAAAATATATATATATTTATATTTAAATAATTATAAAATTATAACAAATATATTTATAATTTTATAAATATATATAATATAATTTTTATTATGGTTTTTAAATTATTTAAATATATCTATATTAATTTAGAATTATAATTATAACTATTTTTATTTATTTAAAAATATATGTATATAAATATATATAATAAATATATATTTATTATAATTTTGTAATTTTTTAAAGTTATCTATATTTATTTAGGAATTATAATTATAACTATTTTTATTTATTTTTAAATATTTGTATATATTTATAAATATATTTATTTAATTATATATATTTATAACTTTATAAGTATAATAAATATATTTATTATAATTTTTTAATTATTTACTTATATATAATTATAAATATTTGTATATAATTATAAATATATTTATATTTATTTATTTATAAAATAATAATATTTATATTTATTATATTTTTGTAATTATTTAAATATTTATATAATTATAATTATAATTACAAATAAATATATTTAAAAAGTTTTTATATATAATTAAAATTTAATAATTATAAATATAAAAAATATATATTATTTAATTATATTTAATATAGTTTTATATTTATTTTTTAAAAAATATATAATAGTTCGTATGTGTAACATGAATTAATCATATACCTAGTAAAGTATACATAATAAATAACGAGTCATCACATATGGACAACATGAATAATAAGAAGAGTGTAATGTATAAGTGAACATTCATGATGATACATAACATATATGCACATCTACTCAAACATGATCAATATATATATTGATCAAAATCATTGGAAACATATAAATTTATTTAATAATGATAATTATAAATATATATATTTAAAAAAGTATTTATATATATTAATTATAAAAAAGTAAATAAAATAAATATATAAAAAATATAAAAAATAGAATCAATAGAATCAATATAATAAATCTAATAAATCTAATAAATCTAATAAATCTAATAAATCTAATAAATCTAATAAATATATTTATTATTTAATAAAATTTATTATAATATTGTAATTATTTAAATATATATATATTTAATTATAATCTAAGAAATATTTTTTAACATATTATATATATATTTGAATTATTAAAAAATATATATTAATTATAAACATGAGTTTTTTATTTAATGTATACAAATAAACATTATTTTTCAATATAAATATATTAGTTTTATATAAATTACTAATATTTTGAACTAAAAAATTTATCAACGCTAAAAATAGTGCTGATAAATCTGTCTTTTATTAGTTCTAAGAAAAGCGTTGATAAAGGGTACACCTTTATCAACGTTTTTTTAGCACTGATAAAGGGTAGATTTATCATTGCTATTTGCTAGCACTGATAAAGGCCCCCCTTTTATCAGTGTTTTTTGTTTAGCGCTGATAAAACTAAGCGCTTCCCTTGCCTTGTTCTATGGTAGTGACTATTGGGGTTATGCTTTAATTATTAAAGCACTAAATTTGAGAGATAGGTGTTTATGGAGTTTATCAATATTTTGGGGACTATCAATCGGGATGATATTACTCGATCGATGATCAGATGCCGACATGCTCCATGAGGGAGTAATCCGATTCAATGAAGGGCACCATCCCAATATTGGTTACCTTGTGTACGGAATGTTTTACAACATTGAAAAATATATTCTTCTCTATTTTCTAAATCTGATCTTCCAAACCATGGATTTATATAAGTAGAGTGTCTCTATTTGTACTGATCGCCTCTTCCACTTTCTTCGGACCATAAATGAATACATCACGGGTATCGATGTAGTATTCTGATCCATATCCCTTCGTCGTGAATCTATAATCTTTATTGTCACTGCTTGAGGATTTTCTCCCAACTCACATCATAAATCCCACGTAACATAACCTATTATTAATTATTATTTAATTATTATTCATTGTTATTTAATGCTAATTTTTAAAATGGGGTATGCAATTTCATGAGAGCTTCTCTATAACATCCCTGACCTAGAATCCACTAAGAGGTGCCCTGATTCAGGTCACCACATAACCTCAGGAGTGACTCCTCGTATGCCAGTAGTTGCTGACTAGCAGCGAGGGTCTAATAGATCATGTGGGGACTCTATACCCTCTTTACTAGAGTAATCCACAATAGACAACATATGAAATAAAGGAAACAATAAACAATAAACTAGAAACATGCATTACCAACCATTCCCAAATAGGGTATAAAACACAACCAACAATAATTATACTATGTCATGCTAATAGTGCCAAAATTGAAGAAAACCTAAAATTATACAAATAGATGAATTCATAAAATGTGTCTTTACTCCAAGCCTGGATCCTCGTCCATGTGCAACCCATTCCCAACTCAATCCTTACCTTTTCCCTTGTCTTGACCTGTAACCAAGAAATATACTCGGGTACCTGAGGTTGGACAGAGCAGGGTGTGAGTATAACTTAGTTGGCCACCACTAAGGGTATTTACAAAATATCTATTCTAAATATATAGTGCATGAAAAAAACTAAATAAATGGAAATGTAAACAAAAGAAAAATCAGGTGTCATTTATTAAAAATATTCACTTTAACTATTCTAATATCCATGGGTTAGGCATTTACATCATTTACACAATAGCCTAAACCAATCAACAACTATAAATAAGGGAATAAGTCAAGTTCCCTATCTCACTAGGGATAAACATTTAAAAAATCATTACATCACACTTACCTTGGAGCCTCGGTCTAGGTAGTCTCATAAAATGCAACTGTTAGGGGAATATAACCTCAATCCCCTTCCCTAACTCATGCATTATAGGGGTGGGGTTTAAATCCTTAGTCTAACTTGACCTGTGGGCATAAATACTCAAGTCCAATACCCCACAACTACCAAGCCATGTTCACATGATTATTTATCCATTTACCACATATACCATATCACAAACCATACACAACCAATACACATAACATATAGAATTCAAATTTCATACAGCATATGATTCATCATCAATCCTTAACCCATTAGCACATTTACCATTTATTTATCATTGTCTATTTAACCCTCCAAATCATTTTTTATTTTCGTAATAGCCACTTTGATAATAAAGTTGGAACCGTACTTGACCAAAACACATTACAGTAGGACACATATCCAAAATTCAAAACTATTCCATAGATTTCAACTTTTAAAGAGTCATCACCATGGGAACTGTCACATCAGCAATATATCCCCTAAATCACGCAGCCTCTGCATTGAGGCTGGCTCGTCGAAATTGAACTATCACCATAATCATCACCTATTGTCATCAACACATTGTCATTGTCCCTTTCTATACCTTAACCCATTTATCATGATAAACAATTACCATACATTATCCCATTTAACATATTCATCAATTCCAATGCCTAAAACCATTTAACACATTCAATAATTTTTAAGTATTTACCCATTTAACATGTTCATTTTACATGAATTTACCAACTTATGCAATTAAAGTATAATTCATAATTCATTTAGCAAAATTTCTACATTTAATCCAACTCATTCCATATTATTCCAAACAATCCCTTAGGATATTATCAATGTCTAGAAACAACTATCAATATTCCCTTTTTAGATCAACTAACATATCAACATGTTCAACATTGGATCTACTTTATAACAAGTCAATCATATGATTAACATTACAATTTTTTCATGTTCAGGAATGTTGGCACACCCCATATGTGTCCCTAAAGAGGTCTAGTCAACCTCAATGCATCCCACGGGGATCATGAGGGGTTCAATTCATCATTTAGCCTACCATTTTACCAAATCCATTTTAAGGCATTAAATTCACAATAATAGAGAACCGTTAAACCAACCACACATGCTCAAATCAATTTCAAGACTATGGGATATAATTTGTAGACTATCTACCTTGAATCCATAGACAAATTCTCACTTAACCTTAGCCTTAGATCCAGATTCATGCACCCTTTGAATCCCCAACCTAAGATCTATTGGAAAAATAATATTTTAGAACTTTGGAAGAAGAAGAACAAAATCACAATACCTAATCTAGAAAAGATAAGAAAGAGAATTGTTAGAATTACCTGGAGCTTCGATCCACACTCAACAGCACTCCAAACATCCAAGAATCGAAGTAGATCAACTCTTGGGAAGCCTTGGTAATTTTGGCTCGTCGCTTGGGTTAGAAGAAGAATAATTCACTACTATAAAACTAGGTTTATCCGGTGATAGGGTTTTAATAGTGCTAACTAAAAGTGCTGTTAACCCCCCCCCCCCCCCCTTCTAAGCACTATAAAATGCATTGCTAAAGGGGGTCTTTAATAGTGTGAAAAAAGAACTTTTAAAGGGGTCCCTTTATCAGTGCTTAGCACTGATAAATGCCCCCCTTTATCATCTCTAGTAGAAAAATTCTGATAAAAATGTTTGTTTATCAATGCTTCTTAAAAAATCGCAGTTAAAGGGCGTATTTATCAGTGATTTTAAAAAAGAACTCATAAAGGGGGGTATTTATCATCGCTTTTTTAGAAGTGCTAATAAAGCCCCCCCCCCCCATCATTATTTTTTTACTAGCATTGATAAAGGATATATTTCAATAAAATATATTTCAATAAAATTAATATATTAATATATAAATATATTTATATTAATATAAATAAAATATATATTTTTTAAATAAGTTTTACATAAGGATAAATAGGCATTTACACTTAATATATAAGATATTTAGTGAGAATGGATTATAAAATAATCCAAAAAATATTTTTAATTAATAATTTTCTAATTATTATCAAGTAATAGTCCTTTAATAATAATTTGAAGATAGAAAAACTAAAAAATTAGAAAAAAAGATCTAAAATAAGTTGAAGACATAACTCGAACATCAAACAACCATTACTTTTGATTGGGGTGTCTGTTTGGGATCTACCACATATAAAATTTAATCATGCAAGGATATCTATGTCATGCTGAACATAGGGGGCCCCGGTCACTATTTTTACAAGGCTAGAAAATTCCTAGAAATCTTCCAATACTGGTTTTTTAGTTGGGGTACCCAGATTTTTTAAAATTCGATGGATTTTCAGACTTGTTTAAGGGGTATTTTTTCCCTTTTTAGTGGGGATAAAATTATTCCTAGGGATTACATTCTTATTGATATAATTTATTTTAAATTTGATCATTTTTAATAATTTACTATTATTTATAATCAAATATATAACAATATATACTTATTTTTTATATATTCACATAAAAATTAATTTTATAAATAAATAATTGAACATATTTACATATAAAATATATTTATCAATATATAAACCTTATTTAAATAAAACCTAATATCCATTTTATTTAAAATACAAATTTATGGATATTTATATACCTATAAAATTAATATATATACATATATATAATGCGTATATGTGTATGTGTGTGTGTATTGATAAACAAATTTATATTTGTCTATATATTATAATATATGTATTACTATATAATATATTTAAATAAATATAAACATGTATAATTATATATATATATATATGAACGTATATTTATATAAATGATATATGTATGTTTTTATGTTTTTATGTTTTTATAAACAAAAAGACACTTGAGCCTTCTCATACAACCATTAAACATTCCATTAACCAGATTTAATGGATTTAAGTAAAAATTTAAACAAGTACATACCTCTATGAAATTTGAGATCTTACAACCTCCCCACCTTATAATGGATCGTCCTCGATTCACAATTCCAAGCATCACTGAACTTTTTAAGTAAAGATATTGGGCCACTGAGCCTACATATCCACCTCCCTTCCCCAAGTTTCTTCTTGAACGTTACCATGCTTCCAAAAAACTTGAACCAAGGGTACAATGATGCCTCTCAAGACTTTATTACTATGATCCACAATATGAACTAGATGCTTCTCAAAGTACCCATCAGCCTAAAGTTAAACATTCTCAAAATAAATCACATAAGATGGGTCAGGTTGGTATTGATGAAGCTTTGACACATGAAAAATATCATGAATACGATTATACCACTATGGAAGAGCCAATCAGTACACCACCAGTCTGATCCTCTCCACAATCTCAAATGGGCCCATGTATATGGGCACCAACTTGTGATGTTTCCGAATTCGATAGTGACCCAACCTTGGGGACACCCAAAGAAACACAAGATCACCCACCATAAACTCAAGAGGTCTACGTTGTTGATTCGAATATGAATTCTTCCTACTCTGATATATTTCCATACGTTTCTAAATCAACTTAACTTGTTTATATGTCTCCATCATGAGACTTGGTCCCCAAAAATTTTGATTCCCCAGCTTCCATCTAACACAATGGATATCTACACAGTTTACCATAGAGTGCCTCAAATGGTGTCATCTGAATCATATCCTGGTAACTATTGTTGTATGAAAAGTCAACTAGTTATATATGCCTTTATCATGATCCAAAAAATTCTAGGACACAATCTCTAAGCATTTCCTCACATAACTGAATGGTACGCTTGGATTTCCCATCCATCTACAGGTGAAAGGTCATACTCAAAAAAAATGGGAACCAAGTACCCTTTGTAATCCCTGCTAGAAGTGTGATGTGAAGTGTGGATCATGATCTGAAACTGTAGTTTGTGGTGCCCCATGAAACCACACTACCTCTTGAACGTACAAGTCACCCAATTGATCCATGGTGAAAGTATCTCAAATTGGAAAGAAATGTGTAGCGTTAGTCAACCAATCCAAAACCACCTATATCTCATCATTCATCCAAGTAATCCTCAGAATACCTACCAAAAAATCAATTATCAAGCCATCTCATTTCCCTTATGGAATGGGAAACAGCTACAATAATCCACCTAGACACTAATGCTTATCCTTCACCTGTTGGAAGGTAAGTCATCGCGCCACAAAACCTGCAACCTCTTTCTTTATCCCTGGCCACTAATACTACCTATGAAGATGATGATACATTTTGATCAAACTAGGATGCACTTCCCACATTTATGGATGAAAATCACACATAAAATCTTCTCACATACTTGTTAGCACAACCATACAACCACAAATATAAATAATCCCATCATATCCAATGGTCTAACTAGAAGCTGAATCCCCACCTTTAAAACCTTACCTCAAAGAAAAAAAATTCGGATCCACATACTACATTTCTTTGTCAGGCTCAATGGATTGGACTCAAATTCCAAGTATGCAAGGGACATCTACCATTTTCCATCATACACTTTAAGATGCATCTTAGCAAACAACACCATCATCTTCCACTCCAAAATTGATTCCTAATCCATCTGATTTTGGTTCTTCTGAATCAAAGTATATGCAATATTATTTCCCATTATCGGTGTGTAAACTAGCTCAAAGTCAAAGTATTTCATGTATTTAACCCATATTTTCTAATTAATAATCAAATCATGCTAATAGAAGATGTACTTTAGGATTTTATGATCGTTATACACTATAAATTGTTCCTCGAACTAGTAATGATGCCAATAGTTTTAAGGCATTAACTGCTGATTCCAATTCAAGATCATGTGTAGGGTAATTTCATTCATTAGGCCTCAACTGTCATGACCTGTATGCCACAAACCAATCATCCTGCATCAACACCACTCTAAGACCAACACCATAGGCATCACAAACAATGGAATATTTCTTACCTAACTCAGGTAAGATCAGAATTGGTGTGGTTGTCAACCACCACTTTCAAGAGAATGGAATTCCCCTGTGTGGCCTTTTCGAACCCTACACACAAGGGAATACCCCTCCCCGTGAAGGGGTCACTCCGGAGAGAGCCCCAGCCGGAAAGGAGTCATTGCCAGCCGAGATGGCAGAGCGTCCCGGAGGGTGACGGCCCGGTAGCGATGGTCCGTCAAGCGATCCGTCAGTGATTGGGCCGTGCCTCATTTTGCCCACCCAGAAGAGGTCGGACGACCCGGCAAGGTGGGTGGATCCCGGGGGAGAGGCTCTCCCCAAAAGTGGACTCCTAGGATTTAAACCCTGAACCTCCCAAAGAACATCGTGGATGTGCCACTCACCTTCACCACCACACCACCACCGAAGTGGCCGGTTTTCAACCACCTCTTTATTTCCTAAAAGGAATTCTTATATTACCTAAACCACTCGAAATTGACGCCCTTATTGGTCAGTTCTGAAAGTGGTGCTTCCAAAAGATAAAATTCTTTAATAAAACTTTGGTAATAGTCAGCCAAACCTAGAAAGTTTCAAACATCAGAAACATTCTTGGTCTACTCCTAAGACACAACTACCAGCACTTTCTCCTGGTCTACAGACACAACTTCCCTTGATATGTTGTTCCCTAAGAAATGCACCTTGTTGATCCATAAATGGAATTTGGATAGATTTACATATATTCTATTCTCCCTTAGTGTACTCAAGACAATGCCAAGATGTTTGGAATGATCATCATGAGTTTTAAAGAACACTAAGATTTCATCCACAAAGGAAAATACAAGATGGTCTAGTTATGGGTGAAAGATTCAGTTCATTAGGTCCATAAACACTATCAGTGTATTAGTTAACCCAAAAGGCATAAAAACATACTCATACAACCCATAATTCCTCTTGAAGGTATTTCATGGTATATCATAAGGTCTCACACTTAGATGATGATACTCTAATCTCAAATAAATCTTGGATAACACTATTATACATCTCAGTTGGTCAAAAAATCATGACTAGAGGTAGAGGGTATCAGTTCTTATCTGTCATCTGATTTATCTACCTATAATCGACACATAGTCACAAGGATTCATCAGATTTCTCACAAATAAACCCCTTGTTATCCAATTACTTCAACTGAGTTTTAAGTTCCTGGATCTTTGCTGAAGTCATTCTATATGGTGGAATGGAAATTGGTTATGCTCTCAGTAGAAACTCTATCATGAACTCAGCATCCCTCTTAGGTGGAAGCCCCGATAATTCCTCAGTAAAAAAATCCTAGAACTGATCCACCAAATGAGGGAATACAATTTGATCCACTCCCTCATTATAAATCATGAGACAAGCCACTATTCCGTGATTTCCCCCAATTGTAAACAAATTGTCCCTTCATAGCTTTTCCGGACATCCCATTCACCGATATGGATATATGTGTCTCCCTCAAGATACATGAAAGTTACCCTATGATGGTAACAGTCAATATGATATTGGTATAACACTATCTAGTCCATACACAAAATCAAATCAAAAACTAATATCTCAAGAACAAACAAGTCCCATAGGAAACAGTACCCACCAACATTGAGTGCACACCCCTTACATTACCTAATATTTTTTTCTTTCACCCCTAATGGTGTTTTAATCGACATGACATCACACATACATTCAACTACTAGACCCAACACAATAAAAAACTGAGCAGATATAAAGGAGTGTGTGGAACCTATATCAAATAAATCACTAGAAAGCATGAAATCCATAAGAAACGTACCTTGACCTCTCAATGGTACAACCTCACCACCTTTGGGTATAGACTAAACTGCATGGAGCTAAACTACCCCTCTACCCTAGGCCCCATTTTGAATCCCTATTTTTTCACTACCCTAGTAGTTTGGATGCTCTTGTCCCGGAGTACTACACCCTCCACCTCTACCAATACAGCTGATAGAGCTCCAAATGCCTACCTGATATGGGTGAACCATCCCCCTTCATGCACTTGGCATCAGTCTTGATCCTCCATCTGTGACCAGTAATCGAGGTTTCCTACAGAACCTCTACAAATGCCCCATTCAACCACACACTCATCGCTCAACTAGTATTCAGGGGCACTGACACCACATATGTCCATACCTTCTACACTGGTTGACAAACATGTGGTCACCACCTTGAGAGGATAATCCTCTCTTCTGAATACTCTATACGCTACCACCCTAGTGACCATTTCTGAAATGATGCTTCCTACCCCCGGAATCACACCACTGGTCCATCCAACTGGAACCACATGTCCACCACCTGAATCCTCCCTCAAGTTCCCTTCTAAAATAAGGGTTTAATCCACCACTTCTACAAACCTCTTTAAACAAAATATGTTCACCTATGACTTAATATCATAAACTCTACATCCCAATCCTATCTCAAAATATCTGGATATAAGTGTTCTAGGAACTTTTCTTGCAAGTCCTTCTATAGCATACCATTATCCTGCTGAGTCTGAACCAAGATATCCCACCAAAAATTAACCAGTCCCCGCAACATATATGCTTCGAACTTGACTCTATTATCTACAAGAGTCTCCATGTGATCCAAAATTGTCTGAATGGACTCTATCCAGAAGTCTGCAGCCTCAGATCTACCCTCTCCAGTAAGAATTGGAGGGTGTTGCAACTAAAACACTCTGGTCAGATCAAACATACTAAGCACGAATCACCATGGGTCCCATTCCATAATCTATATAAAATGAGATAAGTTCTCAGAAAACCACTTCTCTCTTATGTTACCCTAGATCACTAGGCTCCCTTGATCCATTTTTTGGAGGAACATTCTCGGTAATGTCCTCTTATCACCCAACTAGAACATGTCATCATTGTGAAATTCTTATTCAATTCTAAATAAAATTATTAAAACACATAACATAAAACACCCAAAATTTAAACAAAATAATTCTCTCCACTAGTCATAAAAAACCCATTTCACACACACTATCCCCATGTACATCGTCTCATCTGGAAAACTACCCTTGACCATCCATACCACGGGTTAGGGATAACATGGGTTAAACCAACTTACATAGTCACAAGTCTTTCATTAGAAACATTTTTAAAACCATTTCCACACTCACAATGTAAATATTTCCTCTTGGAAACATTTCCCATTTCAAAACTTGTTACAAAAAATATGTTAACTCATTCAAAACCTTCATTAGGTATAATTATTTAACCATTATTTAACATTATTTCTATTTACCTATTTCATCATATTTATTAGAAATCATTTTCTTCAAATTTTCAAGAATTTAAAATGCATCATACCCTTTATGTCACACACACTCATCCCGTGTGTTCCTATCATGATGCATGTCACCTATATACCTAGGTGCCTATAATGATGAATGAATGAACAACCTCGTGTCATTATAGCCATGAGAAAAATATAATAAAATAGTCTCATCACACAATAAGTGTGTTACCTGATGGTGAAATATCATTCAACTATAGAAACAAATTTCAAGAACAACAATTCCCACCCCGGGTACATGGGTTTTCCCTCATACATGGGTTAGCTACTCCTATGAACAAGCTTGTTTCCAAGGCCTTACACATCCTAATATT
This sequence comes from Viscum album, assembly GCA_963277665.1. Taxonomy (NCBI): domain Eukaryota; kingdom Viridiplantae; phylum Streptophyta; class Magnoliopsida; order Santalales; family Viscaceae; genus Viscum; species Viscum album. The sequence goes on along the minus strand of OY728126.1, from coordinate 1,210,420,838 downwards.
AGGTATACCATCCCCAAATATTAAGGCACAAAACATAACTACTCTAATACCACTTTTTAATGTCCCCAACCCAAAATCCACAAACTAATGTCCCGATTCGCGTCACCACATGACCTCAAGTGTGTCTCCTCATACACCATAGGTTCCTGACCAGTAGCAAGGGTCTAATAGATCACGTGGAGAGATTATACCCTCTTTACCAGAGTAATCAATATTAGAAAACATATGAAATAAATGAAATAATAAAAAAATTGACTAGAAACATGCATACCAATAATTCCCAAATATGGTAAAAAACACAACAAACAATAATTATACAATGTCATGATAATAGTTCTAGAAGTGAATAAAACCAAAAATAAGACAAACAACTGAATCCCCAAAATAGTTCCGGACTCCAAGTCTGGATCATCATCCATGCACAACCCAAGACCAAATCAACTCCCTAGCATAGGGCCTTTACCATTGTCCCAACCTACGACCAAGAAAAATTCTTGGGTACCCAAGGGCGTACCGGGCAGGGTGTGAGTATAACTCAGTATTCTCATAAAATGCAACTATTAGGGACATAGAACCTCAGTCCCCTTACCTAACCCATACATTATAAGGGTGGGGTTTAGAGCCTCAGTCTAACCTGACCCATGGGCATAGATCCTCAAGTACAATACCCCACAACTACCAAGCCATGTTCACATGCTTATTTATCCATTTAGCACATATACCATATCAAAAACCATACACAACCAATACACATAAAATATACAATTCAAATTTCATACAACATATGAATCATCATCAATCCTTAACCCATTAGCACATTTTCCATTTACTTAGCATGGTTCATCTAACCCATTTCTCTTTTTATACCTTAACCCATTTAGCATATTCAATAATTCCCATATTTTATCCCATTTAACAATTCATCAATTCCCATATTTTATCCCATTTAAAAATTCATCAATTCTCATGAATTAACCCATTTAACACATTCAACAATTTACAATTATGTTCTCATTTAACTTTTTCATCATTTCACATGCATTAACCCACTTATGCAATTCAACTATAATTCATAATTCATTTATCACAATCAATTGATTTTATCCAACCCTTTCCATATTAATCCAAACTCTTTCTTAGAACATTATCAAAGTCTATAAACAACTATAAATATTCTATTTTTATCTCAACTAACATATCGACATGTTCATCATGGGATCTAATTTATTACAAGTCAATTCTATTCTTAACATTCTAATTTTTCGATGTTCAGGAATGTTGGAACACCCCATGGGTGGCCATAAAGAGCTCTAGTAAACCTCAATGCATCCCATAGGGATCATGATGGTTTCAATTCATCATTTAACTAATAATTTTACAAAATAAATTTAAAAGGAATAAAATGCACTACAAGAGAGAACCATTAACCAACCACACATTCCCAAATCAAATTCAAGAGTATGGGATATAACTTATAGACCACCTACCTCGAATCCATGGTTGAATGCTTGCTTAACCTTAGCTTTATATCTCGATTCAATCACCCTTTGAATCACCAACCTAAGATCTGCTAGAAAAGGAGGTCTTTAGGGATTCAAAAGAAGAAGAACAAAACCACAAGACACAATTCAGAAAAGAGAAGCAAGAGAAACATTAGACTTACCAAGAGCATCGATCCATACCCAACGGCACTCCAAATGGCCCAGAATCAAATTAGATAGACTCTTGGGAAGCCTTGGTCATTTTGGATTGTCACTAGGGATAGAAGAAGAAGAATGGGGAGGAAAATCTTGTGAAACACTTAATATCCAAAGGGGGGAAATTGTAAAAAATCACTTTTAATGGGGAACTCAGTTTGACCACATGTTTTTCCAAACCATGTGCCAACCATGAACCTGCTTTTGTCCAAGAGGGGTCCAACACTACTAGAAAACTATCCTATATCCACCGACTTATAGCCACAATTTTTCAAAACTATGGATATAGGTATTTATACCAAGGCTATAACAATGATTTTAAATAAAAATGTGGCTATAGGGTATATTTTATGAGGTTATAGCTATAGTTTAGTGAAATTGTGGCTATTGATTTTTTTATAGATATAGTCACAGTTTTATAAAACCATGGATATAGTGTGTTTTTTAGTTTATAGCCATGGTTTGTGTAAAATCATGGCTATAGATTCTTTTTCCCATGGCTATAGCCACGATTTTTGTAAAAATGTGGGTATATAGTATTTTTCCTAGGGTTATAGCCATAGTTTTTGTAAAACCCTATCTATAGAGTCTTTTTTCGAGGTCTATATCCATGGTTTGTATAAAACCATGGCTATGGAATTTTTTTTTCAAGGGCTATAGACAAGGATTTTCTAAACCGTGGATATATAATATTTTTTCCATTTTCTATAGCTATGGTTTCTAAAAATTGTGCCTAAGGTCTCATTCCCTTGTGCAGGAAAAAAAATTAACATGTGAAAAAAGAGTGGTAAGGGTTATAGCCACGGTTTACATGCTATAGTAATGTTTTTTAATAATATATATAGCAAAATATATATATAACCTAATTCATTGGTGGTGTAGTGTTTAGGTAGATGGTGCACATAAAAGAGGTAGAAAGATCAAATCTAGCTGGGAGCATATTATTTTTAGGCTATAGCCATGGTTTACTTGGTCTATAGACATGGTTGTCCACCATGTAAATAGATCTATTTCCATGGTGGACAACCGTAGATATAACCCAACTACCATGGTGGACAACTATGGGAGCTATTACCATGGTTTGGAAAACTGTGGCAATAGATTTGTTGCCATGGTGGACAACCGTGGACATAACCTAAAGAACTGTGGCTATAAATTTTAGCTATAGACATGCCCATACATGCCACGGATAGCTGGAACCATGTCTATAGCTTATAGACATGATCTTGACCCCTATATTCACGATTTTTAACTATGGATATAGCCAAAATTTATACTTGTGAAAATTGAATGGTTACTTGGGGATTTTGCACAATTTGACAAACTGTGAGCCAACCTTGTGGAATGAATCTGTCTAAATCCACATCGTTTGGATTTCCCCCTTTTAATATTTACATAACCATGAACCCCTCCTCCTCACTAGTATGGTTTGGTTTCATGGTTACCTCTATATGAGCATGTTATACCTCTTCATGAGTTGTTTCAAGCTCGATGCTGCCAGAACTGGTACCTGAAGTGGTACAATATAAATTGGGTAAAGCACTCTTCCATGGTCGATAGTGTACACTCACACGGTTCTCATCTCTTAATACCTGATGAAAATGATCATTTTTCCCAAATTTATCAGCTTCCTTTTCATCAACGACCTCCAAATCACACTATTTCAAATAAAAATGAAATATTCAATTTAAAAATATATTGAAATTTAAAATCAACAAAGTAAAAATCTCAATCTGTTGTTATGTATATTCATTTACCGTGCTTCCATATTTCTTATTTTTTCTCGAGAAAAAACAATTTTTATCAAGGAACACATCCTTCAATATTAAATACCTCCCTCTTCAAAGAAATTTAATATTTTATAACATCAAAAAACATGATATTCATCAACTATCAATTAAATAAAATCATACCATATATCCCCTTGCATAATTTTATTATAAATTTAATTTATACATTTCAACAAACTTTTTGGTTCATGGATAAAATACTAGTATAATATTTATTTGTACTAATTTTAAAAAACCTATAATTGATCATAATATCATGGGAAACTTTATTTAAAATTTTCAAACTATGTTATTCATTTATTTTACGCATATAATCCCAATTTAATTATTCAATTAGAAATGTTTTTTATCAAAAATGTTAGAGGGACATAATCCCCCTATAGTTAGAGAGTCTGATTAAATTTAGTGGGAAATACCATCACAATACAACCCATTAAAACATGATTAATCATAGAAACTAAAAAAATAACATCAAATATGGATAATCAATAGTATATGAAAGTGATATTTCTTACTAAAAACATCATAATAAAAACAAAACATTTAACTAGGTTTAAAAGGTAAGAAATGGGCTGGTTTGAAACTAAAGATAAATATCACCATGATATTTTAGGGTTTATAATTTTCATGGAAAAAATAATAATTTTTCATGAACCATAACTAGATACATGTTTTTTAGTGTTCTATAAGACCTAAAGTCTTTCACATTTTGTGTTGGGTGTTTTATAAGTGTTGGATAAGATCATGGAGGATGTTTAAAAGAGAATAGTTGTGCCTTTTCACATTAAGTTTCAAGATTCCCATTTGAGTTATTGATTATTCTATGAAAGGGTATGCCTCTAAGAATTTGGTGTGGATTTGATTCTTTTTTTATGTGTTAAGTGAGATGGAATATGTAGTGCCAGTTTTATTAGATATCTCAGTAGCGTGGGTAATTTATTCTCAAAACATACTAGTTTTTTCATGCATGGTTCCTAGAAATTTTTAGAGGAAATTATTTCATAGTATAAGGTAATAAAGATCATAAAAATTGAGTCAAGTTATAAGGATAAAATTTCATTTCAAGAATCCACTATTCCATGGAAGAGGTTAATATTGATTTTAAAATGGGAAAAATAACCATAACGATTCATGGAATATTCTATTTTAAATGCTTATAAATTTAGATATCCATTGAATGAAACCAATTATTTCATTGTGAGGTCCTCACTATAATGTGGTGGGGGTTATTATAATCTCACTATGAACTTAACCTATCCCTTCTTAAAGATCAAACCATTTTTAATTCTAAAAACTAAATCTAACCAGAAACTCTCAATATGTTTATCTTTTTCATTTCATTGTGGTTTTGAGTCCTGTGATTCTTATTATTCTTTTAATTTATCCATTTCCTTCAAATTATACTTCATTATTTATATCACCATGAGATATTTATTTCCCTATCATTCATTATTCCCATGGGTCTATGTCATAAGGATTTCATTGGATTTTTTTTGATTGGAAATGTTTATGAATAGAGTTTTCATTACAGAGGTCCTTTGGTGAATCTCCTTGTATTTAGTGGAGGTTAATATTTTTGTGTACTTTATATTAGTGATACATTAATTTAATAATGAAATGTAGTTATGGGATTTAATACTATACTTCATATTTACTATGTTTCAATTTGGAATTATCAAATATATTGGAATGTTCTGCAATGATCCAGTGATTTTTAATATTTATAGTATTATGATTGGAATCGGTTATGTGATTTTTTTTATTAGTAATTAATTTTTTATTATATGTTTTTGTTATGGTTATCTTTAATATTATTTGAGCTTTCTTGGACATCTGTAATTGTTTTTAGAATTTGAATTATAATTTATTTTTTTGTGGTGCAAATGGTTTGGCATGGTTAATGTATGAATGATGTGGGGGTGGGTGTATTTTTCTATTTTTCTAAGGTTATCTACCTGTGTGGGGTGGTCTAAGTTTATAGGATGGGTTTAATTTTACGGTGACATATACTATAATTTTAAAGAAGTTTTTCTTTTTGTGGGATATTTAAACAAGGGTTATCCATACATATATTGAAGGATAATTTCAAAAAAATCTTATAAACTCTCTTTATTTCTCTTATTTTATACATTAAATACTGTTATCTATTTAATTTTAGTTTTTCAATGGAATATTTTCTTTTCTCAATCCCTATAGGGTAATAATTTAGTGATGGTTTTATCATGTATGTTTAGTATCTAATTACAATACACACTATAATTTTATCTCCCACACACATTATTTTGAGTATGTGATCAATTCATGTACATGTATGGAGACAAAATTATGAATTTAAACAAAATAATTTACAAAAAAAATAAAAGAATAATCCTAATTAATGGGTTTCCTACAATATAAGTTTTTTTATACTCATAGCCTAAATATTTCTCCAAAATGCAACCATGATCCCAAGGTATATTTCAATTTTTCATAGGGAACCTGAGTGGTCGACCATTCATAGATTTTTTCTTCTTACTGGGTATTTTGAGTTTTATAGTAGCTTATTTGAAACATTTTTTATTTAATTCAAATTCAATCAGGAATCCTTTATCTTCATTCATTATCCATTATTTCAAAAAACCTCAAAAGATACATAACCATTAATTAAAACTTCATGTTTGTCTTAGGACTTGTCAATAATTTCTATTTTTAAATAATGCATCTTAACCCTTGTCTTTTTAATTTCATAAATGGAAAGTGGTTTCCCTTTATCATCCATGTTTTTTATATAAATTCCCAAAATGTTCACATTTATTATATTATATTTTGAATATTTAATTTTCATTTATAACTATATGGAATATTTAGATCTACTTTCAATAATTCATGATGTTTTTGAATGATAGGTAAAAAAACTTACTATATCATCTTTGAAAATTTCTACCTCATACTAAGATCATTCTCTCTTCAATTTTTTTATCATTAGTTTTTCATTATGTTTCAACAGCCACAATCAATCCACGTGATTTTTTTTAGGATTTTTAGATGTCAAAAACTCATTTACAATCTTGAAAGATTCATTATGTTTTGTTCCTTCCAAACATGTATAAATAATTCATCTCTATCTAGTTTCAAATGATGTATATTCAATTCATTTTGATTCTTAGAAATTATAGATAATAGTATAACATTACAATGACCATAAAATTCATTTCATAGAAAACAATAACTGCCCAAAAAACTAATACATGTAAAAAATAATTGAAATCTCATTTAATTTAATAGTTTAAATAGTTTCTTATTTTATAGAAACAAATGTTATGTAATTTGAATACAAAATCATGGTATTATTCTTCTTATTAGTAAAATTATAACATTTTTTATTGTTCTTTGTTAGTAACATGTTATTTGTTATTACTCTGCATTAGTAATAATCATTAAATCTAGGTTGAAATCGGGTTTTTAAGTATGTTCTAAATAGTTTTCATATCATGTTTGTATGAAATATTGGATAATAAATTATTGTGGTTTTTTGAATCATAATGTGAATACTTGGTTCATGTTATGAGTGAGGTGCACAAAATTATAACAAAGGCATTAATATCCTTGTAGATGTAATGTTAATCTATTGAATATGTAAGAAGAACCTTGGTGTTCATTATATTTCAATAATATAAAAAAGAAAAAGACATACCCTCCCTATATAAATATGATATTACTTTATAAATTCTATATTGTATCCTTTTTTATATCAAATAAGGGGTCTAAGATATTAATAAAGGAAAAAGGAATACATCATGAGGATATCTATGAGTTGATGGTGAGTAAATAAATATAATTCTCAATGAGAAAATGAGAGTTTGGAGGTGTGATTCTAGGTGAGTGTTCTATGGTAGTGGCCTAGGTGGTATTTATTGGGGGTGTGATTCTAGGTGTGTACCGCTTAGTAGTGGTCTAGCTGAGAGTGGTTGGGGCTACCATGTACTGTTATGAGTGATAACTCCATACAAGGGTTGTTTGGTGAATTAACTTATGTGTTATTTTCTATTTTGATACATTATAATCACAAAAAGTGGATTTGTAATTCAAAAACTAATCAAAATGAGAGTGACTTGGTTAAAAGTGTGAGGGTGGGACACTCTCAAGTTCTTATGACCAAATTTGAATAATTCCATGCTGAAAAGAGTAAATAATTTGCTTCCATTAAAATTGAGTACATGCCCATAGAGTGTTCCATGGATATCACCTCAAGGGATGGTAGGTATTGTTAGAAGATCATCCCACATGAAAACCTTTATGTGTTTATAATAGAGTAAACACACACTATAAATTCATATTTGAAGGAAAATACCATTAAATAAGACCATGAGTAATGAAACCCACTTGAATCAGTCTTTGAGCTATTCACTAAGGAAGAAACGACTGAATTTTTAATGGAAACACATTTTCATGGGAGAAAATCAAGTGGATGGATCCACTAAAATTTATGATTCAGGGTAAGATACTAATGAAGAATAATTTTTGAAGTTGAGGCTATGAATTCAGATCTAAAATCATGTGATGAAAGTAAATTTCTAGAGTATAAATATCTAAAAAAAGTTGGAAAGATCCTAGGAAGATGTAGAATTCATTAAGAATTAGATGGAATAATTTGGTCCTATTAATCTAACACCTAAAAGAGCCTTATAAGGGACTCATGAATCCCTATTCAACATTGGAATCATTATTCTAGCTAAAATGGATGTTCAAACATCTATATAGAATTAGTTTTTGATGCCCCAAAAATTAAGAGATCAAGATTAAAAAATAACCCCTGAGGAAGTAAAAAAATAAAGGATGAACGAAAAATATTTCTAGTGTTAAAAGATCAAGGATTTTATAGGAAAAATAGATAATAGTCCACTAATGTGCTAAAATTTAAATCTATTTGAAATAAATAGGGGTAGAATAAAGATCGAATATTTATTCTTGAAGTGGATACACTTGAAGATATTTTCAATAGATCTATGAATGATCTGGATCTATTTAGAATTCAATAAAAATAATTTATAGATTAATATATGGATAATAAGTACACCTTGACTAAATCACTAATGCATAAGATGAAAATTAGTATAGATTTTCAGGAATTTATACCTAATTAAATGGAATTTTCAAAGAAAAATACTTAATTCTTCTCATGTTCTAGCATCATAGTCTGCCCAAAAGTGTGGAGGTATTTCATAGAATCTTTGTTTTTTTATTTAATTCTAATGCTTCCAAAAAATAATTTTCAAGAATAAAGAATAGAGTAATAATGTAAATATTCATAATTTTCATTCAAAACCCTCATATTTGATTAATAACTTAAACTCAATAGTCTTCCAGTGATCAATAATTTCAAAATAATGTGTTTTTTGACCCTCATTAAAGATAGGTATGGCCTCTAAATCCATTCTAATTTTATAAAACCATCCATTAAAAAATAATTCTCATATACCCTCTATAGATCACCTAATTCCATGAGACGTGAAATCCCCATATCCTGACCATTAGTAATATTATAATGAATATAATACCAAAATAGTAATTCATGTAAATAAAATAATAATATAAAATTAAATCTAATGAATTTTTTTACCCATATTTTCACCCAAGAATTATCCTTTACTAGATTTTGAAGTTGTATCTAGGAGAGTGGGTTGATGAGAATGATTTCAGAGTAGTTGGAACGTGTATCCATAAAACTAATACACTATCAACCTATTTTACCACTCATTTGGTTATCCACATTTTAAATAACCATAAGTTGTGTCTTGTGGTTCTGCACTTTATGCAGGTGTGTATTCCCACGGCTCCTAGTGGAAGATCCAGTTGTGAAAGTAAAAAAATAAAAAAATTATATCAATACATGTTATAATGAAATTAAATTGTGGTTAAAAAAATAAAAGGGTTCTATAAATATACCTAATCTAGCCTAACCAGTGGGTACTTGTAGATCCCTATGCTCTGAAAAAACATTGACCTGTATAGTAGCAGTGGGTCCAATTTTTACACGTGATGCTCAGAATGTGTCGGAGTACAAGCTAAGGGATCATAGATATAAAAGTACATAAATAATTAAGTGGAAGGGAAATAATTTGGCATAGTAATATATGGAAAATTATAATATGGATAGGCAGTGGGAGCCATCATCGGATAAGGAAAAGAAATATGAGGAGGATCAGATGTAAATGGTTGTGATAATATAGGTGGTCTGAATATCTTGGGTGGATCTAATGACAATGTGGGATAAGAAAGTGTGATGGATGGGATATATTATGAAGGGATAGGGTGTGATCAGGTATGAATCGTGGTGTGAGTAGCTCTAGTACCCCCCCCCCCCCACACACACACACACACACATGCATCGTATGGTTAAGCACCAACGTCACTAGGTTGGTTGGAGAAGAATTTTCTCATGGGTGATGGATCATAATTTAAATTAATAAAAAAAATTAATAACATGGAATCATATGTTATTGATATATATATATATGAAATATAATACTCACAACAGGAATCATAGGAGTAATTCCCAACTCTCTCATTCAGTGATTATTGTCAGACATCATCTTCATTCATACCTCTTCAATGTTTTTCATTTCTTTCATTTCAAAAAAACATGAATTTAATTAGGAATTCTTAACTAATGTGAAATACAAATAATAATGAAGATATGAAATGAAATAATTAATTAATACCAATTGTTAATTCAAATAAAGGATATGTAGTGATATAACATAATTGTATTAAATTTAGTGATAAGAATTTTAAAAAATTAAATTAATGTCATAGAAAAATCAACATGTAATAATTAGCATGTCTAGAGTGGTTATGACATAGTTTTATTCTTATATTTTAAATTCAATCAAATTTATTTTTGGTTATGTCATTTGGTTAATTTTGGTCAGTTTATTAGATCATTTATTTATTTTTTGGGTTTGGTTATTTGGTTTGTATTTTGGGTTAGGTCATTTTTCCATTTTTTTGGTGAGGACATTCGTTTCATTGGTTTAGATTTTATTTTTAATTGGTTTAATATATTTCAGTTCAATTCATATTATTTTTTATTCTAATTGGATTGTTTTAGTTTTTTTTGGTTTTTTAGGTTCTAATAAATTTCAATTCAATATTAGAAAATTCAACTCAAATAAATCTTCAACCTGTTTATATTGAAAATATATGTGAAGGTCATGTAGGATACAAAATATTTTTAATCATTAATAAATTGATTTTAATAGTACCAAAATGAATAACCTAATTCATGCTAAACTAAAAGAACTGAAAACACATATGGGTGATTCTATATATTACCCACTGCAATTTTAGGTTAACAATCAACTCTGAAAATTGAACTAATTGATTCATCAAAATTAATAAATTTATTGGGGCCGATGGAGGTAGTCATGGTGTCAATTTCATCAACCCATCATCAAAAATATGTCTTGATATTATTTCAACAATGACACCAAATTCAGGAATCATATGATCCTTCACATAAAAAAAATGTTTCTCCAATAATGCCAATATATATGTCCCGTCATTATCAAGAGTGTGAGTAATGATAATAACTCAAAATCCATATTAACTACTAAAATTTTCATGTATCATCATCGAATCAACCCACTTTTATTTCATCATAGAGATATGACCATGGGAGTAATAATCCAATATTATTATTTTCTCAATGACTCCATAATAAGATAAATTTTCAAATTGAGGCCTAATATCTAATGCACTGGCATAACATTGTATTGCGGAAGTTAGCATACCATCATCATATTGTGTTCTCATGTTCATTACTCATTCGATGATAATAAATTTTTACCCATTTATAACAATTTATTATCTTTCACAGACCATATAATTGAGACAAAAATAAAAATTTCGTCTTTCCTTGGAGACAGATTTAGTAGGAAAACTCAATACCTGATGAGGTAAAATGATGATGGAAATATTTTCTATAATTAAAAAATATTAATGGTGCCTCTTCATGCATTTTTTATTCAAGAAATACTTAGAAACCTTTTAAGAACAAATATTTGTATAAAAATGGAATAATTGAATAAATGTCAACCTTACATTATTAGACATTATATGACATATTACTATTGGAATCAAATGATATTGAAGAATGTGATAATAATGAGTCTTTAATGATTCCAACTTCAAATCCCTTCTATATACCCATTTAGATATGTTTTTTAAATATCCATGAGGAACCTTGATAGTCTATAATACTTTCAAAATTTAAATTTTTTTTCTATAGGTTTCACCACATAAGAATAACATATAACTTTCCATTTATTTACATTGATACACACATGATGAAATCCTATTTTGATACCCCAATACACCAAGTCACCTTGAGATTATAAATCATCTTTTGTATACCCCATTAAATTTAGAAGAATTGAAAGCAACATTTCACATGTATTTTTTTATGTGTGAATTACAATTGAAAAATGATGTAAAAAAATTGGTTGACTAGTAAGGAAACTCAATGAAGATACTTTTATTCTTCCAATTGTAATTGGATTCGATGAAAACATTCTTCTTCTTTCTATATTTCATCTAGCGTTTATCAAATGAAAAACTGACATCTTAAAATTCATTAAGAATCTTAGTTATAGACATATACTAAGGTGGATTTTTAGTCTCTATGTTATTGTAAAACCTTTGATGATTAACCCTATATGGATGATCCATTGTAAAGAATCATTGATGTCCCATAAAACTAAAAATATGGTGATATTTAATTCTTATAGATCATGTATTATTCATACAAATAGGAATAGAATATTTTCCCTTCATGCTCCATCCAAACAACATTTTATAAGAAGGAAAATCATTTATAATCCATATAACCACAACACACATATGAAATACGTCTTTTAAACAAACATCATATGTTTTCACACCCACATTCCAAATATTATTTAACTCTTTTATTAAAGGTTGAAATTATATAGCTATATTATTACTAGGATCATAAGGTCCAGATATGAGTATACTCATGAAAGTGAAAGGCTTTTTCATACGCATACATAGAGGACGATTATAAATGTGTATGAAAACTAACCCTGTGGTGTGTGAAGAAATAATTTTATAAGATGGATTAAAACCAAAATATTATAGACCCAACCCTACATTATGCTCATAAATTGAAAAATCAGGATATCAAGCATCAATTTTCTATCATGCTAATCCATATATGGGATGAATAAAATCATCCTTATCCATATTTTTCTTAGTATCATGACATTGTATATTTATTGATATTTCAACAAACATGAAAATATTTTGGAGTCAAGGAATCAATGAAAAGTGCCTAATTTATTTTATTGGTATGTGAGATGGTGTTTCATCAGAATTTTTCTTCTATAGATATGTGCCACATTTTATTAAATCATTTTGGTTAGTGGTTTCCTCCCAAAATATACTGAAATCATTCAGGCAAGAATTATTTTTTTAGAAAATCCAAGTTTGTCAACTAACATTCATTCCATATAATGGTTTTTAGTAATATCTGCATAATATGGAAGTAATTCCTTCAAAAATGTAATAATATAATCAATGTAAGTATTGTAAATTCTATATATGGTTTTCCTATAAAATTGTTAGATTAAAAATTACAACTTTTTTATTTTACCACATTACTGATATATTGGAGTCATGGCAGCATCATTCAATTTTTTCATGCTCTCAAAATCATAATTTCCATTATATGAATCATTTGGATTTGTATTAGGATAATATGGGATAGGAATCAATTATTTATCATGATGAAGAATAAATATGAATTTATCATCTAATAAATTCTTCAATCTAGTCCTATCATTCAATCATGAACATTTTTTATATTTATTTTTTATCCCCATTATGATACCAGACATAGTAGATTCTTTGAAAACCAAATTTTTTTATATGGTAGCTATATTCTTCATGAATTGACCAAGGTCTTCCAACACAATTACAATATGAGAAATGTATAAGACCTCTATCTGGAGAATTGGTAAATGAAAAATATAAAAACTCTCCAACTTTTCTTGAACCTCAGTTGATATCTGATCTGTTTCAAACATCCAACTTCTATATTTTAGGTTAAAAAATATATTTCCTATCATAAAAGAAATGATATAATATTGAAGTAAAAAATAAAATATATATAAAACCATAATATTTAATTCCATTATATCAATGGCTAATAATTATACATAATACCACACAATAAAGTATATATATGGAATAATTGAAAAAAATAGTCTGTATGAGAATTATAATATAAATGAAAAAAAATGTAAATCAAACATGAACCATGGCATATATTGTGTTCTAAATCTCACAAGTTACAAATCAAACATGTAAGTTTTTGAGGTTGGTCAATAAATATATTATAGAATTAGTAAAAAAAGTTTTTAATATAGAATGGTTCATAAAAAATGCTTATTCATAACAACTCGTACAAGATATAAGGTACAAAAAACATCTATTTATAATAACAAAATAAAGTAAATGCTCTTTTATATAAATATGTTTTCCATAAAACTAACATCATTTAATAAATATGTCCATGTAAAAACAATTCCATCCATATTCATCCTTTTATGAAAACAAGACCCATCTATAAATGCAAACCATATAATAAATTTTAGATTCAAACATGTTTAAGACATGAAATGAATAATTTAAATTTTTAAAATAAAACATTCAAATTAATAATTTAATAACCCCTTAATATTTATACAAAACAAAGTACTATAATAAATAATTACATTCGTTCCTCATATATATAAAACAAAATAATAGGTTCATATTAGATTTATATGGTAGTTAAAAATATATATATATTTTTATTTATTTAAGATATTTAATTTAATTACAATTAAATTTTAAAATTATCCCTTTATTTTATCACATAAATCCATTGTTTAATATATTTTTATACTAAAATTATATTTTCAAGAACTAAGGTTATCATGGGAGGATGTTTCAGTGGATATGTGATATTTGATGTTTAATCATTGGATATTATGTAAGTACTATATTAACTAATATGATTTTGACATTTTATTTTGTATCTTATTTTTACTTATGATATTATAGGTATTTTGGTTTAATACTAGTTATTCTAATTGACCTTCAATCAAGGAATCATGGGAGGATTTCATATGAGAATCATTTCTCTAGATCTTTTAAAATACATGATGATGGGTGATGAAAAAATAATCTATAAATGTATTTGATCAAATATTTATAAAAAACTATCAAAATTATTTGATCTTTATAGAGTGGGATGGGTTGTTTTCGTATTTAATAGGTGATCCATCCAAATAAAATTTTTCTCTAGGAAAGCAGAGTAAAGTTATCCAAGATGTGACACACAAAGTTGGGTTTGAGACCTAAAATGAATAATTTCAATTTTTAAAATAAAACATTGAAATTAATAATTTCATAACCCCATAATATATTGAAAAAACAAAAAAAACAATACAATAAATATTATATACTTAACTCATATATATAACAAAAAATAATAGGTTCATATTAGATTTATATAGAGGCAGAGAGTAAAATATTTTAAAACAAATACACCACTTACAATCAGATCTATTATGAAATTTAATAGAAAATATAATTAAAACTAACCTTCATTGATTGAATATAGAAGAATTTGACAAAAAATAATTTAGGTTAGTGTTTTAGTCCTATAAAATAACTGAAAATTATGGTTGATAGAAGAGATGAAGAATTTGGAACTTATCAATTTGATATTCAAGAAGAATTGAATTAAAACTAAAAGGGATGAGTGATTTAAACTATCATGGAAGAAAATAGAAGGACTTAGGATTCTCGATCTATATGAGAGTGAAATGGGAGGAGGGGAGGATACACAGGGTAAATAAAAAAGGCTACACAAATGGTATTAAAAACCATTTTTATTTCATATCTATACCAACGGTTAGTTAAAACCACTGTATAGCCTTACCATAAACATGCTACACAAATAGTTTTGTCAAACTATTGGTATAGGGGTGGCTATACCAATGGTTTTACCAAACCATGGGTATAAACCTATTTTTATAGTTCCAATTTCCAGTAGTGTTTGGATTCATTTACAAAGCACAAATCATATCCACTTAGATCACAAAATCTACCTGTGTAATATCTTATGTGAAACTAGATTCATGCATCAGCTTCATCTCATGTTTAAAAATTTTTACATCCTTTGAAACACCAAACCATACCTTAAACCGATCCCTTTAAAGTTCCCAAACCATTACAATAATAATAAGACCCATAAATTTAAATTTAATTTCATCAGTGTATGTACTGCACAAATTGAAACGTACCTATTATTTTTACATCACAATTCCACTTTATATAGATCTAGTGGCCATAAATTGAGTTTGAAAAACCAATAGCTCAAGTAATAGAACCTTGAACTAATCACTATTTAGATTCAACATTACAACCCTTTAACTAATATTTTATATCCATCCTATTCAACGAGTATTTTACTACTCAAACCCGGTTCAGAAGAACAATAATTGAACTTTATAGGATGCATAAACTTAATCATTTCTTTAAGTACCCAACCCCAGTCACCCAGATCTGATACCTTATTTTATAACATTGGTATGTAAACAAGGAATATGAATCCTGAAGGACCGATTAGTTTATTAGATTTTGAAACAAGATACACATATAAGTTCAACATTAAAACTTGAAATGAAATACAACATATATGTTTTATTGGGAATATCCAAAAATATAAGTTTATCCCTGCAGGTCAATCATAATAAACTTCTTCATGTCCTAAGAAAATGAAACATAAGAAATGGGGGCGCTTAAATGCATAATAAGGGTATCCAATAAAGTGTAAGATATCATAAATATAAACATTAGTCATGGTTAATAACTAAAAACACATGCATTTAGCACAAGATCCTCAGACTAGTTGGCGAGGACTCGGCAAGTTCATCCAAGAGACCTGAATTCAAAATTGTATGGAGACATAATTTACAGGGTTGTTGTAGCATTACTATAGTAGTAATGTAGTAGGTACTTTAGAAGGCACTATTTAGTACTATAGTAGCCGTAACAATTCATCTTTTTGGGATTTCGGGCCACCGGTTTGAGCTCAGGTTCTTCAAGGCCTTCGGTCCACCCAAGGATTTTGGGCCAATAAGATTTTTGGGACACCTAAAGGCCTTTGATCCACCTCAAGGCCTTCAGGGCACCTCAAGACCATCAGTCCACCTTAAGGTCTTTAGGCCACCTGAAATTTTTCTTAAGGACCAAGCAGACTCTACAAGGAGCAGACTCCAAATGAGGATTCAGAGAAGGTGCATTCACCATAGCAGATGATTAAGTATATTTGTCAGAAAGAGAGGGTATGGAATTTGCCATCGGGACTAGCCTATTCTTGCATGGGAATCCTAGCCGAACTATCCATGTAAAGGTGGAGAGTTGACATCATGATGAAGAATCTAGGGAGGAGCAGTTCCATGTAGTTATAGCTTGTATGTTTCCTAAGACATATGAGTCATGTAATATCTATTACTATGGGCCTTGTAAGGGTTCCCCCTCATCCCGTGAAAGGTTTTTATCAAAAATAAATAAATAAAGTCCTTCGGGCTATTCAGGAAAAAACACATTCCATTAAAAGATAAACTTGAACATATTATGGCAGGAATAAGAGATGAATAAATAATTCCATAATAAAACATAATCATGGTTATTCTACTAGTCAAATAACCACACGAACTATTAATACTATTTTCAAAATGATGGAATGCATAATGCAGGACATCATAACTATACTGTCAAGGCCTCTTGCCAATACTATAAATATCTATTTTATCAAGGCCTCGTGTCAAGACCATAGTATGTCTCATGAGACCTACCGATGCACCGAGGGGCTATAGAAGGCCCCAGCCAACACTTACTAACTCCAATGAATTCCTCATATGAATAGGGATAAACATAAACAACATATACATTCATATTGAAAAAAATATATGAAATGTAAATAACATTCCCCGAACATTAAGCTTAAACACTAACCATTTGGAGTAAATTGGTGAATAGTTTTAAGATAAAAAATCCACAGTAAAACTAATCATAAACCATTCAATTAAATATGGTAGATTTTATCATAAATTATTAATCCCAATAATACATGATAATTATCAAAAAAAAATGGAACAGATGAAGATACTCTTATAAAATCATCGAGTAATTCTTGAGATAAATACTCTTTTATTTTGAAAAGAAGAGTTCTTTTGGAAAATTATTTGTATAAAACCATAATTTAAGTAAGATATTATTTTCATAATAAAATGAGTTATTTTAAAAGGATAATGTTTTCTAAAAATAATTATAGAGTGACCTTGAAAATAGGTAAGAATTTGAGAAATTCCCTTGAATCAGGATTTTATTTCGGGAAGAATATTTGAAAGATCCTTTTAAAACACATAACTCCACATAAATTAAAGTAGGGTTTTATTTGGTACACATATAAATAACATTAAAACAAAATATATGAGGATTAAATATTAATAAATAATATTTTAATTGAGGTAAGTAGACAATAAGAGTAACCCAAATGAAAATGGTGGTTCGGGTAGAAAACCCTTACCTTAAGTCTAAAGGTGTTCCTCGATTGATCTTAATGAACTGAATTATCAAATTTAGGTTCATAAATTAATGATTCCATAACCTAATATACATTTAAATTATTTATTATAACCTTATTAGGTTCATTCATGGCCTTTTTATTGGTTAAGAAATTCAATTTCATTGTTTGGGAGTGTTTTCTTCCTTGGTTTTCATGATCGGATTACTTATATTCATGTACGGATAAACATGTAGAATGATAATGGTTGTACAGAATATAAGTTTTATTTTATTAGTGAACAACCATAATATTAAATGGTTATAAAATTAATCTGGTTATTGTGAGTGAAGATGAATCATTATAAAACATTAATGACAATTGTTTGGGTTAATTGGCAGTTTTTTTATCACATCGAACTCATTTTGATTTATAAATCAATATCATGTTTCAAAAAGGATTATAGAACTTTATATAAATTATAATAAATATATAATAGTCTGTTTCAACCATAAAAATGTTTTCATGACCAGAATTTAAGATGATAATAGAAATTGAAAACTCGTCGTCCTTGAATGTGATAAATTAACACATCTCGAATGGTGTTTTCATTTTTAGTATAAAAGAAAGGGAAAGGAGATATGATGAAGAATTATTCCTTCATCATAAAAAAAATCTAGTACAAGTAAGGTACTTTATTTATCACAACATTTGGATGAAAGGAGGTTAGGAAATAAAAATAAAAGAAAGGAACTTGAAATATAAGAAATGAAAAGGGGAATTTACCTCTTGAAGTAATCTTCCTTGAGAGCCTCTTTAGGGGAGAGGTTTTGGACTTTTTATGAGAAAAAGTGATAATGGAGATGGGGGTGATCTTGGGAGGATATTTGAGGAGAATTTAGACAAGTCACAAGGTTTTAGAGGAGTGAAGAGAAGAGGGAGTGAGGGGGGTTATAGTGGAGGAGAGGAGGGTTTTCCCATTATTTTACTTATTATTTTATTATTTTTCCAAAGAAAATCAATAGTATTGATTATTGTGACCAAGAATAGTAATATGTGCATGTGAGTTCGAACGAAGGGTTCTTACATCATCCATGATGCTAGTAATAGTGAATTTAACTGATAATGTATATATTTGGTAAATTACCGTATTTTACTATTCCTCAAAAATTAGAGTATTTTAGAAAAATCCCAAAAATTCACCCTAACAATTTTTCAATGTGTAGAATTCAAAAATGAAATTAATTTTTTGAAAATAATTTTCTAAATAATATTAATTTAATTTTTAAACAAAATCATAATATATTTGAAAAATAACAATTTTAAAACTATAATTCATTTTATGTCACCTTGAAAAAGTAATCAATATCTAATTATATTATAACCTTAAGATTATAAAATAATAATATGATTTACTATTAATAAGGTTCATATTACTATTCATATTACTATTCTTAAGGGTATGTTACTATTCACCAAAAAATAATTTTGTCTTATCAGACTCAAAATATCTTACTGAATGCAACCGTGTATGTCAGCTTTTTGAAATTCAAATCATAGAGGTGGAAAAATTATGTTTATTGCCTAGGTTATAAAAAATTGGTGTTTTGTAGAGACTCAGTGTTTCATGCATTCAATATTAAATTTATTTTCAAAATATTGGGGTGTTACGTTATCCCCCCTTACAAAAATTTCATCCTCGAAATTACCAGAATGTTATCTCACAAAAATATTTGGGTAGCTATTCATCATAAGCTCTTAAGGCTCCCATGTTGCCTCTTCAATTTTATGATTTTTCCAAAGTATATTTACCAGTAGAGTCATGTGATTTCTCAACACCTATTCTTTAGTGTTCATAATCTGGATAGGCTCTTCATAGTAAGATAATTCAGGTTCCAA
The DNA here is from genome assembly GCA_963277665.1 of Viscum album. Taxonomy (NCBI): domain Eukaryota; kingdom Viridiplantae; phylum Streptophyta; class Magnoliopsida; order Santalales; family Viscaceae; genus Viscum; species Viscum album. Next base: position 1,210,400,832 of record OY728126.1, on the reverse strand, counting down.
TTTTATACCCTTAGAAGTGAGAACATGTGTTGGGTATAGCATGTACTTTCTCAACAATGAGACATGTAACACATTGTGTACTATAGACAGGCTAGGTGGCATAGCCAAAAGATATGAAATAGTTCTAGTTCTCTCTAGCTTTTCAAAAGGTCCAATGTACCTAGGGCTCGGTTTATCTTTCTTCCCAAATATTATAACACCCTTCCACGGAGATACTTTTAAGAAAACATGATCTCCCACTTAAAACTCCAAATCCATCCCTTGATTATCAGCATATCTTTTTTGTCTACTTTTAGGTGCTTTGATATGGCCTTGAATAATCTTTACCTTTTTTTTGTTTCCTCTATAATCTTTGGGCCCACAAGCTTCCTTTCTCCAACTTCATCCCAACAAGTTGGTGTACGACATCTCTTTCTATACAATGTTTCATACGGTGTCATTTGAATACTTGAATGGAAACTATTATTGTATGAAAACTACAATAAAGTTAAATAATGATCCCACATATCTTGAAATTCAAGTGAACATGATATCAACATGTCCTTTAAGGTTTGGATCATCCTTTATGATTTACCATCAGTTTGAGGATGATAAACATTACTCAAATGAAGCTTAGTATCCAAATATTTCTGAATACTTTTCCATTATTTTGATGTAAATCGAGGATCATGATTAGACACTATTGAAATAGGTACTTAATTAGGTCTTACAACTTCATTGATACAGAGACGTACAAGCCACTTCAGGGGAAAATCCTCCCTTATAGTGAGAAAATGTGCAGATTTTGTAAGTTGATCCACAATTAACCATATTGTATCATTTTTTTCTAGGATTTTTGTGTAATCCAGTGAAAAATTTAATGGTGATTTCATCCCATTTCCAGGTAGTAATAGGTAGATGTTGCATGACTCCTCTAGGATGTTGTCGTCCGGCCTTGACTTGTTGACAGAACAAACATCTTGATATATAATCCACAATTTCCCATTTCATGTTATCCCACCAGAAATTTTCCTTCAAATCTATATACATTTTAGTGCTACCATGGTGTATAGAGAAATTTGAGCTATGGGAATCATCCAATAACTCCCATTTCATCTCAAGTATAGATGGAACACATATACTCTTCCCAAATTTCAAAATTCCATCTTCACATATAAAGTCATCCAACTTCCCATCTTTCACAGCATTAATTTTCATTTTAAGGTTCTCATCATCAGGATGAGAGCTTTTAATCCTTTCTAATAAAGATGGTTGGGAAACCAATGGAAAAATTAATGATGTTTTACTTTCTTTGATAATTACCATATCCATATTTATTATATCTATAAACATAGGATCCCTTTCAATCCCCATTTTGTTTATAACTCCATGATCTTTCATGCTCAATGAATCAGCTACCTTATTTTCCTTTCTTGGGTGGTAGTGTATGAAACAATCATAATCCTTGAGTAGTTCTAGTCATCACCTTTTCCTCATGTTGATTTATTTCTATGAGAAGATATACTTTAGACTCTCGTGATCCATATATATTTCACATCTTTCACCATAGAGATAGTGCATCATTTTTTTAGAGCAAAGATCACAGTAGCTAACTCAAGATCATGAGTAGGATAGTTTTGTTCATGAATTTTTAATTTCCTTGATTCATATGCAATAACTCTATCATTCTACATAAGGACACAACCAATTCCTTTTTTGGATGCATCACTATAGATCAAAAAAACATCATTCCCCGATGGTAGAGTTAAGATCAGAGCATTCAATAATCTCCTCTTTAATTATTTGAAATAGTCCACACATTATTTTGTCCATACGATCTTAACCCCTTTGTTTGTAAGCTTGGTCATTAGGTTGGCTAAATGGGCGAAGTTCTAAACAAACATTGATAATAACCTACTAAACCAACAAAACTATGTACCTCAGTTATGTTCATTGGAGTAGGCCATTCTTGAACAGCCTTTGTCTTCACAAGATCAATAAATATTCCATCATTAGAGACAATATGGATAAGAAAGGAAACTGATTGAAGCCAAATTCACACTTTCTAAACATCCCCTATAATTCATTTCTTCTAAGAGTCTTTAGTGTAGTCTACAAGTGATTTTCATGATCTTCATATATTTTAGAGTATAACAAGATATCATCAATAAATACCACCACAAAGTCATCAAGATATTCTTTGAAATGCTATTTATTAGATCTGTGAAGATATTGTGTTAATTAATCAGTACAAATGGAATTACTATAAACTCATAATTTCCACACCTCGTTCGAAACATTATTTCTTGGAATGTGTTCCTTCCTCACTATAAACTGATGATATCCATATCAAAGGTCAATCTTCAAAAAATATTGAGCTCCATGAAGTTGATCAAATAAATCAACAATGAGATGTAGGGGATACTTTTCCTTTATTTCTATAGCATTGATCTCTCTATAATCAATGCACAACCATATAGATCCATGTTTCTTCTTAACAAAAAGGACAGGGGCTCCCCATAGAGAAACACTATGGTGAATAAATCCTTTATCACTAAATTACTCTAGTTTTTTCTTCAATTCTACTAATTCCATAGTTTACATTCTATAAGGTGTCTTTGATATGGGCCTTAGACCGGGAATTAAATCAATATAAAACTCAACTTCTTTCTCTGGAGGATGTCCAGGTAAATCCTTTGGAAACACATCAAAATATTCTTGCATAATAGGTACGTCCTATATTTGAACATTCCTTTCCTCACCTATAGATATTTCATTCTCTTCCTTTCCAATAATTGAATTTAGTAGAGATATTATGGTTAGATCTAAATAAGAATCAACTGGTGAGGTTTCTTCTCTAATGATAAAGGATTCAACACCATTCTCAAAGATCATAAATTCCCTCTTATTGTAATATATATTATCATCATAACATGAAATCCAACTCATACCAAGAATTATATCAAATTCAATCAGTTATATGATGATAAGGTTAGCAACAAAAGCACGTTTATGTGTCATAAGTGGGACTGATCGACACATCTTTGTTGTAATGATACATCCCCTAATATTTTTGACTGACAACTCCTTTATTAAATTAAATTGGACATGTTTAATTTGATTAGAAAACTAGGAAGATATAAAAGAATGCAATGATCCAAAATCAAATAAATCATTGGCTATGTTTGAGGAAACAATTAAATTACCTACCAACACATTGTTAAGAACTTCAACCTCAGCAGTTGTGACCGCATAAGCTTGGTCTTTCTCCATTGTCCTTATTTGGGGAATGTTCCCCTGATGCTTAGAACATTCATGTGCATAATTTCCCATACATTTACAACTATAGAATTGAATATTGGTTGTTTCTTTCTTCCCCTTGTAATCACGAGATTAGTGGCCTTTTTCTATGAACTTATAAAAGACTCTAATTCCCTTTAGGAAAGTGCCAAGGCATTTCTTTCCACAATTATTGTAGGGTGGAAGGTCAAATCTTACCTTATTCCTTATTTCCTATTTCCTTTTATAGATTTTTCAACATCCCTCTTCTTCTATTGACTTCCTTTAATGTCATAAGACTTAAAAAAATTCTATCTCGATAGTGCATGAGACTATATCTTCATATGATGAGAAATTTTGGGAGACTAGTTCCCTTCAAAGGAATGGTTTTAAACCATAAAAGAATCGATCAATCTTGCTCCTTGGATTACATATATAGTCTTCAACATGTCTTTCCAACCTTTTAAATCAGGCTTCATACTTGGAAACATTTTCATCCTCCTTCCACCTTAGATTCAATAATTTTCTTTCCATATCTTCTCATTGTTCGTGGGGAAAATATTTTTATAGGAAGATTTCCTTAAAATACCTCCATTCCATATCTTCTATTTCTTACTCCTCCTTTGTATTTTTGATTAATGACCATCACTGATCTACATCTCCCAATAGATGATAAAATTCCATGACAACCTTCCCTATTTCGTTACATCCCAAAGCAAGAAATGTCTTCTCTAGGGAACGTATCCACTACTCAGCTACAAATGGATTTTTAGTCCCATTAAATGATGGAGGATTTTGTTGCATAAAGAGATCCAACATAGCTTCTCTATGTTGTGTATCGGGATACTCCCTATGGGTAAGGTTATTGTTCATAGCCTAAGTTAGTTGTCCTAGTATAGTTATAAGTTTTTCAACACCAGTCATATCTCCAGAACCAACATCATTATCTAGCATCAGAGGGAAATCCCTACATGGGATACCTGTGTTCATGCAGTTTTTATTTCTTCCACTGGGAAACATTTTTAAATAATGGCATACACTAGATTAGGTTATGAATCATAATGTATAATCTCAACTTAGCATAAATTGAAATCTTACACAGGTATAATCCCATAATCATAAACATGGTTTCTATGAAGAAAAAATTACATTTAAATACTTCATAGTGTCTTGTAAATAAAATGTGAATTATCATATGAATATCCACTGGTAGTGTCAAACCAGGGGCGCAGTAAGGCATGTTTTCATGTACCAGGATACCCCAGGTCAAGCCCAAAACTCCTTGTCCGAGTTTTCACTTCTAGATACATATGTACCAGAACCACGTCAACTTGTAGTATCCAAACAGGGATGTATTTTCTAAAAATATCCACATAATCTATTCTTTACCAAAAATTCCAGGATGTTCTTGTATCTTTATCCTCAAAGAGTATCTGAGAGTTTTTTCCCCTAATCTATGTTATATAAATCTAGTTTTAAAGTTTTATACTAAACTCCCTTTGATACCAACTGTAAGGACCTGGCCACAGTTGCCTGGAGCTGGTGCCTTATTTTATTACATTGGAATATAAACAAGGAATATATATCCTGAATGACCTATTAGTTCGGTATATTTGGAAACAAGATACATAAAAAATTTCAACATTATAACTTGAAATGAAATAAAACATGTAAGTTTTATTGGGAATATCCACAACTATAAGTTTATCCTTATAGGTCATTCATAATAAACTTTTTTGTGTCCTGAGAAAACGAAACATAAGAAAGGGGTGAGCTCAAATGATTGGTAAGGATAAGCAATACAGAAGAAGATATCATAAAAATAAATATTAGGCATAGTGAATAACTAAAAACACATGCATCTAAAAAAATAAACTTGAACACATTATGGTAGGAATAAGAGCAGAATAAATAATTCCATAATAAAAAATAATCATGGATATTCTACTAGTCAAATAACCACATGAACTATCAATAATATTTTCATAATGAGGAAATTCATAATGCAGGACATCATAACCATACTATCAAGGCCTAGTGCAAAGACCATAAATATCAATTGGGTCAAGGCCTCATGAAAATACCATAGTTTGTCTCATGAGACCTACCGATGTACCGAGGGGATATAGTAGGCTCCACCCGACACTTACTAAGTCCAATGAATTCTTAGTATGAATGTGGATAAACATAAACAACGTATACATTCATATTTAAACTAATATATGAAATGTAAATAACTTTTCCCAAACATTAAGTATAAGCACTGACCATTCAGAGTAAATTGGTGAATGGTTTTAAGATAAAACATCCACAGTAAAAATAATCGTAAATCATTCAATTAAATATGGTAGATGATATCATAAATGATTAATCCTAATAATACATAAGAATAAACAAGATTTTTGGAACAGATGAAGATACTCTTATAAAATCAATGAGTAATTCTTGAGATAAATACTCTTTTATTTTGAAAAGAAGAGTTCTTTTGGAAAAGTCTTTGTATAAAACTATAAGTGAAGTAAGATAGTATTTTTATAATAAAATTATTGATTTTATAAAGATAATGGTTTCTAATAAAATATTATATAGTGCTCTTGAAAATCGGTAAGAATTTACGAAATTCCCTTGAATCAGACTTGTACTTTGGGAAGAATTTTTGAAAGATCCTTTTAAAACATATAAATCCCCATAAACGAAAGTAGGATTATGGTTGGTACACATATAAATAACATTCACGCAGAATATATGAGGAGTTAATATTAATAAATAAAAATTTAATTGAGGTAAGTAGATAATAAGAGAAAAACGAATGAAAATGGATGTTCGAGTAGAAAACCCTAACCTTAAGTCTGAAGGTGTTCCTAACTTGATCTTAATGACATGAATAATCAAATTTAGGTGCATAAATTAATTATTACATAATCTCATATGAATTTAATTGATTTATTATAACCTTATTAGGTTCATTCATGGCCTTTTGATGGGTTAAGAGATTCAATTTCATTGTTTGGGGGTGTTTTCATCCTTGGTTTTCATGATTGGTTTACTTATACTCATGTACGGATAAACATCTAGAATGAGAATGGTTATCCAGATTAGAAGTTGTATGTTATTAGTGAACAAAAATAAGATTACATGGTTATAAAATTAATTTGATTATTGGGAGTGAAGATGAATCATTATAATACTTTAATGACAATTGTTTGGGTTAATTGGCGGTTTTTTGATCACATCGAACTCATTTTGATTTGTAAATTAATATCGTGTGTAAAAAAGGATTCCAGAACCTTAAATAAGTTATAATAGATATATAATAGTCTTTTTCAATCATAAAAATGGTTTCATTTCCATAATTGAAGATGGTAATAGAAATTGAAAACTCGTCATCCTTGAATTTGATAAATTAACACATCTCGGATGGTGTTTTCATTTCTAGTATAAAAGAACGAGAAATGAGAGATGATGAAGAACTATTCCTTTATCATAAAAAAATCCATTACATGTAAGGTATTAGATTCATAACAACATTTGGATGAAAGGAGGTGAGGAGAGGAAAATAAAAGAAAGGAACATGAAATAAAAGAAATGAAAAGAGGAATTTACCTCTTGAAGTAATCTTCCTTGAGAGCCTCTTTAGGGGAGACTTTTTGGTATTTTTATAAGACGAATGGCTGATGGAAATGGGGGAGGAGATTTTGAGGTTATTTGATCAGAATTTATACAAGGAACAAGGCTTGAGGGGAGTGAATAAATGAGGGGTGAGGGGGGTTATAGTGGAGGAGAGGAGGGTTTTCCTTTTATTTTACTCATTATTTTATTATTTTACAAAGACAACCAATAGTATTGATTCTTGTGACTCATAATAGTAATATGTTCATGTGAGTTCAAACCAAGTGTTCTTACATAATCCATGATGCTAAAAATAGTGAATTTAACTGATAATGTGTATATATGATAAATTACCGTATTTTACTATTCATAAAAAATTCAAGAATTTTAGAAAATTCCCAAAAACTATCCCTTACTATTTTTCGATGTGTAAAATTGAAAAATGAACTCCATTTTTTAAAAATAATTTCCTATATATTATTAATTTAACTTTTAAATAAAATCATAATTTATTCGAAAAATAATAATTTTAAAACTATAATTTGTTTTATGTCACCTTGAAAAATTAATCAATATCTCATTATCTTATAACCATAAGATAATAAAATAATAATATGATTTACTATTTATAAATTTTATATTACTATTCATATTACTATTCATAAGGGTATGTTACTATTCTTAGAAAATTAATTTTGTGTTATCAGACTCAAAATATCTTACTGAACGCAACTGTGTATGTCAGTTTTTTGAAATTCAAATCACATAGGTGGAAAAATTATGTTTACTCACTAGGTTATAACAAAGTGGTGTTTTTTAGAGACTATGTTTCATGAATTCAATATTAAATTTATTTGAAAAATCTTGGGATGTTACAATTTCTAGTCATATTCTATGTGTTTCAAACTAGTGATGAGGGTCTATTGGTAATGAGACTATACATTTTATATTAAATAACCATACATAATTATAGAATCGATAATATAGAATCATACTAAATTAATATAAAAATATGAATATTGTGACTATGATCTAATAATAACAAAATAATACCAAATTCTATAAAAAAATAAGAAACTATTATATATCCACACACACAATTCATACATAAATAATTATACTAACCAATAGGTCTACAATATACAATACTATCCAAAAGAATAAAATAATGGAGAAGTATATAGAAGCTAGTTCTATGACATTTCCTGATATTATATCTTACTCTAACTATCCATCATACTAACCCACAAACTATAGATAACTTTCTCTTAACTGAGTCCCTAATCATAATGTCTATACACCCACCAAGGTGTATATATAGGGTGTGAATATTACTCAATTAGAAACCACCAACGATGTCCTTAAAAAAATTGAGTATATATAACTATATACTCAATGTGATATTCTAATAACCAATAATAAAAGACCAAAATTATATTACCAATCCCATTATTGGGTGTTATACATGTTTCCTAGTGAGATATCATAGCTTCTACGAACCATTTTATTGTCGGTATAAGCATATCACATATAACACAAAGGGTTGTTATAGTGTCCACTTATGTTACCTTAATCAATCTATTTATCCCATGAGATATTTGGAAGTAGATAAATACTTGGGGATATATTTGAGACATAAAATTTTTCATTAATATAGAAATTATAAATAGAATATTTTTTGGAGAATATTAAAGTGGATGTGGTTTTTGTGTTGTATTTATAATCAAGACTTAAATATTATTTAAAATCAAGTGAAGTTTGATGATTCATTTGAGATAAAGTTTATTCCAATACTTATGTAGTGTTTGTAGTTGATTGCAATCATTTTTTAAGAGTTTGAAACAAATCTTGAAATATTTTGAAATTTTCTAGAATTTGGAGTTAAGCTGCAAATTATATAAGTCTATAGGTGTGTATGAGTCATTATTGACTTGGATATGAGTCATTTTAATCTTCATATGAGTTATTAGACCTATGTATGAGTCATTTTGGACTATTTAGAAGTCATTTGATTTAGGTTATGATTCAATATCCACTATGTACGAATTAATTCAGCCTGTGTATGAGTGATTTTAATACTATTTATGAGAGATCTAGACATGAGTTTGGGTTAGAACTTGGTAAAAATTTGGGATTCCTATTAAATTAAAATTTATGTTTCCAAAATTATTTGAATAAATTAATATCACTTGGTATGATCCCAATGTATTTCAATCATATTTTAAACATCAAAAAATGGTTTTTTATTAAACCTAAGGGAAAAGAAGGTTTTTAAATTGAAGAAAAAGAATAAAATAAGATCAGTTATGGATTAACTACCTAGTCATGTTGCATACACTACTGCTTCACTATAGTGATCTTGAACATGGTTCAAATATAATAAAAAAGAATTCATAAGATTAATAATTACTTGAAAATCAATTTAAAGAAGTTATTTTATTTGAATATAAATTTTAAATTCAAATTCAAATGGTATTCAATACTTCTAGAAGAAAAAATATATATTTTTTAGTATTTTGAAATATTTTAGAAGTGTTAAATGGAGAGAGGAAGAATAAAAAATTGTTGTATATAAAAATAGAATAATATTATTATTAGTAAAATAAATTAGTTTTGGATATTTTTGTGCAATAAAATGTGAGTTAGAAGAAGAATATTGTGATAGTACAAGAGGAAGAAGAAAGAATAACATCACAGTGATGGCATGAAGACGATATCATCTGGTCAAATAAATTTTTTCTATTAAACCCATTTTATTATTATTTAATCTATTTGAGAATAATTCTATACATAGTTGGGTGACATGTAACATTATTAAAAATATATTATCTACTCATTTATACCTACATGTTGATAATAGTGGGTCATATGGACCCAGTGAAATTTGAATCGTGACAAGTATTAGTCTTTAATTTTAAAAGTTAAACATTATAAATTAGTTGTTTCATTATATTTTTGTGCTTATATATTTTGACAAGAAATATAATTAACATCTTAATGGGTGAAAAAAATCAGTAAAGAAAAAAAAGAAATTTATAATCATTGATTCACCCACAAATTAATTTTACTGATATTTTGGATCATTTCAAGTGGTATCAAATCCTGGTACACTTTATTTATGATGTTCTATTCAGATTTTAGAGAATTTTTTTTCTAGTCACTAAATTATTTTTTCTATAATGGATAATATAAATTTATTGAAGAAATAGGGGATTCACATATTTTATGGGAAGAGTTTTCATATATGGAAGGACAAAATGTTTTCCAATATATTATCTGTCAATTATAAATTCTTGGAAGTTACAACAGATAAATTTATTCCCCGTGATGAAGTTGCTTCCAGGATAGTGGTAGAAAAGAATAATCTTGAAAATGATGTATGTTTTCTAAATTATATATTGTCTTCCTTTTTAGAGAGTGAATTTCTGAAAATTAATGTAATTAAATTTAGAAAAGTCTAATAGTAAAATCTAGAGAACCTCTATGAAGGTAATACCAAATTAGAATAGGAAAAAATATAAATTTAGAAACTTAAATGTAAAGATATGAAAATATAGGATGATAAAAAAATTTATAGCTTCTTTACAAGGTTAAATAATATTTTGATCATGATCAAAGGTTTTGGTTTGAATTTAGAAGACACAATCATAATTACTTGCATAAAATTTTAATTTCTTATGAGATGAGAAAGGATAATATTGAAAATAATAATTTTATAACTAAAAAGGATATTTATTTTATACACACTAAGAAAGAAAAGTATAAGAATAAGGTTCATGAAGAAGAAGATGGCTGTTCAGATTCAAATTTAGATGTGGGACTAAATTTTGAAAAAATTGTGTCTCTTATATCTATAAATCTGACAAAATGAAATAGATATTTTAAGGGAAATATTTTACTCAAATGTATTAATTTTGGAGCATTTGGATATTTTTCTATAAATTTTCCAAGATTGAAAGACGATGGATCCAGTGATGATGAATAGTAAATATATATAAGATTCATAAATAATATTAAAAAAAGGAAAGGGTATAAAGTTATCAAAATAAAAAAAGAGAAACTTCTTTTCTAAGTATGAGATAAGTGATGGAAGTGAATATGAATTAGAAGTTGAAACTTTATATGATGAAGATAATGAAAAATTACTTATGTCCAAAGTGGATGATGAAAATATCACCAATGATAAAATTATTGGTTTTAGATGTGAACAAAAAGAGACTCGGATTGAATTTATTCTATAACTCAAGAAGTTTCTCTAAAATATCTCTATATTAGATAATGAGAAAAACATAAAGTTGGAAAATCAATATTCTAGTAGTAATGGAAATATCTATGAAGAATAAAAATAAAAAAAAACTAGAAGAAATTAAAGATCTAAATAATATTTTTGATGATGATAAAACTAAAAACATCAAGATTGAATAAAAAATAAAGGACAAATATAAATATATTGACCATATTCAGTAGAAACTAGTTAAGTTAGAAGAATAATTGAATAATTCTAAATCAAACTTACATAATTATATTTCTGAAGTTGTAGAATATTCAAATAATAATTAAGTTTGTGAATACTGATGAAATTCAATCTATTTGAGTGAATAAAATCCTAATAAAGTCGGTGAAAAGTTTGAGATTGAGAATACAGTTAAGAATATGAGGTTTAAAGAAAAATCTAATGATCCTCAAAAATCTAAAAGTTCTAGGAAAACCAAATTGAACTCAAAAACTAGAATAAATAGTGACTCTGAAGAGGCTTAAAAGAGGTCTAATATGAAGAATAATGTGTAAAAATTTTACAAAGAAATTGGTACACAAAGAGGATCCATGATTTGTGACTCAAATAAAGAAGGAAAAAGGGTGTCAATGGCTAGACAATAGTCAGTCTATAGGGGAAATTATTATTCCTATGGGTTTTGTTGGAACTATGGAGTATTTACTAATTTAGAAAGATTTTTTTGTTTTAATTATAAACACAATTATGAGACTAGGAGGATTCTAAGTCATGTATTTAGGTGGATTCAGTCCTCTCCAAAGAATAAAATTTGAAATAGTTTTTAAATTTTTGACAGAAATATTAGAACAAGTTTGAAGTTCTTGAGTATGTCGGTGGAAGATATGAAATACCAAATCACCATGAAAATTAAGGCATCATACTTCTACCATCGTATAAAAATAAGAGTTACAAATCTCAATAGCCTTGGAATAATAATATAAAAGGAAAGAATATTGCTTTGGTTATGGAAGTGGAACTTAAATCATCAAAGGGGGTTAATCCATGGATTCTTAAGAGTAGATGTTCATATCATATTAAAGGGTATTTGAAGATCCTAAATTATTTTTAAAAGTATAAATAAGTCTCAGTGTTCTTTTTAAATTATGGATCATTCAAAACTAATGGTTTTGGATCCATTGTGACTGGGAAAAATCAACAAAAATTCAAGAACATTTTATTTATTGAAGGACTGGAACGAAATATTCTTACTGTGTATCAATTATGTGATGATAAAAATGAAGATATCTATTAGAATGATATATTTATTTTGATTATCTTGAAAGATAAATTTATTTTGACAATAGCATTGTATAAAAGGGGTAATCTCTTTTAGGTTATTAATGTTGAAAATTATTGTTATATAAACACAAAAGAATAAAATAATTTGGGGCATTGAAGCTTGGCCATTTAGGAAAAACAAAAATGAGTAATATTACAAGAAGATATTATTTCCATGATTCTCCTAAGTTTAAAATACAAAGTAATTGGATGTTCTAAATAACTTAAAAGGGTAATATTATTAAAAATTTACATAATAATGTGATGATTCATTCTAATCAACATTAGGATCTCATTAATTCACATGTATATGGGTTGATGAGGAAGAAACAAACTAATAGAGATAGGTAATTTAACTATTTTATAGATGAATCCACTATCATTATTTGTGTTATGGTAATAAAGAACATGTATGATGTTTTTAGAATGTATAAAAAACTTTGAATAAATTATGAAAATGAGTCTGGTTTTCCTCTGATAATGATCAAGAGTACCAATGATTCTAAATTTAAAAATAGAATATTTGAATATTATTTGAAGAAACATAGAATTTTATATGAACTTGGTTAAGCATACACACCATAAAAATGGTGTGGTTTAATGTAAAAATTGAATCTTGGGGGAGATAGATCAAAAAATGTTAATTAAGCAAGATACCTCTTGATATATTTTAATCCAAGCAACTGGTATAGAGGTTCACATTCAGAATAGATTTGTGTAGAATAAAAATTAATATATGTCCCCATATGAGATGAAATAGAATAATTGTCCATGTTTAAATTATCTAAGGGTTTTTTTATCCCTTTTATGATCAAGTTTAAATAAGAAAATCCTGGGAAGTTTGAAAAGATAGGTGTTGTTGGGATATTTCTTAGTTATTCTCCAAACGGTAGAGGAAACTATTTTTATATCAAAGTTTCAGGGATTAAATTTAATAATACTAATATAAACGTACTAGAACACACAAATAATGAAATAACACATGATGAATCAAGTACCAAAAGTGATGGAGATGTAGCAGTTTTTATTAAATAGTTGTAAGAAGTTTCTAAAAATGATTAAAGTTTAGAATATGTGTATAATGGAGGAGAAGATTATACCATTTCATGTTATGAGTAAAAACCTAATTCATATCATGCATGTCTAATAAAACATGTTCATGTGTTGAATATGATAGTAGAATAGGGATGGGCTGTTCAAACTAGATGAACTTTGAGGATAACATCACATACATAACTATTTTATAAAGTTGGACCAAGATATGTGTAATAATCTTTGAATCATCAAGACTGGGTTGATTATATGAATTAATTGTTGGATCAAATTGAGAATAATGAAACTTGGTACTTGTTACCCAAGATGGAAAACAAAAATTTCATTGGAAAAAATGAGTATTCTGAAATAAATTCAATGTAAAGGGTGAAGTTGTGTGAAACAAATCAACACTTGTCTATAAATGGTATTATTATATAGAATTAATTTTTTTAGGAGACCTTTTAATTGATAGAAGCATATAAACCATAATTATATTTATTTCTTTCATCCCAAATTAAATACATGATATTCCAAATGGTTGTCAAGTATATCTTCCTCAATGGTGACCTTAAAGATGTGGTATATATTGAATTACCTTGTGGATTATTTATTAGTAAAAATATAATTATGTTTTCAAGTTAAATAAGGGATTATGTGGGTTGAAACAATCCCTCAAATTACATTATTCTAAGTTATACACCTGTTTAAAGAAGTTAAAATTGAAAAAAGGAAGAATGGTCAGCAACCTCTACATTAAAGAAAGAAAAGATGTATGTCTCGCTATTATTCTCTATGTAGATGAAATATTTTTTTAGAAATGATGATGACTTTTTTGAATATTTTTCAAAAAAAAATAAGAATATTTTTCAAATTTCATTTCTTGGTGCGATGAGATACTTTATTAGCATAAAAATTTTCATGAGAGAGATCAAAATTTTCTTTCCCAAGGAAAGTATGATAGGGAAATTCTAAAAAGTATTGGTATGGAGGATTCAAATATTTTCAGCACCTAAATTTAAGTGGAAACTAAGATTTCAAAAGATAATAAAGTAAAGGGAGAGGATCGAAGGGAATTTTATAATCTAGTTTGAATTTTTTTGTATTTTAAAACTTCAAGGTTGAATATAGTTTATGTTGTTACACTTTGTTCTAAGTATCAAAATTCCACCAAAAGATTCCAATTTCAATTCTATAAAAGGAATTATTAGGTTCACAAATATAACAATAGATTTTTTTTAAAATATAATAGTAAATGGAAACTTAGTCAGTTACACAGATGTATCTTAGTCAGGTTGAGTTAATGACAAGATTTCTACATCTAGAAGAGTTTTCTTCCTTGGGTAAAGGTGTGTCTATTGGAGCATAAAGAAGAATAACTTTATAACCTTAATCAGTGTTGAAGTATAGTATGTGGCTTCCACTCAAGCCACAACCCAATTGATGTGGATAAAGACTTGGTTTTGAATATATCGATATTAAATTGAATTTTTTACTACATTTTGGTTGTGATAATCAAGGTCTTATCAATCATTCAAAGAATCAGGTTGAAATTCAACATCAAAGAAATTTGATATAAAGTATCACTTCATCATGAAGGTTTTGGAAATAAATGAACTAAAGTAGGAATTTGTTCCTATATAGGAGAAAATAGATTATGAATTTCAAAATTTTAGGTTATTTTTGTGAGTTCAACTTCACAAATATCAAGGTAAATTTATGGTAGTTTATCCCCTCTCAAATATTTTAAATTGGATTCTTGTTGTTATAGGGGTCCCAAAAAAGAAATAATCAACATAAATATATTTATTGCTTTATGTATTTACAAATTATATTTACAATAGGGGATTGAACCCTTTTTAAAATGAATCCTTTGATATTTGTTTTAAAAATGGGGGAAATATCCCATATTTAGAGAGATATTATTATTAGATATAGTTTTTAAAATGGGTAATCTCTGAGTTTAACATTGTTCATGTGTTCATTGTTCTAATAATTTTATTAAATTTTATTCATGAATTTGTATATTACATATTCTCTAGAAATATTTTTCATGTTATGGGTAAATATGATGTGATTATAAATTATTTATTGAATAATAATTGAGACATTTTTAGATAATCTATGGGAATATTTGATTTGATGATTATGTATTGATTGAAGAAGAAGTTATCCATTATCAGATTAATCTTTAAGTGATCTTATTTCATCAAATTGAATCAGTAGAATCAATGGATGTGAAGGTATGAATGTAAATCATAGTTTAATGGGTAAAATGACATTATTATTCAATTTTTATGTTTCCTACACTGAGTTCACTTAGGTATACTTGGAATTATTGAATTATGGTTCGTTATTAAGATTATTGAGTTTGATAGAGATTTATGTTCTTTGGTTGATATAAAATCTATAGGGGTAGATTTTTGAGCCCAAGATATAATTGATAGTAGTTGAATACAAAGGTTTACTTTTGATACATGATGTTTCCTATATAACATGGAAATTATCTAGGGAATAATTTTTGGAGAAGATTAAATTGGATACGGTTCTTATATTGAATTTTGTTTTCAAGACACAAATCAAGTTCAAATCCAAGTGATATTTAATGATAGATTTGATATGAAGTTTATTCTAATATTTATGGAGTGTTTAAAGTTTATTGGAATAATTTTTTAAGAGTTTGGATCAAATTTGGAGTTATTTTGAAGTATTCTAGAATTTGGAGTTAAGATGAAAATCGTCTAAGTCTAGAGGTGTGTGTGATTTATTCTTGAATTGTATATGAGTCAATTTAATTTATGTACAAGTCATTAGACCTACATATGAGTCTTTTTTTTTACTTAGTGGGATTCATTTGATCTAGTGTGTGAGTCATTTTCTATACATATAAGTTAATTTGCTATATGTTTGATTGATTCTATTTTTGGTATGAGTGATTCAGACTTGAGTATGATTCAAATACTTGGTAAAAAAATATTTCTATATAATTAAAATATTTGTTTCCAAAATTATTTGAAGAAACTAAAATCAATTGAAATGATTCAAAAGTTATTTTATCATGGTTTAAACATCATGAAATGGGTTTTTTTTATTAAAACAAAGGGATAAAAAGGATTAAAAATTGAATAATATGAAATAAAGAGGGGTTATGGAGTAATTTCTTTTTCATGTTGTAGCAACTACTACTTCACTATAATGATCCGGAACATGTTTTTAAAAAAATAAGGAAGAAGTAGAAGGAGTTGAAAACCAGTTTAGGGAAGTTTTTTTCTTTGAATTTTAATTTTAATTTCAAATTCAAATGATATTTTTTGCTATTGGAAGAAAAATATATTTTTTAGCATTTTAAAAAATGGAAAAATTGTAGAATATAGAGTGAAAGAATAATAAATCTATGTTGTATAGAAAATAGAAGAATATTATTATGTATAAAATAAATAATTGTGGGAGAGTTGTGTAAAATTTAGTTCATGCAAGAATAAGAACCATGTGATAATGAAAAAGGAAGAATAAAGAATAACAGCACAATGATAGCATGAAGACAGTATCATCTGAGTAAAGAAAATTTTGTTGTTAAACTCGTTTTCTTATTATTGAATTATTGTGGGAAGAACTCTAAAAAATATATTATGAGATGTATAACATGATTACAAGGATATTTCCTACACATTTGTATCTATATGTTCTAATTAGTGGGTTATATGGTCTCTGTGAAATTTGGATCATGCTATGGATTAAACTTTCATTTGGAAAGGTAAACCTTGTAAATATGTTATGCCTATTTTTGTCTATGTTCATAGATGTGTTTATAGAAAAAAAATTAACATTTTAATATGTGGATAAGGTTGTTTCAAGAAGAAACGTAAAACAAAATTTTTAATAATTGATTCACCCCTCTTTTAGTGATTTCACTAATCTTGTGGGTCTTTCAACAATCCAAATTATGAGACACTTCAGTATAACAATCAATCAATAAAATTCTAAAAAACTTAAATATCAAGTAAACATTTCATATAACTTCACATAACCATGATTCCTAATATTAATGAGTGGAATAATTTCCAACACACTTATAATATCAAGTGTGGAGTAGGCATAGTATCCCATTCCATGACCAATACTAAGGGAGAATGTGATAACATCCCAAACCATTATTGACATCAAGTATGAATGGGCATAATGTCCCACTAATTTCAATTATGAAAGGGAATAGAATATCATACCATAAAAATATCAATGATGAATGGGAATAATGTATCATTCATTAAAACTGACAAGGGAGAGATGGTCATAATTATCCTCCCCACTTTTATGCCCTCAATAAATTGACATAACATCGATCCTGAACATAATAATAAGGAATTATTGGGAAAATAATTATACTAAACTTCTAATTCTAATGGAAAGGAATGTCATCTAACACCCTTTCCAAAACTCAAGATAAATAGGCATAGCATCCCAATTCCATTTCTAAATAATATATATTATAATTGCCTCAAGTTTCAATTCATAATTTCTATTAGGTTGGTTCTCATACACACAACCACTTCCATGTTACCAAATCCAATGTGAACCCTTCCCCAAGTCTATCTCAAATAAGGGTGAAACGCTTTTATCCCTTTTTATATGTTAAAATTCATATTAAAACAATCCAAATGATAATCAATTATACCAAAATTCCATTTCAAGGATGCCCTTTTACCGAGATCTTACATAAAGTTCATCTATCATGATCTATTATGTTATAACATATCAAAGGAACACCACTATTGGGTTCCAAGATCATGATCCATCACACTTTCCCACAAGTCTATTGAATAGAAAAAATATCATCTAAATGACTACTCATCAACGTAATGGTCTTTACCATAGTATCAAAGAGATAGAAAATAAAATTTAGGTTCTTTTCAGGACATACACATACACCATTCATAACCCACACATTACACAACACATGAAACTCATATAATTCAATGGGAATGTTGATAGACCACCAAAATTTTAGTTTTAGGATCCCACACATTAAAAATATTTTTTTTTTGATTTGGATTCAATCAATTAGAATCCCTAATTCAAATAAAATCCCCCAAATTAAAGATTTATATTGGAGATTAGTAAACATAATAAACAAATCCTGAATAGATAGAACATGATAACTAGACATATCACTATAAGATAATGAAATAAGCAAATATTTGATCAGGGTTTGGAAGAGTCAAAATCCACTCTTGGAACAAGAGAGTTCAAATAAGAAAACGAGAGGGTCGTGGAACCTTCTGAAAGGAGGAGGAATATGAGATTTAATAAAAAATTGACCCCATAATTACCCAAACACCCTTATAAAAAATAAGGGATTGGGTTTCCACCAGACCCAAAATGGTAGGTTTAGTATCCTCTACATTGGGCATTAGTAATCTTGTGGCATCCCATTGGGATTTGGGTTGTAAATCATCTCCTAGGTAGCTTTCTACCACCCGACCCATTTCTTCAAAACTCAATTTCAAACATCATTGAACCTTTTAAGAATCAAAAATAAGTCAAACCATACATGGTATGATGAAAATTAAATTGATTCTGCACATCTATAAATATGGATCATCACAAAATCCACACTATATTATATCTAGTCTTTCATATACATCATTGACCTTCATCAAAAAAAAATTCATTTCACACACAGATTCACCTTCTAGTCCCATGTATCCTCTTGAATATATATATGTGGACACTATACACAAACCATAAGTATCATCTTCTAACAAATAATTTTCTTGCACTAATCAACTATATGAACTATTAATTCCTCAAATGACTCATCATCCTTTATCTTAACATCATTGATGTTGATATTGTGATAAGGATCTGAATATAAGATATATATAATACATCATTCATCAAACTATGTCTATGTGGAGGTTCGAATTGGTACTCCAATTTATTGACCCTCCCCGTGATCTTAAATGGACCCATAAACTTGGGTGGAAACGTTCCATGCATATAAATCCTTATACGTCCAAATCATGGAGATACCCTTAGGAATACCTGGTCAACTACCTCAATCTCTAAATTAAATAATCACTAATCGATATAGGATTCTTACCTATTATGTGTGGTCAATAACCAACTCAAAATAATTTTAATACTCTTTGATGACTCTTATACAATCCTTGGTCTAACAATAGAAGACTCCCCTGCCTCTATCCAATATAGAGGTTATCATAATGGTCTACCATAAAACACTTCAAATAGATTTAGATGAATCAAAACATGATACCTTTTTTTATATGTGAACTCTTATAAAACTATATAACTCTCTCAAAAAGCACCAAACTCTAAAACTCGTGAAAAATCATATCCTTTAGAATTTGAATAGTGATCTCTAATTTCTCATCAGTCTGAGGATTCTATGTTGTGCTCAAATGCACTAGAGTATCCAATTATTTTTAAAATCCCTATAAAAACAAGACATGAATCAAGAATCCATATTAGATCTGATAATCCTAGGATCACTATGTATAATTACTATCTCCCAAACATATATCCTTCTTTTCTCATTAAATAATTGGGTCTCTATAATCAATATGAAATGAGCATCTTAGGTTAATTGATCAATAATAACCCATACTACATTGTTTCCTTGGAGATACATCAGCAACCCCATCAGGAAATCCATTATCATTTCATTTCATTTCCACTCTTTAATGTGTAACAATTAGAGAGGAACACTGAGTCTCTGGTGCTGATCCTTCTCTCATTGATTGGTGCAATACTATGAAATGGGCCCTGTGATGTCCTTTTTTATCCCTAGACACCAATAATTTATGTGGATGTCATGATACATATTTGTCAAAACTAAGTAAAAATATCATTTCTAGGCTTGTGATTTATGCCTCAACTCCTCATGTAATCTCATCAAAACCAAAATTTGACCCCAAACATAAAAACCCCATCATCATCTTGGGTCCAATCTAGTTGTTTCCAAAAAAATATGTGTTTTACCTCATAACCTAGTAAACAAAGTCTGGGATTCTATTATCCATCACTATATTAGGGAGTGATGTGGTAATGCTATCACAACCCTATCATGATACTTCTTGACATTAAAATGCATTTTTTTAAGAGACTAATCAATTTACACTCATCATTGGCCTATCCAACCACCTAGGATTGAGTCTTTATATTGAATGCATTACCCAAACTATTCACCTTTTAAGGTGTGTACATATCAATGTCAAAAGAATAATGGTAGTTGACCCACTTTCTTTATTAAAGGTTTAAGTCAAATTATAAAAATATGTACTTCAATATCTTCTGGTCAGTATAGATCACAGTCATCCTTACCAATAGATAGTAATGTCAATATCTTAATATGTGCACCATAGCTGCAAACTCTAAATCATGAGTTGGGTAGTTCCACTTATGTGGTCTGAGCTACCTGGACAAAAAAGTAGCTACTCACCCATCCTATATCAGCACTAATCTTGACCTAACTATGTATGCATTGTAATATAATGTATACTCTTAACCCATATCAACTAAGGCCAATATTGTTATGTCCATCAGTCTTCCCTTTATATTTTGGAAATCTTAAGCTCAACACTTGAAATTGATGTTGTATCTTGGCTTGAGCTCAATGAAATAATTTTTTTAAGGCTCAAATATGACTTGATCATAATAGAGTTACTAGATTAGATTTGATCATGCTCGATTCAATTACTTAAACATAAATTTTATTGCAATCTTGAGCTTGGACCAGTTACTCACTAGGGATCAAAAATCTTGAAACTAAATGCATATATATTTAAAAATAACACTATATTAAAATATCTAATAGTGGATTAGGATTTTGAAACACTTTAGCAATCCTTTGTTTGAGTAAATAAATTAATATCTTTAGGTTGAGATTGGATAATTTCATCGAATTCAAGTATTATTCAGTATATGTGTATCATTTACATCCCTAACTCAAGGGTTAATATTAATTAAATATATATTTGTACTAATAATAGTTACAAATCGGTGATCAGAAAGGATGGATTTTGAGGGAAGAATGAATTTCCATGGATGGAGGTGTTAGTATGAGGGCATGTAATGCCAATGATCCTGAAAAGATCTGTGACATTGACCACATAGAATTTTTCCTGGTAGTCTTCATGCCTGGATGAGTTCACCTTAAGCTAAATACAACACAAACACGCCATCATGAAAACCAAGAAACACTGGGGACTCATTCTCACTGTTTTTATTCCCCGATGATCCATTGCTCTGTTTTCGCCTGACTTTTACTGACGGAGTCGGCCATATTCTTTCATTTTTACTATTTTATCCACACGCTATTTTTTTAAAAATATTGTTTATTTTCAAATTAGTCAATATCCTCACTTTAGGGATTACTTTTCAACATATTTGTTTGATTTTAAAATTTAAATAAATTATTTTCTTCAATCAAGTAAAGATAAACATCTGTATAACCCGCAAAAGTGAGAATATATTTAGCATACTAAAAAGTTAAATCGGTACAAAAAAAATAATACCTAAATCGATTTCACACTTAAGTTATATTTTGAGAATAGGTTAATGAAATTTATTTCAAATAAATTACTAGTTAAATATTTTTAGGATTTTGGTGTGTATATATATAATAAAATAAATTAAATAAATAAATAAATAATGAATGATGGTGTATGTATTTTGGAATTATACATATGTGTGTTCATATATATATATATATTGTATTTAATTTATTTTTATATGTTATATATATTTTTTTATAATATACATATGTATATATTGTAAACTATTTATATATATAAATGTTTATATACTTATGAAAAAAAATATTGTGTTCATAATATATTTATTAATATGTTCTGTATATTTATAGATAATTGGTAATACATCTCTTCATATATTTATATATATTGTTTTGCAGTGTATATGTGTATGTGTTTTATAGTGTGTGTGTGTGTGCACACATACACACGCATGTGTGTGGGACACGCATGTGTGTGTGTGTGTAATAGTTTCTAAGGATAGTTTAGCACTTAAACTAATCAGTATAAATGATTAAGAAACCCAAAAAAAGAAATCCATGAATGAATCCTAAAAACACATTGTATACAAAATGAAGAAAAATGATATCTCTACTACACATTGTAGCATTCACTACTACAAAATTGGACTTTTGCATCCCGGCACATGGGTTACCACCTTTGGTCATCGCTAATGGTGGGAAATAGAAAAAAACTAATTTGGTTGATGCAATTTTACCCCAAAAAACCCTATCGTGCCCCCTCCCCCCCCCCAATCATGTGACTCTCTCACCCTCTACCCAGACATCATCGTCGTCTCTCACAGTCGCACTTCTAAAGAATGCCTTCGATCCCCCCACCTATCTCATGCCCCATCCACCAATCGCACACCCTATCCCATGGGCCCATCACCCTCTACCCACCCTCACCACTGCCTCTTGTTGCCACTACTCGGAGACATCCACTGATCCTACTGATCCTACTCACCACCCACCACTGATCATTATATCGCTTCAAACTGTCATTGATCCAAGACAATACCACTCATCATTGTGGCCACACCCAATTTCTCTTGTATCCACCACCCTAATTTTCTCCATGCCTGAAATAGATAACCCTATTTTCATATCATCATAGTGGTTTTGAATTTTGAATTTCATTCATTATGTTTTACTAATTTTACTCACCGCAATCATTTGGTGATTATTTCCTGGAATCTAACATTGTTTTTTTCGATTTTTTTCAATTTATTTTTTAAAGAATCAAATTAAATTAGGTTTCTATATTGAAATAGTTCTGTGGGATGACATTTTTTAGGGTTCCAAGATTTTCATTGGTAAATTCAATAGAAAAATATTTTATTTACCAATATCCCCCTAAATTTGGTGTAATTTGGGACCGTTGATTACAAAACCACACTTATACCCATGAACATTTTATCAATTAAAATGGACTCAATTACTATTTTGAATAAAATTAAAATTATTTTCAATCCTATCATCTAGTTTTCTTTTCTTCGTCTGCGATAAACAAACTCAACTCTTTTGTCTTGCAGAGCCAACATGTAGTCTGTACAATTCTCATGAACTCTCTCACATATGTGTTCTACTATATAAAATAATTTTTAGATAACATCGCCACACTATTTATAGTTCTCATGCTACAACATGAGTATTACAATATTTTTCATTTGAGATTTATGATTTAAAGTAAATAAATTGATGCATGATATTTATAAATTACAGAATTATGTCATAACTCATCGACCACACACTCTATGAAATCCACATTATGTATAATGATGTTCACTGGTTATAACAAAGACTAACCATGCAATGTCAGAAATATAAAACTCATATAGGTTCTTAGCAACTAAATACTAATATGAGTTTTCATTCTCCCACCCTCTAAATGCGCTAATTCCCCTTATTATTTTTCAGAAAGAGAGAGATATTCATATAATGACATTGACACAGAAGGAACAAGTTGAACACCACTGTTAATTATAAGATTAAATGGTTTGTTAGAATTATTTGTTCAATTTATATTATCTGATATATCCTGTTAACAATTAATAATTACTTTATTGTTGTATAAGTTTTTATTTTGTGTTTCAGATAATATTGAACCCCAAAATTTGAGCACTATAAAACTTTCTCACATTCCTTGTACTGGGATTAAAATAAAACATCAGTCAATGTAATAAAATCCATCATTCAATGGTAAGAATATTATTTCTAAGAAGTATTTAATTATCCGATACGGATAATTTGAAATATTTTTTCTCAACAACAAATGTACTAAGGTATGTGCATTCTTAATGTAGTTAGAGGCTAACCCAAGTATTAAATTCTCTCTGTAATCCTACATCAAACCCGAGTTCAAATCTGAGAGGTGGAGAATTTTAGCAGGTACTATTTTAATATTTTAGCTGATGATGACACAGGTTGGCGGTGACACATGACATAGGCAAGCTGTGACGCAGGAATGATACAGGCTTGGTGATGCAAGTAGTATGATCCAAGAACATTGCACTAGTCTTTGGGTATAGTTAGTAGTCCTTTGGGCCATGTAATGGGTTTTATGTCCACTAGGCATTTGGGCCATGTACTGAATAAATAAGGCATTAGGGGTGGGTTATCCTTTGGGAGGGAAATGGTCTGCCTTTCCGGCCTATTTGTGTGGTGTGTTTGTGTGTGTCTTTAATGCAATTGTACCCCCAATCACCTAATATATATGTTCATTATTATTAAATTTACTGGAAATTAATACTAAACCTATAAAATTAGTAATAACCACAACATATGGTAGTGGTCAATGCATCTCAACATTGACACAGCATCCGTGGATGATATTCTTTTCATTATTACAATAACTTTTTCCTTTTGTATTTTCGATCAATTTGAAGTGATTCTTTCATTATTACCATAATTATGTCTATCCTTAATGTTTTTTCCATTTTCTTCAGTAGGTGGAACATATAATACTAGCCTACACTCTCCTATCTCAATTTCAAATGTGACTCCTACCAAGTGTATTACATCGGGAAGACATTTCATATCAAATCAAGATATCAATTCCCTTAAAAATATTCAAGGTAATCACTCTTATAACATGAAATACTATCATGATATGAATCCTTTACTATTATTAGCTTACATGGATTAACTAGGGGTCTGAGATATATGATTCAAAACTTCCAAGATGAAATGACAATTTGTAACTAGGTAGGGTATCCATATTTGTTTGTTACATTCAATTATAATCCGAACTGGCTTGGAATTTCTAAGTCTGTAAAAGAACAGAAATTTTTTCCATTGGGTTGTCTGTAAGTACTATACAAAGTGTTTAATATAAAGGATAACCATCTAATGAAAGATTTATTAGAATAATGTATCTTTGGAACCTATTTTCTTGGTATTTCTTTCAATCCCCTTTCTATATTTTTTTATTGTGAGGAAATTTTTTAATGTATACATGCTTTAAAATATTATTCATTCTTCTATTATGATGTAGTTATTCATGTTGTAGAATTGAAAAAATGATGTTTGATGCATGCACATATACATATTAAAAAAAATTACATACTTCTTACATTAGTTTGATGTTTCTTATTTCAGATTGAAATGTGTACATATTTGTTTACATACTTCTTATATTAGTTTGTCGCATATACAGATTCATTCCAAAAATGAGGTTTGCAACATTCACATATACTTATTAAAATTTGTTTACATAATTCTTACATTAGTTTGATGTTTCTTATTGTAGGTTTACATGTGTACATATTTGTTTACATACTTCTTATATTATTTTGTTGCATGTAGATATTTATTACAAAAAAGAGGTTTACCTCATGTACATATTCATTCTTCCAGATTTTTTTATTTCCCATTATGTTTTTTTATATGCTTCTTATATTATTTTTATGTTTCTTATTTTAGGTTGTCGTGGATCATTCTATACGTTTTTAATTTTCAAGGGAGCTTTTGGAGATTATACTTTGAAGCCATTATGATGAATCCAAGATCTGGTTTGGATTCTTCTCTTGGGCCCTATAATTTTCCTAGAAACATAATTGGGAAGCCTTTATGATTTAATGTTTTTAGGTTATATGATTACATTGGATCAAATGTATCTTAATCTCTTGAACATTACACATTCTCTATGATACCATTTATAATTCGTAATACTCTATTTTCAGGATACATCCTTGTATGATGAGTAAATGGTATTTTCCTTTATAATGGTATCACGACCTGTCCCAGTGGGGTCCGAGCCGCAACTCCCCAAGCCCGCCTCCAATAGGCCAGGGGCTGGTGACTAGCACCGAGTAGGCATGCTACTAACATGGGTGGCATGCCTACTCGGTGCTAGTCACCAGCCCCTGGCCTATTGGAGGTGGGCTTGGGGAGTTGCGGCTCGGACCCCACTGGGACGGGTCGTGATAGAGTGGTATCAGAGGAGGAACCCAGCCTTAAGTGTGGTGCACTGCCTGGGTTGAGTTGTAGGGCCCACAACGAGGACGTTGTGCTCTAAAGGGGGGGTGATTGTAACACCCCCAAATGATAAAGGGTTAAATCACTAAATGATATGACTCATGTCAACAAGGTGCACCTTCCTTTTCAGGAGCCTGCCTGATTAGAACTCTGCAGTTAAGCGTGCTTGGCCTGGAGTAGTGATCAGGATGGGTGACCTTCTGGGAAGTTTCCCAGAGTGTGTGTGAGTGAGGACAAAGCACACTATAAAGAACGAGTGTTGGCCTGTGGGGACAATTATTAGTCAGATGACCCATTAGGGCACATGGGTGGACCCTAAGGTGGGCCCCACATGTCTGCGGGGCAACTGGTGGTACCCGATGGGCCAGGACCCAACGGCCATGTTAAGGCGGGGTGTTTGTGCTGTCACCGGGACCCGGTTGTCACATTCTCTGTCACGACCTGTCCCAGTGGGGTCCGAGCCGCAACTCCCCAAGCCCGCCTCCAATAGGCTAGGGGCTGGTGGAGTAGTGATCAGGATGGGTGAGCTTCTGGGAAGTTTCCCAGAGTGTGTGTGAGTGAGGAAAAAGCACACTATAAAGGACGAGTGTTGGCCTGTGGGGACAATTATTAGTCAGATGACCCATTAGGGCACATGGGTGGACCCTAAGGTGGGCCCCATGTGTCTGCGGGGCAAGTGGTGGTACCCGATGGGCCAGGACCCGACGGCCATGTTAAGGCGGGGTGTCTGTGCTATCACCAGGACCCGGTTGTCACATTCTCTGTCACGACATGTCCCAGTGGGGTCCGAGCCGCAACTCCCCAAGCTCGCCTCCAATAGGCCAGGGGCTGGTGACTAGCACCGAGTAGGCATGCCTCCGGTTGTCACATTCTCTGTCACGACCTGTCCCAGTGGGGTATGAGCCGCAACTCTCCAAGCCCGCCTCCAATAGGCCAGGGGCTGGTGACTAGCACCGAGTAGGCATGCTACTAACATGGGAGGCATGTCTACTCGGTGCTAGTCACCAGCCCCTGGCCTATTGGAGGCGGGCTTGGGGAGTTGCGGCTCGGACCCCACTGGGACGGGTCGTGACAGAGTGGTATCAGAGGAGGAACTCAGCCTTAAGTGTGGTGCACTGCCTGGGTTGAGTTGTAGGGCCCACAACGAGGATGTTGTGCTCTAAAGGGGGGGTGATTGTAACACCCCCAAATGATAAAGGGTTAAATGAATAAATGATATGACTCATGTCAACAAGGTGCACCTTCCTTTTCAGGAGTCTGCCTGATTAGAACTCCGCAGTTAAGCATGCTTGGCCTGGAGTAGTGATCAGGATGGGTGACCTTCTGGGAAGTTTCTCAGGGTGTGTGTGAGTGAGGACAAAGCACACTAGAAAGGACGAGTGTTGGCCTGTGGGGACAATTATTAGTCAGATGACCTGTTCAAGCATGTGGGTGGACCCTGGGGTGGGCCCCACGTGCCTGCGGGGCAACCATTGTAACACCCCTAAATGATAAAGGGTTAAATGACTAAATGATATGACTCATGTCAACAAGGTGCACCTTCCTTTTCAGGAGCCTGCCTGATTAGAACTCCGCAGTTAAGCGTGCTTGGCCTGGAGTAGTGATCAGGATGGGTGACCTTCTGGGAAGTTTCCCAAGGTGTGTGTGAGTGAGGACAAAGCACACTAGAAAGGACGAGTGTTGGCCTGTGGGGACAATTATTAGTCAGATGACCCATTCGGGCATGTGGGTGGACCCTAAGGTGGGCCCCACGTGTCTGCGGGGCAACTGGTGGTACCCGGTGGGCCAGGACCCGACGGCCATGTTAAGGCGGGGTGTCTGTGCTGTCACCGGGACCCGGTTGTCACATTTGGTATCAGAGGAGGAACCCAGCCTTAAGTGTGGTGCACTGCCTGGGTTGAGTTGTAGGGCCCACAACGAGGACGTTGTGCTCTAAAGGGGGGGTGATTGTAACACCCCCAAATGATAAAGGGTTAAATGACTAAATGATATGACTCATGTCAACAAGGTGCACCTTCCTTTTCAGGAGCCTGCCTGAATAGAACTCCGCAGTTAAGCGTGCTTGGCTTGGAGTAGTGATCAGGATGGGTGACCTTTTGGGAAGTTTCCCAGGGTGTGTGTGAGTGAGGACAAAGCACACTAGAAAGGATGAGTGTTGGCCTATGGGGACAATTATTAGTCAGATGACCCATTCGGGCACGTGGGTGGACCCTAAGGTGGTCCCCACGTGTCTGCGGGGCAACTGGTGGTATCCGATGGGCCAGGACCCGACGACCATGTTAAGGCGGGGTGTCTGTGCTGTCACCAGGACCCGGTTGTCACATTCTCTGTCACGACCTGTCCCAGTTGGGTCCGAGCCGCAACTCCCCAAGCCCGCCTCCAATAGGCCAGGGGCTGGTGGAGTAGTGATCAGGATGGGTGACCTTCTGGGAAGTTTCCCAGAGTGTGTGTGGGTGAACCCAGCCTTAAGTGTGGTGCACTGCCTGGGTTGAG
Organism: Viscum album; assembly: GCA_963277665.1. Taxonomy (NCBI): domain Eukaryota; kingdom Viridiplantae; phylum Streptophyta; class Magnoliopsida; order Santalales; family Viscaceae; genus Viscum; species Viscum album. The sequence goes on along the minus strand of OY728126.1, from coordinate 1,210,371,859 downwards.
TTGTAGGGCCCACAACGAGGACGTTGTGCTCTAAAGGGGGGGTGATTGTAACACCCCCAAATGATAAAGGGTTAAATGACTAAATGATATGACTCATGTCAACAAGGTGCACCTTCCTTTTCAGGAGCCTGCCTGAATAGAACTCCGCAGTTAAGCGTGCTTGGCTTGGAGTAGTGATCAGGATGGGTGACCTTTTGGGAAGTTTCCCAGGGTGTGTGTGAGTGAGGACAAAGCACACTAGAAAGGATGAGTGTTGGCCTATGGGGACAATTATTAGTCAGATGACCCATTCGGGCACGTGGGTGGACCCTAAGGTGGTCCCCACGTGTCTGCGGGGCAACTGGTGGTATCCGATGGGCCAGGACCCGACGACCATGTTAAGGCGGGGTGTCTGTGCTGTCACCAGGACCCGGTTGTCACATTCTCTGTCACGACCTGTCCCAGTTGGGTCCGAGCCGCAACTCCCCAAGCCCGCCTCCAATAGGCCAGGGGCTGGTGGAGTAGTGATCAGGATGGGTGACCTTCTGGGAAGTTTCCCAGAGTGTGTGTGGGTGAGGACAAAGCACACTATAAAGGACGAGTGTTGGCTTGTTAGGACAATTATTAGTCAGATGACCCATTAGGGCACATAGGTGGACCCTAAGGTGGGCCCCACGTGTCTGCGGGGCAACTGGTGGTACTCGATGGGCCAGGACCCGACGGCCATGTTAAGGCGGGGTGTCTGTGCTGTAACCGGGACCCGGTTGTCACATTCTCTGTCACGACCTGTCCCAGTGGGGTCCAAGCCGCAACTCCCCAAGCCCGCCTCCAATAGGCCAGGGGCTGGTGACTAGCACCGAGTAGGCATGCCTCCGGTTGTCACAATTTCTGTCACGACCTGTCCCAGTGGGGTCCGAGCCGCAACTCCCCAAGCCCGCCTCCAATAGGCCAGGGGCTGGTGACTAGCACCGAGTAGGCATGCTACTAACATGGGAGGCATGCCTACTCGGTGCTAATCACCAGCCCCAGGCCTATTGGAGGCGGGCTTGGGGAGTTGCGGCTCGGACCCCACTGGGACGGGTCGTAACAGAGTGGTATCAGAGGAGGAACTCAGCCTTAAGTGTGGTGCACTGCCTGGGTTGAGTTGTAGGGCCCACAACGAGGATGTTGTGCTCTAAAGGGGGGGTGATTGTAACACCCCCAAATGATAAAGGGTTAAATGACTAAATGATATGACTCATGTCAACAAGGTGCACCTTCCTTTTCAGGAGTCTTCCTGATTAGAACTCCGCAGTTAAGCATGCTTGGTTTGGAGTAGTGATCAGGATGGGTGAACTTCTGGGAAGTTTCCTAGGGTGTGTATGGCATCCCACCATTTTATAACATAAACTTTCATTACATTACACAAAACTGAGGATCGTTAAGGTTTAGTGTCTTGGAAACAAGGATCATAAAACATAAAAAAAAACATAAAAACATTCTTCTTAAACACTTGAAAGGCTTCTCCTTTAGTTCATCTTATGTTCATTATGCATCTCATAACCTGGGGACATACATCAAAAGAAAGGGTGAGCAGAAGGCCCAGTAAGGGAAATAAGAGGAACATTTTACATGTGAACTTGAGATACTTCAATAAGGACATGAAAAGAACTTTAAGGCATAAGAAAGAAATCATGAGGCATTTCATAATAAAAATAACATTTTTCATAACTTGAAGATGTGGCTACATCATTTAACATAGACAATCATGAACATATCACCAAGGTCCATCCCCAAGGTGTCATTTGAAAATTACCAAGGTTATTCACCAAGGTATCGTGAAAATTGTAATCTCTAGTGGTTACATCATTACCCAATGCATTGGAGCGCTATCAGGGCGCACCCTTAAATTTGCCTTTATTATCATGTGAGTCACATATATCATCATCAAACATTTCATAAATAACCCACATAGCATAAAATAAATGGGTTTCATTTCATAATCATAACGTTTTAAAAACTGCTTTAAAGACATGATCTTTACGTCACTTTAAACCCACGGAAAGGGAAAGCGGGTCTCATGTATGTAAATCCCAGAATTTAAAATGGAACATTTTGATATATATGTGAATACCCTTGTAGAAATAAGAGCTTTGAGTATTCACTTTATAACATAAAATAATTTTTGAGAAAAGAGAGAGGCATTTTGAGGGGAAAATTCTGCAGCATAACGGCTAAGTTTCGGGGTTTTAGAAAACGTTGAAATGAGAGGGGACATGGGTCACCCACTCATAAATGATCCATAAAACAGTATGGTGAAAGAATAAGAAGGACATATGGACATGGTAACGAAATTTTAGGGACATACCATTTGAAATGAAAAACATGGAAGGAAAAAGATTAGATTTCTCTTATGAAAATTCAGCAGCCTTACGGCGTCACTTAACTTCAAAAGAAAATGATTTGACAAGATCAAAAAGGGTCCCTCATCATATGATCATAAGAGATCAGTATGATTGATATAGAGATCATACCCCAACATAATAAAAAGGAACTTGAAAGACTTGACATGAAAATTGAACTTGAAAAATGAGAAGGGTGAAAGAATCCCTTAAAAATTCGGCAGCCTAACGGCGTCACTTAAACTTTCATAAAACGAAATGATGAGAGTAAGAGGGGATCTCTCATCATATAAACATGAAAGGGCAGTAAGAGGAATATAAAAGAACATCCTCTCACATAAAAACATGGAGCATAATAGGAATGACATAAAGGAGATTTCATGAAAAGAAAGAGAGGGGTCGGATCCCTTACCTTAAAATGTGACTCTTGAAACTCAAAGGATTGGACCTTGAGGGCTTGGGGGCACCTTGGGAGGACTCCTTGGAAGGTAAGAAGACCAGAACTTCGTTGGGGGAGAGTTGGGAGTGAAAACTAAGGGAGGAAAGGGTGGGTATTTATAGGGAAAGTGAGGGGACAAAGCATTAATGGTCAAGGGACACCTCACTAGTGGTTTTGGCAAAACCATGGGCTTGCCCATGGTATTTGCCCATGGTATTGGCCACTTGGGACACCTCACACCTTATCTTACTATTCATAATTCGACCATATTGAATATATACTTAATACATCATTTAATGATGTCATTAAACACCCGTAACTTAAAAACTATACTTTCACTATTCACCAAAAATTCAACTTTCTCAGAATAATCCCAAAATTTAACCTTAACCAAATATCAATGATATGATTTCAAAAATGAACTCCATTTTACAAAAATAATTTTCTAAATATTTTTAATTTTATTTTTAAATAAATACACTATTCATCGAAAATTCATTTTTTCAGAAAAATCCCCAAAAATTACCATAACATAATATCGATGCTCTGAGTTCAAAAATAAAGTCATTTTTATAAAAATAATTTTCTAATTATTTTTAATTAAATTTTTAATTAAAAAACACTATTCATTCGAAAAAACTAATACTTGAATAATAATTTATGAAACTGTTATTTACCCATTTTATTGAATCACATTACTTAATCAAGGTGCCTAGATTATTTTAAAACTTTCTTTAAGTGAGATTACTAATCCATTTGGTCACATTACTAATCCTAAGCGTAAAATCACTATTCATAATTTACTATTCATCAAAAATTAAGTTGATCTTATTAGACTCCAAATTCCTTAATGAACACTTTTGTAGAAGACCATTTTTTGAAAATCATTACACATCATTAGTTATTTAGGGTTTACATAAATATTTCAAAATATCCCTTTTTCAAAATTCATCAATAAAATACATTCTAAAATTATCTAGACATTTGAAATTTCACAAACATCACTAAAGGAAGAAATCTCAATTTATTCATCCGAAAGGATTACACAAGGAAACTAGGGTCTCATCACATAGCCCCTTATAACACTGGCATAAGACCTAAGTGTAAGGTGTGCTATGGTGATAGAATCTGAGGGAGTCTCAGATAACATTGCCCTAGTAGCAATCTCCACTAACTTGAACTTCTCCTGCAAGCGTTTTCGTTCAAGCTTGACACGCTGGAGCTCGGATTGGGCTTGGTCCAAAGCGAAGCCCACAGATGCTACCTCCTTCCCAAGCTCTGATAAGTGGGCTTCGTAAGGGTTGAGTCTACTGGATGAAGCCATCGATTAACCATTAACATCTTATTAAATAAATAAGAGTAAGTTAATATACTACTCAAAAAGATTGGGTCGTTACATTCTTCCCCCCTTAAGAAATTTCGTCCCCGAAATTTATACTTGAGGCCTAGTTGAAAAGGTGAGGGTACTTTTGCTTCATCATTTCCTCAGGCTCCCAAGTCGCTTCTTCATATTTATGATTCCTCCACAACACTTTCACAAGGTGGGTAGTCTTGTTTCGTAGGACCTTGTCTCTACGGTCCAAGATCTCCACTGGCTTCTCCTCATAAGAGAGGTCATGTTCAAGTTGTACCACCTCTGGGTTCAGTACATGCGAAGGGTCGGGTATGTACTTCCTCAAGAGAGATACATGGAAGACATCATGAACTTGAGCTAGGTTCGGTGGAAGTGCTAGACGATAGGCCACTGCTCCTATGCGATCAAGGATTTCATAGGGGCCAATGTACCTAGGGCTGAGCTTCCCTTTCTTCCCAAACCGCATGACTCTCTTCCATGGAGAAATTCGAAGGAAGACTTTGTCACCAACACCAAACTCCAAGTCCCTTCGACGATTGTCAGCATAGCTCTTCTGCCGACTCTGAGCAGCCTTTATGTGTTGTTGGGTGGCGTGAACCTGTTCTGTCATCTCTTGCACGAGATCAGGCCCAAGAAGCTTCCTCTCACCAGTTTCATCCCAACAAGTAGGAGTTCTACACCGCTTTCCATACAGAGCTTCATAGGGTGCCATCTGAATACTCGCATGGAAGCTGTTGTTATAAGAGAACTCCACTAATGGGAGGTGTTGATCCCATCCACCTTTAAATTCCATTGGGCATAATCTCAACATGTCTTCGAGTGTCTGAATAGTCCTTTCAGATTGGCCATCAGTTTGAGGATGATAGGCCGTACTAAAATTCAATTCAGTATTCAGAGCATGCTGAAGACTTCTCCAGAATTTTGATGTGAATCTTGGGTCACGATCAGATACGATGGATAGTGGTACCCCATGAAGCCTTACCACTTCCTTCACGTATATCTTGGCAAGCTGATCCAGAGAGAAATCTTCCCGAATAGAGATAAAATGGGCTGTCTTGGTGAGACAGTCCACAATAACCCATATCGCATTGTTTCCTTTGGATGTTTTCGGGAGACCAGTTACAAAGTCCATGGTGATATTATCCCACTTCCATACTGGTATGGGTAGCGGTTGTAATACCCCCTTAGGAAGTTGTCTTTCTGCCTTTACTTGCTGATACACCAGGCACCTTGTAGTGTAATCGGCAATCTCCCTCTTCATGTTATCCCACCAATAATGATCACGAAGGTCTCTATACATCTTAGTGCTTCCCGGATGTATAGAGAAAGTAGAGCTATGAGCTTCATCCATCAGTTCTTTCTTTATCTCCGGAATGGATGGAACACATAGTCTGGTACGAAATTTCAACACGCCTTCTTGATCAATATTGAAATCAGGGAACTTCCCATCCTTTACAGCCTCGAACTTCTCCTGCAGCAAAGGATCTTCTTTTTGAGCCTTCTTGATCTTCTCTAGTAATGAAGGTTGAGAAATCATTTGGGATAGGGTTGATGATGTCCCTTTCCTTATAATTCCCATGTCCAGTTTTACTAGATCTTTAATCAAGGGATCTCCCAGGATCCTCATTGTTGCCAGAACAACAGGATCTTTCCTGCTTAATGCATCCGCGACTTTGTTTGCTCTTCCAGGGTGATAATGAATTGAACAATCATAGTATTTAATAAGCTCAAACCATCTCCTTTGTCTCATGTTCAATTCTTTCTGAGTGAAAATATACTTTAGACTTTGGTGGTCAGTGTATATATCACATTTCTCCCCATAAAGATAGTGCCTCCATATCTTTAGAGCAAAAACAACTGCCGCCAGCTCTAGATCATGCGTAGGATAATTCTGCTCATGAATCTTCAACTGTCGAGATGCATAAGCAATTACTTTGTCATTTTGCATGAGGACGCACCCAAGCCCTTTCAGAGATGCATCGCTAAAAATAACGAATCCTTCTCCGATAGAGGGTAGTGTTAACACAGGTGCAGTAACCAATCTCTTCTTCAGCTCTTGGAAACTTTCCTCGCATTCCTTTGTCCAGATGAACTTAACCCCTTTTCGAGTCAACTTGGTTAGTGGATTAGAAAGCCGTGAAAAGTTTTTCACAAACCTCCTATAATATCCCGCTAAACCAAGGAAACTACGAATCTCAGTTACTGTTGTGGGTTGAGGCCACTCCTCCACAACCATTGTCTTTGCAGGGTCAACCGAGATTCCTTCATTGGTTACGATGTGCCCCAAGAAAGCCACTTGTTGTAACCAAAACTCACACTTGCTGAACTTCCCAAAGAGCCTCTCCTTCCGTAGAGTTTTCAAAATAACCCTCAGATGATCTTCATGCTCCTCCCGACTTTTTGAATATATCAAAATATCATCAATAAAAACTACCACAAAGTTATCAAGGTAGTCCTTAAAGACTCTATTCATCAAATCCATGAAAATAGCAGGAGCATTAGTCAAGCCGAAGGGCATAACAGTAAACTCATAATGCCCATATCTTGATCGGAAGGCAGTCTTTGGAATATCTTCCTTCTTCATCCTCAGTTGATGATAACCAGATCGAAGGTCAATCTTAGAGAAGAATTGAGCCCCACGAAGTTGGTCAAATAAATCATCAATTCTTGGAAGAGGGTATCTGTTCTTCACTGTGATCCCGTTCAGTTCTCTATAATCAATGCATAGCCGCATTGATCCATCCTTCTTCTTCACAAAGAGAACTGGTGCTCCCCAAGGAGACACACTCGGTCGGATAAACCCCTTCTCCAACAAGTCTTGGAGTTGTTTCTTTATCTCCTCTAGCTCCACATTTGCCATTCTATACGGAGTCTTTGATATCGGTTGAGACCCAGGTACGAGTTCAATGGAGAACTCTACCTCTCTTTCTGGGGGAGGTCCAGGTAACTCCTCAGGAAATACATCCATGTATTCTTGAACAATCGGAACATCTTCAATTTGTATGCTCCCTTTCCCTTCTTCCTCATCACCGATTAACTCCATAAAGAAAGCTATAGGAGGTGCTTCTAGATAGGGATCAGTTCGGGATATCTCTCCTCGGAAGATAACTGTAGGTCGTTCATTCAAGACTACTGAGATTTCCTTACTTCTGCATTTGATCTTAGCATTATACTTTGAGAGCCATTCCATCCCTAGTATAATGTCAAATTCCATCATGGGAATGACTACTAGATTTGCGATAAGATTGTGCTCACCAAAGTAAACACTAGAGTCTCTAAACACTGTTGATGCATGGATAATCCCACTTGGAGTCTTGACTGACAACTCTACCTCAAGCAATTCGGGGATTGATTCTATATTCTTTGCAAACTTGGAAGAAATAAAGGAATGCGTAGAACCAGAATCAAATAAAGCACTTGCTAGTTTTGAGAGGACAACAAGAGTACCTGCTACCACATCGTTCGGAACTTCAACTTCAGTTGTTGTGATAGCGAAAGCACGACCTTGCTCCCTTGGCCTCTGCTGAGGTTGATGGTGATTCCCCTCCACCGCCCTCGGATTTGGACATTAATTAGCAAAGTGCCCAAGCTTTCCACACTTGAAGCATGTGACTTCGGGTAGGGCCAGAACCATCTTTCCTCTGTCGTTAGTGTTGGGAAGTTGAGGCTTCACATCACCACGTCAATTCCGAGAAATATGGCCTTCTTTTCCACACCTATAGCACTTGCCACTTCCGATCAAGCAGTTCCCCGGATGCTTTTTCCCACATTTATTGCATGTGGCATGTTGCATATGCTTTCCACCTCTTTCCTGATCAAAACTTCTTCCCAGGCTTGGTTCTAGAGTTCTCTTCTTCTCATTAGATTTGTGAGACCACTGTGTCTCTCCAAACTCTAGTTCAACTTTCATAGCACTTCGAACTATTTCTTCATAGCTATCGTAGTCCCTGTTGGCTAGATTCTTCTGCAGATGTGGTCGTAGTCCGCCAAAGAATCTATCAACCTTCCCATTAGGGTCCATGACAAAGCTTGAGGTATAACGGGAAAGCCTTGTGAAGTTCATCTCATAGCTTCCGACAGATTCGTTCTCCTTCTGCTTCAGCTCGAGAAACTCTTTCTCCATTTTCGTTCTCATGGAACGAGGGAAATACTTGTTAAAGAAAATTCCCCAAAATTCTTCCCACTCCATAGCTTCCATCTCTCCTCGTGGCTTCGTGTTTTTGATCAGTGACCACCACTGATCAGCTTCTCCCTCTAGGCGGTAAACAGCAAGGGTGACTTTTTCTTGTTCCGAACAATGAAGTACAGAAAAGATCTTTTCAATGGAGCTTATCCATTGTTCCGCAACCAATGGGTCAGTAGATCCACTGAATGTTGGCGGTCGTTGACGCATGAAGGACTCAACAGAAAGTTTTTCCATTCGTGGTGAGGTCGGCCTCTCAGCTTGATTCAAGTTATTACTCATAACTTGAGTCAGTTGGTTCATCATCCGCATGAATGTTTCCATTCCGGCTTCCATCGGAGGGCCGTCAGCACATGGTGCATTGCGGTCACCATCGGCACGGTTTCTCCTATTGCCCGCCATTTTCTAAAAGAATAAAACCTTAGTGAGAAACTTATTTCATTTATGAATCTTTTAACTAAGACTTCGTGCTTAGACAATTATAGTTCTCTATAATTCCTTCATAATGATTCATAAAAAGCATGTGATTAACCAAACATATCCCCCGGGAGTGTCGTAACCAAGAGTGCAGCAAGGCCCGTTATCGTGCACCAGTTCCCGTTCGAGTCTAGCTCAAAGCGGTGTTTTCGGGTTTTACCCCTATGTACATCTGTGCCAGAGCCGCCTCTACCTGCTCGTATCCAGACAGGGATGTATTTGTTTGATAGACCACTTACTTAATACTTACCAAAATACCAGGAAGTTTTCCTATATTTAAACTTTTCTATAGGGTTCTTCCTAAAGTTTTTATATCCTAATTTCCACAAATAACTAAACCATCCTTTGATACCAACTATGGCATCCCACCATTTTATAACATAAACTTTCATTACATTACACAAAACTGAGGATCGTTAAGGTTTAGTGTCTTGGAAACAAGGATCATAAAACATAAAAAAAAACATAAAAACATTCTTCTTAAACACTTGAAAGGCTTCTCCTTTAGTTCATCCTATGTTCATTATGCATCTCATAACCTGGGGACATACATCAAAAGAAAGGGTGAGCAGAAGGCCCAGTAAGGGAAATAAGAGGAACATTTTACATGTGAACTTGAGATACTTCAATAAGGACATGAAAAGAACTTTAAGGCATAAGAAAGAAATCATGAGGCATTTCATAATAAAAATAACATTTTTCATAACTTGAAGATGTGGCTACATCATTTAACATATACAATCATGAACATATCACCAAGGTCCATCCCCAAGGTGTCATTTGAAAATTACCAAGGTTATTCACCAAGGTATCGTGAAAATTGTAATCTCTAGTGGTTACATCATTACCCAATGCATTGGAGCGCTATCAGGGCGCACCCTTAAATTTGCCTTTATTATCATGTGAGCCACATATATCATCATCAAACATTTCATAAATAACCCACATAGCATAAAATAAATGGGTTTCATTTCATAATCATAACGTTTTAAAAACTGCTTTAAAGACATGATCTTTACGTCACTTTAAACCCACGGAAAGGGAAAGCGGGTCTCATGTATGTAAATCCCAGAATTTAAAATGGAACATTTTGATATATATGTGAATACCCTTGTATAAATAAGAGCTTTGAGTATTCACTTTATAACATAAAATAATTTTTGAGAAAAGAGAGAGGCATTTTGAGGGGAAAATTCTGCAGCATAACGGCTAAGTTTCGGGGTTTTAGAAAACGTTGAAATGAGAGGGGACATGGGTCACCCACTCATAAATGATCCATAAAACAGTATGGTGAAAGAATAAGAAGGACATATGGACATGGTAACGAAATTTTAGGGACATACCATTTGAAATGAAAAACATGGAAGGAAAAAGATTAGATTTCTCTTATGAAAATTCGGCAGCCTTACGGCGTCACTTAACTTCAAAAGAAAATGATTTGACAAGATCAAAAAGGGTCCCTCATCATATGATCATAAGAGATCAGTATGATTGATATAGATATCATACCCCAACATAATAAAAAGGAACTTGAAAGACTTGACATGAAAATTGAACTTGAAAAATGAGAAGGGTGAAAGAATCCCTTAAAAATTCGGCAGCCTAACGGCGTCACTTAAACTTTCATAAAACGAAATGATGAGAGTAAGAGGGGATCTCTCATCATATAAACATGAAAGGGCAGTAAGAGGAATATAAAAGAACATCCTCTCACATAAAAACATGGAGCATAATAGGAATGACATAAAAGAGATTTCATGAAAAGAAAGAGAGGGGTCGGATCCCTTACCTTAAAATGTGACTCTTGAAACTCAAAGGATTGGACCTTGAGGGCTTGGGGGCACCTTGGGAGGACTCCTTGGAAGGTAAGAAGACCAGAACTTCGTTGGGGGAGAGTTGGGAGTGAAAACTAAGGGAGGAAAGGGTGGGTATTTATAGGGAAAGTGAGGGGACAAAGCATTAATGGTCAAGGGACACCTCACTAGTGGTTTTGGCAAAACCATGGGCTTGCCCATGGTATTTGCCCATGGTATTGGCCACTTGGGACACCTCACACCTTATCTTACTATTCATAATTCGACCATATTGAATATATACTTAATACATCATTTAATGATGTCATTAAACACCCGTAACTTAAAAACTATACTTTCACTATTCACCAAAAATTAAACTTTCTCAGAATAATCCCAAAATTTCACCTTAACCAAATATCAATGCTATGATTTCAAAAATGAACTCCATTTTACAAAAATAATTTTCTAAATATTTTTAATTTTATTTTTAAATAAATACACTATTCATCGAAAATTCATTTTTTCCGAAAAATCCCCAAAAATTACCATAACATAATATCGATGCTCTGAGTTCAAAAATAAAGTCATTTTTATAAAAATAATTTTCTAATTATTTTTAATTAAATTTTTAATTAAAAAACACTATTCATTCGAAAAAACTAATACTTGAATAATAATTTATGAAACTGTTATTTACCCATTTTATTGAATCACATTACTTAATCAAGGTGCCTAGATTATTTTAAAACTTTCTTTAAGTGAGATTACTAATCCATTTGGTCACATTACTAATCCTAAGCGTAAAATCACTATTCATAATTTACTATTCATCAAAAATTAAGTTGATCTTATTAGACTCCAAATTCCTTAATGAACACTTTTGTAGAAGACCATTTTTTTAAAATCATTAGACATCATTAGTTATTTAGGGTTTACATAAATATTTCAAAATATCCCTTTTTCAAAATTCATCAATAAAATACATTCTAAAATTATCTAGACATTTGAAATTTCACAAACATCACTAAAGGAAGAAATCTCAATTTATTCATCCGAAAGGATTACACAAGGAAACTAGGGTCTCATCACATAGCCCCTTATAACACTGGCATAAGACCTAAGTGTAAGGTGTGCTATGGTGATAGAATCTGAGGGAGTCTCAGATAACATTGCCCTAATAGCAATCTCCACTAACTTGAACTTCTCCTGCAAGCGTTTTCGTTCAAGCTTGACACGCTGGAGCTCGGATTGGGCTTGGTCCAAAGTGAAGCCCACAGATGCTACCTCCTTCCCAAGCTCTGATAAGTGGGCTTCGTAAGGGTTGAGTCTACTGGATGAAGCCATCGATTAACCATTAACATCTTATTAAATAAATAAGAGTAAGTTAATATACTACTCAAAAAGATTGGGTCGTTACAGTGTGTGTGTGTGAGTGAGGACAAAGCACACTAGAAAGGACGAGTGTTGGCCTGTGGGGACAATTATTAGTCAGATGACCTGTTCAGGCATGTGGGTGGACCCTGAGGTGGGCCTCAGGTGCCTGCGGGGAAACCATTGTAACACCCCCAAATGATAAAGGGTTAAATGACTAAATGATATGACTCATGTCAACAAGGTGCACCTTCCTTTTCAGGAGCCTTCCTGATTAGAACTCCGTAGTTAAGCGTACTTGGCCTGGAGTAGTGATCAGGATGGGTGACCTTCTGGGAAGTTTCCCAAGGTGTGTGTGAGTGAGGAAAAAGCACACTAGAAAGGACGAGTGTTGGCCTATGGGGACAATTATTAGTCAGATGACCCATTCGGGCACGTGGGTGGACCCTAAGGTGGGCCCCATGTGTCTGCGGGGCAACTGGTGGTACCCGGTGGGCTAGGACCTGACAGCCATGTTATGGCGGGGTGTCTGTGCTGTCACCGGGACCCGGTTGTCACATTTGGTATCAGAGGAGGAACCCAGCCTTAAGTGTGGTGCACTGCCTGGGTTGAGTTGTAGGGCCCACAACGAGGACGTTGTGCTCTAAAGGGGGGGTGATTGTAACACCCCCAAATGATAAAGGGTTAAATGACTAAATGATATGACTCATGTCAACAAGGTGCACCTTCCTTTTCAGGAGCCTGCCTAATTAGAACTCCGCAGTTAAGCGTGCTTGGCTTGGAGTAGTGATCAGGATGGGAGACCTTTTGGGAAGTTTCCCAGGGTGTGTGTGAGTGAGGACAAAGCACACTAGAAAGGATGAGTGTTGGCCTATGGGGACAATTATTAGTCAGATGACCCATTCGGGCACGTGGGTGGACCCTAAGGTGGTCCCCACGTGTCTGCAGGGCAACTGGTGGTACCCGGTGGGCCAGGACCTGACGGCCATCTTAAGGCGGGGTGTCTGTGCTGTCACCAGGACCCGGTTGTCACAGGATAATTGTTTGAAGAATCTATATTTGAGATTTTCAGTGCAGTTTCCAATTGCAATTAACAGTGCATTTTTTATTACCACTATATTTGATGTTTGGGGATTCATAAATTTTCATTTTATCTTTTAAATTCCTTTAAATGGTTTTTAAATTATAGTTGGGGAAGAAATGTTAATTGTCGATGCTACTCAAGAACTCATTAATCATGGGCATAAAGTCTATATCTTTACAGCCCACCATGATAGATCTCAATGTTTTGAAGAGACTCTTATCGGTGAGTTCATATCCTAGTACATGAATTTTGTTGTTTGTTCATGCATTGGAAAGGTTGGGGAAGCGTCATGTTCTAGGTGTATTTTTGAACTGATTATGGTTTTTGGAAACTTAAGCAAGTCATTATTTCAGGTACCTTTGTTGTTACTGTATATGGATCTTTCTTTCCATGCCATATTTTTTATGGTCTACATGCCATATGTGCATATTTGTGGTGCACTTTTGTTTCTCTTTACATGTTGTTCCTATGGACATCATTTGATGTTGTACTAGTTGATCAAGTGTGTTGTAATTCCATTATTGAAACTCAAAAGACCAGTAAAGTTAATTCATTGTTGATAATAATTTTTTTAGAATTTCAATTCCATGTACAATTTTGATGTCATCCATTTTTTTATTATTAGGTTGTTTTCTCTTTTTACTTTCTAGGTATGTTGTTAGCTCAACGCACATATTAAATCAAGAGGATGTATCGAACACCCATAAACTTTATAGAAGAGATCACAACATGTTGGGTTTTATGTTTTTATGTTTCTTCTTGGTATTGTGTGTACACATATCATGATAGAATTGTGTGTTCAAATTGTAGGAATTGCGAATTTAATTTTTTTTCATAAAAATTTCACAACTTATATATTTACAAATACATTCAAAAGCCTATTTTCATGGGGAATCCATCCAACTACTCTCTATCCAATAGTCAACATGGAATTTTTTTGATGGACCTTATTTTTTCAAGTAAAAAACATGTTTGCATGTACTTTTGTGCTCTAGTTAGTTGCATGTTTGGCATTGAAGCTTCATCTATAAATGTTTTTTTAAATCATATGTTTTTTGGAAACCCTTTCTTATAATGTGTACTTATGTTTTTTTACATATGTTTTATTTTTTTTCCATCAATCTATTTGACAGAAAAAAAAAAGAATACATGGTTGGATATTTTATCCCTTGCTATGCTATGCAACCTTGAAGCAGAGGATCTTGAAGGAAAAAATTTGACCTTGTCTATTGGTATGGTGGTTGAGGTTTTTTTATTCTAAATAAAAATGTGAAATAATTCTATATTCCTAGGTTGTTGGTTTGTTCTGTTGATTGGATATTCCCTTACCATCATTGATTCTAGGTATTGACCCAAACTAGGTAGTATAGGTATGTACCCTCCAGGTATATATAGAACTTATTGAATTCATTATGATTATATATATTTATTTACAATTAATCTGATACTCTTAAAATTTGTTGACATACAATTGATCTACTTGTTTCTTATGAAATTGTCTTGATTTATTTATTTAAATGTGTAGACATGTACATGCATACACTGATGTTTTTATTGTTGAGTTGAGACACTGCTATTATTTTCATACTGAGTATTTTATACTCACACACCACATGGACATATTGATGGACATAAAACTTATATTTTACTAATTTTTAGGTATATATAGGGACACTCAAAATTGGTAGGTATTTATAGAAAATTGGCCATGTTTTTATGGAATCTTGAATGGTTCCCACTATAAAACCAATGTAGATATGGATGGTTGTAGATTATGTTTTCACTATAACTGATTAGTCCCTATATTTTATTTGTCTCAGGCCTTTGTTTGGCCTGACATTTATTTTTTCCTATTTATATAATTTATCTTTTAGTCCATTTACTTTGATCTGAACTCATGTAGAAAGTTATAGTGTATTTTTATTCTAGTTTACTCATTTATGACTTGTTTGGTTTAATGACATGTTTTTTATATATTCAATTTATAGGTGGGTTGTTCTAGATTATCAATAGAATCCAATTATAAAATTTTATCATTAAAAGGTTGGAAAATCATTCCAAAACATCTATATAGAATTTGTTTTGTTCTAGTCATCATCTCTTAAGGATCAGGGGGGGCCTTGGTTTCAATAGCACTCTGATTCATGTGTTTTACATCTATTCAGGTCATAGACACTCCAATATACATCTATATCAAATAAAGTATTATTGATTATAGAATTAATAAAATCATTATTTTAATAGAATGTGGTCCCACCATAACCTTGAACTACTCAAAACATTCTTAGATCTAAAAATTTGGTGATGCATTTCTAAGCCCTTTACACACACCCATGGGTTCTTCATCATGATATATTCTTTTTATCTACAAACATATGTTATTATTTCATTTTATTGTATTCACATACACTAGTCATTTGAGCTAAAAAATCAATAAAATTTATTTTAAATGAGTCATCGCTGAACATTAATGAAAAGTTCATTATGTATTAATGAAATGAGCTTTTAAATGACGCGTCCTTCTACATTGAAAGAATATAAATTCCAACCATCACTTAAAATAACATGAATTATTATGTGAATATTTCATTAAAAATCTTCATACTTCCACTTATAACCAAGAAAACTACTCATCCATCCACTTGGTTAAGGATGAAAAACATTTTTACTATGCCTCTCTACTATATTTTCTTCCACCTATGTTTCTTTATATTCTACCACCAAATAAGTTGCTAATTTTATTAATATTATCCTTCATCATATATTTAGTCACAATCACATCAAAAACCTTCATTCATTTAGGTTTTGTTTTTCACCATTCCCATTTTATACCAACCATCTTTGTGAATGTTTAGGTATACTACCTCATGAATATAATACCTTACTCATATTATAGATATTACCTAAATTTATAAAACTACAACTCATTAAGAAAATATTGGTCAATAATGATCTTCTGGAAACACTTCATGTTAATATCCTTATTCAATCATTCTCACATAATAATCTACCAATATTTACCAATTATTACTTTATGATAATAATATTAAAACTCAAATATAAAAAAACAAAATATATATTTGATCCTCATAAAAAGTTTATCTTTATTTTATTGTAAAACATCACATCTAAATAGTGGTGGATTTTTTTATGAAACTCTCTATCCAGATCCATTTCTCTATAGTTATCTTGGTTGTATTCCATGATAATTAACTAGATGGATTTTATAAAATGGGATATTATCAAGCATAGACACTTGGATTGACATGAAATAATGGGATAATGATCACAGAGTCATTTTTTATCTACAAAAATCAATGCCACATCCATCAGATGCTCTCATCACTCGGTATAATGGAAAATGATGGGTAACATTTTCTACTTTTATAAAAATGACATATCTCATTTAAAGGGTCAAAAATGAGAAAATGAATTCTGATTGACATGAAAATTTTGGAGAACATTTCTCGAATCATTTTTGATATGTTGAAATCAATAGTGCATCAATCTGATGCCCAAACTGGTCAGTATGGCTTTAGGTGTGATTTGAAATTATTAACATTTTTTAATAATCATAAAATCATGTGTATAGGGGTCAAAATTTTCAAAATGAGCTCTGATTCACATTAAATTTTAATATAATTATCTTTAAGTCATTTATAATTTGTAGGAATCATCGTTATTAGATACTCAAATTTCTCAGTATTATTGAATGTGGTGTTTGTACCTTATTTTTTGAGTTGAGGTAAAATCACATAAAAGGGAAAATCCCAAGAAAATGAACTTATACAGACATTAAATCATAGTAAAATATTAAAATATTTGTTTTTTATCTTTAGGAATCAACACCACATCCATCAGATGCTCGTGTCATCCGGTATGATAGAAAACAACATATAACATTGTCCATTGTAATTAAAATGGAATATCTCCCATCAAGGGGTCAAAAACAAGAAAACTAATTCTAATTTATATAGTATAAAATTCCTCAAATTATATAAGATTTATTGGAATCAATAGTTCTTCAATTTTAAACCCTGATTGGTCGGTACAATTAAAAGTTCATTTTCACATTTATTATCATTTTTGTAGTAATGGGGAAATCATTTGTTTTGGGGTAAAAACTAACCAAAAGAGATCCTTTTGAAATGAAATATTTTTACAATAATATTTAAGTCATTTAAAATTTTTAGTAATCATTGACACGTGAATTGGATACCTGGATTTCTTGGTATGATCAAAAGTGGTGTTTGTCCCTCAGATTTGGAGTTAAGTGGAAAATCACATAAAATGGTCCAATACTAAGAAGATGTACTTTTAGTTACATTAAATCATGATATAATGATCATTGTTCCATTTTGGATCTACAGGAATCAACACCTCATCCATCGGATTCACATGTTTCCTGGTATAAACGAAAATGATAGATAATGTTGTCTATGTTATTAAAATGACATATCTCTCATCAGGGGGTTAAAAACAATAAAATGACTTCTGGTTGAAATGAAAATCAAGGGAAACATTCCTTAAATCATATATGATCTATTAGAATCAACCGCACATCAATCCAATGCTTGGATTGGCCTTTACAATTAAAACTTCATTTTAACATTTATTATCATTTTTGTAATAATAGTAAAATCATGTGTGTAGGTGTCAAAACCAACCAAATGAGCTCCAATTGAAATTAAATATTAGGAAAAAGATCTTTAATTCATTTAAAATCTTTAGAAAGCATCGATGTGTGGATCAGATACCAAAATTTCTCATTATGATCGAAAATGACATTTTTCCCTTAGATTTAGAGTTAAGTGACAAATCATGTAAAAGGGGAAAATACCAAGAAAACACATTGGTATTGATTTTCACAGTTAGAAGAACATTCCTTGAATCATATGTGATCTATTAGAATCTAACACGTGTCAATTCGATCCTTAGATCAGTTGGTATAATTAAAAGTCCATTTTCACATTAATTATCATTTTTGTAATAATGGGTAAATCATGTTTGTAGGTGTCAAAATTGACCAAAATGGCTCTGATTAACATGAAATATTAGTAAAATTATATTTAAGTCTTTTAAAATCTATATGAATCATCAACAAATGGATTAGATACTTTAATTGATCGGTATGTTCGAAAGTGGCATTTATCCCTCGGATTTGGAGTCAAGTAGAAAATCACGTAAAAGGGTCTAATACTAATTAAAAATACTTGGATTTACATGAAACCATGATAGAATTATCATCTTTCCATTTTTTTATCTATAGGAATCAACATTGTATCCATCGGATGCTTGTGTCTCCCGATATAAAAAATGATAGATAATGTTTTTTAGTGTTATTAAAATGTCATATATCCAGTCATGTGGTCAAAAAAGAGAAAACAACTTCTGAATGACATGGAAATATAGGGGAAAATTCTTCAAATCATATGATATCTATTGGAATCAGTCAGAAATCGATCCAATTCTTAGATTGGTCAGTACAATTAAAAGTTCATTTTCACATTTATTATCATTTTTTTAATAATGGGAAAATCATGTGTGTAGGGGTCAAAACTGACCAAATGCGCTCTAACTGATATTATATCTTAGGAAAATAATCTTTAAGTCGTTTAATTTTTTTTTGGAATCATCGAAATGTGGATCGAATACTTAAATTTCTCAGTATGATCAAAAGTGGTGTTTGTCCCTTGGATTTGGAGTTTAGTAAAAAATCATTTAAAAGGGAAAAATATTGAGAAAACACACTTGGATTGATATAAAATCATGGAATAATGATCACCAAACCATTTTTTATCTGTAGGAATCAACTCCACATCAATTAGATGCTCATGTTTCCCGGTATGATGGAAAATGACAAATAATGTTGTCTACTGTTATTAAAATGACTTATCTCCAATCAGGGGTTCAAAAATAATAAAAAGAGTTTTTATTGATGTGAGAAGTTATGATAACATTTACCGAATCATATTTTATCTATTGTAATCAAACATGCATCAATCTGATCCCTGTATTGGTCGGTATAATTAAAAGTTCATTTTCACATTTATTATCATTTTTTTAATAATGGTAAAATCATTTGAGTAGTGGTCAAAACCCACTAAAATAGATTTGATTGACATGAAATATTAGTAATTCTATCTTTATGTCATTTAAAATCTATAGAAATCATTGACACATGGATTGGATACCTTAATTTCTTGTTATGATTGAAAGTGATGTTTGTCCCTCTGATTTAGAGTTAAGTGTCAAATCGTGTAAAAGGGTCCAATACTAATAAAACACACATTTATTGACATTAAATCATGGTATAATGATAAATTATCCATTTTTGATATGTAGGAATAAATTCTACATCCATTGGATTCTCATGTCGCCCGATATGATGGAAAACGGTGGGTAACGTTGTCTAGTGTTACTAAAATGACATATCTCCCATCATGGGGTGAAAATGAGAAAAGGACTTATGATTGACATTAAAAGGTATGAAAACATTACTAAAACTATATTTGATCTATTATAATCCACCTCCCTTAAATTTGATGCCTGAAATTATTTATATACGGTAATCTTGGCTTTTAACTTTTAAATTTGATGCCTGAAATTATTTATATACGGTAATCTTGGCTTTTAAATTTTAATAGTCATTGCTTAATTGATAAATACATTAAACATACATTTCAAATTTGCTTTTCATTATTTCTGTATTTATGATTATTTCTATATGTAACACTATATAAACTATTTTGATTATTATATATATATATATATATATATTTATATTTTAACTAAATAAATTGGATTAATATTAAATATATTAATTTGTATTTGTTTGATTTAATTGTTTTTTATATCATATCATTGGGATGATTAATGATATATAGCTGTTTGGATTGCTGGTTTTGTTTGGATGCATATCTTTTATTTTTTGTTTTTGTTCTCTATTGGCTGTTTTTTTCTTTTGGTAATTTGGGTGTTATATAAGTGTAAAATTTAAAAAAACATCATCTTAGAGACCACCTATTGTAGTCGCTAATGCTTTTGTTTTTGGGAAGCATTAGCGAACACATTTGGTGATCACTATATATTTACATTTTTTTACCACCGTTGGCGAGTGCTAATACTCCTCCCAGCGACCGATGTTGCAGTTGTTTGGGGATATCCTATTATTACCACCATTGTTGGTCGCTATTGTCCTTTAGAGACGGGCCTACCGCAACCGCCAAAAGTGGTTGGCTGGCAGTCGTTAAAGATCATTAGCGACCACTTTTTGTGGTCTCTAAATTCAAAACTATAGTAGTGAATCTACTGTAATTATCATCACTGGTATGTTCCTGATGATGATCACAAGTGGAAACCTAAAATTCATCCCTCTTCCATGGAGTATCCATGTGTTGTACCAAATCACTCAACACATGAGTGGGACTCTATTATGACCCATGGAATGTTAGTGCCTCGGGAAAGCTAAGGGTGGAGGATAAAGAGAGCTTAACAGTAGAGATATTCTAACAATGCTTAAGAAATCTCGCATTATCATTATTTCATGGTGATAGCCTCTTTATATAGCATTTGAGGACACTCTTCGGGTGAACATGTATCTACTCATTCTTTACAGCACATGAGTAAATGGAATTCAATCCATCTATCTGCATAACATGAATGCATCTCTAATGTGGTTCATAATATGAAACATACATATTTAAAAATAGATTGTGGAAAATTTTTTGGTTGGGAGCATAACATCAATTTATGAAAGTTAAATATTCTGATTGATACAATTCCTAGGGTTCAATATCTGAAATTGGGAAGTCAAGGCACCCCAACCACCACTTTCATCTACCCCAGCTTCTGGTTCCTATCACCAAATGGGTCTTTAACAAGAGCTTCCATCCGAAGACAACAAATAATAATGAAATAACACACGACATTAAAGGAATAAGCATAACACCAATAATTAAGTGGTTCAAACATTAATCCTACTATATGGGGGAATACGCAAAATTTTTCCATTGAGGTGAAAAAATAGAGTTACAAAGGAAACAATAACATCCAATAACCCTACCTAGTCCAAGTAATAGGGAAACCTTACAAATGAATCCTTTCAAACACTATAATCGATAAACCTCCAGCTACAGGCACTCCTTGGGCATCTCCCCCATGGGGAAAGACACAATTCCTTCCTCCTTTCTATCTACATGCAGTTTCAAAACTCCACTATTTAGTTATCCATATAGAACAAAATTCCTTAACCCATTTTAAAGACTTTCCCTACAATAATCAGTCAGTAACTCTCCATTAAAACGCCTTCTATGTTGGATGTGTACTAAAATGTACATGCATAAAATGCTTGTTCACCTTCATATGATGCATGAGATACATACATACATACATACATACATATATAAAATGATGTTATATATAGTGTACATTTAATATATGCATATGATGCATTTATTTTTCATGCATGTGATTCATGAATATTATATATATATATAATTTATTTTTCTTGAATAGTTTATTCATCAGTTACAATCAATTATGAATGGATTAATTACTTTTCATTTAATTATTATAATGAATTAAATAAATAAATAAACCAACAATCATAAACACATATGAAGCTTTATGAATAGAGATACCTCAGGCTTCGACTATATAAGATGATGAGATCATATCATATTGGTATGCGATGTGTATGAGCCTCTTTGAAATATCTCGTATTCCCTAGCATTGTTCATCTGACCTGAGAAGGCACTAGAACCATTTTAGTTTCTTGAGAATCCTCACAATACGATCACTAATCCATTGT
Source organism: Viscum album (assembly GCA_963277665.1). Lineage (NCBI taxonomy): Eukaryota > Viridiplantae > Streptophyta > Magnoliopsida > Santalales > Viscaceae > Viscum > Viscum album. Next base: position 1,210,349,983 of record OY728126.1, on the reverse strand, counting down.
CCAATGTATCACCTTGAAGGTAGGGTGATTTCATTCACTTCTACTCATGATCTCATTTAAGAACACTCCATCAAAGGATAAAGATTGCAATATCCCGACCTTTGATTTTAGGTATGTTCTTTAGTTCATGATGTTTTCCTTTTTCTCCTCTTTATTTTGAGTTGATCCTTGATCATGTAAATTCCTTTGGCCTTCCAAAAGCTTGTGGAAGCTTAAATGAATATTGTTGAGAAATTCTTACCAAAACAGGTGGTACCACACCACAACACCCAAGACCACGCCGCAAATGAGATGATTGTGCCATGGAGTTAGTGGCTACACTATAGTAATATTTTGGGGGGCTGAGTCCACACTATTGAGGAAATGGTTGTGACATAGTGACCACAACCATGGAGATTGCATTGTAGCCTTCACTGTGAAGGGCTATTTGGGAAGGGTGGTGTCTTCGTGTCTTAGACCATGTTGCAGATCCGTGCTCCACATCGGTTTTAGATAGATGTATTAATTTGGTCTTCAGGAGTTACGACTTTAATGATCTATTTCAGTTCTGATTTAGGGATCCATTTTTAGTTTTAATTAATTAGTTACAATCCATTGTCAATGGATTAATTGATTTTCATTTATTTATTGTAATTAATTCAATAAATAAATACCCAAATATTCAGAAATGCATACAATGTGTTATGCATATGAGATGACTTGGGTTTCATAAATATAAGAGGACGAGGTCCTTTCCTATTGGTTTGTGATGTGCATAATCCTCTTCCAAATCTCTCTTCTTCTCAAGCACTATTCATCTCACTTGAGAAGGTTTTAGAACCCCTTAAGTTTCTCAAGAATCCTCACAATAAGATCATGGATCCATTGGATGATGTATCACCTCAAAGTTAGGGTGATTTTATTCACTACAGCTGATAATATCTTATAAGAACACTCCATCAAAGGATAAATATGGAAGTTGTTACAACTCATTTTTTCCAGGTACTCTATTTTTTGGTGATATTAACATGTTCATTTTTTGAATATATTTATCTTTTATTTTGGGTTATCTTCTACTGGAAATATTCATTAGATGATCGTACAAAACCCATTAGCAGTATCAGAGGTAGTTTCTTCAAGATTTAAACATGTTTTGATCATTGGATTTTGAGAAAAAAATTAACTAGAAATAAGAATAGAATTTTGAAGAAAAACAAAGATGCCTTGTGTAAGGGTAAATATGATTTACCCTTACATGAAACCCTTACTTAGAAGGTATGCATAAGGTAAACCTCTTTGTTACCTTCACACGGATGATTTTCGTAAAGGTAGTACCCTCACACAATGGGGTTTATGTAAGGGTCATTGGCACTTTACCCTTGTGCGTAAAGGTAATAGATTTGTTGTGTAAAGGTCCCTGATGTTTACCTTTTCACAGAGTATGAAATATTCAGATTACCCTTACACAAAGGATTTGTATAAAGGTAATACCTTTATGTGAGGGAGCTACATAAAGGTAATCTGGGTATTAATTTTATACAATGGTTTTCAAAATCGAGTTGCGTAATGGTAACCTTTATATTACCTTTACATAGGTTTCTGAAAACAGCAGTTACCCTTACATAGAGAGTCTATGTAAGGGTGGTGGGGAGGATACACTTTCATGGAATATGGATTCTACATAAGGGTAAGTAGAAAAAAAATATTTTTTAAAATATTAAAAGGTTTTTATGATTTATAAAAGTTTTATGAATCATAATAAAATAAATTTTGGGATATTTTAATTTATAAGGATTTAATTAATTAATTAATTAATTAATTAATTAATTATGATTTTTTTATATTTTAATTAAATAAATTTTTACGAAAAAAATTTCTCAAATATTTAAGGTTGATATTTTAAAATACCTTTCGACAAATTAAATGGCATTCCTTATGATCAAGAAATAAATAGTTTGTTTAGAAATCAAAAGAGGTGATTTATAAAGTGTTTATCAATTAAAAAATATATGATATTTAAATTATATAAAATATTTACATAAAATATATTGAATTATAAAATGTTTATAATTCATGAAAATAATATAAATTCCATTTAATATAAAATATCAAGGGGTTCATACTGAAATGAATGTAAAATGTTTATATTCTTGATAATTTATAAAACTTTTATAATTAGTATTTATTTATAAATAGTTCATAAATGACACATGTTTTGGAAAATAAATAATTTTTTTATTTTTTTGATAAATTTTATTAATATTAATGTTTAGTAAATTGTTTATGTATTATGAATATTGTTTGTGCCCATTTATATGATAAATTTATTCTAGGATATATCATCACATATCATGCTATGTTTGATATCATAAAATTTTGTTTTTATCTTCCTTAACACCACTTTTTAATTTTAGTTACGAGCTTGAGAATAGTTTTTGAGCATATTTTTTGCATATTAGGTGTTAAAATTTTCATGAATTGAATTCTATCTTGATTAAAGTCTCCTCAGGGAGAGGGACTTAGTCTCCTCAAGTGTCTATACTTGGTAAAAAATATTTCTATATAATTAAAATATTTGTTTTCCAAAATTATTTGAAGAAACTAAAATCAATTGAAATGATTCAAAAGTTATTTTATCATGGTTTAAACATCATGAAATGGGTTTTTTTATTAAAACAAAGGGATAAAAAGGATTAAAAATTGAATAATATGAAATAAAGAGGGTTTATGGAGTAATTTCTTTTTCATGTTGTAGCAACTACTACTTCACTATAATGATCTGGAATATGTTTTTAAAAAAATCAGGAAGAAGTAGAAGGAGTTGAAAACCAATTTAGGGAAGTTTTTTTCTTTTAATTTTAATTTTAATTTCAAATTTAAATGGTATTTTTTGCTATTGGAAGAAAAATATATTTTTTAGCATTTTAAAAAATGGAAAAATTGTAGAATATAGAGTGAAAGAATAATAAATCTATGTTGTATAGAAAATAGAAGAATATTATTATGTATAAAATAAATAATTTTGGGAGAGTTGTGTAAAATTTAGTTCATGCAAGAATAAGAACCATGTGATAATGAAAAAGGAAGAATAAAGAATAACAGCACAATGATAGTATGAAGACAGTATCATCTGAGTAAAGAAAATTTTGTTGTTAAACTCATTTTCTTATTATTGAATTATTGTGGGAAGAACTCTAAAAAATATATTATGAGATGTATAACATGATTACAAGGATATTTCCTGCACATTTGTATCTATATGTTCTAATTAGTGGGATATATGGTCTCGGTGAAATTTGGATCATGCTATGGATTAAACTTTCATTTGGAAAGGTAAACCTTGTAAATATGTTATGCCTATTTTTTTCTATGTTTATAGATGTGTTTATAGAAAAAAAAATTAACATTTTAATAGGTGGATAAGGTTGTTTCAAGAAGAAACGTAAAACAAAATTTATAATAATTGATTCACCCCTCTTTTAGTGATTTCACTAATCTTGTGGGTCTTTCAACAATCCAAATTATGAGACACTTCAGTATAACAATCAATCAATAAAATTCTAAAAAACTTAAATATCAAGTAAACATTTCATATAAATTCACATAACCATGATTCCTAATATTAATGAGTGGAATAATTTCCAACACACTTATAATATCAAGTGTGGAGTAGGCATAGTATCCCATTCCATGACCAATACTAAGGGAGAATGTGATAACATCCCAAACCATTATTGACATCAAGTATGAATGGGCATAATGTCCCACTAATTTCAATTATGAAAGGGAATATAATATCATACCATAAAAATATCAATGATTAATGGGCATAATGTATCATTCATTAAAACTGACAAGGGAGAGATGGTCATAATTATCCTCCCCACTTTTATGCCCTCAATAAATTGACATAACATCGATCCTGAACATAATAATAATGAATTATTGGGAAAATAATTCTACTAAACTTCTAATTCTAATGGACAGGAATGTCATCTAACACCCTTTCCAAAACTCAAGATAAATAGGCATAGAATCCCAATTCCATTTCTAAATAATATATATTATAATTTCCTCAAGCTTCAATTCATAATTTCTATTAGGTTGGTTCTCATACACACAACCACTTCCCTGTTACCAAATCCAATGTAAACCCTTCCCCAAGTCTATCTCAAATAAGGGTGAAACGCTTTTATCCCTTTTTATATGTTAAAATTCATATTAAAACAATCCAAATGATAATCAATTATACCAAAATTCCATTTCAAGGATTCACTTTTACCGAGATCTTACATAAATTTCATCTATCATGATCTATTATGTTATAACATATCAAAGGAACACCACTATTGGGTTCCAAGATCATGATCCATCACACTTTCCCACAAGGCTATTGAATAGAAAAAATATCATCTAAATGACTACTCATCAACCTAATGGTCCTTACCACAGTATCAAAGAGATATAAAATAAAATTTAGGTTCTTTTCAGGACATACACATACACCATTCATAACCCACACATTACATAACACATGAAACTCATATAATTCAATGGGAATGTTGATAGACCACCAACAGTTTAGTTTTAGGATCCCACACATTAAAAATATTTTTTTTGATTTGGATTCAATCAATTAGAATCCCTAATTAAAATAAAATCCCCCAAATTAAAGATTTATATTGGAGATTAGTAAACATAATAAACAAATCCTGAATAGATAGAAGATGATAACTAGACATATCACTATAAGATAATGAAACAAGAAAATATTTGATCAGGGTTTGGAAGAGTCAAAATCCACTCTTGGAACAAGAGAGTTCAAATAAGAAAAGGAGAGGGTCATGGAACCTTCTGAAAGGAGGAGGAATATGAGATTTAATAAAAAATTGACCCCATAATTACCCAAACACCCTTATAAAAAATAAGGGATTGGGTTTCCACCAGACCCAAAATGGTAGGGTTAGTAGCCTCTACATTGGCCATTAGTAATCTAGTGGCATCCCATTGGGCTTTGGGTTGTAAATCATCTCCTAGGTAGGTTTCTACCACCCGACCCATTTCTTCAAAACTCAATTTCAAACATCATTGAACCTGTTAAGAATCAAAAATAAGTCAAACAATACATGGTATGATGAAAATTAAATTGATTCTTCACATCTATAAATGTGGATCATCACAAAATCCACACTATATTATATCTAGTCTTTCATATGCATCATTGACCTTCATCAAAAAAATTGTCATTTTACAAACAGATTCACCTTCTAGTCCCATGTATCCTCTTGAATATATATATGTGGACACTATACACAAACCATAAGTATCATCTTCTAACAAATAATTTTCTTGCACTAATCAACTATATGAACTATTAATTCCTCAAATGACTCATCATCCTTTATCTTAACATCATTGATGTTGATATTTTGATAAGGATCTGAATTTAAGATATATAGAATACATCATTCATCAAACTATGTCTATGTGGAGGTTCGAATTGGTACTCCAATTTATTGACCCTCCCCGTGATCTTAAATGGACCCATAAACTTGGGTGGAAACGTTCCATGCATATAAATCCTTATATGTCCAAATCATGGATAGACCCTTAGGAATACCTGGTCAACTACCTCAAGCTCTAAATGAAATAATCACTAATCGATATAGGATTCTTACCTATTATGTGTGGTCAATAACCAACTCCAAATAAGTTTAATACTCTTTGATGACTCTTATACAATCCTTGGTCTAACAATAGAAGACTCCCCTGCCTCTATCCAATATAGAGGTTATCATAATGGTCTACCATAAAACACTTCAAATAGATTTAGATGAATCAAAACATGATACCTTTTTTTATATGTGAACTCTTATAAAACTAGATAACTCTCTCAAAAACCACCAAACTCTAAAACTCGTGAAAAATCATATCCTTTATAATTTGAATAGTTCTCTCTAATTTCTCATCAGTCTGAGGATTATATGTTGTGCTCAAATGCACTAGAGTATCCAATTATTTTTAAAATCCCTATAAAAACAAGACATGAATCAGGAATCCATATTAGATCTGATAATCCTAGGCTCTCTATGTATAATTACTATTTCCCAAACATATATACTTCTTTTCTCATTAAATAATTGGGTATCTATAATCAATATGAAATGAGCATCTTAGGTTAATTGATCAATAATAACCCATACTACATTGTTTCCTTGGAGATACATCAGCAACCCCATCATGAAATCCATTATCATTTCATTTCATTTCCACTCTTCAATGTGTAACAATTTGAGAGGAACACTGAGTCTCTGGTGCTGATCCTTCTCCCATTGATTGGTGCAATACTATTAAATGGGCCCTGTGATGTCCTTTTTTATCCCTAGACACCAATAATTTATGTGGATGTCATGATACATATTTGTCAAAACTAAGTAAAAATATCATTTCTAGGCTTGTGATTTATGCCTCAACTCCTCGTGTAATCTCATCGAAACCAAAATTTGACCCCAAACATAAAAACCCCATCATAATCTTGGGTCCAATCTATTTGTTTCCCAAAAAATATGTGTTTTACCTCATAACCTAGTAAACAAAGTCTGGGATTCTATTATCCATCACTATATTAGGGAGTGATGTGGTAATGCTATCACAACCCTATCATGATACTTCTTGACATTAAAATGCATTTTTTTAAGAGACTAATCAATTTACACTCATCATTGGCCTATCCAACCACCTAGGCTTGAGTCTTTCTATTGAATGAATTACCCAAACTATTCACCTTTTAAGGTGTGTACATATCAATGTCAAAAGAATAATGGTAGTTGACCTACTTTCTTTATTAAAGGTTTAAGTCAAATTATAAAAATATGTACTTCAAGATCTTCTAGTCAGTATAGATCACATTCATCCTTACCAATAGATAGTAATGTCAATATCTTAATATGTGCACCATAGCTGTAAACTCTAAATCATGAGTTGGGTAGTTCCACTTATGTGGTCTGAGCTACCTGGACAAAAAAATTAGCTACTCACCCATCCTATATCAGCACTAATCTTGACCTAACTATGTATGCATTGTAATATAATGTATACTCTTAACCCATATCAACTAAGGCCAATATTGTTATGGCCATCAGTTTTCCCTTTATATTTTGGAAATCTTAAGCTCAACACTTGAAATCGATGTTGTAGCTTTGCTTGAGCTCAATGAAATAATTTTTTTAAGGCTCAAATATGACTTGATCATAATAGAGTTACTAGATTAGATTTGATCATGCTCGATTCAATTACTTAAACATAAATTTTATTGCAATCTTGAGCTTGGACCAGTTACTCACTAGGGATCAAAAATCTTGAAACTAAATTCATATATATTTAAAAATAACACTATATTAAAATATCTAATAGTGGATTAGGATTTTGAAACACTTTAGTAATCCTTTGTTTGAGTAAATAAATTAATATCTTTAGGTTGAGATTGGATAATTTCATCGAATTCAAGTATTATTGAGTATATGTGTATCATTTACATCCCTAACTCAAGGGTTAATATTAATTAAATATATATTTGTACTAATAATAGTTACAAATCGGTGATTAGAGAAGGATGGATTTTGAGGGAAGAATGAATTTCCATGGATGGAGGTGTTAGTACGAGGGAATGTAATGCCAATGATCCTGAAAAGATCTGTGACATTGACCAAATAGAATTTTTCCTGGTACTCTTCATGCCTGGCTGAGTTCACCTTAAGCTAAATACAACACAAACACGCCATCATTAGAACCAAGAAACACTGGGGACTCATTCTCACCGCTTTTATTCCCCGATGATCCATTGCTCTGTTTCCGCCTGACTTATACTGACGGAGTCGGCCACATTCTTTCCTTTTTACTATTTTATCCACACGCTATTTTTTAAATAATATTATTTATTTTCAAATTAGTCAATATCCTCACTTTAGGGATTACTTGTCAACATATTTGTTTGATTTTAAAATTTAAATAAATTATTTTCCTCAATCAAGTAAAGATAAACATCTGTATAACCCGCAAAAGTGAGAATATATTTAACATACCAAAAAGTTAAATCGGTACAAAAAAAATAAAACCTAAATCGATTTCACACTTAAGTTATATTTTGAGAATAGGCTAATAAAATTTATTTCAAATAAATTACTAGTTAAATATTTTTAGGATTTTGGTGTGTATATATATAATAAAATAAATTAAAAAAATAAATAAATAATGAATACTGGTGTATGTATTTTGGAATTATACATATGTGTGTTCATATATATATATATATTGTATTTAATTTATTTTTATATGTTATATATATTTTTTTATAATATACATATGTATATATTGTAAACTATTTATATATATAAATGTTTATATACTTATGAAAAAAAATTATTGTGTTCATAATATATTTATTAATATGTTCTGTATATTTATAGATAATTGGTAATACATCTCTTCATATATTTATATATATTGTTTTGTAGTGTATATGTGTATGTGTTTTATAGTTTGTGTGTGCGTGCGCACATACACACGCGTGTGTGTGGGACACGCATGTGTGTGTGTGTGTGTGTAATAGTTTCTAAGGATAGTTTAGCACTTAAACTAATTAGCATAAATGATTAAGAAACCCAAACAAAGAAATCCATGAATGAATCCTGAAAACACGTTGTATACAAAATGAAGAAAAATGATATCTCTACTATACATTGTAGCATTCACTACTACAAAATTGGACTTTTGCATCCCGGCACATGGGAGACCACCTTTGGTCATCGCTAATGGTGGGAAATAGCAAAAAACTAATTTGGTTGATGCACTTTTACCCCAAAAAACCCTATCATGCCCCCTCTCCCCCCCCCCCTCACCATCACCCCCCCCCCAATCATGTGACTCTCTCACCCTCTACCCAGACATCATCGTCGACTCTCACAGTCGCACTTCTAAAGAATGCCTTTGATCCCCCCACCTAGCTCATGCCCCATCCACCAATCGCACACCCTATCCCATGGGCCCATCACCCTCTACCCACCCTCACCACTGCCTCTTGTTGCTGCTACTCGGAGACATCCACTGATCCTACTGATCCTACTCACCACCCACCACCGATCTTTCTCTCGCTTCAAACTGTCATTGATCCAAGACAATACCACTCATCATTATGGCCACACCCAATTTCTCTTGTATCCACCACCCTAATTTTCTCCATGCCTGAAATAGATAACCCTATTTTCAGATCATCATAGTGGTTTTGAATTTTGAATTTCATTCATTATGTTTTACTAATTTTACTCACCGTAATCATTTGGTGATTATTTCCTGGAATCTAACATTGTTTTTTTCGATGTTTTTCAATTTATTTTTTAAAGATTCAAATTAAATTAGGTTTCTATGTTGAAATAGTTCCGTGGGATGATATTTTTTAGGGTTCCATGATTTTCATTGGTAAATTCAATAGAAAAATATTTTATTTCCCAATATCCCCCTAAATTTGGTGTAATTTGGGACCGTTGATTACAAAACCACACTTATACCCATGAACATTTTATCAATTAAAATGGACTCAACTACTATTTTGAATAAAATTAAAATTATTTTCAATCCTATCATCTAGTTTTCTTTTCTTCGTCTGTGATAAACAAACTCAACTCTTTTGTCTTGCAGATCCAACATGTAGTCTGTACAATTCTCATGAACTCTCTCACATATGTGTTCTACTATATAAAATAATTTTTAGATCACATCGCCACACTATTTATAGTTCTCATGCTACAACATGAGTATTACAATATTTTTCATTTGAGATTTATGATTTAAAGTGAATAAAATGATGCATGATATTTATAAATTACAGAATTATTTCATAACTCATCGACCACACACTCTATGAAATCCACATTATGTATAATGATCTTCACTGGTTATAACAAAGACTAACCATGCAACGTCATAAATATAAAACTCATATAGGTTCTTAGCAACTAAATACTAACATGAGTCTTCATTCTCCCACCCTCTAAATGCGCTAATTCCCCTTATTATTTTTCAGAAAGAGAGAGATCTTCATATAATGACATTGACACAGAAGGAACAAGTCGAACACCACTGTTAATTATAAGATTAAATGGTTTGTTAGAATTATTTGTTCAATTTATATTATCTGATATATCCTGTTAACAATTAATAATTACTTTGTTGTTGTATAAGTTTTTATTTTGTGTTTCAGATAATATTGAACCCCAAAATTTGAGCACTATAAGACTTTCTCACATTCCGTGTTCTGGGATTAAAATAAAACATCAGTCAATGTAATAAAATCCATCATTCAATGGTAAGAATATTATTTCTAAGAAGTATTTAATTATCCGATACGGATAATTTGAAATATTTTTTCTCAACAACAAATGTACTAAGGTATGTGAATTCTTAATGTAGTTAGAGTCTAACCCAAGTATTAAATGCTCTCTGTAATCCTGCATCAAACCCGAGTTCAAATATGAGAGGTGGAGAATTTTAGCAGGTACTATTTCAATATTTTAGCTGATGATGACACAGGTTGGCAGTGACAAATGACATAGGCAAGCTATGACGCAGGAATGATACAGGCTTGGTGATGCAAGTAGTATGATCCAAGCACATTGCACTGGGCTTTGGGTATAGTTTGTAGTCCTTTGGGACACGTAATGGGTTTCATGTCCACTAGGAATTTGGGCCATGTACTGAATAAATAAGGCTTTAGGGGTGGGTTATCCTTTGGGAGGGCAATGGTCTGCCTTTCCGGCCTATTTTTGTGGTGTGTTTGTGTGTATTTTTAATGAAATTGTACCCCCAATCACCTAATATATATGTTCATTATTATTAACTTTACTAGAAATTAATACTAAACCTATAAAATTAGTAATAACCACAACATATGGTAGTGGTCAATGCATCTCAACATTGACATAGCATCCGTGGATGATATTCTTTTCATTATTACAATAACTTTTTCCTTTTGTATTTTCAATAAATTTGAAGTGATTCTTTCATTATTACCATAATTATGTCTATCCTTAATGTTTTTTCCATTTTCTTCAGTAGGTGGAACATATAATACTAGCCTACACTCTCCTATCTCAATTTCAAATGTGACTCCTACCAAGTGTATTACATCGGGAAGACATTTCATATCAAATCAAGATATCATTTCCCTTAAAAATATTCAAGGCAATCACTCTTATAACATGAAATACTATCATGATATGAATCCTTTACTATTATTAGCTTACATGGATTAACTAGGGGTCTGAGATATATGATTCAAAACTGCTAAGATGAAATGACAATTTGTAACTAGGTAGGGTATCCATATTTGTTTGTTACATTCAATTATAATCCGAAATGGCTTGGAATTTCTAAGTATGTAAAAGAACAGAAATTTTTTCCATTGGGTTGTCTGTAAGTACTATACAAAGTGTTTAATATGAAGGATAACCATCTAATGAAAGATTTATTAGAATAATGTTTCTTTGGAACCTATTGTCTTGGTATTTCTTTCAATCCCCTTTCTATATTTTTTTATTGTGAGGAAATTTTTTAATGTATACATACTTTAAAATATTATTCATTCTTCTATTATGATGTAGTTATTCATGTTGTAGAATTGAAAAAATGATGTTTGATGCATGCACATATACATATTAAAAAAAATTACATACTTCTTACATTAGTTTGATGTTTCTTATTTCAGATTGACATGTGTACATATTTGTTTACATAATTCTTATATTAGTTTGTCGCATATACAGATTCATTCCAAAAATGAGGTTTGCAACATTCACATATACTTATTAAAATTTGTTTACATAATTCTTGCATTAGTTTGATGTTTCTTATTGTAGGTTTACATGTGTACATATTTGTTTACATACTTCTTATATTATTTTGTCGCATGTACATATTTATTACAAAAAAGAGGTTTACCTCATGTACATATTAATTCTTCCAGATTTTTTTATTTCCCATTATGTTTTTTTATATGCTTCTTATATTATTTTGATGTTTCTTATTTTAGGTTGTCGTGGATCATTCTATACCTTTTTAATTTTCAAGGGAGCTTTTGGAGATTATACTTTGAAGCCATTATGATGAATCCAATATCTAGTTTGGATTATTCTCTTGGGCCCTATAATTTTCCTAGAAACATAATTGGGAAGCCTTTATGATTTAATGTTTTTAGGTTATATGATTACATTGGATCAAATGTATCTTAATCTCTTGAACATTACATGTTCTCTATGATAACATTTATAATTCGTAATGCTATATTTTCAGGATACATCCTTGTATGATGAGTAAATGGTATTTTCCTTTATAATGGTATCACGACCCATCCCAGTGGGGTCCGAGCCGCAACTCCCCATGCCCGCCTCCAATAGGCCAGGGGCTGGTGACTAGCACCGAGTAGGCATGCTACTAACATGGGAGGCATGCCTACTCGGTGCTAGTCACCAGCCCCTGGCCTATTGGAGGTGGGTTTGGGGAGTTGTGGCTCGGACCCCACTGGGACGGGTCGTGACAGAGTGGTATCAGAGGAGGAACCTAGCCTTAAGTGTGGTGCACTGCCTGGGTTGAGTTGTAGGGCCCACAACGAGGACGTTGTGCTCTAAACGGGGGGTGATTGTAACACCCCCAAATGATAAAGGGTTAAATGACTAAATGATATGACTCATGTCAACAAGGTGCACCTTCCTTTTCAAGAGCCTGCCTGATTAGAACTCCGCAGTTACGCGTGCTTGGCCTGGAGTAGTGATCAGGATAGGTGACCTTCTGGGAAGTTTTCCAGAGTGTGTGTGAGTGAGGACAAAGCACACTAGAAAGGACGAGGGTTGGCATGTGGGGACAATTATTAGTCAGATGACCCATTAGGGCACATGGGTGGACCCTAAGGTGGGCCCCACGTGTCTGCGGGGCAACTGGTAGTACCTGATGGGCCAGGACCCGACGGCCATGTTAAGGCAGGGTGTATGTGCTGTCACCGGGACCCAGTTGTCACATTCTCTGTCACGACCTATCCCAGTGGGGTCCGAGCCGCAACTCCCTAAGCCCGCCTCCAATAGGCCAAGGGCTGGTGACTAGCACCGAGTAGGCATGCCTCCGTTTGTCACATTCTCTGTCACGACCTGTCCCAGTGGGGTCCGAGCCGCAACTCCCTAAGCCCGCCTCCAATAGGCCAGGGGCTGGTGACTAGCACCAAGTAGGCATGCTACTAACATGGGAGGCATGCCTACTCAGTGCTAGTCACCAGCCCCTGGCCTATTTGAGGCGGGCTTAGGGAGTTGCGGCTCGGACCCCACTGGGACGGGTCGTGACAGAGTGGTATCATAGGAGGAACCCAGCCTTAAGTGTGGTGCACTGCCTGGGTTGAGTTGTAGGGCCCACAACGAGGACGTTGTGCTCTAAAGGGGGGGTGATTGTAACACCCCCAAATGATAAAGGGTTAAATGACTAAATGATATGACTCATGTCAACAAGGTGCATCTTCCTGCATCTTCCTTTTCAGGAGTCTTCCTGATTAGAACTTCGCAGTTAAGCATGCTTGGCCTGGAGTAGTGATCAGGATGGGTGACCTTCTGGGAAGTTTCCCAGGGTGTGTGTGAGTGAGGACAAAGCACACTAGAAAGGACGAGTGTTGGCATGTGGGGACAATTATTATTCAGATGACCCGTTCAGGCATGTGGGTGGACCCTGGGGTGGGCCCCACATGCCTACGGGGCAACCATTGTAACACCCCCAAATGATAAAGGGTTAAATGACTAAATTATATGACTCATGTCAACAAGGTGCACCTTCCTTTTCAGGAGTCTGCCTGATTAAAACTCTATAGTTAAGCATGCTTTTCCTGGAGTAGTGATCAGGATGGGTGACCTTTTGAGAAGTTTCCCAAGGTGTGTGTGAGTGAGGAAAAAGCACACTAGAAAGTACGAGTGTTGGCCTGTGAGGACAATTATTAGTCAGATGACCCACTCGGGAACGTGGGTGGACCCTAAGGTGGGCTCCATGTGTCTGCGGGGCAACTGGTGGTACCCGGTGGGCCAGGACCCGACGACCATGTTAAGGCGAGGTGTATGTGCTGTCACCGGGACCCGGTTGTCACATTTGGTATCAGAGGAGGAACCCAGCCTTAAGTGTGGTGCACTGCCTGGGTTGAGTTGTAGGGCCCACAACGATAATGTGGGCCCCACGTGTATGTGGGGCAACTGGTGGTACCCGGTGGGCCAGGACCTGACGGCCATGTTAAGGCGGGGTGTCTGTGTTGTCACCGGGACCCGGTTGTCACATTTGGTATCAGAGGAGGAACCCAGCCTTAAGTGTGGTGCACTGCCTGGGTTGAGTTGTAGGGTCCACAATGAGGACGTTGTGCTCTAAAGGGGGGTGATTGTAACACCCCCAAATGATAAAGAGTTAAATGACTAAATGATATGACTCATGTCAGCAAGGTGCACCTTCCTTTTCAGGAGCCTTCCTGATTAGAACTCCGCAGTTAAGCGTGCTTGGCTTGTAGTAGTGATCAGGATGGGTGACCTTTTGGGAAGTTTTTCAGGGTGTGTGTGAGTGAGGACAAAGCACATTAGAAAGGATGAGTGTTGGCCTCTGGGGACAATTATTAGTCAGATGACCCATTCGGGCACGTGGGTGGACCCTAAGGTGGTCCCCACGTGTCTGCGGGGCAACTGGTGGTACCCGGTGGGCCAGGACCTGACGGCCATGTTAAGGCGGGGTGTCTGTGCTGTCACCGGGACCCGGTTGTCACAGGATAATTGTTTGAAGAATCTATATTTGAAATTTTCAGTGCAGTTTCCAATTGCAATTAATAGTGCATTTTTTATTACCACTATATTTGATGCTTGGGGATTCATAAATTTTCATTTTATCTTTTGAATTCCTTTAAATGGTTTTTAAATTATATTTGGGGAAGAAATTTTAATTGTCGATGCTACTCAAGAACTCATTAATCATGGGCATAAAGTCCATATATTTACAGCCCACCATGATAAATCTCAATGTTTTGAAGAGACTCTTATCGGTGAGTTCATATCCTAGTACATGAATTTTGTTGTTTGTGCATGCATTGGAAAGGTTGGGGAAGGGTCATGTTCTAGGTGTATTTTTGAACTGATTATGGTTTTTGGAAACTTAAGCAAGTCATTATTTCAGGTACCTTTATTGTTACAGTATATGGATCTTTCTTTCCACGCCATATTTTTTATGGTCTACATGCCATATGTGCATATTTGTGGTGCACTTTTGTTTCTCTTTACATGTTGTTCCTATGGACAACATTTGATGTTGTACTAGTTGATCAAGTGTGTTGTAATTCCATTATTGAAACTCAAAAGACCAGTAAAGTTAATTCATTGTTGATAATAATTTTTTAAGAATTTCAATTCCATGTACAATTTTGATGCCATCCATTTTTTTATTATTAGGTTGTATTCTCTTTTTACTTTCTAGGTATGTTGTTAGCTCGACGCACATATTAAATCAAGAGGATGTATAGAACACCCATAAAATTTATAGAATAGATCACAGCATGTTGGGTTTTATGTTTTTATGTTTCTTCTTGGTATTGTGTGTACACATATCATAATAGAATTGTGTGTTCAAATTGTAGGAATTGCGAATTTAATTTTTGTTCATAAAAATTTCACAACTTCTATATTTACAAATACATTCAAAAGCCTATTTTCATGGGGAATCCATCCAACTACTCTCTATCCAATAGTCAACATGGAATTGTTTGATGGACCTTATTTTTTTCAAGTAAAAAACATGTTTGCATGTCCTTCTGTGCTCTAGTTAGTTGCATGTTTGGAATTGAAGTTTCATCTATAAATGTTTTTTTAAAACATATGTTTTTGGGAAACCCTTTATTATAATGTGTACTTATGTTTTTTTACATATGTTTTATTTTTTTTCCATCAATCTATTTGACAGAAAAAAAAATGAATACATGGTTGGCTATTTTAGCCCTTGCTATGCTATGCAACCTTGAAGCATAGGATCTTGAAGGAAAAAATTTGACCTTGGCTATTGGTATGGTGGTTGAGGTTTTTTTATTCTAAATAAAAATGTGAAATAATTCTATATTCCTAGGTTGTTGGTTTGGTCTGTTGATTGGATATTCCCTTCCCATCATTGATTCTAGGTATTGACCCAAAGTAGGTAGTATAGGTATGTACCCTCCAGGTATATATAGAACTTATTTAATTCATTATGATTATATATATTTATTTACAATTAATCTGATACTCTTAAAATTTGTTGACATACAATTGATCTACTTGTTTCTTATGAAATTGTCTTGATTTATTTATTTAAATGTGTAGACATGTACATGCATACACTGATGTTTTTATTGTTGAGTTGAGACACTGCTATTATTTTCATACTGAGTATTTTATACTCACACACCACATGGACATATTGATGGACATAAAACTTATATTTTACTAATTTTTAGGTATATATAGGGACACTCAAAATTGGTAGGTCTTTATAGAAAATTGGCCATGTTTTTATGGAATCTTGAATGGTTCCCACTATAAAACCAATGTAGATATGGATGGTTGTAGATTATGTTTTCACTATAACTGATTAGTCCCGATATTTTATTTGTCTCAGGCCTTTGTTTGGCCTGACATTTATTTTGGCCTATTTATATAATTTATCTTTTAGTCCATTTACTTTGATCTGAACTCATGTAGAAAGTTATAGTGTATTTTTATTCTAGTTTACTCATTTATGAGTTGTTTGGTTTAATCTCATGTTTTTTATATATTCAATTTATAGGTGGGTTGTTCTAGATTATCAATAGAATCCAATTATAACATTTTATCATTAAAAGGTTGGAAAATCATTCCATAACATCTATATAGAATTTTTTTTGTTCTAGTCATCATCCCTTAAATTTCAGGGGGGACCTTGGTTTTAATAGCACTCTGATTCATGTGTTTTACATCTATTCAGGTCATAGACACTCCAATATACATCTATATCAAATAAATTATTATTGATTATAGAATTAATAGAATCATTCTTTTAATAGAATGTGGTCCCACCATAACCTTGAACTACTCAAAACATTCTTAGATCTAAAAATTTGGTGATGCATTTCTAATCCCTTTACACACACCCATGGGTTATTCATCATGATATATTCTTTTTATCTACAAACATATGTGATTATTTCATTTTATTGGATTCACATACACTAGTCATTTGAGATAAAAAATCAATAAAATTTATTTTAAATGAGTCATCGCTGAACATTAATGAAAAGTTCATTATGTATTAATGAAATAAGCTTTTAAATGACGCATCCTTCTACATTGAAAGAATATAAATTCCAACCATCACTTAAAATAACATGAATTATTATGTGAATATTTCATTAAAAATCTTCATACTTCCACTTATAACCAAGAAAACCACTCATCCATCCACTTGGTTAAGGATGAAAAACATTTTTACTATGCCTCTCTACTATATTTTCTTCCACCTATGTTTCTTTATATTCTACCACCAAATAAGTTGCTAATTTTATTAATATTATCCTTGATCATATATTTAGTCACAATCACATCAAAAACCTTCATTCATTTAGGTTTTGTTTTTCACCATTCCCATTTTATACCAACCATCTTTGTGAATGTTTAGGTATACTACCTCATGAATATAATACCTTACTCATATTATAGATATTACCTAAATTTATAAAACTACAACTCATTAAGAAAATATTGGTCAATAATGATCTTCTGGAAACACTTAATGTTAATATCCTTATTCAATCATTCTCACATAATAATCTACCACTATTTACCAATTATTACTTTATGATAATAATATTAAAACTCAAATATAAAAAAACAAAATATATATTTGATCCTCGTAAAAATTTTATCTTTATTTTATTGTAAAACATCACATCTAAATAGTGGTGGATTTTTTTATGAAACTCTCTATCCAGATCCATTTCTCTATAGTTATCTTGGTTGTATTCCATGATAATTAACTAGATGGCTTTTATAAAATAGGATATTATCAAGCATAGACACTTGGATTGACATGAAATAATGGGATAATGATCACAGTCATTTTTTATCTACAAAAATCAATGCCACATCCATCAGATGCTCTCATCACTCGGTATAATGGAAAATGATGGGTAACATTTTCTACTTTTATAAAAATGAAATATCTCCTTTAAAGGGTCAAAAATGAGAAAATGAATTCTGATTGACATGAAAATTTTGGAGAACATTTCTCGAATCATTTTTGATATGTTGAAATCAATAGTGCATCAATCTGATGCCCAAACTAGTCAGTATGGCTTTAGGTGTGATTTGAAATTATTAACATTTTTTAATAATCGTAAAATCATGTGTATAGGGGTCAAAATTTTCAAAATGAGCTCTGATTCACATTAAATTTTAATATAATTATCTTTAAGTCATTTATAATTTGTAGGAATCATCGGTATGTCGATTAGATACTCAAATTTCTCAGTATGATTGAATTTGATGTTTGTCCCTTATTTTTTGAGTTGAGGTAAAATCGCATAAAAGGGGAAATCCCAAGAAAATTCACTTATATAGACATTAAATCATAGTAAAATATTAAAATATTTGTTTTTTATTTTTAGGAATCAACACCACATCCATCAGATGCTCGTGTCATCCAGTATGATAGAAAACAACATATAACATTATACATTGTAATTAAAATGGAATATCTCCCATCAGGGGGTCAAAAACAAGAAAACAAATTCTAATTTATATAGTAGAAAATTCCTCAAATTATATAAGATTTATTGGAATTGATAGTTCTTCAATTTTAAACCCTGATTGGTCGGTACAATTAAAAGTTCATTTTCACATTTATTATCATTTTTGTAGTAATGGGGAAATCATTTGTGTTGGGGTAAAAACTAACCAAAAGAGATCCTATTGAAATGAAATATTTTTACAATAATATTTAAGTCATTTAAAATTTTTAGTAATCATTGACACACGAATTGGATACCTGGATTTATTGGTATGATCAAAAGTGGTGTTTGTCCCTCAGATTTGGAGTTAAGTGGAAAATCATATAAAATGGGCCAATACTAAGAAGATGCACTTTTAGTTACATTAAATCATGATATAATGATCATTTTTTCATTTTGGATCTATAGGAATCAATACCTCATCCATAGGATTCACGTGTTTCCCGGTATAAACGAAAATGATAGATAATGTTGTCTATGTTATTAAAATGTCATATCTCTCATCAGGGGGTTAAAAACAAGAAAATGACTTCTGGTTGAAATGAAAATCAATGGAAACATTCCTTAAATCATATATGATCTATTAGAATCAACCGCACATCAATCCAATTCTTGGATTGGCCTTTACAATTAAAATTTCATTTTAACATTTATTATCATTTTTGTAATAATAGTAAAATCATGTGTGTAGGTGTCAAAACCAACCAAATGATCTCCAATTGAAATGAAATATTAGGAAAAAGATCTTTAATTCATTTAAAATCTTTAGAAATCATTGATATGTGGATCAGATACCAAAATTTCTCATTATGATCGAAAATGACATTTTTCCCTTAGATTGAGAGTTAAGTGACAAATCATGTAAAAGGGGGAAATACCAAGAAAACACATTGGTATTGATTTTCACAGTTAAAAGAACATTCCTTGAATCATATGTAATCTATTAGAATCTAACATGTGTCAATTCGATCCTTAGATCAGTCGGTATAATTAAAAGTCCATTTTCACATTAATTATCATTTTTGTAATAATGGGTAAATCATGTTTGTAGGTGTCAAAATTGACCAAAATGGCTCTGATTAACATGAAATATTAGTAAAATTATATTTAAGTCTTTTAAAATCTATATGAATCATCAACACATGGATTAGATACTTTAATTGATCGGTATGTTCGAAAGTGGAATTTATCCCTCGGATTTGGAGTCAAGTGGAAAATCACGTAAAACGGTCTAATACTAATTAAAAATACTTGTATTTACATGAAACAATGATAGAATTATCATCTGTTTATTTTTTATCTATAGGAATCAACATTGTATCCATCGGATGCTTGTGTCGCCCAATATAAAAAATGATAGATAATGTTTTCTAGTGTTATTAAAATGTCATATATCCAGTCATGTGGTCAAAAAAGAGAAAACAACTTCTGAATGACATGGAAATATAGGGGGAAATTCTTCAAATCATATGATATCTATTGGAATCAGTCAGAAATCGATCCAATTCTTAGATTGGTCAGTACAATTAAAAGTTCATTTTCACATTTATTAACATTTTTTTAATAATGGGAAAATCATGTGTGTAGGGGTCAAAACTGACCAAATGTGCTCTAACTGATATTAAATCTTAGGAAAATAATCTTTAAGTCGTTTAATTTTTTTTGGAATCATCGAAACGTGGATCGAATACTTAAATTTCTCGGTATGATCAAAAGTGGTGTTTGTCCCTTGGATTTGGAGTTTAGTAAAAAATCATTTAAAAGGGAAAAATATTGAGAAAACACACTTGGATTGATATAAAATCATGGAATAATGATCACCAAACCATTTTTTATCTGTAGGAATCAAATCCACATCAATTGGATGCTCATGTTTCCCGGTATGATGGAAAATGACAAATAATGTTGTCTACTGTTATTAAAATGACTTATCTCCAATCAGGGGTTCAAAAATAATAAAAAGAGTTTTTATTGATGTGAGAAGTTATGATAACATTTATCGAATCATATTTGATCTATTGGAATCAAACATGCATCAATCTGATCCCTGTATTGGTCGGTATAATTAAAAGTTCATTTTCACATTTATTATCATTTTTTTAATAATGGTAAAATCATTTGAGTAGTGGTCAAAACCTACTAAAAGAGATTTGATTGACATGAAATTTTAGGAAAACTATCTTTATGTCATTTAAAATCTATATAAATCATTGACACATGGATTGGATACCTTAATTTCTTGTTATGATTGAAAGTGATGTTTGTCCCTCTGATTTAGAGTTAAGTGTCAAATCGTGTAAAAGGGTCCAATACTAATAAAACACACATTTATTGACATGAAATCGTGGTATAATGATCAATGATCCATTTTTGATATGTAGGAATCAATTCTACATCCATTGGATTCTCGTGTCACACGACATGATGGAAAACGGTGGGTAACGTTGTCTAGTGTTACTAAAATGACATATCTCCCATCATGGGGTGAAAATGAGAAAAGGACTTATGATTGACATGAAAAGGTATGAAAACATTCCTCAAACCATATGTGATCTATTATAATCCACCTCCCTTAAATTTGATGCCTGAAATTATTTATATACGGTAATCTTGGCTTTTAACTTGTAATAGTCATTGCTTAATTGATAAATACATTAAACATACATTTCAAATTTGCTTTGCATTATTTCTGTATTTATGATTCTTTCTATATGTAACACTATATAAAATATTTTTATTAGTATATATATATATATATTTTAACTAAATAAATTGGATTAATATTAAATATATTAATTTGTATTTGTTTTATTTAATTGTTTTTTATATCATATCATTGGGATGATTAATGATATATAGCTGTTTGGATTGTTGGTTTTGTTTGGATGCATATCTTTTATTTTTTGTTTTTGTTCTCTGTTGGCTGTTTTTTTATTTTGGTAATTTGGGTGCTATATAAGTGTAAAATTTAAAAAAACATCATCTTAGAGACCACCTATGGTAGTCGCTAATGATTTTGTTTTTGGGAAGCATTAGCGAACACCTTTGGTGATCACTATATATTTACATTTTTTTACCACCGTTGGCGAGTGCTAATACTCCTCCCAGCGACCGATGTTGCAGTTGTCTGGGGATACCCTATTATGACCACCATTGTTGGTCGTTATTGTCCTTTAGAGACGGGCCTACCGCAACCGCCAAAAGTGGTTGGCTGGCAGTCGTTAAAGATCATTAGCGACCACTTTTTGTGGTATATAAATTCAAAACTATAGTAGTGAATCTACTGTAATTATCATCACTGGTATGTTCCTGATGATGATCACAAGTGGAAACCTAAAATTCATCCCTCTTCCATGGAGTATCCATGTGTCGTACCAAATCACTCAACACATGAGTGGGACTCTCTTATGACCCATGGAATGTTAGTGCCTCAAGAAAGCTAAGGGTGGAGGATAAAGAGAGATTAACAGTAGAGAGATTCTAAAAATGCTTAAGAAATCTCTCATTATCATTATTTCATGGTGATAGCCTCTTTATATAGCATTTGAGGACACTCTTCGGGTGAACATGTATCTACTCATTCTTTACAGCACATGAGTAAATGGCATTCAATCCATCTATCTGCATCACATGAATGCATCTCTAATGTGGTTCATAATATGAAACATACATATTTAAAAATAGATTGTGGAAAATTTTGTGGTTGGGAGCATAACATCAATTTATGAAAGTTACATATTCTGATTGATACAATTCCTAGGGTTCAATATCCGAAATTGGGAAGTCAAGGCACCCCAACCACCACTTTCATCTACCCCAGATTCTGGTTCCTATCACCAAATGGGTCTTTAACAAGAGCTTCCATCTGAAGACAACAAATAATAATGAAATAACACACGATATTAAAGGAATAAGCATAACACCAATAATTAAGTGGTTCAAACATTAATCCTACTATATGGGGGAATACGCGACATTTTTCCATTGAGGTGAAAAAATAGAGTTACAAGGGAAACAATAACATCCAATAACCCTACCTAGTCCAAGTAATAGGGAAACCATACAAATGAATCCTTTCAAACACTATAATCGATAAACCTCCAGCTACAGGCACTCCTTAGGCATCTCCCCCATGGGGAAAGACACAATTCCTTCCTCCTCCTTTCTATCTACATGTAGTGTCAAAACTCCACTCTTTAGTTATCCATATAGAACAAAATTCCTTAACCCATTTTAAAGACTTTCCCTACAATAATCAGTCAGTAACTCTCCATTAAAACACCTTTTATGTTGGATGTGTACTAAAATGTACATGCATAAAATGCTTGTTCACCTTCATATGATGCATGAGATACATACATACATACATACATACATACATACATATATAATATGATGTTATATATAGTGTAAATTTAATATATGCATATGATGCATGTATTTTTCATGCATGTGATTCATGAATATTATATATATATATAATTTATTTTTCTTGAATAGTTTATTCATCAGTTACAATCAACTATGAATGGATTAATTACTTTTCATTTATTTATTATAATGAATTAAATAAATAAATAAACCAACAATCATAAACACATATGAATCTTTATGAATAGAGATACCTCAGGCTTCGACTATATAAGATGATGAGATCATATCCTATTGGTATGCGATGTGTATGAGCCTCTTTGAAATATCTTGTATTCCCTAGCATTGTTCATCTGACCTGAGAAGGCACTAGAACCATTTTAGTTTCTTGAGAATCCTCACAATATGATCACTAATCCATTGTCCAATATATCACCTTGAAGGTAGGGTGATTTCATTCACTTCTACTCATGATCTCATTTAAGAACACTCCATCGAAGGATAAAGATTGCAATATCTCGACCTTTGATTTTAGGTATGTTCTTTAGTTCATGATGTTTTCCTTTTTCTCCTATTTATTTTGAGTTGATCCTTGTTCATGTAAATTCCTTTGGCCTTCCAAAAGCTTGTGGAAGCTTAAATGAATATTGTTGAGAAATTCTTACCAAAACAGGTGGTACCACACCACAACACCCAAGACCACGCCACAAATGAGATGATTGTTCCATGGAGTTAGTGGCTACACTGTAGTAATATTTTGGGGGGGTTGAGTCCACACTGTTGAGGAAATGGTTGTGACATAGTGACCACAACCATGGAGATTGCATTGTAGCCTTCACTGTGAAGGGCTATTTGGGAAGGGTGGTGTCGCCGTGTCTTAGACCATGTTGCAGATCCGTGCTCCACATCGGTTTTAGATAGATGTAGTCATTCGGTCTTCAAGAGCTACGACTTTAATGATCTATTTCGGTTCTGATTTAGGGATCCATTTTTAGTTTTAATTCATTAGTTACAATCCATTGTCAATGGATTAATTTATTTTCATTTATTTATTGTAATTAATTCAATAAATAAATACCCAAATATTCAGAAATGCATACAATGTGTTATGCATATGAGATGACTTGGTTTTCATCAATATAAGAGGACGAGGTCCTTTCCTATTGGTTTGTGATGTGCATAATCCTCTTCCAAATCTCTCTTCTTCTCAATCACTATTCATCTCACTTGAGAAGGTTTTAGAACCCCTTAAGTTTCTCAAGAATCCTCACAATAGGATCATGGATCCATTAGATGATGTATCACCTCAAAGTTAGGGTGATTTTATTCACTACAGCTGATAATATCCTTTAAGAACACTCCATCAAAGGATAAATATGGAAGCTGTTACAACTCATTTTTTCCAGGTACTCTATTTTTTGGTGATATTAACATGTTGATTTTTTGAATATATTTATCTTTTATTTTGGGTTATCTTCTGCTTTAAATATTCATTAGATGATCGAACAAAACCCATTAGCAGTATCAGAGGTAGTTTCTTCAAGATTTAAACATTTTTTGATCATTGGATTTTGAGAAAAAAAAATTAACTAGAAACAAGAATAGAATTTTGAAGAGAAAAAAAAGATGCCTTGTGTAAGGGTAAATATGATTTACCCTTACATGAAACCCTTACTTAGAAGGTATGCATAAGGTAAACCTTTTTGTTACCTTCACACGGATGATTTTCGTAAAGGTAGTACCCTCACACAATGGGGTTTATGTAAGGGGCATTGGCACTTTACCCTTGTGCGTAAAGGTAATAGATTTTTTGTGTAAAGGTCCCTGATGTTTACCTTTTCACAGAGTATGAAATATTTAGATTACCCTTACACAAAGGATTTGTATAAAGGTAATACCTTTATGTGAGGGAGCTACATAAAGGTAATCTGGGTATTAAATTTTCACAATGGTTTTCAAAATCGAGTTGTGTAATGGTAACCTTTATATTACCTTTACATAGGTTTCTGAAAACATCAGTTACCCTTACATAGAGAGTCTATGTAAGGGTGGTGGGGAGGATACACTTTTATGGAATATGAATTCTACATAAGGGTAAGTAGAAAAAAAATATTTTTTAAAATATTAAAAGGTTTTTATGATTTATAAAAGTTTTATGAATCATAATAAAATAAATTTTGGGATATTTTAATTTATAAGGATTTAATTAATTAATTAATTAATTAATTAATTAATTATTTTTTTATATTTTAATTAAATAAATTTTTACGAAAAAAATTTCTCAAATATTTAAGGTTGATATTTTAAAATACCTTTCAACAAATTAAATGGCATTCCTTATGATCAAGAAATAAATAGTTTGTTTAGAAATCAAAAGAGGTTATTTATAAAGTGTTTATCAATTACAAAATATATGATATTTAAATTATATAAAATGTTTACATAAAATATATTGAATTATAAAATGTTTATAATTCATGAAAAATCATATAAATTCCATTTAATATAAAATATTAAGGGGTTCATACTGAAATGAATGTAAAATTTTTATATTCTTGATAATTTATAAAACTTTTATAATTAGTATTTATTTATAAATAGTTCATAAATGACTCATGTTTTGGAAAATAAATAAATTTTTTATTTTTTTGATAAATTTCCTTAATATTCATGTTTAGTAAATTTTTTATGTATTATGAATATTGTTTGTGCCCATTTATATGATAAATTTATTCTAGGATAGATCATCACATATCATGCTATGTTTGATATCATAAAATTTTGTTTTTATCTTCCTTAACACCACTTTTTAATTTTAGTTACGAGCTTGAGAATAGTTGTTGAGCATATTTTTTGCATATTAGGTGTTAAAATTTTCATGAATTGAATTCTATCTTGAGTAAAGTCTCCTCAGGGAGAGGGACTTAGGCTCAAGCCACCTACTTTCCTAGAGGATTTCCTTGGCTAGGAAATTGAATGAGTTTCCTATCTATTTCTCTAGGCTTACTCATGCGGAGTTTGTCAATATCATAAACATTATGCCTTTACATGAAGCATTAATTTACATTATTCATATGATTCATTTAGATATGTATGAATATACTTGACTTCCATTTTTTAGGTGATTAACATAGGCTCGTTGGTTATGTAAAGAGTTACACATTAATGTGGAGTGAACACATTAATTTGGAGGTTGGAATAGGGTTTCCAAAACTAAATTAGAATCATGCATACACAAAAATAAAAAAACATGAGAAGATAATGATTACATAATATGTAGTAATTGTGAATTTAATATGCATATGATGTATATTAAATTGGTGAGACTTTAAAAGTAAACCCCTCAAATAATAAGTGTGATATTCCTTCAAAAGTGATGCTTGTTAAGACCTTGATTATCCAACTGGGTAGGTCATTCCATAGCTGGGTGACCATGCATTATCTTGTGTATGGAAAGAAAGTGATGGGTGCCACTGGAACATTCTTTTCTAGGACATTCCATAGCTAGGTTTCCTTATAATGACCATTGTTAGATTATTTTTAATGTTTGATTTGGGTTACACTAGCCTGGAGACCCTAATAGGATTAGGTTACGGGAGGAATAAAGATTGGTATATCCATATAATGGATTTTGATAATGTTTTATCCACTCAACTATCCAAGAGTCTCAACTATTGTGATTGGGATGATTCCTTATATAAATAAGAATTTTTGTGAGAGAAACACTATAACGGACTCATTTCATAGTGAAATTTGTATGTTGGCTCACTAAATGGATATGATGTACATGATCATCAATTTTAGTGGGATCGTTATCATTAAAATTCCTTATTGGAGGGATCATTCATACTGGTTTTGGGATTTTTGGCTCAGCGGTCGACGGTTTTCAGGCACCCTTCGGAGTGGGCTCATTCTCTTCTTTTTCTCTAGTTTTAGCATCGTTGGGATTTCATCATTCAGAGACCTCATCCGTTCAAACCTATTCCCTGGAATCACATCCCTCGGATCCTATCCTGGTTGGATCTAGAGTGGTGGCTTCTCAGAGGTTTTGGGAGGTGAGTTTTGATGGCTGACGGTGCCCCTCACGCGATTTGCTCTGGTTTTTCTTCTCCATCGATGTTCAGGTTTTAGCATCGTTAATTGTTTGTTTTGGTCCTTTTGGTTTTATTCCTCAATCCATTTGTGAAGTTTTGGTGCTTATTCTACGGCGTGATGTTTGTTCGGTGTTTAACCCGTTTATTTTTTATGGAGTGGTTTCGTTCATGTTTGGTTTTGATGGTCAATGAAATTGTGTAGAGGGCTATGAGGATCTTTACTGGTGTTTGCGTGTTTTTTCTAGTTTGATGGGGGATGATTCGACTGTCTCTGGAATTTTGGTGTGCATTTGGACGGCATGGATGATGGACAGTGTTGGGTTAGGTTATGATGCTATTCAGTGACGGGTGTGTGATAGCGATGACGGTGTTGACAGGATGGCATGATGCTATTCTGCATGGGTATGGCAGTAAGATTAGGGTTCTGGTGGCATGATGTTTCCTTTGATGTGCCCTTTTGAATTTTGAATTTCATGTTACTTTGAATTTTTATCCCGCATGAACGGTTGGTTACTGCTTATCCATAAAGCGGCTTATTTGAAAATCAATAAAAATAGAGTTGGGAGAATATTTTTAGGGAGATCAAATAATTTATATAAGGCTTATTCTAGTTAAGTAATTAATTCTATTATCAGAAACTGGTTAATTTAGAAGAATAAATGAATAATTCTAAATCAACCTTACATAATTCTATTTTTGAGGTTGTGGAATGTTCAAAGAAGAATTAAGTTTGTGAATACTGATAAAAGTCACTCTATATGAGTGAATAAAATCCTAATAAAGTTGTTGAAAAGTTTGAGATTGAGAAGAAAGTTAAGAAGACAAGGTCTGTAGAAAAATCTAGTGATCCTCAAAAATCTAGAAATTCTAGGTAAACCAACTTGAAATAAAAAACTGGAACAATTGGTGACTCTAAAGAGTATGAAAAGAGGTCTAATATGAAGAAGAATGTGTAAAAATTTTACCAAAAAAATGGTACACAAAAAGGATGCAAGATTTAAGACTCAATAAAAGAAGGAACTTGGGTGTCAACAGCTATAAAATAGTCATTCTATAGGGGAAAGTATTCTTCCTATGGGTTTTTTGGCTCTATGAAGTATTTAGGAATTCAAAAATAATTTTTTGGTTTAATTATCAATTCTATTATGAGCCTAGGGGGTTTTAAAAGTCATGTACTGAGGTGGATTTAGTCCTCTCTAAAGAATAAAGTTTTGAAATAGTTTATATATTCTTGATAGAAATTTTATAATAGTTTTGATGTTATTGAGGATGTCTGTGGAAGATATGAAAATACCAATAACCATTAAAATTAATGCATCATACTTCTACCATGCTAGAAAAATAAGAGTTACAAAACTCAATAGGCTTGGAATAAGAATAGAAAAGGAAATGAGAATGCTTTGGTTGTAGAAGTGGCTCCTAAAGCATCAAAGGGGGTTAATCCATGGATTCTTAAGAGTGGATGTTCATCTCATATTAAAGGGTATTTAAATATTCTAACTAGTTTTTAAAAGTGAAAATAAGTATTAGTAACCTTTTTAAATTATACATCATTCAAAATAAATCGTGTTGGAACTGTTGTGACTGGGAAAAATAAACTAAAATTCAAGAACATTTTGTTTATTGAAGGACTGAAACAAATTTTCTTAGTGTGTATTAGTTATGTGATGAGTAAAATGAAGTAATCTATTAATAGGATGGATTTATTTTTATTATCTTGAAAAATTAATTTATTTTTGACAAGAGGATTGTGGATAAGGGGTAATCTCTTTCAGGATGGTAATGCTGAAAATTCTTGTTATTTAAACACATAAGAATAAAATCATTTTTGGAATTGAAGGATTATTCATTTAGGAAAAACATATATGAGTAATCTTATAAGAATATATTATTTCCATGACGTACCTAATTTAAAATATAAATAAATTGGATCTTATCAACATCTCAAAAGGGTAATATTATTAACACTTCACAAAAGAGTGTGGTGATTCATTCTACTCAACGTTTAGAGCTAGTTAATTCACATGTATATGGGCCGATTAGGAAGCAATAAAATAATAGAGATAGTTAATTTATCAATTTTATTGATGAATCCACTCTCATTATTTGTGTTATGTTCATGAAGTGAATGTCTGGAGCTTTTATAATGTTTAAAAGTTTTTAAAGAAGTGCTGAAAATGAGTATGATTTTTCTCTAATAATGAGCCAGAATAACAATGATTCTAAATTTAAAAATGGAATGTTTGAATATTATTTAGAGAAACATATAATCTGACATGAACTTGGTTCACCATACACACCATAAAAATGGTGTGGTTGAACAGAAAAATAGAATCATGGTGGAGAGGCTCAGAAAATGTTAATCGAGCAAGATACCTCTTGAAATATTTTAATCTACGAAACTGGTATAGCAGTTCACATTCAAAATGGTTTTTTGTACAATAAAAATTCATATATATCCTCATATGAGATGAACTAGAAGAATCATCCATGTTTGAAGTATATAAGGGTATTTAGAATCCCTTGTGTGATCAAGGTTAAATTAAAAATCATGGGAATTTTGAGAAGAAAGGTGTTGTTGGGATATTTCTTAGTTATCCTCTAAATGGTAGAGGATACAACTTTTATAATAAATTTCCTGGGATGGCTGTTCATACTACTGATATGACGGTACTAGAACACACAAATAATGAAAGAACACATGATGAACCAAGTACCAAAAGTGATGGAGATGAAGTTGTTTTTATTAAACAGTTAGAAGAAGTTTCTTAAAATGAATAAAGTGTGGAAGATGTGTAGGATGGAGAAGCAGATGCTATTATTTCATGTTATGAGGAATAACCTCATTCATCTCATCCAAGGCTGATAAAACATGTTTAGGTGTAGAATATCATATGAGAATAGGGATATGATGTTCAAACTTGAATAACTTTGAGGATAACATCACATACATCACTATTTTCTCACATTGAACCAAGATATGTGTAAGAATATTTGAAACATCAAGAGTGGGTTGATTTTATGAAAGAATTAATGGATCAGATTGAGAAGAATGAAACCTGGGACTTGGTACCCAAGATGGAAAACAAAAATTTCAATGGAAAAAAATGAGTATTCCAGAATAAATTGAATGAAAAGGGTGAAGTTGTGTGAAAAAAATCAATACTTGTGTGTAAATGGTATTCTTATGTAGAAGAAATTTATTTTTAGGAAACATTTTCACTTATTGAAAATATATAAACCATAAGGATATTTCTTTCTTTCATCCCAATGGAAATACATGATATTCCAAATGGTTTTCAAGTCTCCCTTCCTTAGTGGTGACCTGAATGATGTGGTATATATTGAATAACCTTATAGATTCTTTCTTGATAAAGTATATAATTTTGTTTTCAAGTTAAATAAGGGATTATATGGGTTGAAAAAATCCCTCAAATCATAGTATTCTAAGATATACACCTGTTTGATGAAGTTCAAATTCAAAAAAGGAAGAGTGGTTAGCAACCTCTACATTAAAGATGACAAATAGGTATCTCTCTATATTATTGTCTATATAGATGAAATCATTTTTTGGTAATGATGAGGAATTTTATAAAGATTTTTTAAAACAAATTAAGATGATTTTTGAAATGTCTTTTCTTGGGGAGATGAGATGCTTTATTGGCTTACGAATTTCTCATTAGAGATATCAAAATTTTCTTTTTCAAGGGAAGTATGCTAGGGAAATTTTAAAAAGGATTGGCATGTAGGATTAAAATCTAGTCAACACCTCAATTTCAGTGGAAACCAAGATTTCTAAAGATAAGAAAGGAAAGGAAGTATATCCAAGATAATTCTTTAATTAAGTTTGATGTTTATTGTGTTTGAAAACTTCAAGGATGAATATAGTTTATGTTGTTACACTTTGTTCTATGTATCAAAATTGCACTAAAAGAATCCCATTTAAATGATAGAAAAAGGATTCTTAGGTTCACAAATGGAACAAAAGATTTTGGTTTGAAATATAACAGCAAATGGAAACTCATTTTGTTATACAGATGTATATTGGGAAGGTTGAGTTAATGACAAGAGGTCTGCATCTAGAAGAGTTTTTCCCTTGGAGAAAGGTGTGTTTAGTGGAACACAAAGAAGAATAACTTTATAACCTTAATCGCTATTGAAGTATAGTATGTGGCTGCTACATAAGCCATGAACCAATTGATGTGGATGAAGACTCAGTTTGAAGATATCGAGGTTGAAGTGAATTTTCTACTACTTTTTGGTTGTGATAATCAAGGTATTATCAATCATTCAAAGAATTGGGTTGAAAATTCAAGATCTAAGCATGTTGATAAAACGTATCACTTCATCATGAAGCTTTTGGAAAGAAATGAACTGAAGTTGGAATTTGTTTCTATATAAGAGAAAATAGCTTACGTGTTTATCAATCCATTTCCACTGGATGCATTTCAAAATTTTAAGTTAATTTTGGGAGTTCAACTTCACACATATCAAGGCTAAGGTATGGTAGTTTATCTCCTATCTCATATTTTAAATTGGATTCTTGTTGTTACAGGGGTTAAGAAAAAGAAAAAGACAACATAAATATATTTATTGCTTTATGTATTTACAAATTGTATTTACAAATTGTATTTACAATGGGGGTTGAAGTGTTTTTAAAATGAATCATGGGATATTTGTTTTCAAAATGGGGGACATATCCCATATTTAAGGTGATCTTATATTTAGAGATATTTTTTAAAAGGGGTAAGATTTGGGTACGACATTGTGCATGTGTGCATTGTTCTAATAATTTTGTTACATTTTATGCATAAATTTTTATATTACATATGCTCTAGAAAGATTTGTCATGTTATGGGTAAACTTGATGTGATTATGAAGTATTGATTGAAGAATAATTGATCCATTCTCAGATAATCTATGGGAAGATTTGATTTGATGATGAAGTGTCGATTGAAGAAGAAGTTATCCCTTATGAGATCAATATTTAAGTGATATTATTTCATCAAATTGAATCAAGAAAATCAATAGATGTGAAGGTTTGAATGTAAATCACTATTTAATGGAAAAAATGACATTATTATTCAATGTTTGTGTTTCCTACATTGAGTTTTCTTAAGTAGACTTGAAATAATTGAATGATGATTTATTGCTAAGAGGATTGAGTTTGATAGTGATTTATGTTATGTGGTTGCTAATAAAATCTATAGGGGTGGATTGTTGAGCCCAAGATATACTTGGAAGTAGTTGAATACGTGGGTTTATTGTTGATACTGAAGTTTACTCTAGAACATTGAAATTATCTAGGGAAGAAGTTTTGGGGAATATTAAAGTGGACGTTGTTCTTGTATTGTATTTTTTTTTCAACACATAAATCATATTCGAACCCAAGTGATGTTTGATGAAATATTTGAGATGAAGTTCATTATAATATTTATGGAGTGTTTAAAGTTTATTAGAATAAGTTTTGAAGAGTTTGGAACAAATTTGGAGGTATTTTGAAGTATTCTAGAATTTGGAGTTAGGCTGAAAATTGGCCAAGTCTGGAGGTGTGTGTGAGTCATTCTTGAATCGTGTATGAGTCAATTTAGTTTATGTACGAGTTATTAGACCTACATATGAATCATTGTGTCCTATATAGGAGTCATTTAATCTAGTGTATGAGTCATTTTCCTCTACGTATGAGTTAATTCTCTATATGTATGAGTGATTCTATTGTTTGGTATGAGCGGTTCAGACTTAAGTATGAGTCAAAAACTAGGAAAAAAATAAGATTTTTACTAAATTTAAATGTGTGTTTCCAATGATTCAAAAATTATTTGAACATCGTTTAAACATCGTAAAATGGGTTTTTTAATTTAATCAAAGGGAGAAGAAGGTTTGAAAAATGAAGAAGATGAAATGAAAAGCAGTTATGGAGTAATTTCCTTGTGATGTTGTAGAAACTACTGCTTCACTATAATGATCAGGAACTTGTTTTGAAGAGAGAAAAAATCGAGGAGAAAAAGGAGTTGAAAATCAGTTCAAGGAAGTTGTTTTCTTTGAATTTGAATTTGAATTTGAATTTCAAATTCAAATGATATTTGCTGCTACTGTAAGAAAAATATATTCTTTTAGTGTTTTAAAAAATATAAAAAATGTGGAATATAGAGTGAAAGAATAAGAAACCTATGTTGTATAGAAAATAGAAGAATATTATTTTTTATAAAAGAAAGTAGTATGGGAGAGTTGTGTACAGTACAACGCATGCAGGAATAAGAATCTTGTGACAGTGAAAAAAGGAAGAATAAAGAATAACAACATAAGGATAGCATGAAGACATTATCATATGAGAAAAGATACTTCTATTTTTAAACCCATTTTATTATTATTGATTTTTATGTGGGAAGAACTTTAAAAAAAATGTCAACGAATGTATAACACGAGTACAAGGATATTGCCTACTCATTTGTATCAACATGTTCTAACTAGTGGGTTGTATGGTCTCCGTGAAATCTGGATCATGCTAAGGATTAAACATTCATTTTGAATGGTAAACCTTGTAAATATGTAATGCCCTTTTTTGGAATTGGATGTAGATAAATGAAGTCTATTAATAATGAAATCATGCAGTATCATTATGCACTACCACAAAAACGGCTTTACACAGCGCTACCATTTAACAGCGCTAAAAAACGCTGATAATGGGTACTTTTAATAGCACAAAAAAACATTGTTAAAAGTGCCCTTTTATTGGTGTTTTTTTAGCACTGATAAAGGCACCCCTTTTATCAATGTTTTTTAGCTATGTTAAAGGACCCTCCTTTATCAGTGTTTTTTTGTAAGCGCTGATATCAGCGTTTTTTACTAGCGCTGATAAAGGGTATCTCTAAAAAATATTTCATTAAAAATAATATATTAATATATAAATATATTTATTTTGATATAAATATAATATATATTTTTTAAATATGAATTAGATAAGGAAAAATAGGCATTTACACTTAATATATAAGATAATTAGTAAAAATGGTTTATAAAATAATTAAAAATAAGCGTTTTTTACTAGCGCTGATAAAGGGTATCTTTAAAAAATATTTCATTAAAAATAATATATTAATATAAAAATATATTTATTTTGATATAAATATAATATATATTTTTAAAATATGAATTAGATAAGACAAAATAGGCATTTACACTTAATATATAAGATAATTAGTAAAAATGGTTTATAAAATAATTAAAAATAATTTTTTAATTAATAATTTTCCAATTATCATCGAGTAGTAGTAATTTAATAACGATTTGAATTTTAAAAAAAATCAAAAAATTAATAAAAGATCGAAATTAAGTTGAATACGTAACTCGAACTTCAAACGGCCATAACTTTTGATCAGGGTGTCCGTTCAGGCTCCACTGCATATCAAATCAAAGCATGTGATCGGCTCTATGCACTAATAAAAGAGGGAAACCCTCATATTTTTTGAGGCCAAAAAAGGCTACAAAGACCTCCAAAACTGAGTTTTTAGTCAGGGTATTCCAATTTTTTAACATTTGATGGAATTTCAATTTGATTTAAAGAGGTCTTTTTGCCCTTTTTCAACGGGGACTAAATTTATTTCTAGGGCTTACATTCATATTGATATTATCGTTTTTTACTAGGGCTTACATTCAAATATATACCAATATATACATATTTTTTATATATTCATCCATAAAAATTTAATTTTATAAAAAAAAAACAATTAAACATTTTTACATATAAAATATTCTCAATATATAAACCTTATCTCAATAAAAAATAATATTCATTTTATTTAAAATACAAATGTATGAATACTTACATACATATACATATACAATTAATGTATAAATAATATTTATATATAAATATATTTGTGTGTGTTGACGAACATATATATGTCTATGTACATATTCTAATATACGTACATAAATATTAATATATAATATATGTAAATAAATATTAATATATAATATATGTAAATAAATATTAATATATATATAGATATATAGATATATTAAAAAAACATATTTTAAATATTCATAAATTTGCATTTTAAATAAAATGGATATTATTTTTTAAATATATATATATATATATATATATACACACAATGTATCCAAATATATAAATATATAGATATATCATAAAGTGAAAAACAAAAATTGTAGTCACATGATAAAGAGAACCGAACACCCAAGAAAGACATGTCTTCCTAGGGGTGTGTCTTGTTGAAAGAGGGAGTGGTGAGTGTTGTTAAAAGAAGTGGTTTGTGGTAAAGGAGTGGTCGAGTGCTGAAGGGGGGGATTGAGCAGGCAGATCTACTCGCATATTTGCAGATTTTTTAAAAATATATATATTATTGACATTTTTTTAAAACCAATAGATTTTTTAGATGAAACGGAGGTTTTTATCATTATTGGAGCATTTTTAACAATGAAAAATTATTTTTTTAGCGATGTTTTTGCAGTAGTAATTATGAATTAAAACCATTAAATCATAAAGCGTAGAGCATAAGAAAAGTTGATAACAGAAACACGAAAATCAAACGGATCGAAGAACAAGGTCCACCAAACAGCGAGAAACCAGAGCAATAAAAAGAGCGGGAATCTAGGCACATCTGTTCGCAGCGAACCCGATCCTGCGGCGTCCCACATCGTACACCACTTCACTGCCCAGCTGCTGCGTGTTTCCCACTGTCACAACCTCATTCTCATCTTCATTTCCAGCAAATGCTAGGCAGGCTGTTTCGGCGTCCAAACCAATAAGTATACCCCGCGGGGTTACCTGCAGCTCCGCACCCTTAAATATGAGGCTGATCTTTGGAACCTTCACATCCCTGTGCTTCCTCAGGTCATAGCACGTATCCAATATACTAAAAGCTCGAGTCCGCGTGTAATTTTGCTGCTGCATCAACTGCCGGAAGCGGTGTCGGAGGATGCCGTAGGCTGCCGGATGCAAGCGCGTGATGGTTGTTCCCGAATCCAAAATACACCCCGCCGGATTCGAAATTTCCGACCGGGTGATGTTCAGCAGGCTGCCCCCCACCCGTATCCCCACCAAATTTACATAATAGAATTCCGGGATTGTGGCGTTGTTTAGCAATGACGTGTACTCTGTTTTCGCCGAGGGCTGGACACTTTCTCCGAACTTGAGGCTTCCGGTCTCACACTCTGTTGTGGGGAGGCAGTAGGAAAAGAGCTGCAGATACCGTGCAGCGGTGTCCGATACGAATGACAGGCTTTTCCGGCTGAGCCCAAGGATCCCCGCCGCGAGGCCGAAGAGTCCGCTGTTGCGACGACCGCAACCGAAAAGAAAGTTGTGGATTACACTGGACGCCGTCAGCGTCAGCGTGTCGTTGGCAAGGACTCCTATGGAGGACGAATTGTCGCCGTACCGAATGCCGTAGCGGCAGACGGAGGTGTTGGAGCAGGCGGATCGAATGGTGTCATTCAGTCGCTTGCATGAGGGCACCAGGCAGCTGACTTCAGAATATGTTGTAGAACGGCTGGGGGTGAAGATGGGGTTCAGCTGTGTGTGGCAGGAGTTGCAGGGCTTGCACTGTACCCACGTAAGGTGGCTTGCCGTGTCCAAGATGAGGGTGCTCACTTGCGGAGGCGTCCCGAGGGCGATGTCGGCGAGGAACTCACCAATGCCGTAGGGGAATCCGGGAGCAACTGGCAGACTGCCCTGGATCTTACGGGTATGGAGGGAGTTCAACCACTTAACTCGTAAATGGTCGTGAAGGAGCAGGTGATGAAGAGCGGGGACGGCCTGCCGCCGAATCACACCCAGACCTGCTTCTCCCCCTCCTGAATTAAAAAAAAAAAAAATAGTTACAGATCGGCAATCAGCGAAGGATGGATTTTGTGAGGAGAATGAATTGCCTTTGATGGAGGTGGTAGTACGAGGGCATGGAACGCCAATGATCCTAACCAGATCTGTGACGTTGACGAGGTAGAAGTTTTCCCCGCGGTCTTCACGCCTGTCTGAGTTCACCTGAAGCTGAAGACAACACAAACACGCCGTCATCAAAACCAACACGCACAGGGGACTCATTCTCACCGCTTCCATTCCTCGACAATATCCCTCCTGCTGTTTCCGCCCGCCTTATTATTATACTGAGGGAGCCGGGGGGCAGGTCGTTTGCTTTTTACTATTTTTTCCAAACGCTCTTTTTTTTTATTATTATTCATTAGAAAATCAGGTCAATAGACTCGCTTTTGGGATTGCGGGTCAACTTATTTGTTTGCTTTTAAAATATAAATAAATTATTTTCCTCGATCTACATAAACCTAAACACCCGTATAACTCTGAGAATATATTTCCGGTACTCACAAGTTAAATCAATGCAAAAAAACGGGAACCTAAATCGATTTCACACGTGAGTTATATTTGGATAACAATTTAATGAAATTATATTCAAATAAAACAACAGTTAAATATTTTTAAATTATTATTCATTAGAAAATCAGGTCAATAGACGCGCTTTTGGGATTGCTTGTCAACTTATTTGGTTGCTTTTAAAATATAAATAAATTATTTTCCTCAATCTACATAAAGCGAAACAGCCGTATAACTCGCAAAAGCGAGAATATATTTCCCGTACTCACAAGTTAAATCGGTGCAAAAAAATGAAAACCTAAAACGATTTCACACGTAAGTTATATTTGGATAACAATTTAATGAAATTGAACTCAAATAAATTAGCGCTGATTTTTTTTTAGAATTTTGGTGTGTGTGTCTATTTATATATGTCAAATATATTTTGTTTATAATATACATGTATATGTTGTATAGTATTTAAATATAAAAATGTTTATATAATTATGCAAAAAAAAAATTTATTGTGTTCATAATATATTTATTAATATGCATTGTATGATTATAGATAATTGATAATTCATATCTTGGTATATGTATATATATATATATATATTGTTTTGTAGTATATATATGTGTGTGTTTTATAGTGTGTGTGTAGGAGTTTCTAAGGATAGTTTGACACTTAAACTAACAAACAATTTAGAAATAATACCACAAAACGGGGCAAGGGAAGCGTGTCGTTTTATGAGTGTTAAGCAGAAAGCGCTGATAAAGGGGGGGCCTTTATCAGTGCTAGTTTTAGCGGTGATAAAACTTTTTAATAATAATTTATATAGAATTATTATATTTATATTCAAAAATACTGTTTATTTGTATATATTAAATAAAAAATGCATGTTTATAATTAATATATATTTTGTAATAATTCAAATATATATATATATAATGTTTTAAAAAAGTATAAGATTATAATTAAATATATATGTGTTTCCAATGAATTTGATCAATTATTATATTGATCATGCGTGCATATATGTTATGTATCATCATCAATGTTCATTTATACATTACATACTTATTATTATTCATGTTGTCCATTGATGACTCCTTTTTTATTATGTATATTTTACTAGGTGTATATGATTAATTCATGTTACCCATATACTATATTATGTACTTAATACTTATAAAATTACATTAAATATATTTAAAGAATATATATATTTATTATATTTATAATTATTAAATTTCAAGTTATATAATTGCTTTTAAAATATATTTATTTGTAATTATAATTATAACTATATATATATTTAAATAAATATAAAATTACAATAAATACATATATTATAATTTTATAAATATATATATATATACACACACAAAAATTTATAAATATATTTATTTACAGTTATAATTATAACTGTAAAGACCCGAATTCGAAGCCCCTCCACTGGTGCCCCGTACTCGGTTCGTCACATGACCTCAAGCGTGTTTCCCCAAACGCCAGAGGCTGCCGACTAGCAGCAAGAGCCTTGGTGAGTCGGTGGGGAAACTATACACTCACTTGGTAAAGTATACAACGGAAGAACAACCATCCACAATAGCGGAAACAATAACAGCATACAACAACTGAACTGAACAGCGGAAGCAATGTATAAAACAATAATGATGCAATATGGTGCATATGTCTATGGAAAGCAGTAAACAAACCAACGTGCTGAAGTACAACTGAAATACAAAGTGCAAAAGAAAAACAAAGTAAACTCCTCATCATCGCAAGGCTCGGCTCGATCCCATGCTCTCCAGCTCCCGGCAAGTCAAACACATGAGGTAGAAGGGCGCTTGCCCTTATCTATACCTGCAACAACATAGTCTGCTTGAGCCCAAAAACATGGCCCAAACAGGATGTGAAACAAAGTCACAATAGGCAACCACCCAAAGATCTGTGCCTAATAGTCAATGAATACATGGCAAGTAAAGTACATGAACAGTAAACAAGAAAATACACAGCAGTCACAGTTCACAGTTCTAGCATATAAAGTACACAAGTAAACAACCAGCAACAAGAAGAAAACAAGTAACCCTCTGGGTAGCTCTCACAGCCTAACCCCTATGGTTCAACCTACAAGTACTAGCAACCCTCTAGGAGGCACACACAGTCTCACCCTTCTGGTTCAGCTAAGTAATAGACTCTCTGAGGAAGCACTCACCGTCAATTTCCCCTATAGTCTCGTATCGTGCTAAAGGCTCTCTGGGGAAGCACTCAAAGTCTCATTCCCCCTGTGGCCCGCGTCGAGGAACTACAGACTCTCTGAGGAAGCACTCATCGTCAATTCCCCCTGTGGTCTCACATCGTATTAAAAGACACTCTGGAGAAGCCCTTACGTCTATTCTCTATGTGGTATACTACACTAGGTTCTCATAGTCCTGTGTGTAAATAAACATGCTCAGCGCGCGTGTATCGCCCAAGTAAACCTCAAAAACTACTTGACTATCAATCTAAGGCTCAACACCACAACATAACAACAATTTCACTATCCTACAACTAGGCATGACAACCAACAAAACGCGAAACAAGCAAAACAAGCATGGAAAACATCCATAGTACATTAAAAACTACCATCTACACAGGCGAATACATCTACTCAAGCAATCAAGCAAAACAGACAAACAACGGGGGCAAAACAGGAAACACGCAATACCCCGTTCAAGGGTATTGGTGGAATTTGCACAAAATATTCAAAGACTTTCTACAGAAAGGCACAAACCACCTACCTCGATTCTAGGAGATCAATATACGTGAACAACGACGACAAATTCTCCTTAGAACGTCGTAGATATGAGAAAACGTCCGAAACACATAAACCACGATAACTTGAAAAGGAGGAGGAATTGGAAAACAAGGCTCAAACAGAAGGAAGAACTCACCGCTGCGCTTCCAACGCAATCGACCGTGCTCGAATCGGAGAACGGATGGAGAGGCGGGGGCTCGGGGAAGATCCGGCCGTACGGGTCGCTCTCTGACAAAGAACCTGGAGAAGGGGTGTGTTCTGTCCGTCAGGCACGACCCCGGTGCGTTTAGTGAAAAAAAGTACACGGCGTGTACTTTTAGAGTACACGGCGTGTACTAGGTTTTTCCGTACTCCGCCAAAATCGGCCTCCACAATACCCCTACACACCGTATGTGTGGCTCGGGCACGGCCAACACACGGCTTCGAGCCGGAGAAGAGTACACGGCGTGTACTCAGAAAGTACACAGCGTGTACTTCGAAATTTTCCAGAAACTCCATTTTTATTAAAAACTCCAGAAAAAGGAAAGGCGTACCTGAAACGAAGATCCGGGTTCTTACAAACTTTTCCCCTTAAAGAAATTCGTCCCCGAATTTCCCTAGTGAGACATAGAAGAAGAAGTCCCGAACAGCTCCGGCCACTGCGACCGCACATCGACCTCCCTCTCCCAGGTCTCGTCCTGTACTCGGCCATGCTGCCATAGCACCAATACAAGAGGGACAGACCTCCCACGGAGAACCTTCGTACTGCGATCGATAATCCGGATAAGATGCTCCTCAAACGATGCATCTGCTTCGAGCTCAACTTCCTCGGGCTGAAAGACATGAGACGAGTCTGAAAACTAACGTCGGAGCTGAGATACGTGGAAGACATCGTGCATGACCCGGTACCTCTGGGGTAGCTGCAACCGATAGGTGACCAGCCCAACTCTCTCCAAAACCTCAAATGGCCCGACGTACCGCGGTGAAAGCTTACCCTGTCTCTGAATCCTCTTGTGTCCCATCCTCGGTGCAACACGCAGGAAAACCTGATCCCCGACCTCGAACTCCAGAGGTCGTCTCCGCTGACCAGCATAAGACTTCTGTCGAGACTGTGCTGTAGCCATCCGCTTCCGAATCAATTCTATATGCTCTGAGGTCTCCTGAACAAGACGAGATCCCAGCAAAGCTGCCTCTCCTGCCTCTAGCCAGCATTAGGGTGATCAGCATGACCTACCGTACAAAGCCTCGTATGGTGCCATCTGAATAGTCGCCTGAAAACTGTTTTTGTAGGAAAACTCCAAAAGAGGGATATGCTTCTCCCAAGAACCGCCAAAGTCCAGAATGCAAGCTCTGAGCATCTCCTCTAGCACCTGGATCGTG
Organism: Viscum album; assembly: GCA_963277665.1. Lineage (NCBI taxonomy): Eukaryota > Viridiplantae > Streptophyta > Magnoliopsida > Santalales > Viscaceae > Viscum > Viscum album. The sequence goes on along the minus strand of OY728126.1, from coordinate 1,210,308,217 downwards.
TGCTCGGACTGACCATCAGTTTGAGGATGGTATGCCGTACTCAGAATTACCTGGGTACCCAAAACCTTTTGAAGTATAAGGCCCCAACCTTAAACCTTACTTAATCTTGAGTTATTACAAGATTACACATTGATGATATTTTCAGGTTTAGAGTTTTAGAGAATTAGATCATGAAACTTGCATTACATTTCACATTTAAACAAAGTGGTTACATAAAAGATAGTATTCATTCTTCCCATCAATAAAAACATATTTAAAATAAAACATGGATTCTTTCTTGACACATCCTTGACACTGTCATCACATCATGTACCTTTCCCTTGACCTGTGAAAAACATTTCAAAAACTTGGGATGAGCATAAAAAGCTCAGTAAGGGTTATAAAAATATGGAAAGGAAACATGAGTTCATATATACATAAGAATGAAATCATACTTTACCCATAAAACATAGGCACTTTAACATACCTCATCAAACCATGAATAAATCATAGAAAACATAAGACATAAAGGTAACTTGAGGCATTCATAACATTCTTACGTAGGGAGTAACCCTCTTGGTTACATTTTGAATACCCATCACAGTATATTCCCTAAATCTCTTCGGAGAAACCTTAACGTTTCACTCCTTCACGTTACCCAATGCATTGGAGAGCTATATCGGGCTCACCCGCCCTTAGTTTATCACAGAACCACCCGTCTTCATAACAATGCCCAAGAACCATAACATAATCTTATCACATAAAACATGAAAAAAGGAAACATAACATTTCCACCTTTCAATAACAAGATATCAATACAACACATTGATATAAATACATTATGAAAACCATTTTCAATACCAAAATAAAAGAAAAGTAAAACATGGTATTTATTTTTCTTTTAAAAAGAAGGTATGGCTTGTAGAGGAAACCGAAACTCAAATAATGGTCACGGCGGCGGAGAAGTCGTTGTCGCCGCATACGTACGACAAAAACATTCCCTTTTGTCGTTTTGTAAAACGCTTCGTATAAAAAAGATTCCTTTTGGATAAACGTAAAAGTCAAAGGGGTTTATACACCGTATAAAAGAAGGTTGTGTATAAAACAAAATATGCCTCAATGAAAGGATATTGGGATGAAGTCCCATACAAGGATGGTATCCTTGGTTTAAGGATAAATCAATTACATAATTATGTGTGACAAACAAATACACCAAATATAAGTGGATATTAAGTGTAAAATAATCAAAGGTCATTCACACATATTCAAAGGATGACATATTCAATAACTACATGTTGAACCCAAAGAAATCGAAATTGGGTTAAGAAGTTCCCTTGACAGCCTAACGACGTCACATCAAAATGAGTTGATGAGAGATAAAAAGTGTATCTCATCACTTGGATATAAAATTTACATCAATAAGGATATATGAGAACATATCCCAACATAACAATATGTAAATTAAAAGACCCAACAAAAGAAGTCTTTTAAAAAGAGGAGGGTGAAAGGTTCCCTTACCGACTTGGGTATCTTTCAAAACATACACCCCATGAAAGAAGGACAATACATCATTGATGTAAATAATCATAAACAAAAGTATATTACACAAAGAGTAGAATCATGGGCAGTACATACACCACTCAAAGGAAATTGTGTCAAATGTAGCATAAATCTCACGGGAATAAAAGTGAGATGAAAAATCCCTTACGAAAACTCGGCAGCCTAACAGGGCCACATAAAACTTACAAAAATAGATTGATGAGATCAAATAGGGTATCTCATCATATTAACATAAAGTTTATAGAAAGAGGAATATAAAAGAACATCCCCCATACATAACAAAGAGAAGCTTAAAAGAAGTGACATAAAGGAGAGTACTTAAAAAGAAAGAGAGAGGTTAGATCTCTTACGAAAATTCGGCAGCCTAACGACGCCACTCAAAACCTCCAAAATGGATTGATGAGAGAGAATAGGGTCTCTCATCACATGAACATAAAAATTACAGTAAGAGTAATATAAAATAACATCTCAATAACAAGAAATATGATCTTTAAAAGGAATGACATAAAAGAGTGTACTTAAAAAGAAAGAGAGGAGTAGGATCCCTTACCTCAAGTCCAACTTGTCTTGTTCGTTTATTTATATTCCTGAATAATAAACTTTGGTCAATTAATAATTGCCTAAGTACCTCCTTTAGAGATTATTATTCAGTTCATATCACATATTATAATGTTATAATAACTGTTTAATAATGTTAGTTCATATCAGACGTTTTTGCTGATGTTTGGTACATGAGTCAAAAATGAACTTGTTTGAAAAAAGATTGCCCATGTAGTTATAAGTAAATAATTTCCAGAATAGTATTAATGATTAAAATATCTTATATATCCAGTAAATATTCATTTCATACTATTCCATATCATTTGGAGATAAAAAACGAAAAGCACCGTTCATGGAGACGGTAGGCCGTACGTACGCATGAACGCTACTTTCATTTTTTGTCATATTAATGGAATTAAAAAAAAATGAGATATATATATATATATGTTATAATTCCAGAATGATATAAATAATTTTGATGTAATATATTACATATATATCCATTATATATATATACTTATAGTATTACATAACATTTTGAGATAAGAAATAAAATATATCGTTCATGGAGACGGTAAGCCGTACGTACGCATGAACGCTACTTCCATTTCTATTTCATATTTAATGGAATTAAAACATAATGATACATAATAGTATTTTAATTCCAGTATGGTATCATATATAATATCATTAAATATACCCTTTATACGTACCACATATGGTATTAACGAATCAAATCACTTTGAGGGGGCAGTAGTCCGCACTTCCTTAAATGAAGATATCGCGTTTACCCATAATGGAAACCATAAAGGTATGAACAAAATGAAAAATACAGAAGCTTAAGGAAAAAATAAACATATTATATATCATATATAAATATAGTTTCATCTTAATGGCCACCTTTGAATGTGTTAAAAGAATGTTGAACAATCATCGTTTCGGGAGGCCGAAATTCGCCATCCACGGAAACAGTATGTTCTTTAACCATTAGATGTAGGTGTGTGAAAGTATATCTCGAATCCTTATTATAACAACATCCTAGTATATTGATGATACTTGTTTTTTTACAAAAGAAATGAATAAAAAGAGTTTAGGGGGTTGGAGAAGCAAAATAAAATAAAAGGACTCAAGTGAAGACATTACCTTAAAATCGGGCAACTCCCTTTGGTTTGAGCTCAAAGGCTTCCTTGGGAAGACTTCTTCCCAATGTGAGGCTTCAAGGAGTAAAATAGGGAAGTGGAGAGACAAAATGGGCAGAGGTTGTCTGAGCCAAAGGCTTTGGGAGTGTGGGTAAGGAGGTAGAGGTGGGGGCCTTTTATAAGAGGAGAGGAGGGGCACTCTTGTAAAGTTACAAAATGTTACTTTATTTTCAAAAGATTTTCGGATTTTAAAGGTCCCAAATTGATGTATTTCGAGGATAAGGTGATAAGGGTTCGAAATCCACTCATCTAATAGGTTTTTGACATGTGTAGGTATTAGATATTACATTATCTTTCCATTTTATTTAAATCGTTAAATAATGAGGTCATCGCTGCATCATCATGATGTCATAAATAATTTAATTTATTTAATGTCCAAAAATTATAAAAAAAATACTATGATGTATGAAATCTTTTTAGCTTTCCAATTAATATTTATAGTCAAAAATATTATTTGTATAACCCCTTGTAAAAATTGTTTTAGTAAAACATTTTATGTTTGTCTCATTTTTACTTTAACTTTAAATAAAAAGATATTAATGTCATTTTCCAACCAAAGTGGCTTCATGGGGTCCCCAAGTTGACCCATGGGTTGTATTGGTCGGCCATGACACATCCAATGAGGTTAGGACATGTGTCAAGTTCATTTCATATTATTAAAACATTATTTTTACCTTAAACTACACTAATTACCTCTAATCGCGATTAAAAACTTAATAAGTTACTATTCACCAAAAAATTATTTTTATCCCATTGAACCAAATTTTACTTCTTAATGAAAACCATGTATGTCGGATTTTTGAAATTCAAAACACAAATATGGAAAAATTTCATTTAAACATAAAAATCAGTTTTTATAAGTACCACTTAGTAGTTTTACTATTCATCAAAAAATTGAAGTTTTTCAGAAAAATCCCAAAAATTCACCCTAAGCTATATTTGATATTCCAAATTCAAAAATGAAGTCTATTTTACAAAATTCAAAACATATAAGTCACATTAATTAATTTAATAATTAATTCCCTCTGTCAAAGCAAATAGCGTGTTTTTATGAAACAATAAGTATCAAAAGATTGACACTAGTTTAAGTCTGATTTCAAAGTGAAATTAATTCCAATGACCACTATTGGATTTAATGGTAAAAATATATTTTAATTTCACTTTAAAACCAATTCAAAAGATAATCTAATCATATAAATAAATTAGATTAAAAAGAGGTTTTGAATTAAAATACAACATTTTACACTATTCATTAAAAAAATGAACTTTATCAGAAAGATACCAAAAATTTACACAAAGTAAATTTTGATGTCCCAATTCTTAAGAAGATTTTTATTTGGTCCAAAAGGATGTATAAGAGTGAACAAAACTATATTTAATAACGGTTCTCCATCAAAAGGCGATAAGTGAACCTTTAGTGAAAACTAGGGCATATACGCCTAAAATCAAATTATTTCCGTATTTTATGCCTTTATCTTTTATTGGATAAATGTAAAAACATTAAAAAACATATATAATCATATTTTAGTTATTTCTATCCATTCCCGCCAATACAACGACTACATGTTAACTACCATTTAAAATAATATTATTTTATTATTAGAGTATAACGTAAGATTCCCAAGAAACTTGTTGTTGCGTGTTGGGTATGCCATCGAGCATAGCGTCCCCTTTAAAGTCATATTAATATTTTATTCAAAAATATGGATAAATATGAAAATGTCATATTATTTATTTACCTGGGGTGTTACATCCTTCCCCCCTTTTGGGAATTGCATCCTCGCAATTTTTAAAATTGAGCTTGGAAACATCCTTGAAAGTCCCACATCGGAACAAGAGTCGGTAAAACAATCACTTTAAAATAAAGAAAGATAAGTACAAAGGTCACCCGAGTTAACCCATACGAGGATTCCATGTATAAAAATATGGACATGGAGGAGAAAACATAGGGTCATGTTCTGATGGAGAGTGATAGAAAACATGTTTAGGAGAAAGTTAACAATAAGAAAATCACAAACTTGTGATGGGTTAAACGGTATTCGATTCCCCAGTAGGAAAAGTTAATAGAAAACATTTTTGCTTTAAGTTACTTTTTATTGAGGAATTTATTTTTGAGATTAAATAAAACATAAGGAAACATACTTACTTATCATATTGACTTCCAACTTTTACTAGATTCCTTAATCAAACTCATATTTTTTCCAAAAGACGAGTATTTAGGGAGACTTGTTCGCATTAAGAGTATTATAATCAACTTCTAGAGAACCACCTAATCCACCAAAGAGAACTATATACTTCCCATTTCTTTAGGCTTTAACCAAAACCAAAACCAAAAGGTTAGTACAAGGTCAGATAATCCAGAAAATGATAACCCTTTAAAAAGAAAATCTATGCTTAATCTCCAAAATTTGTCCAACAAAACCCAAAGTTCAACGAGGACCATTCGATAACCAATTTGTCCATAAAATTCTTCAAAGTAAACCAATCTAAGATTGAAACCCAAATATTTGAAGGATTTAGTCACATAGTCTTCCAAGTTAAATCGTAACATTTATCTCCAAACAACATCAGTTTCTCCTAAAGTCTCGTATTGAAAAGTAATTAACCTAATCGCATATCCTCCATGATAGGTTAATCATTTTCATAAATAACCCAAAATCAACTTACTCTTAATTCATAAAATCATCTAACTAAAAAGAATCAGTCAAACTAACTAGGGACTTCACGTAGTCTAGTGGTAGGCGATAAATACCAGTCGCACTTTGGTTGTGGGTTCGATTCCCGCAGCTTTGTCCGACGCGATGGGTTGTCACACGGTCTACGTGTTGTCCTTTTTCCAAAACTATATAATTCTTAAATAATTCCCCAAAAAGAGATAAAATCATCAAAAATGATCATAACATATCTTAACCTCAAGTTTATCTCATGCCTTTCATTTTCCAGCATATCATATAATAACCCATAATTACCTCAAAAGTATGGATCATATAAACTCTAATTGTAACCTTTATAATTATTACCTGAACTTCCACATCGATTGGTCATCTCATACATGATGCATTACAGAACATACCAAGGTTCAAGTGGTTGATCATGACTCCTTGATAGTTGGTCTAGAACAACCACGAGTTTCTTCATTGAATCCCCCATTTTTTCTAGTATCTTAATCATAGAACCACCACAGTTTCCTTCAAACCTGCTGTCTCTTTGGTGCCTACTAGATCCATCCATTCACTAAAAATAGAAATGTCAGTGTGAGTATATCAACAAAACCATCATGTACTAATGAGGAAGGTAAACACTAAGATACACTTACTCATTCACTTTATCTAAAACTAGGACTCTTTCTGAAATCCTAACCATTATGGTAATGTCACTTATGCTTGAAGAATACCCTAACCTCTAAAGTTATCTAAACCGACCTTTGATACCAACTATAAGGCCCCAGCCTTAAACCTTACTTAATCTTGAGTTATTACAAGATTACACATTGAGGATCTTGAGTTATAAATAAATAATTAAACATTTTTACATATAAAATATTCTCAATATGTAACCCTTATCTCAATAAAAATAATATTCATTTCATTTGAAATACAAATGTATGAATATTTATATACATATACAATTAATGTATATATAATATTTATATATACATATATTTGTGTGAGACAAAACATATGTTTGTCTACATATTATAATATATATACATAAATATTAATATATTTGTATACGTACATAAATATAAATATGTATAATTATATCTATAGATGAATAGATATTATAAACACACACAAAACATATATTAAATATGTATTTAAATATATATATAAATATATCATAAAATGTAAAACAAAAATTGTAGATGAGTGGAAAAGGTGCATGCGTATGAAGGTCCAAGGTTTGTAACCCCAGCAACTACAAGGGCAGGGTGCGTGCGGATGGGTGAAACAGGCGTTGTTGAATGCTCGTTATCATCTCCAATCCCACAAAGTAATGGATCTTCCGGTAATGCGTTGAGATGATGACATGTGGTATTTTTTCCAAATGGCGTGATCGGGTAAGGGAACGAAATGAAGGGTATATTGGTCTTACAGAAAAAAATGATGCGGGAGATGATCTCCCTCTCTCCAATCAACGAAATTCCCTATTTTCAGTTTATAATATTATATTGTATATTAAACAAATAATAAGAATTGTGATATATTTTAAACTGAAGATATTTGTAAATGAAATTATATTTGTCCTATATAAAAAAAATATTACGCACTTCTTAAAATTGACCAAATAAAGTCAACATATTTTAGTTAATATTTTTAAATGTGTTCATTTTTTAAAAACATGTTAAATATCAATGATTTAATTATATTTTAAAACAAATCATATTTGTAATTAAAGGAATTTTTTTTGTTTAAAAAACTACGTTACGTTTTTTAAAAAAGAACTAAAAAGTATGGGATAAAAAAAATATTTTTCTTCATTTAGCAGAAAATTAATCAATTTTATTTGATATCATTAAAGTCATTATTTATTTTAAATGTGTAAAATAATATTGAGTTTATTGTATTGTAAATACAATTATTATTGTAAATGAAATGAATTTTTTGTGTAAAAAAAGTTTTTATAACATTTACAAAAGACAATAATTTATCTTTAAAAATAGTTTTTCTTTATTATTTGATTAAAACTAATAAATTTTCTTTAATATTTTTAAAGTCATGCATTTTTTTAAACGTATAAGAAATATTTGTTTTTTTAAGTTCCACTAAAACTTCTTAATAAATTTATAATTGTTATTAGTATAGATGTTGAATAAAATACATTACATATATTTTATATAATTGCATTTAATATAAATATGTTTATTAAAATTTAATTTTTATTAATATATTCTATAGTTTTATAAATATATACTTATGTTGTATTGTGGAACGTCCATTGAAAATTCATTTGGAAATTCCACTGGAACCTGCATTGGAACATCCATTGGAACCTCTATTGGAACGTCCACTGGAACCTCCACTGGAACCTCCACTAAAACGGCCACTGGAACCTCTACGGAAACATCCTCTTAATAGATTTATAATTGTTATTAGTATAGATGTTGAATAAAATATATTTCATATATTATATACAATTGAATTTAATATAAATATATTTATTAAATTTTAATTTTTATTAATATATTCTATAGTTTTATAAATATATACCTTTGTTGTATTGTGGAACATCCATTAGAACCTCCTCTGGAACTTCCACCGGAACCTCCACTGGAACGTTTACTGGAACTTCCACTGGAGTTCCACTGGAACCTGGAACCTCCACCGGAACCTCCACGAGAACCTCTACTGGAACCTCCACTAGAACTGAAAAATCCACTAGAACTTCCATTGGAACCTTCACTGGAACATCCACTGGAACCTCCACTGGAACCTCCTAAATATGTACATTTTATTTACATTTTTATTCATGTATTATATATTTTTTAAATGGTAAATTATATTATTTTTATAAAATTTATGTAAAAAATTTAATACATATTATATGTAATTTCATTTAATATAATTACATTCATTAAAATTTAATTTACCTTTTCACCTTTTTTTTTTATAATGGAAATTCTTCATTGACATTTTTCTCTTTAAATAAAAATGTGATTTTTTCTTGAAATGGGTATTATTTATTTTTAGTTCCATTATAAAATATATTCTTTTTATGACTTTAAAAAATCACAACTTAATAAAATAACGATTTTCTCTTTATTTGAGAAAATTTTATTATTTTCAAACAATATTTTTATTTAACTTTTAAATGTAATAATGTTTTGTGACATTTTTCTAAGTACATATTTTTAATTTCTTTCATAAAAAATATTTTTTAAACTTGAAAAGATTAATAGTTGTTTACAATGTTATTTAAGAAATACAAAATTGACATATTTTTAAAAATAACAATTTACAGGAAATTTATATTTTTAAATGTTATGAATTTTTTATAAATTGATATGTTTTAAATAGTAATTTATATCAATGTTTTTTATATCTAATTTTTGGTTTTCATATGTTTATGTTTTGTATAATGCTTTTTATGTTTTTTTATAACGTTTTTTGTATGTTATTATTTTTTTGTAATTTATAGAGTTTTTATTGCATTTTAAATAGCATTTTATTATTCAGTATTTCTGTTTTTTGATATGTTTTTCTGTTTTTGATACGTTTTTTTAATGTTTTAATTTGTTTTTATGATGTATTATAGTTGTATGGCGGTAATAACAACAAAGGGTAAAAAATGATTTTCGTGAATATTCCAGTTTATTAGGGTATCGGATAAACGTGACATGATCTCTGGTTGGTTGCGGTTGTTGAAAGGGGGGATTGATGGGGTGGTCCATTGAAAGACGGATCTACCCTCATTTCTAGATTTCTTAAAAATATATATATATTAATTTTTATCAGGGTTGTTTTTTTAGATGATAAGAGGGGTTTTTATTATTAATGGCACTTTTTTTGGCAATAATAAAGTATTTTTATAGGTATGTTTTTGCAGCAGTGATTATGAATTAAAACCATTTTAAATCATAGAGCGTAGAGCATAAGAAAAGTTGACAACAGAAACACGAAAACAAACGGATGACAGAACAAGGTTCACCAAACAGCGAGAAACCATAGAGAAATAAAAAGAGCGGGAATCTAGGCACATCTGTTCGCAGCGAACCCGATCCTGCGGCATCCCACATCGTACACCACTTCACTGCCCAGCTGCTGCGTGTTTCCCACTATCGCAACCACATTCTCATCTTCATTTCCAGCAAATGCTAGGCAGGCTGTTTCGGTGTCGAACCCATATAGTATTCCCGGCGGGGTAACCGACAGCTCCGCGTCTTTAAATACGAGGCTGATCTTTGGAACCTTCACTTGCTTGTGCTTGCTCAGATCATAGCACGTATCGAATAGACTCACAGGTCGAGTCCGCGTGTAATTTTGCTGCTGCATCAACTGCCGGAAGGAGTCTCGGAGGACTGCGTAGGCTGTCGGAGGCAAGCGCGTGATGACTGTTCCCGAATCCAAAATACACCCCGCTGGATTCGAAATTTCCGACCGCCTGATGTTCAGCAGGCTGCCCCCACCCGTATCCCCACCAAATTTATATATATTTTGTTTATAATATACATATGTACATGGTGTGTACTATTTATATATATAAATGTTTATATACTTCTGCAAAAAAAAATGTTGTGTTCAAAATATTTGTATTAATATGTTTTGTATATTTATAGATAATTGATAATACATAACTTCATATATTTATATATATTGCTTTGCAGTGTATTTATGTGTGTGTTTTATAGTGCGCGCACACGCATGTGTGTGTGTAATAGTTTTATAACAATTGTTTAACGCTTGAAACTAATCATCATAAATGACTTAGAAACCAAAACCAAGAACTCCATGCATGAAACCCAAAAACAAGTTGTATACAAAATGAAGAAAAATGCTATTTATACCTTACACCGTAGCAATCACTGCTACAAAATTGGGCTTTTGCGTCCCGACACATGGGAGACCGCCTTTGGTCATCACTAATAGTGGACAAGAGTAACTGCCTAACACAATCGATGCAATTTTGCCCCCCAAAAACCCTCTCACCCCCCCTGATCGTGTGACTCCCTCACCCTCTACCCAGCTCACACCCCCTCCCCCGATTGCACACCCTCTCCCGCATGCCCCTCACTCTCTACCGACCATCACCACCACCTCTTACCACAACTCCTCAAAGACGTCTGCCAATCCTGCTGATCCCACTCACCACACGTTTCCGATCTTGCTCCCGCTTGCATCTACCATCAATCCAAGTCAATCCCACCATTGCACCTAAATCCAATTTCTCCGATATCCCCCGCCCTCATTTTCTCCACGCCTGAAATAGGTAACCCTATTTGCAGATCATCGTAGTGGTTTCGAATTTTGAATTTCATTCATTATATTTTGCTTATTTTACTCACCACAATCATTTGGTGATTATTTCCTGACATCATAACATTGTTGTTTTCAATGTGTTTCCATGTATTTTTTAAAGATTCAAATTAAATCAAGTTTGGATGTCGCAATAGTTCTGTGGGCTGATATTTTTTAGGGTTCCAAGATTGTCATCAGTAGATTCTATAGACAAATACTTTATTTCCCACTATCCCCCCTAAATTTGGTGTAATTTGGTACCACTAATTACAAAACCACTTATACCAGTGCAAATCTTATCAATTAAAGTGGTCTGAAGTACTGCTTCGAGGAAAATTAATTTTTTTTTTCCAATTCTATCATCTAGTTTTCTTATATTCTTCTACACTAAACAAACTCAACTCTTTTATATTTCAAATCCAGCATGTAGTCTATTCGAATCACATGAACTCTCTTACACAAGTGGTCTATGATATAAAATCATTTTTAGAGCATATCCACCATTGATCAGCATCTCTAGTGAGGCGGTAAACTGCCATGACAACTTTTTCCCTTTCGTTACTCCCCAAAGCGTGGAATATTTTGTCTAAGGAATTTATCCACTGCTCAGCTACTAAGTGATTTTTACTCCCATTGAATGTTGATGGTTGTTGCCTCATGAAGCGATCTAACATTGATCCTCCACGCTACGGATCAAGGTGCTCCATACGGGTAAGGTTATTATTCATAACCTGAGTGAGTTGTCCCAGTATGGTGATTAGTTGATTAGCACCAGTTGCATCACCAGCTCCACTATAATTATCTCGACCAGGAGAGCAATCCCTACATGGAGTGCGTGCATTGATACGATTTCCATTCCTTTCACTAGGCGCCATTTCTAAACAATGACATAAACTAGATCAGCTTATGAATCAAAATACATAATCCCATACTTGTAAAACACTAAACATAAATTGAACTATTTATGGATATAATCCATAATCAAAAAAATGTTTTCTTTGAGGTGGTATATACTCATAAACCTTTCATAGTGGTTTGTAAATAAAACGAGAATTATCCTAAGCATATCCCCCGGGAGTGTCGTAACCAAGAGTGCAGCAAGACCCGTTGTCGTGCACCAGTTCCCATTCGAGTCTAGCTCAAAGTGGTGTTTTTGGGTTTTACCCTTAGGTACATCTGTGCCAGAGCTACCTCTACCTGCTCGTATCCAGACAGGGATGTATTGCTCGGAAAACTCACAAAATCTCTACAATACCAAAATTCTAGGAAGTTCTTCTATACTAATCCTCAAAGTCTATCTTGGGGCTATGTGCTCTAATCAGAGTTTATCTAAATCTAGCTTCCAAGGTTATTGCTAAACTTCCTCTGATACCAACTGTAATGCCCCGACCCCAGTTACCCAGAGTCGGTGCATTATTTTAATACATTGACATGATTACAAGGAATCAAGTCCCGAAGGACCGATCAATTTAGCAGTCTTGGAAAATAGATTACATACATGAATGTTACATTGCACTTTAAGACATACAAAACAACATAAATAATATTTATGAACGCCATTATTCCCTTGGCTTAACCCTGCATATCAATCACAATACACTTCTTGGAATCCTGGAAAAAATAAAACATAGAAAGGGGTGAGCTCAAATGCTCAGTAAGGGTAAGCAATACAACAAAAACTTTCATAAATAAGCATAAACATTTAAGGCAATGTATAACTAAAAAAAAAGCCTTTTAAACTTGAACTTCAGTATAGTATGGTAAAAATAAAATGAAATAATTCCATTTACTTATTCACATGGATATTCTACTAGTCGAATAATCACATGCAATATCACTAACCACTTTCATAATGATGGAATGCATAATGCCGAACTTTAATTTCTGTGTCAAGGCCTCGTGCCAAGACCTATGGGATAACTGTAACCGGAACCCAACCCGAAGATCCTCTGTAACCGGACTCCATCCCGAAGAGCCTCTGTAACCGGACTCCAACCCAGAGTGCCTCTAATAACCAGACACCAACCCGGAGTGCCTCTAATAACCAGACACCAACCCGGAGTGCCTCTAATAACCGGACACCAACCCGGAGGGTCTGCTGTAACCGGACCCCAACCCAGAACATACTAGTCCAACACATTCAGCTTAAGAGGATAAAATATAACATAAACATTCATATTAAAACTAGCATACGAAATGTCAATACTTTACCCATAAACCATGAATGGTATAAGAATAACACATCCACAATCAAACATATCACAAAACCTTCAACACAATATGAAAGATTTGTATCATGATAAATCAACTTCAAAACAAGTTAAAAATCTATTAAAGGATTTTGACATGGATGAAAATGATTTGTAAAACTATTTGAGAGAAATACACCTTTTTCATGAAAACATTTAAAAGTCACACAATTTAGAAAAGAAGTAATTTAAAGACATTTTTGAATCAAAGTGTCCCATACCACTTCGAAACTTTTGAAAGGAATTATCATTTTAAAAACATTCAAGTCCATATAAATAAATCCTTAAAAACCATTTTGAATACATGGACATTAATGAGAAAGATTTAGAAGAATAAATATTTAAAACATTTGAAATGATGTTTTAGTAAAAAGTCCCTTAAAAGAATCCCTTTGAAATCTCTTTCATAAAACATGGACATGGATAATAAATATGTCCCAGTAGATACTTACGTAAAAACAACCTCGGATAATAAAGAGATCGTGAAATTAACCCTTACCAATTTGGTAACTTACGAAACATACAACCCATGAAAGAGGTATCATACAATGAATATGTAAAGACACATAAATTAAAGTGTATTACACAAAGAATACAATTATGGGCAATACATACACCACACAAAAGGTAATAGTGACAATATGGCATGAATCTCACGAGAATAAGGAGTGAGATGAAAACCCCTTACCTTGTACTTTTCCTTGGTTGACAGTAGGTTAACCTCCTGTATAATGGTGAAATAATTTTTATTAAATTATACAATAATCATATATATTAATATGATGTCATATATGATCTTTTAACATTGCTTTGTTAATAAAATCTTAGTATTATCGTCATTTTGGGTGTTAACTTACTCGTTTTCTTTTATATGTTTTGTTACAAAAGCCGTGTTTGTTATGGATAGGTTGTATCATATTCATATCCAGAATGATATTAAGTCTTTAAACATTATTTTTAACCATCAAATGAAAATTATTCTTGAATGGATACGATGGGGAATGAATCTCATCATGTTCGTGGAGACGGTAGTCCGTACGTACGCACGAGCGACAATATCATTATTTTGATATTAAAATAATATATAATTGGGTAGTATATCATATATAAAGAATCATTATCATGTTATATTTATTATTTAAATGAATCAATCATCATTATTATACCCATCCAAATAATAATGTATTGAATAACAATTACACCACGACGTGGAGACGGTAAGCCGTACGCACGCACGTATGGTGACATGTCATTCAAGGGATGAATAGAATACTGAATATGGTTGTACCATATTTATAATAACATCATAGTATATAGGAGATACTGGAGTTATTATTTTATAATATAAATAACAAAGAAATAAGAAGTTGAAGAAGAAAGGAACTTTAAAGAGGGTGGTGAAGACGTTACCTCTTCTTCGGGTTCTTCCTTTTGATTTGATCAAAAAGGCTCCTTAGGTTGGCTTTCTGATCAAACTAAGGCCTCTAGGTTTAAGTGAGGGAAGTTGGGAGGATATTTGGGTAGGGTTTGGCCGAACCAAAATGCTTTGAAGTTGTGAATAATTGGTTAGAAGTGGTGTCCTTTTATAAGGGGGGGAGGGGCACTTTAGAAAAAACTTAAGAAATTATTTTATAATAAATTCATATTCGGTTTCTAATGGCTCAAAAGTGTATTATTCAAAGTATAAGGTGGGGATGGGTATAAATACTTTCAACCAATAGATTTTAGACCGGTTTGGGTCATTATATTAACCTTATATTTTAGTTTTAACTCTTAGTTATTTAGTTTGACACTTACCATGTCACTTTTTATTTTTATATTATATAGTAAATAAACTTACTATATACATCCAAGAGACCCAAAAGTGGTCCATTAATGATACACTAATAATGATATAAGTCCTTTGGCCGAACCTTTTATTTTTAGGAATTAAATATCAATTAATAATATAATATTTGTTTTAAAAACTCTTTTATGTCAATTTTGACACTATTGGGTATTTTGTTTTTGATAAATTCCTAACAACATTATTACTTCGATCCTAATTAATTTAATCAACTCTAACATGTCCTATTAACCTATGGAATTCGTGGAATTCATTAAAAATTTTCATATTATATTTATTTGGGTATTTATAATATCAATTATTTTAATATTTCACTAATAAGGTAATTACTGCATCATCATTGTGTCATAAATAAATTATATTATTTAATGTCTAAAGATTATAAATAAAATATCATTATGTAGGAAATCGTTTTTTATTTCTAATGAATATTTATAATCGAAAATATAACATATCTAACCCTATGTAAAAATTGTTTTGCTAAAAGATATAAGCTTATGTTATTTTTGTATTTACTTTAACTTAATTAATATAAAGTGTCCCTATCACCTACAAGTGGCTCCATGGGGTCCCAAAATCGACCCAAAGATACCCATGGTCGGACATGTATTCACCAATAAGGTTAGGACACATTTTAGGGTAATTTATTATTATTATAGTATTATATTTTTACCATTATTTACCGGATTTACCCTTTAACCATGGTAAATAAAATATTTACCGAAGTAATTATTCAAAATGTCTAAAAATAAAAGTTACCTATTTACACAATTTGGACATACGGATTCCAAATATGGAATCCATTTTTCCAAATTCAAAACACAGAAGTGGCAGAAATTAATTTAAAATTAATTCCTGCTGTCAAAACAAAAAGCGTGTTTTTAAGATATAATAACTATCAAAAGATTGACACTTGTTTATGTCCGGTTTAATTGTAAAATTATGTCCAATTACCAAAATTGTATTAAATGGTAAAAATATATTATAAATATAATTTAAAACCACTCAAATTCATAATTTATCACTATTAATTATTTTGATTAAAAAGTTGTTTTTAATTAAAATTTAGTAATTTTTACTATTCATCAAAATATAAAAGTTATCCGAAAAGTACCAAAATTTCACCCTAGCCTAAATTCGATATTCTGAATCCAAAAATGAAGTCCATTTTGAGAGATAAAATTTATAAAATTTCAAAAAGTGGGTATTACTATTCATAATGGCTACTTTGATTGGTTGTGGTGTGTTAGAATCTCGAAGTTGCGTACAATGCAAGCTATTGCATTATTCAATGGGAAACGTACAGTGGAATCTTAGGGGGTTACATACTCCACCTGTAAAAGTATTAAAACCACAACATATGGTAGTGGTCAATGCATCTCAACATTGACACAACATCCGTGCAGGGGATTTTTTCATTATCATAGTAACCTTTTCCTTTTGTATTTATAAGCAATTAGAAGTGATTCTTTCATTATTACCATACTTATGTCCATCCTTAATGTTTTCCACTGAATTCAGTAGGTGGAACATATACTACTAGCCTACAATCTCCTTTATCAATTTCAAATGTGACTCCTACCAAGTGTATTACATCAGGAAGACATTTCATATCAAATAAAGATGTCCTTTCCCTTCAAAATCTAGAAGGCAATCACTCTTATAATATGAAAGACTCTCAGGATATGAATCCTTTACTATTATTATATTACATGGATTAACTGGGGGTTTGAGATAAATGATTCAAAATTACCAGGATGCAGTGACAAATTGTAACTCGGTAGGGTATCTATATTTTTTATTACATTCACTTATAATCCGAATTGGATTGAAATTTCTAGGTGTGTAAATGAACATGATTTTTTTCCATTGGATTGTCTGTAATTGCTATCAAAAGTGTTTAATATGAAGGACAACCATCTAATGAAAGATTTATGAGAAGAATGTATCTTTGGAGCTTATTATGTTGGTATTTCATTCACACCCCTTTCTATATTTTTTTCTTTGCAAGGACATTTTTAATGTATAATTTATTTCAACTATTATTCATTATTTTATTATGATGTAGTTATTCATGTTATATAATTCCAAAATTGAGGTTTGTTTCATGCTCATATACTTATTAATTTTTTTACATACTTTTTACATTATTTTGATGTTTGTTATTCCAGGTCGACATGTGTATATATTTGTTTACATTATTCTTATATTAGTTTGTCGCATTCACATATTCATTACAAAAATTAGGTTTACCGCATGCGCATATACTTATTATATTTTTTTACATACTTCTTACATTAGTTTGATGTTTCTTATTATAGGTTAAAATGTGTACATATTTTTTTATACACTTCTTATATTAGTTTTTCACATGTACATATTCATTCCAAAAATGAGGTTTACCACATGTAAAAATTCATTCTTCCATATTTTTTTGTTTCCCATTAATTTTTTACATAATTATTATATTAGTTTGTTGTTTCTTATTTCAGGTTGTCATGGATCATTCTCCACCTTTTAATTTTCTAGGGATCTTCTGGAAATTTTACTTTGAATCTTTTATGATTAATCTAATCTATGGTTTGAATTCTTCTCTCAGGACCTGTAATTTTTATGGAAACATAATGGGAAAACATTCATGATTTTAATGTTTTTTGGTTAGATGATTACATTGGATAAAATGTCTCTTAATCTCTTGAAAATTATAAATTATTTGTTATAACATTTATAATTTATAATGCTCTGTTTTCAGGATGCATCCTTTTATGATGATAAAAAGTTATTTTCCTTTATAATTGGTGGATTATTGTTTGAAGAATATATGTTTTAAATTTTCAATGTAGTTTCTGATTGAAATTAATAGTGCATTTTTTGATTACCACTATATTTGATTCTTGGGGATTCCTGAATTTTTCTTTCATCTTTTAAATGAGTTTAAATGGTTTTTAAATTATAGGTGGGACAGAAAGATTAATTGTTGATGCTACTAAATAAATCACGAATCATGGGCATAAAGTCTATATATTTATAGCCCACCATGATAAATCTTGATGTTTTGAGGAGACTCTTGTTGGTGAGTTCATTTCCTAGTCCATGAATTTTTTTGTCTGTGCATGAATTGTAAAGGTTGGGGAAGGTCTATGTTATGGATGTATTTTTGAACTGATTATGGTTTTTGGAAACTTAAAAAATTCATTTTTTCAGGTACCTTTAGTGTTACAAAATATGGTTCTTTTTTTCCATGCCATATTTTTTATGGTCTACATGCCATATGTGCATATTTGTGGTGCATTTTTTCTTCTCTTTACATGTTGTTCATGTGTACATCATTTGAGGTTGAATTAGTTGATCAAGTTTGTTGTAATTCCATTATCGAAACTCAAATGGTTAATAAAGGGAATTCATTGTTGATAATTATTTTTTTTAAGAATTTACAATTCCATGTACAATTTTGATGTCATCCATTTTTTTTCATTCTCAGGATGTATTCTATTGTTGTTTTTCAAATATGTTGTTATCTCAACATACATCTTATATCAGGAGGATGTATCAAAAACCCATTAACTTTATAGATGAGATCACAATAGGTTGGGTTTTATATTTTTATGTTTCTCCTCAAGAGTTGGTGTACACATATAGTAATGGAATTTCGTGTTCAAACTGTAGGAATGGTGGATTTAATTTTTATTAAAAGAAAATTCACCACTTCTACATTTTCAAATACATTCCAGATCTTGTTTGCACGAGGAATTTAATGCCCCGAATCTATGATGTACTTGTATTATTATTATTATTATTATTTTTAATAAATGATAATAAAATTGTGAATTTAGAAGAATTAAAGAATTAAGAACAAACAAGGAATAATTTTATTAAACCACTGATAACATTATATCTTTACAAACTGGAGATCATGAATAATTTAGAAAACTCATTAAAATCCCTATAAAAAACCACTAGAACACCTCCCATCAACACAATATGGCTGAACGTGCAGCCCTATTCCATTGGATTTTCGAAAATAAGAAAAGAAATAATAAGAAGAATAATAAAGATGCTAAGAACAATAGGAATATATAGCACTATTTTGAAGTAATAAATGGACTTTAGTGAATCTTGTGTTTCTTTCCAAATGTCCTAAAACGTAGTATTTATAAGACCATTTGTGAACATTGGAAAGTGTAGTTGTTGGGTGTTTTAAAATTTTAAATAATTTAAAATGACATTTTCTAATAATAATAAAAGTTAATGAAAATGTTTCTTTTATTATTATAAGTTATACTTTTGATGTTTTGAGAATTTAATGAAAATTTTATAAAAATATTTTCTAATAAGAATGAAAAATTAATTTTTCCATACAAAAATGTTTTATTTGATGAAGAATTAACAATATATATATAAATCACTTTAATATTTTTTCTACTAAGAAATTTTTTTTTAAAAAAATTGTCTAAGTACCCTACACAATCCAAGAGTAGCTTGTACAGGCCATGCCCTTGGTTCATGTAGGAACTCAACCCAAACACAACCAGTGCATGCCCAGCTTGAGAAACCCATAGTTCAAACCCATGTATAGCCCCCCATTCATCGAACAATGTATAAGTGGGATGAAGCCTGGGCGGGAGCTCGTGTATAAGGCCCCCCAACATGTTTTGTGTGTTTGTGTCATCAGAGTGAAGGTAGTCGCCTTCTATCTTATAATAAAGTGGTCGAAACTCCCAAAATTTAATGTGGGATGTGTTTTTTCCCGGGAGAAGAGATATGGACTGTCTGATCTGCTCAGGATCATCCAAGCCGTCCAACCGATCCTCAATAATTTTCCATACTCTCCCTTATTCCATGACCTCGAATTAGTAATTCAATTCCATCAGGACCCTTTCTTTTCCACCATTGAAATCCCTCTTAACCCTTGGCCCTAGATCACTTCGATTTCCAAATAAATGGTGAGTATGGTTTAATTTTTTTTTAACCGAACCTTAACTCACATCACCGTCATTCTCTATAACCTTCGATTATAATAAATAAATATGTATATTTTTTAATTTCTTTATGTTTTACATTAATTAGCATAATTGTTTGATCTAGTTAGGGTCAATTATCAACCCATTTCAAAATTTTCAAATACAAATACTTGGATTATTAAAATATGTATATATTATATTTAATAAGATGATTCGAATGTCTAGGAAAATGGATCCAAAACCCTCAGATGTATTTTTCAAAAGGCAGTACCCAACATCACAAATTTCTCACCCAAACAGTACATAAAATGTTATATAAACCATTATTATATACCCTTTGAAACAACCGAAACTATACCCTCTTATCTTTATCTTCCCCAAACCCCTTTTATTTCTTTTTCCCTATTCCCAGAAGCCAACACCTTCTTTTCTCCCTCACTTACAGGTAAGGGTTATTTTTTTTGTTTTACAAATATATATATATATATATATATATATATATAGTATACTCATACTCTTATAAAATAATGTATGGGTTTGATTTGATTTTATCGATTTATGTTGATTTAAAAAGATATATACACACACATATATATGAATATATACATCTATATAATTATTTTCATTTGTTTTTATAAATTTTAATGAAGGGTTTGTTTTAAATTTATTTCTAAACCTATCAATTTATGTTTTGAAAGGGTTATTTCTATTTTAAAATTTTTTATAAGTATACATATAGTTTATTCATATTTTTAAATTTTATAAAATCATGTAAGGGGTGTGGGGGTGGGGGGGCTGTCCATGGGGGTGTCTAGGGGGGTGGGGGTGTCCAGGGTGTGGGGTGGTGTCCATGGGGGGTGGGGGCTATCCATGGTGGTGGTGGTGGTGGTGGTGGGGGGGGGGGGTGTCCGAGGGGGGGTGTCTGGGGGGTGGGGGGCTGTACATGGGGTTGGGGGGGGGGGGGTTTCCAAGGGGGTAGGGGACTGTCCAAGGGGGTGTTCAAGTTGTGGGGTGGTGTTCGGGGGGGGGGGCTATCCAGGGGGTGGGGGGGGGGTATGTCCATGGGGGTGGGGTGTCTGGGGGTGGGGGGGGGGGTTGTCTATGGGGGTGGGGTGTCTGGGGGTGGGTGGGTGGGGGGTTTCCTAGTGGTGGGGTGGTGTCCAGGGGTGGGGGGGGGTGTCCAGGGGGTTGGGGGGAGCTGTCCAAGGGGGTGGGGGGGGGGGGGTTGTCCAAGGGGGTGGGGGTGTCCAATTTGCGGGGTGGTGTCCAGGGGGTGTGATTAGACACTGGAAGAGGCTAATATTCATTGTTAATTTATACAGTTTTCATGCGATTTGTTATTCATAAATACCATTTTAGTGCATTTTACACTTTGAACATCATTTCACATCATGATTGCGATTCTTTCCTAAAGTGCACTATTACATGGTACATTCTTGAACATATCATAAAACACCAAATGGTCTTGATTTTATTTTCATATTATATTTTCAGGTCTCTCATAATATAAGGAACAATTCATTATTTTGGATCACTTGGAGATTCAATTTGGAAGACCACCAAAGTGGGCCATGAACCAACCACATTCTGGGCGAAGTGATTTGGACAACAGCCCAATAAAAGAACTGTAGAGGCCATGATTCAAGCCCAAAAAGTCTCAAAATTTATCTAGAGATAGAAGTCATCACGGGGAACATTTAATTCACCAGTGGGAAGAGCTAATTATATGGTTTTAAGGGAGTTCCATGCGGCCCAAGTTGAAGATGCAATTCTGGGCCAGATTCCGCGGCCCAGAAAAAAAACCCACCATTTAAATCATATCGTGTAAAACACAAATTATTTTGGGCTTAAATTTTACAGGATATTATGGGACATCCGGAGCTTCATTTAAGTCTTTTATGTACCACTCCAATTAGGCCTTATAGAAGGTGATTTAGGGGCTTCTGTTCGGTGGATGCATGCTGGCTCCCACTTCGAGGCAAGAATTGAAAAGTCTCCTATGCATTAAATGTCCACCCAACTTGGCCCACCAAAATTAATTAAAGAGACTTGGGAAGGGATGGATCTACCAAAGGCTTCCTTATTGCTTATTTAAGTCAGTTTTGGTGGAGGATTTAGGGATCTTTGATGCTTTGTTTCGTTGTAATGTTTTGTTGTCCATTTGATGTTGTAATCGTTCTTCATTCTCATGTAAGTTGTTTGAATCACATTAGTTCTTAATAACAGTTATTAATTTTATCTTTTTCTATTATTATTATTATCAATTTGATACCGTTTCTTTAAGGTGTGAATTTATTCACACCAGCACTTGTGAATTTATTCACACAATGGTGGAGTGATCATTTTTGTTGTTGTTGTTTTTGCTTCTTCAATTCCACCCCTCTGAGTCTACTTTCTGCTTTCTTTGAGATCATAGAATCAATGGAGGGATAAACCCTTATGGGTTGGTCCTAGGGAGTTTCATGGGGCATATTGGATGTTATTTTATGATCTTAATTTCTGTAATCATTTCATTATTTTAAGATTTCTATTTGATGATTTATTTTCTTCTTCGTCTTCGCTAACTTTAACAATGACACATTTCGAGTGCCAGTACAATCCAATTCCTTGGAGTGATCATTAAATTGATACTATAAGTGCATTTGTGATTAGACTTATAATTGTGTAGGGATTAAATTGGTGAATGATGTTGAGGAATTATATCATTTTTTCGATACATCTTGAATTAGCGAAACAAATGTTATAAGAAAATAAATACATCCAATCTAACCCTAGTAACAACTTAGGATCAACTCATCTCCATTAATTGTTTTAGACTAAGTAATTATATGTTTTAATTTATTTTATATAGATTAAATCAGTAGTTATTCAAATCAAATCAATCCAAATATTTGGCCACTCCATAGCCAAATATCTTCCAAAATCAGAGTGTCTCTAGGTTTTTTCTTCGGTTCCTGTGGATTCGACCCCTACCTGTACTACAACGACCGCATACCTGTAGGGTAAATTTGGGCGCAACCAAATTTTGGTTCCATTTCTGGGGACCAAAGTAAGTTACCTTAAACACTATCATCCTTTTCTCACCCCATGTTCTCTATTCTCACCCCCATCTCTCTTATATTTCCCCCCTTTCTGTTTGTGTGTGTGCTGAGAATCTAGAATCCAAATTTCTATCTTCTACAATTGAGTATCTTCCAAATCACCATGTCACAAACTTATGTTGGAATCAAATGGAAATTGAATATTTGGAATCCCCTAAATTAGAAAATTTATTTGATCAACCCTTAAATGATTACCCCGCACCCGATGAGACGTACAATCAATGGGATAATGAATGTTTAAATGATCAATTTCCTTCCCTTTCAAGGATGATTGAAGATTCCAATCTTAGTGAAGTCCATAATGTTCAAAATCTTATCCTATCTGTTCCTCAATCATTTATTGAACAATTGTGTAATCAAATAGAGATAATGAATTCTGAGGTATCATCTTTGAGGTTAGAACTACAAAACTTTAAAACATGTGAAGAACCCACTTTAGAGTCTGGGAAATCAGAGTTAGATAATGAAGTGAATTGGTCAAGTAATGTTGAAATTCAAGATGAAGAGTGTTTAAATCAGGAGGAAATTGATTTTTTGAATTCAAAAGATAATAACTTGACATCATGGATTGAGTTTCCTGAACATGGCTCCATTAGTGATTTTTTAGGACCACCAATCACTAAACCACTAGAAGAAATCCAAAACATTGAGCTCATACCCACTCCTAGAATTAAAATGGACACTTTTGGGGATGAATAATAATTTTATAAGGAACCTATTCATTCTAAATTTTTTTTATAAGAAACTGATTTTGATTCAAATTACCAATCCGCTTTAATAAAATTCAATCAACACAAACTCAAAATCATTGTACTTCCTTCCCCACTCGAGTATCCTATAATTTATCACAAGAAGAGCTTGGGGTTTTCATCCATTCATCTCATGAAACCCAAAAATGGGGGTTGATCTTTGATTTTTTAGGAAATACTACAAAAGAAAAAAGATCAACCATTTTTGATACTCCTTGGATTTTTGCATTCATTTTAGAAAATAGGATTGTTCAGGAATCAAATCCAAAACCTTATTACCAACCACAAGGGAGACTCATTCTCAATCAAGTTTAAGTGGAGAAATACAAGTTCATTAAAATTTTTAAAGTAGGAATTGGATAAGTTGGGGGGTTCAAGTCAAGCTAAAGACTTTAAATTAAGCGCTGCACGGGAGGCAACCCGTGGTTTTCATGTTTCCAATCATTGTGAATCATTTTTTTTCATTTTGATTTTTTTAAAAAAAATTAGATTGTTGACATGTTCTTATTTTATGAGTAAGGATGGGTATGAAAGGGGAGCATCGTATTCATCCGTGTCACGCGGTGTGATCCTTAAGTAATGCCTTACCCAGAAAATTTAAAGAAGACAATGTATCATCAGTTTATTTTATTTTATTTTATGTTTTTGGTAGGTATTTTTAAAAAATAGATTGTTGACCTGTTCTTCTTTTATAATTAAGGATGGGTATGAAAGGGGAGCACCGTATTCATCCGTGTCACGTAGTGTGATCCCTGAGTAATACCTTACCCAGAAAATTTAAAGAAGACAATGCATCAGCAGTTTGATTTTTTAAAATTAAAAAAAAAATAAAAAAACAAGGAAAACCATAAAATTTTTGATACTTGGTATTAAATAAATTGTTTTATTGTTTGTTTTTTCTGCTTTGTTCTTCTTTGTATGGTTCATGAACTATTTTGGGTGATACATGTTCAATCAAGGAGGTGCCTACATCCCCCAAGAGATCAAAGGAGTAATCTGGAGCATCATGAACTTCAACTTCAAAAAACCAGGTGAATTTGTTCCATGTTTATCATTTTCAATTTCTTCTTTGAACTCCTCTCCTACCCCCTTATAACTTTTCTTTTCTTTAAACACTGGGGACAATGTCATTCTATGTTGGGGGGAGATGAAATAAAATTTTTTGATCTTGTGTGCAAAAAAAAATGTGTGGAAGGAAAAATTTCATTAACCTTGAACATGATAACACACATTGCAAACTCTGAAATTGGATATCAAATAATTTTTCATGCCTTGATTCTAATTTTAATGCAAGTTTAGGTTCATGTGCATAGATTTTGGAAAGTGCGGTTGTCCGATGTGATTTTTCACCGTTATATTTTCATCCATTTAATAAAAAAACACAATGCACGTCTTCTAGATTGTGGGGTTTTAGTTTGAGTTCTTAGGGACCCATAATAAATAGCATAGGTTTGGTGATCATTTTAGTTTTAATATGAGTATTCAAAAAAAATCAAAAAAAAAAAAATCAATTTGCTCGTAGAGCAATGAAATGACCTAATGCATGGCTTTCGACACTTGGGGATCACGACTCCATAGTTGTCTGGCTTGGAGTTGGGCATTTTATCTATATTTGTGGTAATTTGAATTTGTTTTTGATTGATTTAACTTGAGACGATGCCCCAGTATGTGAGCTTCACTTTGTTCCCTAAGGTCTTTGATCTTGGGAGTCATCGGCAAAGTCTTGATACATGGGTTGACTCGATTGAGTTCAATTTCAATTACCATGGAAAAATTGCAAAAAAAAAAAACAAAAAAAAAAACAAAGAAAAACAAAAAACAAAAAAGAAAAAAAGAAAAAAAATTGAATTCTCATCTTAATATTAAAATATCATTCCTCTTAGTGCTTCTATCTTTTCTCCCTTTGAATGAAAATGAACCCCCATGTCAATTGTGATGCACAACACTTTTTCATGCTTAATTGAAATTGGATGAAATGGAAATTGGATGAAATGTGGCGATAAATTTGAACAAAGTAGTGGGCTTGGTCTTGGGTTATGCCTCTGGAATTAGCTTGTTTTAAATGATTTTTACAGGTTTCATAATTTTTGGTATGAGGTCTTTGGGTGAGCAATGTGTATTAAAATGTTTTTGGAAAAGGTCATTCAAATTTCATTTTTGTGAGATATATTTTTATCGGGAATAGAAAAACTCAAGTTGGGGGGTGTGATTAGCCACTGGAAGAGGCTAATATTCATTTTTAATTTATATATTTTTCATGTGATTTTTTATTCATAAATACCATTTTAGTGCATTTTACACTTGGACATCATTTCACATCATGATTGCAATTATTTCCTAAAGTGCACTATTATATGGTACATTCTTGAACATATCATAAAACACCAAATGGTCTTTATTTTATTTTCATATTCTATTTTCAGGTCTCCCATAATATAAGGAACAATTCATTATTTTGGAGCACTTGGAGATTCAATTTGGAAGACCACCAAAGTGGGCCTTGAACCAACCACATTCTGGGCGAAGTGATTTGGATAGAAGCCTAATAAAATAACTTTAGAGGACATTATTCAAGCCCAAAAAGTCTCAAAATTTAACTAGAGATAGAATAAATCACGGGGAACATTTAATTAAACAGTGGGAAGAGCTAATTCTGTGGTTTTAAGGGAGTTCCATGAGGCCCAAGTTGAAGATGCAATTCTGGTCCAGATTCTGCGACCCAGAAAAACAGCCCACCATTTAAATCATATCTCGTAAACCACAAAGTATTTTGGGCTGAAATTTTAAAGGATATTAGAGGACATCCTAATATTCATTTAATTATTTATTGTCCCACTCCAATTCGTCCTACTAGAAGGTTATTTTGGCGCTTATGTTCGTTGGATGCATGCTGGCTCCCACTTCGAGGCAAGAATTGAAAAGTCTCCTATGCATTAAATGTCCACCCAACTTGGCCCACCAAAATTAATTAAAGAGACTTGGGAAGGGGTGGATCGACCAAAGGCTTCCTTATTGCCTATTTAAGTCAGTTTTGGTGGAGGATTTAGGGATCTTTGATGTTTTGTTTCATTGTAATGTTTTGCTGTCCATTTGATGTTGTAATCGTTCTTCATTCTCATGTAAGTTGTTTGAATCACATTAGTTCTTAATAAAAGTTATTCATTTTCTCATTTTATATTCTTCTTATTATCAATTTGATACCGTTTCTTTAAGGTGGGAATTTATTCACACCAGCACTTGTGAATTTATTCACACAATGGTGGAGTGATCATTTTTGTTGTTGTTTTTGCTTCTTCAATTCCACCCCTATGAGTCTACTTTCCGCTTCCTTTGAGATCATAGAATCAAGGCTAAAACCTTATGGGTTGGTCCTAGGGAGTTTCATGGGGCAGATTGGATGTTATTTTATGATCTTAATTTCTATAATCATTTCATTATTTTAAGATTTCTATTTGATGATTTATTTTCTTCTTCGTCTTCGCCAACTTTAACAATGACACATTTCGAGTTCTAGTACAATCCAATTCCTTAGAGTGATCATTAAATTGATCCTATAAGTGCATTGGTGATTATACTTGGAATTTTGTAGGGATTAAATTGGTGAATTATGTTTAGGAATTATATCATTTTTTGGATACATCTTGAATTAGTGAAATGAATGTTATAAGAAAATAAATACATCCAATCTAACCCTAGTAACAACTTAGGATCAACTCATCTCCATTAATTGTTTTAGAATAAGTAATTGTATGTTTTAATTTATTTTATTTATATTAAATCAGTAGTTATTCAAATCAAATTAATCCAAATAGTTGGCCGCTTCATAGCCAAATCCTTCCAAAATCAGAGTGTCTCTAGGTTTCTTTTTCGGTTCCTATGGATTTGACCCCTAACTATACTACAACGACCGCATACCTGTAGGGTAAATTTGGGCTCAACCAGGGTGGGGGGCTATTCATGGGGGTGGGGTGGGGGGTGTTGTCCATGAGGGTAGGGGGTGTCCAGGGGGTGGGGGTGTCCAGGGGGTGGGGGGGCTATCCAGGGGGTGGGGGTATCAAGGGGAGGGGTGAATTAGTCACAAAAAATCATCAAGTCAAGTTTTATTAATTATAGATAAATTAATAAAGATAACATGACCTACATAATCACACATACATTCAGGCATAACAAATCATCAAACATAAAATGTCAGTAATATCAGTAAAAAATGTAACAGATTAATCTGTCTCCCATAACCATCATTATAATCACCATCATCATCAGCCTCACACCCATCCTCATCATTGTCCCCATAATTGTACCTACCCTCCTCAACTCCCTACTCCTCACACTCGTACTCCACCTTGGCCTCCTCCTCACCCTCCTCCTCCGCTTCGGCCTCCTCCCCACCCTCCTCCTCCGCCTCGGCCTCCTCCTCCTCTGCCTCGACCTCCTCCTCTCCATCGTCTCGACCACCACTAGAACTACCACCTGGTGAACCATATATAGAATTCATAGATGACATATATTCTTCACAATATGTGATGACTTCTGGTGGAAGTGTTGGACATAAGACTTCCATCAGTTTCATAAATGTAGTGTTTTCCCTATCAGACTGTTCTTCCATCTCTGTGGCCCTTTTTTCAGCCTATTCTGCATATGCCTTAACTTGATAGAACTCATTGGCACTACAAATCATACCTGAGGAGGGACAATAACTCGTCCGGACTATATTCTTCCCAGGTCGGCAGTGCACTATACTAGGGTGCTCATCTCCCAACACCTGATATAAGTGATCGTTTGACCCAAAATTGTCAGGTTCCTGGGCATCAAGGGCCTCTAAAGTAGCCTGTTAAAAATATAAATAGACTTTTAAGTTACAAAATAGATATTAAAATTTGAATTCAAAAAAGTAAAACCTACAATCTTCTATTAAATCGGTTCATTAACCACTCTTCTATCTTTCTTCCTTTGACTCGAGCAAAACAGTTTTGCTCGAGGCACCCTTCCTTCAATATTCAAATTTTCACTTTACAATGACATTAAATGTAGGAAAACATAATTAAAAATAGGTTACCAATAATTAATTTCATAACTAAAATTATATAAAAATTTTAACAATCAAATAAATTAAGGAGGAAAAATAGAAAGTGAAAGTTGTAAACAATAATTATAAGCAATTGTCATACCTTCTTCCTCTCATGATCTGGCATCGTAGTACATCCCAATGTGTGAAAGAATTTTTTAGCATCAACTCTTTTTTTATTTCTTCCAGATGATTCCTAAATAAAATTCAATAATATAATATATATTATTAATGCAAAACATGAAATTTTTCATTTAAATACCTCAAATGTGAGTAATACCTTAAACTGGGTAGTCGTCTAATGAGTAATCATCTACCGATACTATTCTATTAGATAGTACTTAACAATTGGGACCGCCTCTAACTCTGTTCCAACTCTAGCATGTCGGAAAATATACAACTCATGCTTATAGGCTCTCCAAAGCTCACCTAAATCTTTTAGACGTGCTGGTCGTGTACCCCCACCATCAGGGAAATTAAACCAAAGTTGACACAAAAATATTAATTCATATAAATACAAAAAATAATATATTTCATTAAATACAACCGATTTATTTTACCCATATCTTTTCCCCAGCATTATCCTTAAATTCATTTGGCAACTGTCTCTATGAGAGCGGGGTTGACAGGAATGATGTCAGAGTATTTGAAAAGCATCGCCAAAAAACGCCGACACTGCTGCCCTGTTTTTTCAACCATTTGACTCTCTTTATTGTAGTCCACCATCAACTATGTGTGGTGGTTCCACACCGCACGCATGCGTGTACATCTTCGCCCCCACCTCCAATCAGTAGATATATTTGTTATGAAAGAAAAAAAATATTTTATCAATACATGTTATAATGAAAATAAATAATGGTATAAAAATTTGTTAGGGTTCTATAAATATACCTGCGGTAGTCTGATCAATGGGCACTGTTGGATCCACAAAAACTAAAGGAACACCCTGTGCAGGTGGAGTGGGTCCCAATGTATGCTATGAAATGACATACTCTGGCAGAGCAGGATTTGAAGAAGATGGAATATATAAGCTCAGAGAGAAGGAAGTATAAGTAAAAGAAGATGGCATAGATGACTGGCTGAATGCTGGATGGGGACTGAGAATCATCATCGGATATGGTAAATACGGGTGAGGAGACTCAGATGTAAAGGGTAGTGAAAACATGGGAGGCCTAAATATACTGTGTGTCCCTAATGGCACACTGGGATCAGAATATGGGATAGATGGTTTGTTAGTGGGAGGGGTAGGGTCTAATTGGGTACGCCAACCAGATCGACTAGCTCTTGTACCACCCCCTCCTACGAACACCCTGAGTACCGGGACCACTGCTAGGCTTCTCATCCAATAATTTTTTCCTAATATGTGGATCCTGGAAAATTTTTTAAAACAAAAATAATCACATGACATTAGATATGATTTAAATATATATATTTGAAATAAAATACTCACTACATGCTATAGTGGTGGAATGCCCATCTTAGCCATGCGATGATTGTTTTCCATAATCTTTTTCCATCGTCTCTCTTCAATTGGTTGCATTTCTTGCATTTGAAAACAAATATAAAAGTAATTAGAAAAGTATAACTAATGTGTAACCCAAAAAACAAAATAAATGAGAGGGAATAGGGGGATTCATGGATAATTTAACTATCCATTGTTTTAGGTGAGCTTGAATAGATATATAATGAATTCAATAAATCGTACAAGATGTAATAATTTTTTTTAATATTTATTAGGATGGTTATTTACTAAGAAGACAAACCA
The DNA here is from genome assembly GCA_963277665.1 of Viscum album. Taxonomy (NCBI): domain Eukaryota; kingdom Viridiplantae; phylum Streptophyta; class Magnoliopsida; order Santalales; family Viscaceae; genus Viscum; species Viscum album. The sequence goes on along the minus strand of OY728126.1, from coordinate 1,210,277,248 downwards.
TCATGTTCATAAGGGGTAAAGAACTTGTCAAAATTAAGGGAAAATTTAACTTCTTTAGCCCAGGTAGATGATGCAGGTTTTTATATATGTTTTTCAGAAGAAGACAAACCATCATGTTCATTATCTGGTGAAATGTTAAAGGGAGGTCTTAGAGTTATACTAATTTTATACATGGTAAATAAAGCATTGAAATTTTCACCAAGTTAGAAATTTTGGTTTCGTAGGTTTGAATACAGTTAAATTCAAAATTTGAAAATGCAATTCGAATAAAATTGTAACCAATAAACATTGAAAATTCACATAACGGTTAAGTCAGATACAACATATTTGTAATTAATATTAAATAAATTTTAATATTACCAACCTTAACAATCCAAGTTGATATAAACCAAAATAATTGAGAACATGGATGATTTATTTTACATATTTCCCACCACAACTTTAGGTTCACAGTCAACTTTAACAATTGAGCTAATGGATTTATCAAAAGTAATAAATGGATCATTTCCAATGGCAGTAGGGATGGTGTTTAATTTCATCATCACCATCATCAAAAATATATATTGGAATTAGTTCAACAATGACACCAAATTCAGGTTGAAGATGGTCTTTGACATAAAAAACTTGTTTCGCCATTAACGCCAATACATATGGTTCATCAGTAGCAAGAGTGAGAGTCATATCAATTACTCGAAATCCACAATCATCAATAAATGTGCCCTGCCTTGTCATCGAATCAAACCAATGGAATTTCATCACCATGACTTTTCCATGAGAATAATAATCCAATATTATTATTTTTTCAACGATTCCATAATAAACTATATTTTCAAATCGCGGTCTACTATCTGATGCACTGGAATAACAGTCTGTTGTGGCAGTAAGCATAACACCATCATGTTGTGTTCTCATGTTATTTTCTCGTTCAGTGATAATAAATATTTACCCATTGATAAAAATTGATTTACAGTCATGAACCATGGTATTAGGTCCAAAATCCAAAGCTCTTATTTCCTCAAGGACAGAGTCAGCAGGCAAATTGGTTGACTAATAAGGCAAATCAAAGAAGATACTTCTCTTCTTCCAATTGTAACATGTTTAAGTGGAAACATTATTTCTCTTTCCAGATTTCATTTGACCTTTCCTGAATGAAAAACTAAAATCTTTCAATTCATTAAGAACATCAGTTCTATACATACGCTGAGGTGGATCATCGGTCTCCACAGTATTGTCAAATCTTCGACGATTATTTCTATATGGATGGTACATTGGAAAGAATGGTCGATGTCCCATAAAACTGAAACTACAATGACGTATCAGTCTTATGGATTGTGTATTCTTCATACAAATAGGGCATGATAGTTTTCCCTTTGTTCTCCATCTATACATCAATGCATAAATCGGAAAATCATTGATCGTCCACATAAGCGCAACACGCATATGAAATATATCTTTCGAACATGCATCATATGTTCACACACAAACATCACCAATAAAGTTTAAACTACTTTTATTAAAGGTTTGCATGTATAGGTCTATATCATTACTGGGATCAAAAGGACCAGATATGAGTATACTCATGAAAGTGAAAAGTTTTTTCATACACAACCATGGGGAAGGTTATAAATGTGTATAAAAACCAGCCATGTGTTGTGTGAAGTAAGCATATGCCCAAACAGATTAAAACTATCACATGAAAGACCCAACCTCATATCACACATGTTAGTTGGAAAATTAGGATATCGAGAATCAAATATCTACCATTGCAAATCCATCTGTAGGGTGAACCAACTCAT